>OX244040.2:5432500-6632500 GCA_945859785.2 Tridacna gigas | reverse complement strand
ACACATACAAAATATAATCAATGTGTATAATGGGAATTAACTCTTTTACCATACAATCCCAACTTTTAACGACCCTGTGAAAGAAGCCTTTTGAAGACCCTGTGGAAAAAGGAGAAAATGCTGGTAACCAGCATTTTCTCCTTTTTTCCCACAATGTTTTCTACCCTTCCCAAAACAAACTTCAATTTTTCAGTCACATTTATTTTGTTGTCTGCAAATGCTTTCAATTTGGACCAGTCTAAAATTATGTCGTTTGGTAAAAAATTAAGGTTTTTCTCAATATCACAACTGTGTGTATTTCATTAGTTGACACGAGTGCATCCCCAACTTTCATAAGAATTTGACTGAAACTGAGGCCTCTACAGTGCACACAAAGTTTTTCTAATATCTGCTTAGTGAACTACTTTATTGACCTAACATGACCTATTTTCAATCCCATCTGAGATATTATTAACCCTTTCCCAAACGACAAATTTTGGACTGGTCCAAATTGAAAGAGTTTGCAGACGACAATTCTAAATTTGATGAAAATGGCAGAAAGGTCTCAAAAAGGGTAGAAAACACTGTGAGAAATGGGGAAAGCAATTTCTCCTTTTCCCACAGTGTTTTCAAAAGACTTGTACTGCAGACACGTGAAAACCAGGGCTTGTTTGGGAAAGGGTTAAGGGTACATGCAAGGATACTGTTGACACCGGCACAATGTGGACAGACACAGCACTATCATAAAAGCTAACCTTGAGAACTATGCTCAGGTGAGCTAAATATGAAAGTCTTAACCCATTACCAGATGACAAAATTTTACCCATGTCCAAATTGAAAGCATTTGCAGACAACAATTTCAAAGTGGCTCAAATGGTGCAATTTTTCTTTGATTGAGTAGAAAACATTGTGGGAAAAGGAGAAAATGCTGGTTACCAGCATTTTCTCCTTTTCCCACAATGTTTTCAAAAGGCTTCTTTCCCAGGGGCGTCAAAAGGTGGCATTGTGCGGTAAAGGGTTAAAAATAGTATCCACACACAACATCATTATGCATGTAAGATTATACCATAAATCTTGAAAAAGTGTCAAATAAGGGTATCCCTGTTTTTTGTAACCTAAAATATCTTTTATAAATAATATCTTACTCTCTGAAGAATTTTCCTGACATTCTCTGGGAGTTTGGTGTTCCAAGCCTCTGCAATATGAGTCAGAATGAGATTTGTCATGCATCTATGTGCTACCCTATCCCAATGTACACCATCACCTGTAATAGCAATGTGATAAATTGAGAATTTGCTTATCATCCGTCCAAAGTACCGATACATGCAAAACAACAAGAGGGCCATGATGGCCCTGTATCGCTCCATTGGCTAATATGTACAAACCATACACACCAAACATTACATCTTTAGGCCTAAAGGCTTCTAACAAGAAGACTGATAAAGTTTCCATAAAAAAGCCCACAAGAAAATTGTGACCCCAGGGCGAGTCCACTTTTTACCTATGATTACGATTTCACGCTATAACTATGAGCTATAATTAATTGAATCCTGGTTGAGGTCAACAAGACATAACCACATACCAAGTAATATAGAACTAGGCTGTATGGTTATAAACAAGATTTTCAGTTTCTTAATAAACCATCAGAGGGTTTAATTCAATTTGAACAATGGCTAAATTTTGAACAAATTCAGAAGAGATCAACTAGATGAAGCTTTATGCCAAACCTGGTAGCCCTAGGCCTTACACCTAAGAACAAGAAGATTTTTAAAACTTGTGACCCTGGGGCACGGCTAATTTTGGCCGAAGAGCTGTAATTTGAAGAAATTAAGTAGAGGTCCATTAGATGAAGCTACATGCCAAATTTGGTAACCCTAGGCCATATGAATTTGTACAAGAAGATTTTCAAAGATTTTCAATATTTTTCAGTTTTGTTGCAATGGCAAGCACAGCTTTCAAAGGAATCAAATTCTTTGAAGAATTTCTGAACAGGGCTATGGGAGGATCATTTCTGTGAAGTTTCATTAAAATCCAATGGGCAGTTTCAGAGAAGAAGCTGTTTGAAATAAAGGTTAACACACACACGCACAGACCAATGGGGGCACACATGGACAGACGCACCCACAAATGACAGACACAGGGCCATGACATAAGCCCTCTGACCTACGACCAGTGGGGCTAACAATGAAACATTCTACAAAAACTGCTGTTACTATGAAATAAAACAAGAGGGCCATGATGGCCCTGTATCGCTCCACTGGCTTATAAATATAAACCATAAATACTAAACATTTCAATTCTGAGCCAAATGGTTTCACAATGAAGACTTATTACGTTTTCTCTGTAAAAGCCCATGAGAAAGTTGAGACCTGCAGGGCAAAGCCATTTTTGATCCCAGAGCGATAATTACTTGAACCCTGGTAGAGGTCCACAAGATACAGCCACATGCCAAAATAATACAAGTCTATGCTGTATGGTTATAAATAAGGTGATTTTCAAGTTTCATCCATATGAAGCCTCTGTAAAACATAAGACCCCTGATGCAAGGCTAATTTCAAAAAAAAATCAAAAGTGATCCAAATTTGGTAGCCCTTGGGTTTGCGGTTAGGAGCAAAAGGATTTTTTGAAGGTTCACCCTATAAGCACATGTTTATGACCAAATTTGGGAGTTCTTGGCCTTATGGCTAGTAACAAGACGGTTTCTGAACTTTTCACTCCATAAACCCATGTAAAACTTGTGACCCCTGGTGCAGGGCCGAACTTGATCCTAGGATTGTAACTTGGGCCCTCTTTGTAGTTGTCCACTAGATAGTGCTATAATTATGCAAAATTTGGTAACCCTAAGCCTTATGGCTATGTACACCAAGATTTAAAAGTTTTCCCTATATAAGCCCATGTAAATCTTGTGAACCTCCCCCCCACCCCCCAGCATGAGGCCAAATTGACCCCAGGACTGTAATTTGGGCACTTTTGGTAGACCCCCACTAGATCAAGCTAAATGCAAAATTTGGTAGCTCTGGGCCTTATGGCTAGGTACTGGAAGATTTCTTGTCACTATGTACGGCCATGTAAAACTTGTGACCCCTGCAGTGGGGCCAATTTTGACCCCAGGGCTAAAATTTTGGCCTGCTTGGTAGAGGCCCACTAGATATAGCTACACGCAAAATTTGGTAGCTCTAGGCCTTATGGCTAGTTACAGGAAGATTTTCAAAGTTTTCTCTATATAAGCCTATGTAAAACTTGTGACCCCTGGGGCAGAGCCAATTTTGACCCCAGGGCTATAATTTGAAGAAACTTGATAGAGGTCTACTACATAAAGCTACATGCCAAATTTGGTAGCCCTACCCCTTATGGTTTCAGACAAGAAGATTTTTAAAGATTTCCAATATTTTTCAGTTTTGTTGCCATGGCAACCAGAGTTTTTGAAGGAATCAAATTCTTTCAAGAAATTCTGAAGAGGACCATGGCAGGATCATTTCCGTAAAGTTTCATGAAAATTGGATGGGTAGTTTCAGAGAAGAAGATGTTTAAAATAAAAGTTAACGCACGGACGGACGGACGGACGCACGCACGCACGCACGACGGACACCGGGCCATGACATAAGCCCGCTGGCCTTCGGCCAGTGGAGCTAAAAAATCACAACCTTATAATTATGAGTTTGCATCTATCTCTATAAACTGAGCCAAATGTGTTTATTCTGCATGCCCATTCAGGCAAAATAATTCGTGAATCACACAAAAATATATGTGCATGCAATAGAGAACTGAACGATCAGATACATGCCAAATATGGAAAATTAGGGGAAAAACTCTTATTTAACCTTTTCCCAAACAAGCCCTGGTTTTCACGGGTCTGCAGTACAAGTCTCTGAAAACACTGTGGGAAAAGGAGAAATTGCTCATAACAAGCAATTTCTCCTTTTCCCACAGTGTTTTCTACCCTTTTTGAGAACTTTCTGCCATTTTCATTAAATTTAAAATTATCGTCTGCAAACTCTTTCAATTTGGACTAGTCCAAAATTTGTCATTTCGGAAAGGGTTAAGCTATATTTGCAATGGATCAAGATACTTTTAAGAAATCTGACCAAGCTCCACCCAAGAGACCATGTATTTCAGGTTTTACGGAAATTATAACTGTTTATACTTAGAAAATAACGTATGAAGAAATTGCAATCTTCCTAGATTTGTTCCCATGGATATCAACAGGAGTTCTATATAAGATTAAATTCTTTCAAGAAAATTTGAAGTTGATCATACAGGATTTGAATGTGAAAGTTGACTGATACTTGTTCACTAGTTTTGGAGGATTGATTGATTGATTCAATGGTGTTTTACACCGCTTTCAACATTATTTCAGTCCTATGATGGTGGCAGCTCACATACTCATGTATTTCCTGGGTTTCACCAGTACTAAGCTGGGGCTCTGATATGTCTTGCCCAAGGACACTCACACAAAAAAACCAATGGATCAATTGAGACTCGAACCGGAGGCCTCCAAGTCATAAGTCCTACACTTTACCGCTGAGCCACTTAAGATCCCTAGTTTTGGAGGAATAGATGTTTAAGTCTTCACCAGATGACAAATTTCAAACTTGCCCAAATTATGACAAATTCAATGTGGTGAAATGACTGGAGTTCTCTCTGAAAGGTTAGAAAACATTGTGGGAAAAGGAGAAAATGCTGGTTACCAGCATTTTCTCCTTTTCCCACAATGTTTTTAAAAGGTTTCTTCCTTAGGGTCATTACAACTGTGGTGAAATGAGTGGAGTTCTCTCTGAAAGGTTAGAAGACATTGTGGGAAAAGGAGAAAATGCTGGTTACCAGCATTTTCTCCTTTTCCCACAATGTTTTAAAAAGGTTTCTTCCTTAGGGTCTTTAAAACTCAGTACTGCAAGGAAAGGGTTATAGGTTGAAACACAGCTGGACAGACAAATGGATGGGCCAGAGGCCATGACATTAGTTCACTAGCTGTTGGTTAGTCTTACCTGCCCGTAGCCACAGATGATGTCGTAAGAAATAGTGTAAGTCCAATACATTTATATGATTTGCACATGCAATCTGTGGACAAAGAAAAAACTACACAAATATATCATAGATCCATATAAATGAGGATACACATGCCCTAGAAAGCGTTTTCAAAATTCTGAACCCATGATGTGGGCACTCACCAAAACTGTGTTGACTAGATCATTAAACCAAAAGGAAGAAATAAACAACCTTAGTTCCTAACACTCCTACTATAACTCTTTACCACACAATCCTGACTTTTAATGACCCTGGGGAAGAAGCCTTTTGAAAATATTGTGGGAAAAGGAGAAAATGCTGGTAACCAGCATTTTCTCCTTTTCCCACAATGTTTTCTACCTTTCCCAAGACAAATTTCAAATTTTCAGTCACATTTATTTTTTCATCTGCAATTGCTTTCAATTTGGACTAGTCTAAAATTTTGCCATGTGGTAAAGAGTTAAACAAGACAGTTATACAACTATATGCGAAAACAGACGAACGTAGAAAGTCAGTAACGTAACTCTTTACCAAACATTCACGAATTTTAACGACCCAAAGGAAGAAGCCTTTTGAAAACATTGTTGGTAACCAGCATTTTCTTCTTTTCCCACCATGTTTTCTACCCTAGCAAAGACAAAGTCCATCATTTGAGTCATGCTTAAATTGTCATCTGCAAATGCTTTCTCACATAACCATCATCAAAACAATGATCAGCAGTAAGAGTGGAATGAATTCTGTCCCAATGGATATAATCAATCCTCAAAAAGAAATTGGCAGAGCCAGGGATTCAAGCAGGCAACCCCCTGGGTCCATATTCACCAACCATTCTTAACAATATTCTTAGTCTTGTTTTCCAGAATTTTCTACATTTGAAAGTAACACAACTCCTGATTGGCTAAACCAAATGGTTTAGCCAATCAGGAGTTGTGTTACTTTCAAATGTCGAAAATCTTGGAGAAGAAGACTAAGAATGTTCTTAAGAATGGTTGTTGAATACGGACCCTGATCTCAAGTCCTTTGTGCTACCAGAAACTGCACTTTCATCACTGAGCATGAGGAAGTCAACAATATAAGTTCAACAGAACATGAGTTAACCCTTTAAAAAAAAATTCATGTGCATTAACCCTTTACCAGACGACAAAATTTTAGCCTTGTCCAAATTGAAAGCATTCGCAGATGACAATTTCAATGAGGCTCAAATGATGGAATTTTTAGTCAATAGGCTAGAAAACATTGTGGGAAAAGGATATAATGCTGTTTACCAGCATTTTCTCCTTTTCCCACAATGTTTTCAAAAGGCCTCTTTCCCAGGGTCGTTAAAAGGTGGCATTGTGCTGTAAAGGCTTAATAACCCTGAGGAAAATGGCTATTTAACCCTTTACCAGACGACAAAATTATAGCCTTGTCCAAATTGAAAGCATTTGCAGACGACAATTTCAATGTGGCTCGAATGGTACAACTTTTCTTTGATAGGGTAGAAAACACTGTGGGAAAAGGAGAAAATGCTGGTTACCAGCATTTTCTCCTTTTCCCACAATGTTTTCAAAAGGCTTCTTTCCCAGGGGCGTCAAAAGGCGTCATTGTGCAGTAAAAGGTTAAACACTGAGAAACGGAGAAAATGCTTTTTGCCAGCAATTTCTCCATTTTCAAATAATGTCCTGGTTTGTTCCCCAGCTCAGCCAATTTCTTTCTGAGAACTGATCAAAGTCATTGCGACAGGATTCATTCCTGTCTCACTGCTGACCAACGTTCCACAATGGATATGTGGGAAAACACCTAGCTGCTTGGAAAGAATGTTATGTGGAGTACTGGTAAAAGAAACCAGCATAGATAGGTGCAGCACTTGCCCCCGCGCTATGACTGAAATAATGTTGGAAAATGGCATTAAACAGCATACAATCAATTAATTAGTTTCCATAACATTTTATGTTTTCTGACCTCTCAATAACACATCCCAACCATTTGAGTAATACTTGTGGTAATTTGTTATCTGCTAATACTTTAAAATTGGACAAGTCTAGAAAATTTGGCTGTCTGGTACAGGAGTAAAGTTTTTTATGTTGATACTGATTGAAATAAGAGTGTGAAAATACCTTATGTGTGTAGAAATTGGCCTCCAAGATGTCCAGTCTTAAAGTACTATTCATAAACTCTACTTCTGGGATGAGAAACCCACCACGAGCCTGTTTGGAAATGGGTAATGTAGTATTCCAAATGACCAGGCATGTTTTGGGCAGAACTTCATTCAGTCTTTGGAAAAGCCTCGACAGGTTTTCTTTATATTCCTCGATGGCATTAGGACCATACCTATAGAAACTAGAGCTGTCACTAAATGTGACTTAATACCCCCGCCAGCACTTTGACAGAAACTAGTATTTTGTACACAGACGGACACACAAACACATGGACAAACAGACACACGGACGGACGGACAGACAGGCTGATTCCAGTACATCCCCGAAAACATTAAGTCAAAGGGGAGATAATTGTTCAACCAATAGGAGTTAATACTTTAAATTGCATTTTAAAAACCTTCAATATATGATCAATGTATGTGCAAAGTTTTAAAACAATTGCAGAAAAACTTTTGTGGGAGTTCGCGACACAGAATTACTAATATTTCATACAGAGATGGATGTTAAGAGAAAAAAAAGTGTCAAGTTCAAGGGGAGATAATTCATGAAGCAGGAGGAGTTGACACTTGAAAATTGCATCTTGCAAACCTTCAATATATGATGAATGTATGTGCAAAGGTTCAATACAATTGAAAGAAAACTGGAGGAGGAGTTTGCAACACAAAATTAGTAGTATTTTGTACACAGACGGACACACGGACACACAGACGGATGGACAGACAGGCTGATTCCAGTATACCCCCGAAAACATTCGTTCTGCGGGGGTATAATGAGCTTAAACTCCCTGATAGGGCAGAAAACATTGTGGGAAAAGGAGAAAATGCTGGTTACCAGCATTTTCTCCTTTTCTCACAATGTTTTCAAAAGCATTTTAGTCATGCTCTGTGTATAGAAGGGTTAATGCATATGCCAAAGGTATCGACCCAGGTCAGCCTGGCTGACCTGGGCTGAAACTTTTTGCTATTGGTCAATTTTCTGTATGTCCCAGGACCAGTCTACCTCATCATTCAGTCAGCTGTTAACCCTTTACCAAACGATCCCGGGTTTTCACGACCCTGGGAAAGAAGCCTTTTGAAAACATTGTGGGAAAAGGAGACAATTCTGGTAACCAGCATTTTCTCCTTTTCCCACAATGTTTTCTACTCTTCCCAAAACAAATTTCAATTTTTGAGACACATTTATTTTCTCGTCTGCAAATGCTTTCAATTTGGACTGGTCTACAGTTTTGTCGTTTGGTAAAGGGTTAAAAAAAGGTAGCTATTATGGATCCATAATTATGTGGTGGCTTGACCAGTACAATGTCTCACGGAGATGCATTAAGCCCCCTTTTGCCAGAGCATGGCTCATTTCATTTCACACCTATATTAACCCTTTCCCAAACAAGCCCTGGTTTTCACGTGTCTGCAGTACAAGTCTTTTGAAAACACTGTGGGAAAAGGAGAAATTGCTTGTAACAAGCAATTTCTTCTTTTCCCCCAGTGTTTTCTACCCTTTTTGAGACCTTTCTGCCATTTTCATCAAATTTAAAACTGTCGTCTGCAAACTCATTCAATTTGGACCAGTCCAAAATTTGTTGTTTGGGAAAGGGTTAAACCTTATCCTGCTAAATAAGTGAAATAAAACTTTCAAGCCAATATTTTTTTTGGGGGGGGGGGGAGGGGGGGGAAAGAGAGAGAGAAAGATATCTCACTATCAAACAGTGTGGATCCACGGTCAGTCTACATGTTCTGTACAGTCTGATCTTATCCACATTGTCTTCAATAGGTCAGCGAGTCACGCTTAGCAGCCTAAGGACTAAAAAAAAAACAGTAAAATTGCTTGAATACTATTACACAAAATTTATCATGGAATCTAAATTCCACCCTATAGCCCCAAAACTAAATTTTTCAGAATGAGGACCAATTTCTCAATATTGGTACAAGAAATAAAAAAATCGCCTGTACATGTATTTTTGAAAAGATTTCTCTACTGTAATGCAGTCAAAACAATGCAATCACAATTTTTTCAACTTAGTCGTACTTGACTTGAGATCTCCGGTACCTCTAGACTGGTATCAGTCCATTAAATAGAGCATTTTCATAAAATAAAACACAGAATCAGACTGCAAAGGAAATACACTCATAGACTGTTCTCATGGTCTGATTTTTAGGTAAAAAGCAAGTAACAACGCATATTCCTGAGGGTTTACAATAGTTGTGTACCTTGTTTATTCGAATGACTCAAATGCAGGGCCTGAATGCTAGGCTACGATGCCTCCTGTATACGCTGAACAGCCGTCTCAAATAAAGAGTGTCTGAACAATCATCAGTCACTAAAGACAGACATTATTTTCATGAATTAGATTTTGTTTACGTTATTTAGCTTCAATTCTATGAAATTAGTATCTAACCGCACAACTGTTACAGCGCACTTAATTTTTGAAAGCTTTTCGGAAGAAATGGAGTAGCAAATCAAGTCCAATCTGCATTTATATTCAGAGTTAACTCTTTACCAAATGACAAAATTTTAGACTAGTCCAAATTGAAAGCATCTGCAGACAACAAATTAAAAGCGACTTAAAAATTGAAATTTGTCATGGGACGGGTAGAAAACCTTGTGGGAAAAGGAGAAAATGCTGGTTACCAACATTTTCTCCTTTTTCCCACAATGTTTTCAAATGGTTTCCTTTTTAGGGTCGTTAAAAGTTGGGATTGTGTGATAAAGAGTTAACACATTCCTCTTGAATGTACACAAAATTTGTTAGCAGATGCCAAAAAATCATATTATGTCTACACAATCTAATCTCTTGAATTTGTGGGGGGAAAAAGAATATTCTAAATCAATGTAATATGGGACCCCTAAAATTAGAGCTTGGATCCCTGATTTTTTTCAAGGTCGCATCTAGTGGACCTCCAATTTTCAAAACCTCTGTAAAACCTGGTAGGACTATACCTGCTTATATCCCAGAGGCATGAATTCATCAAGATCACATCTGGTACAGGATCTTTAGAAATGTCCGACAGGATAGATTCCACATAGACATTGTAACATCGTGTAACAAAGTAAAATCTAACAAGATGATAGTCTGTCTGATACTGCCTGACCTCTCTGTAATTGACGCCATTGGTCATCTCCCCATATTGACCACCCTCAATCAGCTTGTCTCCAGAAAATGTAAACTCGCCCTATAATACAGTACATCAGCTTTTATTTCTTTACTCTTTACCACACAATCTCAAGTTGAAATGACCCTGAAGAACATTAACTCTTTACCAAACGACAATAATTTAAGACTGGTCCACATCAAAAGCATTTGCAAACGACAAATTAAGGTGGCTAAAATGACAAAATTTGTCCTTGATAGGGTCGAAAACATTGTGGGAAAAGGAGAAAATGCTGGTTACCAGCATTTTCTCCTTTTCCCACAATGTTTTCAAAAGGCTTCTTTCTCAGGGTCGTCAAAAGTCAGGATTGTGTGCTGGAGGGTTAATTGATTGATTTATTGTATGGTGTTTAATGCTGTTTTCAACATTATTTCAGTTATAATGCAGCAGCCAGTTCACCTATCCATGTTTTCCCGGAGTTTCTTTATACCGGTATTCCACACAATACTCTTTCCAAGCCACTGGCTGCTTTCCCACAAAATCATCATCGAAACAATGATCAGAGGTGAGAGAGGAATGAATTCTGTCACAATGACTTTCATCAATCCTCAGAAAGAAATTGGTCAGGCTGGACGATCGAAGCCGCAACCCCCCCCCACCCCCCCCCCCCCCCGTTCTCAAGTCCTGTACACTACAGACTGCTCTACCTGGACTCTGCTTCAAGGGAGATCAATGAAGCCAGTCAAACTCATGTCACCTAACAGACAGAGCCTTAAAAATTTCTAAAAAGTAGCTGAAACAATGATTCCCCAAATCAACCCTTTACCAAACAATCCCCAGTTTTCACAATCCCCCCCCCCCCTCGCCCCGGAGGGGAGAAGCTTAATGAAAACATTGTGGGAGAAGGAGAAAATGCTGGTAGCCAACATTTTCCCCTTTTCCAAGAATGTTTACTATCCTTTCACTGACAAATCTTTCCATTTGGCCAACACTTGATGTCATCTGCAAATGCTTTCAACCTGCATTTTCTCCTTTTCCTACAATGTTTTCAATCCTATCACAGACAAACCTTACCATTTGACAAATACTTGATGTCATCTACAAATGCTTTCAATTTGGACCGGTCTAAAATTTTGTCATTTCGTCAAGAGTTAACTCTGTTTGGTGTCATATCCTGTTTGTGACAGTACAATGCATCTAACTTATTTCTGGCCAGTACCGGAGCATGACGTTTCGTCAAAAGGTTGTTCGTCAAAATCGGTGTATGTTCTAAAATACAAATTGCTAAATTCCTAGATTTATTTCATGAAACGCTCTGTCTGGGAGGAAGATTTGAGCCACAATTTGTCTGGGTTACGGTAAGGGTCAGGGCTTGGGATTGTTTTCGATGAAAATGGTTTTTCAACAAAATGTCGCCGATTTAGCCTGTACAGTGTATTTAACTTATATCTGGTCTGCCCCTAAATTCAGTCTAGCTACATAAGGGGATGATTTTGACCCCTCACGCCTGTTCAAGGAAGATCAGTAAAACACATTAACTCTTTACCAGACAATCCCGAGTTTTAATGACCCTGAGAAAGAAGGCTTTTGAAAACATTGTGGGAAAAGGAGAAAATGCTGGTAACCAGCATTTTCTCCTTTTTCCACACTGTTTTCTTGCCTCCCCAAAACAAATTTCAATTTTTAAGTTACATTTATTTTGTCGTCTGCAAATGCTTTCAATTTGGACTACTCTTAAAATCGGTCACTTCGTAAAGAGTTAAAGCATGTCAAACTCATGCCACAGAGTCAAATCTACTACTAAGATTAAATAAAAACTCTCAGGCCAACATTAAAAACTCAAAAATTGTGATTTCAAAATCTGTTGTTTTTTTTCCTGAACACCTCTCGTTTGTACTCTGTAGATCATAGATCAGAATGCCCATTCTTAGAAGTCTGATCTTGATCTATCCTGTTACCAAAAGTTTCTTGAGTCACGCTTAGCAGCCTGTGGGTTACATTTTGAAAGTAAAATTTTTGGTCCAGCAAAGTGTTAACTCTTTATCACACAAAGAAAATAAAGACTTCTCCAAACTGAAAGCATTTGCAGATGGTAATTTTAATGTGGCTCAAGAGATGGAATTTGTCTTCCATAGCTTAAAAAAAAGGATTGCAGGAAAGGGAGAAAATGGTGGTTACTAGCATTTTCTCCTTTTCCCACAATTTTTTCAAAAAGTCTCTTCTTCACATTGAAAGCATTTTGCAGACAACAATTTTAACGTGGCTCAAAAGATGGAATTTGTCCTTCATAGTGTAAAAAAAAAAGGTGTGGCAAAAGGAGAAAATGCTGGTTATATATAACTAACAGCATTTTCTCCTTTTCCCACAAATTTTTTCCAAAAGGCTTCTTCCTTAGGTTCGTTAAAACTCGGGATTGTACGGAAAAGGGTTAAAGAATTCGAACATATACAGACCTTTGCTCTAAGGTTTTGGTCTGTCAAGAGGCGGCTGTTTTGAAGAAGTAGTACTAAATCCTTGTAAACACCTCGTTGAACTGTAATTTTAAAAATGAAGCAATAAAAATATCTTATTTCACACTTTACGTAGTTAACCCCCTACCAAACAATAGGTTAGAAAACATTGTGGGAAAAGGAGAAAATGCTGTTTTCAAAAGGCCTCTTTCTCTCGGTCATTAAAAGTCGGGATTATGTGGTAAAGGGTTAATTGAGAAATAATGGTTGATATTTTATTGTTACGAGTGGTGAAAAATACCAATTTCGTATTTTCTAATCTTCAATTGAAGGTGGAAATGGTAGTTCCTGTGCACTACTTACCTAGGTAAACAAGCACGAGCCATTCAACCAAAGGGAAATATGACATAACTTACAAGCATTTACCCTATATTTCTCACACTTTCCATAATATTGTGATGTGCTCGTATGTGGAGGCAGGGTATGCCATGGGGAATTATTGAAAATGACGGTAGAAATTTATTTCACCTCACGAACAACATCGGTAATATTTTCACTTGTGGCCGCGCCACTCGTGAACATATTATCGATTATGTTCACCTGACGAAATAAATTTTAATCTCTCACCAAAAAAAAAAAATTCTATTTATTTTATGCTTCTAACCCCCTTTTTTTTTTACTTTCGTCAACATCCAGTACATCGTTTTTGGTAATTCCCCCATGGCGTACCCCCCTCCATGTAACACATTACAAATATTAACCCTTTACCAGACGACAAAATTTTAGCCTTGTCCAAACTGAAAGCATTTGCAGACGACAATTCCAGTCCGGCTCAAATGGTGCAATCTTTGTTTGATAGGGATGAAAACATTGTGGGAAAAGGAGAAAATGCTGTTTACTAGCATTTTCTCCTTTTCCCACAATGTTTTCAAAAGGCTTCTTTCCCAGGGGCGTCATTGTGCAGTAAAGGGTTAAGTAAAGCAGGAGAAATGTATAGGGTAAACGCTACAATGTTTTCAAAAGGCCTCATCTTCAGCGTCATTAAATCCAGGATTTGTGTGGTAAAGGTTAATATCCATTGTTAGTTGTATGTTCAATCATATCACGATGACTGTGGTTGGTCAAAATCTTTTCTAGGCCCTTGCTTGCTGAAACTAAGCCCAAGAGGGCCCATTATGGCCCTGTATCACTTCATTTGCAAATAAATCAACTGTAACTTTCATGGACCTTTATTTTTAAAAAGGACTACATAGAAAACGACTGTGCACACACAAGCAAAGATAGCATTTACTAGGATATGTTACTGATGGTTGTTTGACCCCTAGGGCGCCGAATAAACCTATCAGACATTTTCATCTTAGAAATATGACCCATATAACTGGAATTTTGATGGTTGCTTTTGTCTACAGTGTTTCAGCAAAGCGGACAGTGTAGATCAAAGATCAGGCTGCACGTTTTGTGCAGCCTGATCTTGATCTACACTGGCCACAAAGGCAACTGTAGTCGTGAAAGGCGCTTTATAGATTAATTTATTTCAGCACGTGAAAACTTTCACTGGCCAAGTAAATTTCAAATGTGGATGTCCGATGGGGCAAGATGGGGTATACAGAAAAGTAGATGCTCTTGAGGGCCTAAATTGCTTTCTTTTTTTTTTTCAACTGAGTTCAATCTCTGATGATACAAATGTCTCTGCTGCAAGTTTCGAAAGAATAGGATCAAAAGTGCTGACTTCATCCCATAAATAAGAAATATAAATTTTCAACTTTAAATGGGTGCTTTTCCCTTACCAACTGTCAGATATTTTTCAAAATAAATAGAGGTCAAGGTATTGATAATGCAAAGAAAAAAAAAATGTGCAAGTTTCATGAACATCGAACCATATATGTGGACTTTATAGCATAAGCAAGATATGTACATTTTCAACTTAATATGCAGGGAAAAAGTAAGGTCCCTGACTTGTTCAGATAAGTTCTTACTTTCTCTATATTCACTAGGAACTTTATCATAGCCATAAAATTTGGCACATAATTGATAATTTTCAAAACTTTTTTTTGTTACAGTGACCTGACCTTTCAAAATGAAGGTATTTTAACAATCTAAATATCAAAACCATTCACCTAAACAAGATTCATAACCTCAATCCATAATTTTCAAAAAAGTTCACACCAATTCTGCATTCCAAAGGTTAATGACTTGACAGGCTGAGATTAACACTAAATCATCATGGAGAAATTTGCCAATCACTAGACTTGTCTAAATTTCTGTCAGAGCTACCTTTATTTGAGCCATGCTCTGAGAAAAGGGGGCTCAATGCATCTGTGAAAAGTCAGTGTTCCCACTCACATCTCTTTTTGGCAGTGCATGTGCTCCCTGGGGTACAAGTTTGGGAGTGCAAGAGAAATTCTAGGAGTGCACTTAATAATGACAATTTCAGAGCTTCTATGGAGGAAAGTAAGGGTCTGTTGTTTTGTAAATTTGTATTGGTGAGTCACTCTCTGCAGTCATATTGCTTTTGAAAACAATATGGGTAATTAAAAAAAAATAGATGCTTGTTATGTTTCCTTACAGGACCAGTTTCAGAGGGACAACATACAACCTGATGGCGAATAGAATGTTCCATTTCACTGTCAATTTCAGACACTTATTAGCTTTCACTTATTATTTTATAGAGATATTTAAGTAAATTTACTGTTTAAAGTCATTGATAAAGCTGAATAGACAGTTTGAAATGCCTATGATCGGACGATGTCAAAACCGATTTTTGTTGTGTCACAGGTTTTCACGTTTTTTTAGCGATCTTTTTTTTTCATGCCTGTTAAGTTTTGGAGTAGTATTTCCACATGACTTGACACAGATTTTTCAATTAGGGTAGCATGTAACTTCAAAACCTGTAATTTTACACTAGAAAAGCGAATTGATACCATTAATACTTTTAAACAAATGACAACAGTTTGATTTGCAGTGATAAACAGTGACTTTCACACTCGATACCTATTGTATATGTCAAAGTTTAGATCTTTCAAATATCATGTAAAGACCATACTTATTGCCTGTAGATTCGCCAGTGCTTAAGTTTTGGAGACATTTTTTCTAACTTGTCCCAGTTGGCGCCACTGGCTATCGACAGCGGGAGCCCTGAAATCTGTGCGTGCATGCAAGTTTCACTTCATATTTTTGTGCGTGATTATTCAGTTAAGAGTGTAAATCACGCACATATGTGCCTGAATGGGAACCCTGAAAGTATCAATCCAGTTCAGCCTGCGCTGATGCGCAGGCTGACCTGGGCCGAAACTTTTCGCTACTGGTCAATTTTCTGCATATCAAAGGATCACTGTACCTCATGAATCAGTTGGTTGTTAGACAAAATGGCTATTATGGATCCATAAGTATGTGATGATTTGCTTGGTATCATGGATCAAGGAGATGCATTAAGCCCCCTTTTGCCAGATCATGGCTCATTTACAATTAATAGTCTTCTAGATAGTACCAGAGCTCCAGATAGAGGGAGTGATTTTGATTTCAAAATTTAATTATTAATTACTCCACTAAACCCTATGTTATGGGTACTCATTAGAATCATCTCATCGAGACCATTCTAATGAGTACCCACAACATACGGTTTGGAAGAGAAATAATGGATTTAGAATACTATCACTCCCTTTTATTTGGAGGTCTGAGATACTCACTTGAATCTCCTATAATCACTACAAATCTATTGTCTAGCAGTTTGTTGATGTCCCCTAGCAAAAATGTGTCTGCCATATTGCTTCACAACATAAAACCCTGCTTTCATCCGAAACTGGAATAAAGGTTGATTGATTAAAGTGTTTAAGCCTTTACTACACAATCCCAAGTTTTAACGACCCTGAGAAAGAAGCCTTTTGAAAACATTGTGGGAAAAGGAGAAAATGCTGGTAACTAGCATTTTCTCCTTTTTCCACAATGTTTTCTACCCTACCAGCTACAAATTTGAAGTTTTTAAGTCACATTTATTTTGTTATCTGCAAAGGCTTTCAATTTGGACAAGTCTGGAATTATGTTGTTTGGTAAAGAGTTAACTCTTTACCACACTCTTTACCACACAACTGCACTCTTTACCACACAACCACACTCTTTATCACACAACTGCACTCTTTACCACACAACAAAATTTTAGACTAGTCCAAATTGAAAGCATTTGCAGACAACAATTTAGAGATTGCTCAAATTATAAAAGTTGCCTTTGAAAGTATAGAAAACATTGTGGGAAAAGGAGAAATTGCTGGGTATTGTATTTATTTGTATTGGAGTTTAAGGCCGTTTTAACAGCTTAGGTCATCATTTCTCTCACCAGAACTGACACATCTTTCTTTCCAAATCACTGGCTACTTTTCTCACGTGCATCAGAGGTGAAAGGCGAAAAATTGTTGAAAAGAAAGTTTGTCTCAACCGGGTATCGAACCCTCAACCACCAGGTCATGAGTCAGATACGCTAACCACTGAGCTACTCTGGCAGGCTCCCATAATGTTTTCAAAAGCCTTATTTCTTAGAGTTGTTAAAAGTCAAGATTGTGTGGTAAAGGGTTAAAGTTTCATCCAGTTTATTTACCAGTTTACAGGTTGGTATTGTCCGCATTTTCTTTTTAGCAGAAGATGCCATTTTAATCAATTCCCTATTCTACTTCAATTATCTCTTTACCACACAATCCCAAGTTTTAACTATCCTGGGAATGAAGCCTTTGGAAAATATTGTGGGAAAAGGAAAAAATGCTGGTAACCAGCATTTTCTCCTTTTCCCACAATGTTTTCTAACCTATCAAAAACAAATTCCACCGTCAGAGCCACATTTAAACTGTCGTCTGCAAATGCCTTCAATTTGGACAAGTCTACATTTTTGTCATGTGGTGAAGAGTTAGTCAAGACAGGATGTTTCCAACATCTTTTCACTTGGGGCTGGGGCCCTTCAATAAATCATCCATGCATAAATCTCTCCAGTAAAGGAATTTGTGTGATGCTATTTTCAGCACCAAAATTGACATGTGTGTAATTCGGAAATACTAGATCTATGTACCTTTCTTGTGACTGGATGAATAATGTTCTGGATGCAGACCAAGTTTTCTTGCAATATTCTAAAAGTATTTATACAATTGCAGCATCTGTTTCAGAATGCACAATTGCGGGATTCACACCTATTTTTTTTTTCAGATCCTGGTTAAGTTCAGACGCAATATGTGACAATCCCATGTAAAATATAAACAATGAAAAAGTCCCAAAACAAAGAACTTACCCTTTCCTCACAGTGAAAAAATTGCTGTTTTGGATAAAACTGCATCATTTTTACTCAATTTTTTCAGACCCTGCATAAATTCATACCAAATGGGTCACTGCCCATGTAAAAAATTAAGAATGACAAAGTCCAACAACAAAGAATTTACTTTTGCCTCGCAGAAAATATTGCCACTTTGAATAAACGGCATCATTGCCAAAGCTGTTTTAGCAACATATTATGTCCCACCCTCGTTAACCCAGGTGTGAAGTATTACCATTCATCACTCCTGGGACATTCAATTCCGAAACTGTCGTTTTAATGAATATTCATAAGATTGCGAATTACACCTAATAGCCAGTTGAATTGTCGATAAAATAATGATACTCTCTTGTAGTGGAGGATAATCACATTTCTTACTATGAATAAACCAGGTAAAACCCACATCATCATCAAAGCCGCCGGTGGGCTTTCCTTCTTTGCCATTTGCCTTATGACAATCCAAGGCAGACATAACAGATCCTTGCATAAAAAGGCAAATATTCACAAATACAGCGTGCTGTTGCAGTCCATAGAGCTATGTAGCAGGGGGAAAGTCTGCTATATATGCGCAAATAAACCTTTGTCACGGCCTCAGCCATATTTAAAGTATCGCCAAGCTTGATTTGAAACAAGTGATTTGATTGGTTGTAGACGAGGTAAAAATAGAAATGATGGCATATGGTTCATAAAAGCAGATTAAATTTTCTCACTGAAAAACTGAGATTACCAATCAAAATGCCTCATGAATAATTCATGAGAATGTGAAAACATACACGAGATAACCCAGGGGCTCTGAATGAAGTTTACGGAATACATCGGAATAGGGTCAACGAGGATGATTATGTCCATAAAGGTAGCCTCTCTCAATAAACATGGCCTGGTCCTACAAGGCTAACTTTACAAAAACAGGCCACTTTTCTGGGTAGATCTCTAGGGATATCATATCCTCTTTACAATAAATTGTGACGTTTCACGTGACGTCACGACTGCTGTCGAGCAAACATCATCATACAGCTCACTATGCGTATAAATATATTAATCCTGGCTAAGCCTGTAACATGTAAGCCACCTTGAATACGCAAACATGTTTGGCTACATCAAAAATCGTGCATTGAAGTTTCCCACAAAAATAAACCCTTATTTATTGATTTCATTCGTCTGTAACGTAATCATACTTGAATGTGCTAGATCCAGCTATCTTTTTTTTTTTTTTTTTGAAAAAAGGAAAAAAGGTGCGGGCACAAAATAAATGTAAAATTTTACAGCAAAAGTTCCTCGCATAGATCTAGTTTAGAGACAAACCTCTGCAGTCGATTCACTTTTTCCTATTTGCGCTCCAAAAATGGCGCACAAGCGTAACAGGGGAGTTAACTTTTCATTATGTGTTCACGTGCAGGGGAACGGGACTTTTTCGTCCCTAGGCTTGTTCGCGAACGCTTTTGTTCGTCCGGACCCATTCGTACAGACTTGTTCGTCTCAGCTGAACTGATCGCAGTATAGACAGATATATTGAGTTTCCCTTCATATCACGGCGACAGTTCACTTTCTTGTGTTTTTATTTAAGTTATACCAGTATTATGCTTTAGCTCTGTGGTGCCTTGCTTTAGGAAACTCGCGTGACAGGGCATGCAGCGCAGAACAAACCCAGAGTCACAGAATGTCTCGCCCAATAAAATGGATAGTTTTGTAACTAAGATTGGAAATAAATTTAGAATGGTTGATTAACCCTTTCCCAAACAAGCCCTGGTTTTCACGTGTCTGCAATACAAGTCTTTTGAAAACAATGTGGGAAAAGGAGAAATTGCTCGTAACGAGCAATTTCTCCTTTTCCCACAGTGTTTTCTACCCTTTTTGAGAACTTTCTGCCATTTTCATCAAATTTTTAAAATTATCGTCTGCAAACTCTTTCCGTTTGGAAGGGTCTAAAATTTGTCGTTTGGGAAAGGGTTAATATGGCCTCAGGACTTTCAACTGAGGGTATAAAACAGGGAAGTAAATTTGGGGGAAAATTTGCGCGCTTTAAGCTGAAAACCCTATAGAAACTAGGAAAAACTATGGTCTCACTTAGGGTATTTTACATTCCAAATCCAATCAAGCTTACAATCTCGTTCCTCTTTTGTATGTATTTGACCTATATAACACAGACAAAATTATACAATTATGTTATATTGAAAGTCACAGATTTTACACAATACAAGATACCGCCTTATACCAATACCAACCAATCATATTCTTTCACGACCTATGCAACAGATTTTTGAAAATGTCGTGGTAAAAGGAGAAATGAACTATAATCTTTTCTACCCTTTCAAGGACAAATCCCATACATCGAGTAACTTTTAACCCTTATCCTGCTAAATAAGTGAAATGAAATGTTCAAACCGGTCGTTAAAACCCGAATAATGCCATTTTAAACTTATTTTTAGGAAATAAAAATCTCATTATAGGTCAGTGAGGATCTAGGATCAGACTGCACGTTTTGTGCAGTCTGATCTTGATACACACTGTCCGCAAAAGGTCAGTGAGTCGCGCTTAGCAGCCTAAGGGTTAATATATTGTTTTCAGAGGGGTAGCTGCCTGTATGTGAAAACGCAGATGCGTGGGCTTTGCAAAGAAAAGACAAATCTGCCCAAGAAAACGTCACAAGAGGCCACCAAATATAGCTTCTACAGGTCAAAAGTTTTGTGGGGTCAGACCGCAAGACACTACTGGGAACCTCCCTCCCTTCTCCCGGCACTTCGCCCCTCGGTTAACTTTTTACCACACGAAAGAATATTAGACTGCTCTAAATTCAAAGCATTTGCGGACGACAAATTAGATGTTACAGAAATTAGTAAATTTTTCTCCGAAATGGTGAGAAAACATTGTGGGAAAAGGTTACCATGCTACAACCCATCAGGTGGTCAGTTCTGGGATTCAAAACAGATCTATTGTGTATGATTGTTGGTGAATTTACGCGCCCAGTTCACTTACTAGGTTACTGAATAAAAACGAGAATTGATTTATTGTCAAGAATTGTTTCTGTTTTAGTTTACCCTTTCAGCACCAATAAGGAAAACAGAGATCTACGTCTTCTCCACACGACAAAATCTTAGGCCAGTCCTGGCTTAACTCTTTACTAAACAACAAATTTTGGACTCGACCAAATTGAAAGCATTTGCAGACGACAAAATAAATGTGCTCAAATGATGATTTCAGTCTATGATAGAGTAGAAAACATTGTGGGAAAGGGAAAAAATGCTGGTTACCAGCATTTTCTCCTTTTCCCACAATGTTTTCAAAAGCATTCTTCTTCAGGGTCGTTAAAACTCGGGATTGTGTGGTAAAGGGTTAAAGCACTGGCAGAAGACAAACTAAATCATCGCAGCGGCTCATATGATGAGTTTTGGCTTTAAAAAGGTGGAAACAACCATAGTGGGGAAGAGTGAGAAAATACTGGCCACCAGAATAGTCTCCTTTTCCAACTATGTTTTAAAAGCCTTCTCTCTCACGGTCCCATAGATGTGGGATCGTTTTTAAACGCACGCGTGTTAGTGAGAAAAGAAACTTTACAACATTAGTACAATTTTAGGGTAGTTTATGCCGAAATATCAGACGGACTCTATCAATGATCAAACCTCTCTTTTTGTACAACCTTATCTTTATCCCCACCGTACAAAAAAAAAAAAGAAAGGCTGCTGTTGTTCTCGGCATCAATACACATGTATAAACATCGTAAGCGAATTTGGAGCAGACGACTTCGAAACATCCTTGCAAAATATGGATATTCAAAGCAAAATTTAAAAGATCTAGATCTGTATGATTTTTGCCACAATGGTTCCGAAATTCGTCTGCTGCGAGACGAAATGAGAAATATCGTTAAAAAAGATAGACGGCGTAAATTTGCCAGCAAGTAGGCAGGGGCTCTTAGAATAAACATGTATACACTTTTGACCACAGGAGCCCTTAGAATAAACATATCTACATATTTGACCAATCACAAATTTCTATTTATTCATTTTTATCAGTACCAAAAAGTATGTAATGTGTCAAAAGCCAGCACATTCAGCTAAGCCGAAAATGTTCTCTGGAGGCAGTCGTGTGTTTACCCTTTATCAAACAATCCCATGTTTTAACAACTCTTGGCATTTTTTTTTTTTTTTTTTTTTTCGAAAATACTGTGAGAAAAGGAGAAAATGCTGGTAAACAGCATTTTCTCCCCACTATTCCATTATCTCCATTCAGCACGATGTTTTCTACCCTTTGATAAAAACATCTTAGTATATGAACCACATTTAATTTGTCGTCTGCAAATGCTTGCTTTTTTTGCAAGCTTTTAATTTTGTTGTCTGCTTAAGGGTTAACCCTTTCCCAAACAAGCCCTGGTTTTCACGTGTCTGCAGTACAAGTCTTTTGAAAACACTGTGGGAAAAGGAGAAATTGCTCGTTACGAGCAATTTCTCCTTTTCCCACAGTGTTTTCAACCCTTTTTGAGAACTTTCTGCCATTTTCATCAAATTTAAAATTGTCGTCTGCAAACTCTTTGAATTTGGACCAGTCCAAAATTTGTCGTTTGGGAAAGGGTTAAGGGTCAATAGATGATTGTAGTTCTATGGTACTCCGGAAATGTTTGATTATATCGGTCGATCAATATTATGGTGGAAAAAAGAACATGGAACATAATTACTGGTAGTGTAATTTACTAATGGTAATTGCTTGAATAGAGAAAGTATCGGACTGGACTGGCGAAAAGGAACAAACGGATTTAGATGTCAATGAAGCCATGCTCTGGCAAAATGGGGCTAAATGCCTCTCCATCACAGGATTATGGATTTATAAAATCCAGTTTGTCTAACAACCGATATGAATCACGAGGTACACTGGTCCTTTGAACATGCAGAATATTGACCAATAGGAAAAAGTATCGAGCCAGATCAGCCTGCGCGGACTGCGCAGGCTGATCTGGGTCGATACTTTTTTTTGCAGATACATTTAGCTCCTTTTTCACAGAGCATGGTTCAATCACAGTATACACGAAAGAAATTCGATTTGTTTTCAAAGTTGTTTTACACCCAAACCAACTCTTTACGATACCTCCGTAAGTAAGATTTATCCATATTAAAACTATTTGTCGGCAAAATTGACGTTGCTAATTCGTTTGAACTTTTCTTCGACTGGGTAGAAAATATAATGGGAGACAAGTGAAAATGCTGGTGACCAGCATTTCTCCTTCTCCAATAATGTTTTTAAAAAAGCGCTATTCTTCAAAATGAATTGTCCGGTAAATGTTTTACTCTTAACCCTTTACCACATAATCCCGAGTTTTAACGACCCTGAGAAAGAGGCCTTTGGAAAACATTGTAGGAAAAGAAGAAAATGCTAGTAACCAGCTTTTTTTTCATTTTCCTGCAATGTCTTCTTCCCCCATCAAAAACAAATTCCATCATTTGAGCTAAATTTAAATTGTTGTCTGGAAATGCTTTCAATTTTGACAAGGCTACATTTTTGTCGTGTGGTAAAGAGGTAATTAACCACAAAATACAGAGGTTAACCGACCCCAAGGAAAAAGACTTTTGAAAACATTGTGGTAAAAGGAGAAAATGCTGTCAACCAGCATTTTCTCTTTCCCCTTTTTCCCCCACCCTTTCAAAACAAAAACTTCCTAATTTGTGCAACATCTGGTTCGTCGTCTGCAAATGTTTTCAGTTTGGACCAGTCTAAATTTATGTCGTTTGGTAAAAAATTAAACTGTATGTCCGTCATATCACAGCCACAGTTCACCTGTTCATTGTGAACAGTGCCATCATCGGGGATCGAACCCGACTGATTTTCTTATCACAAGTTGGAATGCACTGGAAAAGATAGGAGTGGCTCTCTACTGGCTTAACGCTTTACCAAACGACAACATTTTAGACTGGTCCAAACTGAAAGCATTTGCAGACGACAAATCAATTGTGGCTCAAAAATTGAAATTTGGTTTGGGAAGGATAGGAAACATTGTTGAAAAAGGAGAAAATGCTGGTTACCACCATTTTCTCCCTTTCCCACAATGTTTTCTAAAGGTATTTGGTTCAGAGTCGTTAAAAGTCAGGATTGTGTGGTAAAGGCTTAATTAAACGAAAAGGAATATAATGGAGTAGGCTGGGACGGTTCGACTGGGACAATCAGTTAGAGTAAAGAGACTGTGATTCTTTATCATACGACAGCGTTTTGGACAGGACAAAATTGAAAGCATTTGCAGACAACAGATCAAATGCGGCTGACATGATGATTCTTTCTTTGATAGGTTAGAAAATATTGTGGGAAAAGGAGAAAGTGCTGGTTACCAGCATTTACTCCTTTTCCCTCAATGTTTTCAAAATACTTCTTCTCCATGGTCGCTAAAACTCGGGTTTATGTGGTAAAGAGTTAATTCATTCAATAATATTCAATTTTTTACTCTCTGGGACAGATTTTCCAGTCAACCACTAAAAGAAAAAAAAAACAACCTTGAAAGTTGAAAGTAATTTTCTTAATTATCACACTGTTTTCAAAGCCCGTTTATTGTAGATAATGTTTAAGTAATATACAGTATATCTTATCTGTCAAGATCTTGAATTGCAATATAGATCGATTCAAAATTTGTTTCACCATTCCCATGTGTTTCATATTTTTTCGTTTTTCGAGCATTTAGGCCAGTGACAAAAACTTTTATCCACTTTCTTCTCTGGTTACAGGTGATGTGCTTTCAGACATGTATGGAGTGTAAAAAGAACATTGAAGTCATACCATGCGATCTAATGTTTTCCCATGGAAATTAATACATAACTACATATACTGTCTTAGTAATCTTGGCTCGACTGCTGTTAACCCCTTACCAAACGACAAAAATATTAGAATTGTCCAAATTGAAAGCATTAACAGACGACAAATGAAATGTCTCTTAAATGACAGAATTTGTGTTTGACAAGATAGAAAACATTGTGGGAAAAGGAGAAAATGCTGGTTACCAGCATTTTCTCCTTTTCCCACAATGTTTTCCAAAGGCTTCTACCTTTGGGCTGCTAAAATTCGGGATCGTGTGGTAAAACCTTAAAAGTCATATTTTGCCATTCAATGATTTCTCATTGAAATCAATACATAACTACATCCTGTTTTAGTAGTCTTGATTCGAGTGGCTGTTAAGCAATGCTTAAATTGATATGGGTTATGGCGATCAAAATAAATTTAACAAAAAAAAAAACCCAGAATTTTATATTTTTGATTTTTAAAAAATCTTGACACCGTCCTTTAAGTGTGGCAGCATGAAGTCAAAGCTCATGCAGAGACAAACTCAACTACCAAGAAGTCATGTGACCTAATGGAATACAAGAGGTTTGTTTTTCACATTCCTTTCCTCACAAACTTCGATTAAATCCCTTCTGGTGGAAATGTAGAAATCGTTTGAGCCATGCTTTGTGAAAAAGGGAGTTTAATGCAGCTGCAAAAAGTATCTACTCATGTAAGCCTGCGCATGTCCGCGCAGGCTGATATGAGTTAAAATTTTTTGTAATTTTTAAACTTTCTGTACGTCGACCATTCTACCTCACGATCAGCCGTTTGTTAGACAAAATAGATTTTATGGATCCATAATTATGTGATGTCTTGCTCGATATAATACATCACGGAGATGCATTAAACCCCCTTATCCCAAATTGTCGCTCATATGGTTCTATTTGGCGAGGGATTAACCCTTATCCCTCTGAATAAGTTAAATAAAACTTTTAAGCTGATAGTATAAACCCGAATAATGTTATTTCAAACTTGTTTTTTTTTTTTTTTTTAAGAAAAATATCTCCTAATCGGACAATGTAGATCCAAGATCAGACTGCACAGTGTGCAGTCTGATCTTGGATCTACACTGTCCGCAAAATGTCAGTGAGTCGCGCTTAGCAGCTTAAGGCTTAAATGAAGTTATTTCTCGCGAACTGCTATTCATTATTTATGCATAATGTTCTGCTCTGTGCGATTCTTATCTTCTGGCACTTCACGAATATAGAGCAAAAAAGAGCAGAACAGATATATTAATAGACGAGTACAAGTGTATACAGTCAAAATTACATAGTAAGAGCTCCAGATAGAGGGAGTGATTTTGATTATAGAATTGAAAATATGAATTATTTTCAACTAATCCATATGTTATGGGTACTCATTAGAATTGTCTCATCGAGACGATTCTAATGAGTACCCACAACATAGGGTTTGGAAGAGAAATAATGGATTTAGAATACCATCACTCCCTCTTATCTGGAGCTCTGTATATACAACAAAGCATTTGTCAAGGCCTCTCTCTCTCTCTTTAACCCTTTAGGTTGCTGAGTGCGACTCGGCACGCTATTGCCAAAAGTAGTCTGCTGCGAATTTCTTTTCGGATGGTAAAGATTTCAGAAAGAAATATAGACTTGTCTCTGCATTAACCCCTAGACTGCTAAATAAGTAAAATAAAACTTTCAAGCCTGTAAATTAAAAAAAAAAACAAGGACTATAGTTTAAAAAAAAAAAATCCAAATTTGCTATTTTAAAGGTAATTTTTTCAGGACAAATATCCTCTTATGGGACAGTGCAGATCCAAGATTAGACTGCACGTTCTCTGCAGTCTGATCTTGATCTACACTGTACGTAAAAGGTCCTTGAGTCGCGCTTAACAGCCTAAGTTTCGTAGGTTAAACGACGAAACAAATTTCCAGCCGAGTTGAAATGTATGGTAAATGTTAGACATTAGAGCAAAGAGAAGATATAAATTAACCCTTTCCCAAACAAGCCCTGGTTTTCACGTGTCTGCATTACAAGTCTTTTGAAAACACTGTGGGAAAAGGAGAAATTGCTCGTAACGAGCAATTTCTCCTTTTCCCACAGTGTTTTCTACCCTTTTTGAGAACTTTCTGCCATTTTCATCAAATTTAAAATTGTCGTCTGCAAACTTTTTTAATTTGGACGAGTCCAAAATTTGTCGTTTGGGAAAGGGTAAACGTATGTTATCTAGTATCAACCCGTAAATTATAAATAAAGAACAGGGATAATGAACTGTTATTTTGGCGGGTATGGAACATCTCGTTACAAAGAGAAAGCTCTTTACCAAATAATAGGGTGTTTCTACGACCTTGAGAAAGAACTTTTTTGAAAGCACTGTGGAAACAAGGAGAAAATGCTGGTAATCAGTATTCCCTCTTTTTCACAGTGTTTTTTGTCTCTACGCAGGCGATTCTCATCACTGGAACCATATTTAATTGTTGTATAAAAATATTTTGAAAATGGACGGGTAGGCGATTCTCATCATTGGAACCATATTTAATTGTTGTATAAAGATATTTTGAAAATGGACGGGTCTAAAGAATCATAGGAAATTTCAAGGTTGCTGGTATTATTTTAAAGACAAACAATTAATTATGTCTAGTCTATTAATTATAAAAGGAACAAGAAGTGGTCTTGGAACAATGATGTCACGGGGAGGCGCCTTTGACAACCAACGAAGGAGACTAAGCTGGAGAAGTAGTGTAACCTGTTTCGGCAAGACAGCGTGGTGGGTTGTTTGAAAATTCGAATTCTATGACGTCCGGAAGCTATACAGACACATTGCTAGGGAAAAAATATATCTCTTTATTGGGAATTCGTGCCATATGAAGTGCGGAAAATGCATACCCGATGCAATTGGCAGTATAATATCCAAGTACATGTACTTCTGACCAAATTACTGGGTATAAAAGTGTTCTTCGTGACTAAGATAATGGAAAAACACTCAGTGGCACGGAAAGAATGAAGTACGGAAACACCAGAGAAACCATCTATAGACCCACAGGCTGCCGTCACATAATTAAAATGATGTTGTAGGGTATTGAAAACCCAACCAAAATTATACTTGTCGTTTTAACCTTTTAGCACACAATGCCGACTTTTAACGACCACGAGAAAGAAGCCTTTTGAAAACATTGTGGGAAAAGGAGAAAATGCTGGTTAACAGCATTTTCTCCTTTTCCCGCAATGTTTTCTACCCTTCCCAAAACAAATTTCAATTATTTAGTAACATTTATTCTGTCGCCTGCAGATACTTTCAATATGGACTGGTCTAAAAATTTGTCGTTTGGTAAAGAGTTAATTTGAACCATGCTCTGGCAAAAGGGGTCTTAATTATTGCATCTCCACTATGCATTTTACCAAGCAAGTCATCACATAATTAAGGATCCATGAAATCCATGTTGACCAACAATCGACTGAATCATGGGGTAGAATGGGGACTTGTTTTGGGCATGCTGGAAATTGACCGATAGCAAAATGTTTCAACCCATGTCAGCCTGCGGGGACTGCGCAGGCTGACATGAGTCGATACGTTTTGCAGATGCATTTAGTCCCCTTTTTACAATGCATGGCTCATTTAGTTTTATTTATCTTTCATTCTCCACTGTATGTTCAGTGCTTTCCTCCATGCGTTCATAAAAAAAATGTCAACGGAGAAAAATATGAAATGTTGTTTACCTCATTTTTTTCTGCGCTTTTTTGACTTATCAGGGCCTGCTACATACATTATGCAAGTCCGGAAATTGATTGTAGACCACTATCAAATTTCCATATATGTGAAGTGTAATCTTGGTCTATACCATCCGTTTTGCTATAAATGGCTTCAGTCATACAATTCTCACCAAACGCAATTTAGCAACAGAAATTCTACTTAACCCTTTCCCAAACGACAAATTTTGGACTGGTCCAAATTGAAAGAGTTTGGAGACGACAATTTCAAATTTGATGAAAATGGCAGAAAGTTATCAAAAAGGGTAGAAAACACTGTGGGAAAAGGAGAACTTGCTCGTTAAGAGCAATTTCTCCTTTTCCCACAGTGTTTTCAAAAGACTTGTACTGCAGACACGTGAAAAGCAGGGCTTGTTTGGGAAAGGGTTAAAAGCTTCAATTTCAGAAGATTGTCGTATATTTGAGCCATGATCTGTGAAAAAGGGGGTTTAATACATCTGCAAAAAGTTTCGATCCATGTCATCATGTCACCATGCGCAGGCTGACATGGGTCGAAACTTTTTACCACTGGTCCATTTTTTTTGCATGTCAAAGGACCATTTTACCTCCAGATACAGTCGATTGTTAGAAAAATGGATTTCAAGGATTCATAATTATGTGATGACTTGCTTAGTATAGTGCATTACGGAGATGCATTAAGCCCCCTTTTACCAGAGCATGACTCATTTTTATCATATGGCCTGCAACATGTGAAATGAGACCTTCGGACATTTGCGTAAAGTGCCGTCCCGGATTAGCCTGCGCAGTCCGCGCAGGCTAATCCGAGACGGCACTTTACGACTGCATAAGATTTTTTCATACAGTAGACTTTCGTGAAACAGAAAATCGGACAAAAGCGGGAATTGTCGTCTCGGATTAGTCACAGACTGTACAAGCTGATCTGGGACGACAAACTTTTACGCATATGTCTGAAGGCCCCTTTTCGTGTGTTGCACGCCATATGATATTTGGCATATTATGCACTAGTATGCTTAACACTAGGTCTCTTGTCATTTTGGTTCCGACAAATGAAATACCTAGATACATTTTGATCACGTGACAACAATTATGGCCGCTTCCTTGAAATTTGAGTGAATCGATCAAACATCGGACGATTTGGAGCTGTATTCTTCGTGTTATTATTAAACAACGAAGGTTGGTTAAAGATATTTACTTGTTTTATCAAACCGATAAGTATTTTGGCCATGATCTTGTACAGAATAGTAGATTTACTCTGACAAGCGCACTGAACGAACCCGTGTCGGACCAAACAATTTCGACCTATTTGTCGAGAAACCGGCTTCTGTAGCACAAATCATTGAACGTTTAGTCATGAAACCACGTTATTTTTCGCTAGAAAAATGTGTAATGAGCTAGATAAAGTAGACCTTATGTGATTATCTGTAAAATTGACGAAGTAACTTGTGTTTTTGTGATGACATGTAGACTTTGCCGATAATGTCAGTTGCATCCCTTGTATTATATATACATGTAAAACATAAAAAACGCTAAAAATCCCTGTGGTCTCAAAGGGCTTTCTCACCGCCGAACATAATTGTGTCGACGATCTTTCTGTCAGCAATTTCTTACTAAATTTTCATATATTTAAGCGGCCAGTGTAGACTAATATCATACTGCACTAGAATTTTCTCCTTTTAACCCAATGTTTCCAAAAGCATTCTATATTGGGATCGTTACAGACAGACCTTTACCACACAATCCCGTGTTTTAATGACCCTTACAGAAAAGACTTTTGAAAATATTGTGGGATGAGGAGAAAATGCTGGTAACAAGCATTTCCTCCTTTTCCCAGAATGTTTTCTTACTTCTCAGAGACAACCTACATTACTTGAGTTATATTTGATTTGTCGTCTGCAATTGCTTTCATATTCGACAAATCTAAAATTCTGTGGTTTGGTAAAGATCTATTTAAAATAACACTCACGCTTGCAGTGTTAGGGTCTTTTTTTTTTTTTCGAGTGCGAAAAAAAGTCCATTTGATCAGAGTTATATATATCCGGACGAAAGGGTGGAGAAGGGAGACCATTATACTTGACTTAAAAGGTAATTCGACAGAGTTTACTCCCTTTGATATGTTATCGCTCAATTTTTTAGCATCGTCTGAAAATTTTCATCCAGTTTTAATGCGCAGGTTAAGGATTAAGCAGAATATATTGTTGGTATAGTTAACAGAATAAAGTTGTCAGGATATGGGTTATTTCTAATACCAAACGACAAAGTTTTAGATTTGTCCAAATCCAAAGCATTTAAAGACGACAAATGTGGCTCAAATTCTTTGATGTACCTTTGAAAGAGTAGAAAACATTGCGGGAAAAGGAGAAAATGCTGGTTATCAGCATTTTCTCCTCCTTCGACAATGTTTTCGAAAGCCTTCTTCATCGGGGTCGTAAAAACTTATGATTGTTTGGAAAAGGGTTACTTTTGCAGTCTTAGCTTTTTATGTCTCTCTGTCTCAAATTTTGAATTTTATTTAAAAGTGAAGGTGGGGCGCATGTCGTTCTGTAATATATTGTTCAATATTATGTTAACATATTCGTTTACATAATGGCGGTTTTGTTGCTAATTGATTATGAATTGCGTATTCCATTTATTGAGCTTTTTTCATAGACCGTAGATGTAACCTTCTAAAGTGATGCTAAGCCAACCCTTTACCACGCAACTTCGAATTTTAACGACCATCCCGAAGATAAGTTTTGAAAACATTTTGAGAAAAGGAGAAAATGCTGTTAACTAGCATTTTCTCCTATTCCCAAAATGTTTTCTACCCTTAAATGACAAATTCCAACGTTTAAGCCTCAATTTATAGGTCGTTTGCGGATGCTTTCAATTTCGACAAATCTAAAATGTCGTTTGGTAAAAAGTTACGTCATTACCTCCCGATACGAGTACAAATTTTCAACAGACGACCATAGAAACACCATCCTGAGATATAATTGTCAACGCATGTATTACGGTTTGATACATGAATACGCTTGAAAACATTGTGGCAAAAAGATGATTTACATAGAGGATATGTTTCGTTTTTAGGTGAAAGATGGAAATTAATTTCATTGACTGAACATCATCAGCAATATTTTCACGAGCGTTGCTCGTGGCTGCGCCACTCGTGAAAATATTACTGATGATGTTCACTCGATGAAATAAATTTCGGTCTTTAACAAAAAAAAAATCTATTTTTTTTTTTCATGATTCTAACCCCTTTTTTGTTGGGACTTGCGAAGTACAGGTGTGTTTCCGGTATTTCCGTACCCGTGAGTTTATCAATCAGTAAATTCACTGGTCGGAACACTGAAATTATCGACCCATAATCCACCATTATTTCCCGATAAAGTACCGAAAAACATGAAATAAAATTAATCCTCTTGGCACAAGTATTTCAAAAGTAACATTCTGAAAGGTGATACATGTTATCTGCAGAATGTCGCGCCGAGACGGTAATGTACAGGACTTGAGACCAAGGTGTCGCTTGTTCGAACACCAAGCTCAACCTGTCTGTTTCCAAGGTTTGATGATAGTCTTGCAACAGGATTCATTCCTCACTCACATCTGATCATTTTTTTTCCAAGTGTGATTATTTTGAAAAGCTGCCGGTGGCTTGGAACAAACATTGTACGAAGTACTGGTAAGAGAAACTCCAGGAAAGCCCGATGGTTGATAGGTGTGCTGGCCACTACGACATAAGTGACATAATGTCGAAATCGATGTTAAATACCATACAAAGAAACACAAAGATGATTGCGATCCAAGCTTACATGTTTTGAGACCTATCCATTCATTGCGAACGGAATTCGATAAATTTCGGTACAATCACGACTTCGGTCGAAGAGTTAAGACTGAAACGAGGCTGCACAGAAGTGCCCCCTGACTCATCCTGTATCCTTTAGAATTTCGCCTCTCACCTCTGATGCATGTGAGAACGGTAGTCAGTGGCTTTGGAAGGAAAATTGTGTCAGTACTGGCGTGAGAAAGCCAGGAAACACATGGGTGAGTCACTGACCGCCCTGATATGACCCGAGCTGTAGAAATGGCGTTAAACTCCAATACAAACATACAAGCATCCTTAGAAAGGCTGATGGAGGCCACGACACGTAGGATATGTTCTAAATCGCTCGAGGTCACGAGGAGTTTGCATGCTGCGCAATTAACTGTTTACCAGACGACAAACTGTCAGAATTGTCTAAATTGGAAGCATCTGCAGACGACAAATTAGATGTTGCTGAAACGATGGGATTTTTCTTTGATGGGATAGAAAACATTGTGGGAAAAGAAGAAAATGCTGGTTACCAGCATTTTCTCCTTTTCCCACAATGCTTTTCGTAAGCCTTATTCCTGGGGATCGTTAAAACACGATACTGTCTGTTAAGGGTTAAACACAATCCACGAAACTGATATCAAACAATGTCAGACATTTATCAACCCTTTTCCCTCATAACGCTTTGCAATGATATCCCTGGCATATAAAACATTGTGACCTGTGGAGAAATTGACCGTTTGTATATTTGCATAGGGTTGATCTTTATACGTGAATACTAGTAATATTTCTTGACTGCAAAATCAAATTCTCCCCCTCTATCTTCCCTGTCGGCTCTGTAATGTTTAATGTTTAATGATAAAAAATCGAGCAGGTATTCCTTTAATACTCTAGCTCTAGGGTTTTTTTTACGCCGTTTTCAAACCGTGCATATTAGTTATTTCCTTGTAGTTCCATGAACGAAACCGTTACTTAGTTCCGCTGGAAAAATTCTTTGAAAACAATCTTGTGACATACTATTTTAAGATGACACATGAATTCGGCTCTATAAACACAGTGCAAGGGAAAGCGCGGTAAAATCGACGTCATTCTATATTCTGTATAAGGTAAGAATTAATCTTCATCCTCTTTTGTATACTAAGTATGGACTTGTTTTCCTTTTATCAAGGTTTGGTCATGTTAGAATCGAAATAATCTTCTTTCTATCGTGATTTATCGTTCAATAAACCACGGTTGTGAGTTATTAGACGCAATCAATACACCATGTGGGTTATCGCCCTCGTGGATGATTTATTGTGCCTCATAACTCACAACCGTGGTTTATTGAACGATAAACCACGATAGAAAGATTATTTTTTAAATAAGCTATTAAGGTTTAAAATGTGATTGAATGCTTGTTTGAATGAATGTTTGTTTGATTGATTTGTCGGTCGGTCGGTTTATTGATTTATGTTTTACGTCGCTTCCAGCATTATTTTAGGCATGTAACGGCGATAGCTCACGTATTCCTGGGTTTCACCGGTAGTAGACTATGGCTCTGGCGTGCCTTACCAAAGGACAATCCTACGAAATATTCGTGCTCAGAGTGAGGATCGAACATCTGAAACCTGAATACATGTGAAAACAAAGTTGAAATGAGAATTTATCTAGTTACGAGCGATTTCTCTATTGTCACAATGTTTTTTATGAGTGTTCTACAGCATGACGAAAAAAAGTCGTCTGTGTAGGTGGTAATGAAAGGAAGAGGAAAAAACGAAAGAGCATTTGTCAATAATTTAGTATTAATGTTAATGGATTTTTTTCCACATTTCTTTTTTTTCACGTAGCCTGCTAGTATAGCGTCGATATCTTTTTATCACCAGGGGGCGTAGCTAGGCCCAAAAATAAAGTGTACGCTTATGTTATACCGAAGGTATTAACCCTTTACCACAAAATCCTGATTTTTAACGACCTCCCAAGGACTTTTGAAAACATTGTGGGAAAAGGAGAAAATGCTGGTAACCAGCATTATCACCTTTTCCCACAATGTTTTTTTTTTTTAAACCATTTCGAAGAAAGAATTCCTAATTTCTGTTACGTTTAGTTTGACGTATACAGATTCTTTCATTTTAGACTGGTCTCGAATTTTGTCGTATGTTAAAAACTTGACCGAGGCGCGAAGTACCTGAGAGAGGAGGGGGATTTCCGAGAAGGATCTTCGGGTTTCCCCATCAGAAATTTCTTTAATTGTAAAAGCCATTTGTAGGCCTCTGGTGATCTTTTTCTTTGGCAAATTTGTCTCTTTTTTTCCGCGTAGCTGAATGTGCTGGCTTTTGACCTACTTTTTGGTACTGATAAAAGAATGAATAAATAAAAATTTGTGATTAGTTAAATATGTAGACATGTTTATTCTAAGGGTCCCCTGTGGTAAAAAATGTAGACATGTTTATTTTATGAGTCCCTGCCTATTGCTGGCAAATTTACGCCGTCTATATTTTTTAAAGGTATTTCTTGTTCCAAATGTATGTAAGTGCGTTTTTGTGTAGGCTACAGGCCGCTACGCCCTTGACCATGTACTGCGTTGCCCGCTGGGGAAAAAATCAGAAATGAAGAACACTTGGCAAAAAGGTGTATTCTGTCCATAAATTAATGTCGTTCAATATTCATATGCAAACGTCACGTGATCGAAAGTCCTAACGTGACGTTTGGGAGGGTGGGGGCAGTGAAGCGAGTATAAACATAATAACGTTACGTGGCTTTCTGGTAAACAACGTCGTTTTAGATTTATGACCGTCGTAGGCTAGTCTATTTTGACAGCTACATATACTTCACTAAAGTATTATAGTCTGTCAACAGCCAGCAGACGACTTTATTAATTTCGTGGATTTTAATACCAAACAAGGTTGGTTTTATGTACTTCTCTATATGTAATGTCATATCATCGTTATTTGTGACTCTCATGGACAAATTTTGATCTCTTGATTTTAGATAGGAATTAGACAAAGTTTCGGTTCTTTTTTTATTTCTATTTTGTAGTTACCTGTAGTTCTCTCTCTCTCTCTCTCTCTCTCTCTGGGTATTTTGTTCTTTTCGTCAGAATTTTTTCCTGAATTATGAATATGCATTTTTTTCATGAATTATGAAGAAGCAGTTTCACATGTGAACTATTCCAAGACATTTCGAAAGACATTTTTAAATATGGGGATTTCGCTCCATTTTCCTTCTTATTTTTTTTATAAGAGTGACCTTGACCTAGACTTCATAAGCATCTACATATTGATATGAGCAATGCTCTGTGAAAATGGAACTTAATGCATTTGCAAAAATATCGATCCAGGTCAGCCTGCGCAGTCCCCGCAGTCCCCGCAGGCTGACCTGGGCTGAAACTCTTTGCTATTGGTCCAAGGACCCGTTTACCTCATAATTCAGTCGGTTTTTGTACAAAATTAATTTTATAGATCATGTGATGACTTGTTTGGCATAATGTATCATGAAGATACATTAAGCCCCCTTTTGCCAGAGCACGATTCAGTTATTGTGTTTCGGGATGAAACTTCATACATGCAGCACGTAACGTTTTATTGAATTATCAGGCTTTCAGGGGACGGACGAATAGAGAGATAGATAGTAAGCCTATGGTCTCTGACGGTAACATTAACTAAATAAGACTTTTTTATTCCATTCAGAAGACAACGTGGGAAAATATTGCTGGCGAAGCAACGACTGCCTGTAACAAACAGCGCTGTTTTCCCACCGAGTTTTTCATAGCATTCAAAAAAGACATTTCCGTATCGCTAAATTACATGAGCCGTGCTCTATGAAAAGGGAATTTATTGCATCTGCAACAAGTATAGACTCGTGTCAGCTTGCGCAGTCCGCGTAGGCTGACATGGGTCGAAACTCTTTGCCATTTGTAATTTTTCTGCACTTCCAAGGATCATTCTGCCTTCTGATTCAGCTGTTTGTTAGACAAGGTGGATTTAATAGATCCATAATTATGCGACGATTTGCTTCGTATAATGCATCAATGAGATGCATTAAATCCCCCTTTGTCAGAGCGTGGCTCAATTATATCGTTTGTTTTAGTACTAGTTTATTGCTTTGAGAGTACAAGTCCAGAGTTTTGAAAAGTTTTATCTTTACCATCGAGATAACACTTTTTAATCCCAGAAAAAACTCGTACTCTTCCCTTCTATGAAATGGTCACTATACGGTTTCTAGATCTAGTGCTAAACAGTTTGATACTTGTATATTTCAGTTTACTAAATATGTCATTGGCCCGGATTGGGGTAGCTGCTGTACTGTTCCTGTGTATTTACAATACAAACGCACAATGTAAGTATTTATAAACACAATTATTATTTGTTAACCTATTTTAAATTAACAAATACCATATCACATCGTTGCAAGTTACAGATTTCTAAAGCACTGTAGGAATGACTGCCTCTCCTATCATCCTAAAGATGTATATACCTTTTCGTTAAATATTTTCGTTTGTTTCCCATGTAGTCTATAAGTTTCTATGATACAAACGTCGATTGGTCAACTCAATCACGTGATCTTTATTTCTTAAAACTGACATTTTAAAGAAATCAATATTAATAAGCCTCACTGGTTTGGTCATTTGCAGACAAAAAATTCGGTGCAGTTCAAAAGATGATTTCTGTCTCAGAAATGGTAGAAAATATTGTGGAAAAAGGAGAAAATGCTGGTTACCAGCATTTTCTCCTATTTCCACAATGTTTTCAAAAGGCCTCCTTCCTTAGGGTCTTTAAAACTCGAGATTGTGTGGTAAAGTGTTAAACCTAGGACCCGTGTATCGGTGCTATGCACTGAGTACATTGAAGACCCAGGCATAACTAAGAATGGGTTTCGTGCTGTCGTTCACTATCCCCCAATAACGTAACTTACAGCCTTCTGTGGGCGTCACCCATGGGCAAGTGGTGGTTGCGATAAATAAACATAAAATCAAAATAAATCCGCCTAATTGGTGTGTCCAACAATATTTTCATTACGTTGTTTGTTATGAAGTGTAAACGGATAGACTAACGTTCGAACTGACAGTGATAGTCTGGCCATTATGCCTGATGGTTATCCTAGATCACTTTGATTGCCATTCTTTAAAAAAAAAGAAAAAACATTATAAAACATGTATTGAAAGCGGTCAAACACTATTATACAGGTAAGAGCTGATATTAATTTTTTGTGTTACAGTGCTGGATCCCGCTTAAGTTACATTTGCTGGTATTGTAGATGAATATCAGACTACAGAGAAGGTTTTGTCTGATCGTTCTGTTTTCTACCCAACAGTACGTCTTTGAGGTGGGGTGCGTAGCATCCCAACTCAGGTTTACCATATAGGAAACTGAACCTAAAAAAAATCTGATTCTGGGGTATCTAATTTTGCAAAATCATTACCTGGAAAAGTAGTACTATTAAGAAAACATTTTATTCACTTTGGCATCAAGGCATGACTAAAACGTTAAACAAAAGGGAAACTTACACAACTTGGTCGATAAATATCTAAACAAATATACCATTATCATAACACACTTAAAAAAAAGAGTGTTAAAACAGACTACAACGAGGCATGCGTAGGTATACGTGTTTATGTATCAGTTCTACCAAATTGCGTCAAAGAGCGTCATCAAGTGTCATGGGAAGCTTAGAAGCATCATGAGAACTCTTAAGGTAATTTCTTTGAATAGGAATATTTGTCCAGGTATTGCTTAATAATACTCCTTACGTCGTTTTATTTTGACATTCTATTAAACCACCCTCCCCACAAAAAAAGAGAGAAATTTGTCAATTTGCTCAGAGATTTATTAGAGAGATACCTCACAGCTCTTTAAATGTCTGCTTGCTTTTACTCAACTCTTTCTAGCAGCACTACGTGCTCATTATCTGGTACAACAGTTGGACTTCAACTTGAGCAGGATTAAAAGCACCCCCACCTCAGCAGCGCTTTCACCGCTTTGATTTTTACAGACTGATCTTTGAGCCGCTAGTTTTCTGTCCGGTATTCTGTTATAAGTTCAGGCAAAAACCAACCTTACATAAGCAATATTTCGTCTGTTTCTTCCTAGTGTAAACAGATCCGTTTTTTTTTTTTTAAATTCGGTGCTCTGAAGGTTAAACCCTGAAAGATCAGCCAAAGTTTTGTTAGCTTTTATACCCCTTTTCTATCGGGAAACTTGCTGTGCTGGTATCCTTTAGCAAAGCATTGCGGAACCCTAGCCTTGCAAACGCGAATTCCATGAAAGGTAATAAATGGGCAATGCTCTGTGAAAAGGGGGGGGGGACCGCAGTTATTGCAATTGCAAAAAGTATCCACCCATGTCAGCCTGCGCAGTCCGCGCAGGCTGACATGGGTCGAAACTTTTTGCTATGGGTCAGTTTTCTGTATACATGTCAAAGGACCAGTGTACTTCACGATCCAATCGGTTGTTAGACAAAATAGATATTTTTGAGTCCATAATTATGTGACGACTTGCTTGGTATCATGCATCACGGAGTTGCATTAGAACCCCTTTTGTCAGAGCATGGCTCATTTAAAAGCAAGATGTCTCTGTGATATCAATAGAATACTGTTGACAGAGAGAGAAAAATTCAAGTTTCAGACACTATTCAAACAAACAAACAAACAAACAAATTTGCTTTCAGTTCCGGGTTTCATGGATGGGTTTATGCGAGGTATGAGGTCCATGGTGAGTAATTTACAGGACATGGGTCGGAATATGGCCACCATGGGCAACAACATCTACTCAGAAAACATGGCCCGAGCACGGGCAGCAACCGAGAACCTGAGACCTGGTCAGAGACAATTTTTTGATGACGGAAATGTTAGAGGATACGCTTACAGGTACGTTTACAAATTTTTACAAGGCGATGTTCAAAATTAAATATTTACTTTTTACCAAATGACAAAATTTTAGGCTGGTCTAAATTGAAAGCATTTGCAGACGACAAAATAAGTATGACTCAAAACTTAAAACTTGTTTTTGGAAGGGTAGAAAACATTGAGGGAAAAGGAGAAAATGCTGGTTACCAGCATTTTCTTCTTTTCCCACGATGTTTTCAAAAGCTCTTTTCTTCAGAGTCGTCAAAACACCGGATTGTTTGATGAAGGATTAAAGAACTTTTGGTATCATAATGTTTTTCAAGACTTGCCTTCCTTGGAATCATTAGAACAAGAGCTTGTATGCTAATGAGTTAAAATCTTCTGAAAGCTTTGTTTTACCTCTTAATCCTATTATTGTTGTAACTGACAATTATTCATTTTTGCCCTTTACATACGTCCAAAGCGAGGTTTCGCATTTTACTACTTTACTCATGTACCACACAATCCCGAGTTTTAGGGACCCTGAGAAAGAGGCTTTTTGAAAACATTGAGGGAAAAGGAGAAAATGCTGGTTATCAGCATTTTCGCCTTTCCCCATAATGTTTTCTACCTTTCCACAGACAAAGTTAAATTTTTGAGTCACATTTATGGTGTCGTGTGCCAGTGCTTTGAATTTGGACAAGGCCAAAATTTTGTCTTTTTGTAAAGAGTTAAATACGATTTCACGTGACATCTCTCATCTATCCAAAGAGGCGCGGAGGGTTCAGTGATTGGTTGATTGATTGATTGTATGGTTTTTAACGCCGTTTTCAACATTATTTCAGTTATATCATGGCTGCCAGTGCACCTATCCAGGCTTTCCTGGAGTTTCTTTTACTAGTACTCCGCACAATATTCTTTCCAAGCCACTGGCTGCTTTCCCACATAACTATCGTCGAAACAATGATCAGCGGTGAGAGAGGAATGAATCTTGTCGCGATGACTATCGTCAATCCTCGGAAAGAAATTGGCCAAGCCGGGGATCGAACCAGCGACCTCCTGTTCTCAAGTCCGGTACGCTACCGACTGAGTTACGGGGGCTTGGCGCGGAGGGTTCAGGCCAAGGCTGCAGGAACGTGCAATCTGATTTTGGTCCACAGCCTCCGCAAATGAAGAACATCCATCGTCACGGGTGTGGGGGGGAAACAGGGGGCTGATAAGCGCTACTAGTAAGTTATTTTGACCTCTACCAAAGCCCAAGCTGAATATTTACATTTTGTGGTTTTTTTTTTTTTTCATCCATTATTCATAAGAAAGATAGGTCGAGAGTGTAGACCATGATCAGGCTGCATGCATGTGCAAGCTGATCCCATTCTATCCGCTCTGCGAAAGAGGAAACGTCCATCATTGCAGAGGCATGGTATTTATTAAGCCATAAGCAGCTAAGCGCGACTCAAAGACCTTTAATGGACAGTATAGACAGCACAGAACGTGCAGTCTGATCTTGGATCTACACTGTCCGATGATATTTTCCCGTTAACCCTTTCCCAAACAAGCCCTGGTTTTCACGTGTCTGCATTACAAGTTGTCGTTTGGGAAAGGGTTAAGCCATAAGCAACTAAGCGCGACTCAAAGATCTTTAGTGGACAGTATAGATCAATATCAGACAGCACAGAACGTGCAGTCTGATCTTTGATCTACACTGTCTGATGATATTTTCCCGTTAATATACCTATACCTTAGAAAAGGCAGAATTTGGGGGTTTTAGTAGAATCGGCTTGAAAGTATTATTTCACCTATTTAGTTGGTTAACTCTTCACTACATAATACCGACTTTTAACGACCCTGAAAAAAGAAAGCTTTTGAAAACATAGTTGGAAAAGGAGAAAATGCTGGTATTCAGCATTTTCTCCTTTTCCGACAATGGTTTCCATCCCTCCAAAAACAAATTTCAGTTTTGAGTCACATTTAATTTGTTGTCTGCAAATGCTTTCAGTTTGGACTAGTCTCAAATTCTGTCGTTTGGTAAAGAGTTAAGCGTATTTATAGTCTTGTTTTTTATTATACCTTTTGCAGAAGTCCTGATGGAGGTTTCACATCGTATTCCTTTACTTCCGGAGGTCCTGGTAGCCATGGTTACATGTATTACTCGGGTCCTGACGGAACATACGAGAGACGCTGGTAGAACTCCCAACATAAACTTTACAAAACTGTGCTGAGCTTTCTGATGGCCTATGCTGCTTTCTATCTGTGAACTCTTCAAAGCGCCGAATAAACCAAACTTTACATGTTTTTGTCTACAAATACGAACAGAATAATTGCAATATTGTAATGGCTTTAGTCTATAGTGTTTCAGCAAAGCAGACAGTGTAGATCAAAGATCCCAGGGACCGTATTCACCAACCATTCTTAAGAACGTTTTTTGTCTTGTTCTCCAGAATTTTCTACATCTGAAAGTAACTCAACTCCTGATTGGCTAAACCAAATGGTTTAGCCAATCAGGAGTTGTGTTACTTTCAAATATGGAAAATCTTGGAGAATAAGACTAAGAATATTCTTAAGAATGGTTGGTGAATACGGATCCTGCAGACTGCACGTTCTGTGCAGCCTGATCTTGATCATTGTCGTCCGCAAAAAGTCATGTTTTACGCCAATAGCGCTGAGAGGATTAATCGAAGAATTTGTCCAACTTATCTTCTTTTACGGGTCTTATACATATGAGCCATGCTCTGTGAAAAGGGGGCTTAATGCATCTGCGAAAAGTATCGACCCAGGTCAGCCTGCGCAGTTGCGCAGGCTGACCTGGGCCGAAACTGTTCGCTATTGGTCAATTTTCTGTATGTCAAAGGATCTGTCTACCTCATGATTCAGTCGGTTGTTAGACAAAATGGGTTTTGGGGATGCTTAAGTATGTGATGTCTTGCTTGGTACAATGCATTACGGGGATGCATTAAGCCCCCTTCTGCCGGAGCACGACTCATTTATATATGGCCTTACACGTTGTCTTCGGTTTTAACTCTTAACCCTTTCCCAAACGACAAATTTTAGACTGGTCCAAATTGAAAGAGTTTGCAGACGACAATTTCAAATTTGATGAAAATGGCAGAAAGGTCTCAAAAAGGGTAGAAAACACTGTGGGAAAAGGAGAAATTGCTCGTTACGAGCAATTTCTCCTTTTCCCACAGTGTTTTCAAAAGACTTGTACTGCAGACACGTGAAAACCAGGGCTTGTTTGGGAAAGGGTTAAACTGCTAAATAAATGAAACGAAAATTTCCACTCGATAGTAAACACCCAAATATTGTGAATCTAAAGTTGCTTTCGACGGATAAAAAGTACCGCATCGGACAGTGTAGATCAGAGACCAGGCTGCACGTTTTGTGCAGTCTGATGTTAATCAACATTGTCCGCAAAAGCCCCTCGAGTCGCGCTTAGCAGCCCAAGGGTTAACTCTTTACCACACAATCCAGACTCTAAACGACCCTGTGAAAGAAACCTTTTGAAAACATTGTGGGAAAAGGAGAAAATGCTGGTTACCAGCATTTTCTCCTTTTCGCACAATGTTTTCTACCCATCCCACAACAAATTCCAATTTTTCAATCACATTTATATTGTCGTCTGCAAATGCTTTCAATTTGGACCATTCTAAAATTTTGTCGTTTGGTCAAGAGTTAAGCGACGTGAAACTAAAATTTGATATTTGGTAAAACATAGGTGTTTAAACCATAAGATCATGCCTGGTTTTTGTCCCATCACGCCATGTGTCAACAGCACAGTTTACATTTGTGCAATTAGGCCTTACATCTGCAGATATATTTTAGTACTATTGCGCAGTTTTCTCTATTACGATTGTGTGTAGTTTTGATACGAAAAATTCTCGAAAACTGCGCGAAGGTAATGCGTCCGTAGACACTGTGCGTTCTAAAATTTAAATTTCTAGCCATGCTTTGTGAGAAGGGGGCTTATTGCATTTCCGTTACTCATCTCAGTATTATAGATCCATAAAAGTCCGTTTTGTATAACAACCGGCAAAATCATGAGGTACACTGGTCCTTTGACACGCAGAAGATTTACCGAAAGCAAAAAGTTTTGGCGCAGGTCAGCCTGCGCGGACTGCGCAGGCTGACCTGGGTCAATTCTTTTTGCAAATGTATTAAGCCCCCTTTTCACAGAGCATGGCTCCAATATTTTGCTACTCCATATCAATTGGGCATGAGGAAAAAATAACACACTTAAAACTGGGTTACATCTACTAGTCGTATTTTAACATGTATTTTCTGTCAGTATCCTAGCTTGAGGTTCAGTTCTGCTTGCTAAGAAAATGATAACGATTGTTTTAACATGCATTTTCCGTAAGTATCCTAGCTTGAAAGTCATCTCTACTTGCGAATAGATTAGTTATGAGCTTCCAAAAAAAAGCTACATTCAAGTCGCTTTAAATATTTCCAGCTGTGGATTCTTGCCCCAACTACCACATCTGTTCCGAGATAGAGTTATTGAAAATGATATATGAGCCATACTCTGTGAAAAGGGGACTTAATGCGTCTGCGAAAAGTATCGATTCAGATCAGTTCGAATAGGCTGATCTGGACCGAAATTTTTCGCTATTGGTCAATAATCTGTATGTCCAAGGACCAGTTTACCTCATGATTCAGTCGATTATTTTAAAAAAAAGGCTTTTATGTGTCCATAATTATCTGACGACTTGATCGGTACAATGCATCAAGGGGAAACATTAAGCCCCCTTTTTGCCAGAGCATGCCTCATATACTAGTGGCTATTTGGCACTGGCGCTTTGACCAAACTGTTGTTTGCTACTGGCACTTTGAACAAAATACATATGAACCATGCTCTGGCGAAGAGGGGCTTAATGCATCTCCGTGATGCATGATACAAAGCAAGTCATCACATGATCATGGATCCAAAAAGTCTATTTTGTCTAACAATCGACTGAATCATGAGGTAGTCTGGTCTTTTAATATGCAGAAAATTGACCAATAGCGAAACGTTTCGGCCCAGGTCAGCCTGCGCGGAGTGCGCAGGTTGACCTGGGTCGATAGTTTTCGCAGATGTATAAAGCGCCCTTTTCACAGAGCATGGCTCACATTAAAGTTCTGATTTCTTCTTATTTACTGAAGTGATGGACTTTTATTTGAAAGTACAAAATAAAGTGGGCCATGCTTTGGCAAAAGGGGGTTTAATGCATCTTCATGATGCATTATACCGAGCAAGGCATCCCTTAACCCTTTACCGCACAATGTCGCCTTTTGACGCCCCTGGGAAAGAAGCCTTTTGAAAACATTGTGGGAAAAGGAGAAAATGCTGGTAACCAGCATTTTCTCCTTTTCCCACAATGTTTTCTACCCTATCAAAGAAAAATTGTACCTTTGAGCCACATTGAAATTGTCGTCTGCAAATGCTTTCAATTTGGACAAGGCTAAAATTTTGTCGTCTGGTAAAGGGTTTATTTTGGATCCACAAAATCCTTTTTGTCTAACAACCACCTGAATCCTGAGGTAGACTGGTCCTTGGACGCGAAGAAAATAAATTTACTTAAAGCAAAAAGTTTCGACTAAGGTCAGCCTGCGCGGACTGCGCAGGCTGACCTGAGACGATACTTTGTTCAAGTGCATTAAACCCCCTTTTCACAGAGCATAGTTCGATTGTATTTATCTGAAAATGAGTGAAGTTTAAAAATATTCAGCCATAATCGACAGTGTTTCCAATTTGTACATAGGACGAATTATATTTCTAATTCTATAGTATTCAAAGTGATTATATGTTTTTGTTCTTTTTTTTTTAATCTCAACGTACATGATATATTGTAATGAATTCTTATGTCGTAGTTTGCATAATAAATCTGCTATCGCTTCGGAAAACATCTCCTCTGTAATCTGTTCTATCCTATCTTTGTCTTTGTCTAACAAAGGGCATTCGGCATACCTCGGGTGATCCGGTGATCAAATCCCTCGGCTGTATCACGTAGCTTGATATGCACCTACACGGTACATTTCGCGCATCTCCGGAAGCACACCGCTTTACCGTTATTGAAATTGTAAGGCTCCTCATTAGAAAGAACACATGAGTAAATTTTCTATCGTTATCTTTCTAAGAGTATTTCAGTCGGCAAACAGTTTGTACATTCAATTTTTAGTGTGGTTTATCAATTCCATTAGGAGCTTTCATCGACAGATCGATAGAAGTGAATAACTTCACAGTGGTTGTTCATGTCGTTGCTAAGCGATCTACAGGGGCGCCGCCATGTTTAAGATCATGTGATTGGTAGTTCAAAATGGAAGCCTCCTTTATACAGACGAGGTTAGATGTAGGTACGGAATCGGCCGAGTTGTGACGAGTGTAACAAAGGGCTCTCAATGTGTACCGAACGAGACCTTGGATTCGTTATTCAGATGTTCTGAATTCGACCCCGGCAGGCATGTGCTTTTTACGTGGGTGTGCCTTCGGGCAAGACAATGTGGGTCCAAAGTCCAGTGCTAATTATACACATGAAAAACATAAATAGGTGGAGCCGAACAAACACTTGAACATTGAAGCACCACCGACAGATTGATCCTTTTCCACGCAGTTCCGAGTTTTCACGATCTTGGGAGAGAAAAAAAAAAAAGCATTTGAAAACATTGTAGGAAAAGGAGAAAATGCTGGGAACCAGCATTTTCTCCTTTTCCCACAACGTTTTCTGCCCTTCCAAAAGCGAGTTTTAATCCTTGAGACACGTTCATATTGTCTGCAAATTACAATGTTGACACGTCTAAAATTTTGTCGTTTGGTAAAGTCTGTGAAATACTGTTAAAACCAGCGTAAAAGTCGCCAGCCCAATTGTAGTCGATCGAGCCACAGCAACATTTATTGCAAATTCGATTCTTTGGCTGCCTTTTTGACAAATTCAACATTTTTTCAAGGGTTGAAAGTAAAACCCTTTTTACATGAAGACACCTCTGGTTATAAATCCAAGATCAGACCAAGTATTCAGTCCGAACTTGATCTATACAGGTAAATACGTCGACTATTCGAGTGTCAGGATTCATCAAAAGAATGCAGAAAAGACGAAATGTACTTTTCTACTCCGCACGAAAATGAGCAATTAAAGAGAATTTCATAGATAAACTGATACTGGCTAGTGTAGAGCCATGATCAGACTGCACATTAAGCTATTCTAGTCTCGGTCTGCACTGTCCAAAAATACTTATTGTCGCTCAGCAGTTTGAAAAATTAAACAGTAAAAACATCTAGGCTAGTAACTTGCACGCGTACATTCGACTTATGCATGTTTTATTTACAGTAAACAAGTTATTCATGTCACAAGCATGCGACATAAACTATTAAAATTAAATAAAAATTAACCGCAAATGACAAGAAAACCGCCAAGTCGCGTTTTGATATTTCACGTGTTACACATTAGTTTCCTCTTGTGAATATAAATGAGCCGAGCTCTGTGTAAAGGGGGCTTAATGCATCTGCAAAATGTATCGACCCAGGTCAGCCTGCGCAATCTGCGCAGGCTGACCTGGGCCGAAACATTTCGCTATTGGTCAATTTTCTGTATGTCCAAGGACCAGTCTACCTCATGATTAAGTCGGTTGTAAAAATAGTCGTACTGTGGATCCATAATTAGGGCCTATGTGATTGACCAGTATCATGCATCACGGAGATGCATTCGGCCCCCTTTGCCAGAACACAGCTCATTTAATTTACGCTTTAAGCGACAAATAAATGAAATGTAACGTGTTCACTTGACAGAAAAAAAATCTTCAAATAAGCGTTTCAAACTTGGTTTTGGCTAGAATATTTCTTACAGTTACAGGCAGTTCGATCAACGACCAGACTCTGTATTCTGTGCGCTCTGATCTCGATCCACGTTGTCCGTGAAAAAACGGCTTCAAAATTTAAGGTCAGTGTTTAAGGAATAATTTCGGTGAACGATGTCCAAGGGCGTGCGATAGAAATCAGTCTCTGTATCTGTTAAAATGACTAATGATTTATTTAGTACCTTCCATCGCATCTTTCGATGATCATAAGAAACCTGTCGTTTCCATCTCAATCCTACATACAGAGAACGCTTACAGTACTTTGATTATTTCCAATGAGATTATTATATTACTATTTCAAAAGTGTCGTCGTCAGTAGTATAGGAGGGCACTCGTCACAACTCGGCCGATTCCGTAACTACATCTAACCTCGTCTGTATAAGGGAGGCTTCCATTTTGAACTACCAATCACATGATCTTAAACTTGGCGGCGCCCCTGTAGATCGCTTAGCAACGACATGAACAACCACTGTGAAGTTATTCACTTCTATCGATCTGTCGATGAAAGCTCCTAACGGAATTGATAAACCACGCTAAACATTGAATGTACAAACTGTTTGCCGACTGAAATACTGTTAGAAAGATAACGATAGAAAATTTACTCATGCGTTCTTTCAAAAGAGGAGCCTTACAATTTTCAATAACGGTAAAGCGGTGTGCTTCCGGAGATGTGCGAAATGTACCGTGTAGGTGCATATCAAGCTACGTGATACAGCCGAGGGATTTGATCACCGGATCACCCGAGGTATGCCGAATGTATAGGAGACTGTCCGAGGTCTACCCTCCCAGAGTGCCATTTTGTCCGAGGTCTACCCTCCCTGAGTGCCATTTTGTCCGAGGTCTACCCTCCCTGGGAGGCGAAAGACCGGTCAAAATGTCAAACCGGAAGTAGATGTCCGCCATCTTTGACGCGGCTGGGGGTCCTTTTTATCCATGGTCTGTGAAAAGGGGTCTTAATGCATCTGCGCGCACGCGCGCATGGATCGTAATGATATGGTTCGGCAGAGACTATCGTTGGATGTATAGGAGGGTAGACCTCGGACAGTGTCCGAGGTCTACCCTCCCAGAGTGCCATTTTGTCCGAGGTCTACCCTCCCTGAGTGTCATTTTGTCCGAGGTCTACCCTCCCTGGGAGGCAAAAGACCGGTCAAAATGTCAAACCGGAAGTAGATGTCCGCCATCTTTGACGCGGCTGGGGGTCCTTTTTATCCATGGTCTGTGAAAAGGGGTCTTAATGCATCTGCACGCACGCGCGCATGGATCGTAATGATATGGTTCGGCAGAGACTATCGTTGGATGTATAGGAGGGTAGACCTCGGACAGTGTCCGAGGTCTACCCTCCCAGAGTGCCATTTTGTCCGAGGTCTACCCTCCCTGAGTGCCATTTTGTCCGAGGTCTACCCTCCCTGGGAGGCAAAAGACCGGTCAAAATGTCAAACCGGAAGTAGATGTCCGCCATCTTTGACGCGGCTGGGGGTCCTTTTTATCCATGGTCTGTGAAAAGGGGTCTTAATGCATCTGCGCGCACGCGCGCATGGATCGTAATGATATGGTTCGGCAGAGACTATCGTTGGACTTAGTCTTTTTTCTTCATCGGAGATAGATGTTCACCATCTTTGACGCGGCAGGGATCCTTTTTTAACCATGGTCTGTGAAAAGGGGTCTTAATGCATCTGCGCACGCGCACGGATCGTAATGATATGGCTCGGCAGAGACTATCGTTGGACTTACTCTCAAAAGACCGGTCAAATTGTCAAAATGGCGGTAGATGTTCACCATTTTTGACGCGGCTGGGATCCTTTTTTTTAACCATGGTCTTAGAAAAGGGGACTTAATGCATCTACACACACGTGCGCACGGGTCGTAATGGCATGGTTCAGGCAGACACTATCGTTTGACTTAGGCTTTTTTTCTCTGTCATCGTTGGACTTAGTCTTTTTTTCCCGTCTTCGTTCGCCTCAATCTTTCTCTATCAGCGTTGGACTTAGGCTTTTTTCTCTGTCATCGTAGGACTTAGTCTTTTTTCTCCGTCTTCGTTCGCCTCAGGCTTTCTCTATCACCGTTGAACTTAGTCTTTTTTCCACGATATGGACTATATTCCCTACTTACGCTGGGTCAGACAGAGAGTATCGTTGGACTTAGTCTTTTTTCACCACGATATGGGTTATTTCACCTCCTCACGCTGGTTCAGCCAGACAACATCGATGGACTTAGTCTTTTTTCACCACGATATGGGTTAATTTTTCCCACCTCAGGTTGACTCAGGCAAAGACCATCGTTGGACTTACTCTTTTTTCTCCGTCTTCGTTCGCCTCAGACTTTCTCTATCACCGTTGAGCTTAGTCTTTTTTCCACGATATGGGTTATTTTCCCGTCCTCAGCTTGGCTCAGGCAGAGATCACTGTTGGACTTAGTCCTTTTTCTGACTTTGTCCGCCTCAATCTTTCTCTATCACCGTGTTGGACTTAGTCTTTTCTTCGGCTCCCAGCTGTATGATCTTTAGATATTTGTCTGACGAACTCAGTCTTTTTTTAAAACTAGCTTTAGGGGATAAAGATCGTATTGCTTTGTAACTTGTCTATAAGATCTGAGAGCTGAGGTGATGTATAGTACTATTTGTCGATTTGATTGAATTTGTCAGACAAGATTTGACACCTTTATGCTATATGTTATCTTCTGAGTTGGTCAGAGATGGCTTATAGCATAAATCCTTACCATACAAGCATCGTGTTGGGTTTAACCTTTTTTTGAGTTAATTCGAATTGTAGTATATCGTTTGGAATGTAACTCTTGGAATGTAACTCTTGGGATGGTACTCAGTCGTAAAATTGACAAGTCTCGAAGATAGGACTTTCTGGGATGAATGTTAGCTCTGAAAAGAGCTGTTTTTTTACCATTCTCTGGATTGGAATTAAATTAATCATCCGAGCAAGTTAATTCCAAAATCAGAGAAAGATAGAGGATTCTAAACCTCATTATCATCACCTCATTGTTTGGTTGATATCGCAGACTCCCCAAAGATTGGGTCATCAGTTGGCATAACCCAAAGATCGGGATAGAAATTAGGTGTTGGGTTCTGGGTATAGGGGTTATCCCCTTGTCTTGCAGAGAACTCAGCCGACGTCTTTGTCTTTTGATGTTTTCTCTTCTCCTCGTTCCTTCGACTTTTACCAAATAGTCCACAGCAGAATCTGAACAAACCCATCGTGGAAATGAAATGGTATATGGAGAAATTCGCTGGTTTTATAGCTTGGTGGAGGGATTGACCTACTTTTGTCTTGGAATTAAGAGTACGAACGTGGGCGAGATCATGTAGATAGAACATAATGTACTATATGATCTATCTACATTTTTTCCAAGACTGATATTTTGTGGAGAAATTATCTTTGTGGAAAAAAGAATGAAAAAACACCATTTAAAACAGTATAACTTTTATTTGAACAGAACTGAACAATGAACTGAGCAATGAACATATTTACAACAAACACATAGATAAAAAAGAACTATTATACATTTATACACTATTTGTGGGGAAAAAGTCTCTGAGCTTTATCGAATAGAATTCCATACTGCTGATTGAACCATAACACTACATCTCGATCGTTTCGTCGATGTTCTGTTGAGAGGAATTTCTGTTGAAGATATTTCTGTATGTTGTATCCTCTGGCAGCAGCATCCAATGCGAAGATACAGTAAAATCCGCAAACTTTCCCCTGTGGACTCTGAAGAGTTTGTCGATTGTATCTCCACGAATAAGAATGATTGTCTAAAAAGTTAATGATTTCTGGCTCAAGTGGTGGTAGTCCGTAGGGATCAAAGTATAGTACATCGCCATTATTGTTGAATATCACGGCTACCCAGTGTTCTCCTGGACCGGTTGATATCTCTGTGTTCACAATGTAGGCTTTCACATGATCGGGTTTTTGTCGAGGTAACTGATCTTTTGCACAGACTTTTGCCTGTAGATTTTTTATCCATGTTCCGTGATCCAATATGTATTGAATTTCAGAAGTATACATTTTTCTAATCACTTTCTTCCCAGGATTGTTTTACTTTGTCACACCAGTATTGTAACCACGACTCCGTGAATTCAGATAAAATGTTTTGTTTTATATTTCGCCATAATCTGTAGGCTTCCACATAGTCACTTTCATCGAGTTTCATTTCTATGAGTTCAGGATACCATTTTTCCATGATTTCGTATGGATTTAATTCCATCATGGCTTTTTCTATGAACATATCTGTATGTTCTTGTCTATCCTTGAATAAACACAGTTCATGCTGTGTTTGACTGGGATGATCCACTTGACATCCGTAACACTGGTTGGTAACTTCACTGACAATAAGATTTTTTAATTTTTCAGTCATATGTTTTTCGAAGCTGTTGTGAATGTCATTTTTCCGAGTAGAGATGCACTTCGACACGGAATATTTCACTTTTTCTGCTTCTTCTCTAAGTGTTATAGCAAATCTGAGTCCCAACATTGTTTTTTTCAGTTCTTTAGTCCTGTAGATAGTCCTGAAAAGGACTGTTTTTTCAATAGTTCTGAAAAGAACTGTCGTTTTCGATATTATATTCCTTAGTCCTGAAAAGGACTGTTTTTTGTGAAAGCTATCTTTTGATCAGAGAGTTTCTGTTGATTTTTTCCGGGATTAGTAATCTGTGATAACTTCTCTCAAACTGTTGATTTCAATCTGATTGTCAAATTCAGCAAAGACAATAACATTGATAGCTGCTACCAGAGCTTGAGCAAACTGAAGTTCAATTCGAAGATTTCCAGTTTTTATAGGATGAAGTTGTCCTTCTTCACTGCCTTGATCCGCTGTCAAATCGTATCCCCACAAACAGTATCCACCAGCATAGTCTTCTTTACCAATATTAAATGATTTATTAAGTGCTAAAGATGAGTTAGCCTGATACAATGATAGAAAAGATTTCAAATACAATCCTGCTTCAAAGTTAGGTTCAAAGAGTCTGTTATGAATACTGTGACCATTACATGATACATCAATTTTTGACAGATTAAAATGTTGAAAGAAAAATGGATTTCTGTCATAAGCCCCATTATAATCAGTATTTGCTACCATTGCAATGAAAATGCGTTTTGGAAGTTGTCCTTGAAACAGATGATCTTCAACTTTAGACTGAAGGCCTGTAGAAATGGTAAAAGTTTTTACTTCAACCCTGCGAATAGGAATTTTCATGTTTTGCTGAGCAATAACATGATTTAGATCATTTGCAACAACAGGCAACAATTCGACATTTCGCACATGAAGACTGACTGTTTCCAGTACAATTTTTGGATCTGGTGCACCAGCACCTCCCGTGAGACAAAAGTTTAGCGAAGACCTGTTTAATCAAGTCTGATTTCAATACCATTAGGTAAATATTTTTCTTGTTGAAACAGATCAAGATGCAAGCGTCCAAAAAGTTCGGCGGTTCTACTTCGTGCAATTTCATGCATTCTATTTTGTAAACCTTCATTAGATCCATTATGGTCGAGTGAATTGAAATGAGCAGAGGTGTCTTCAATCCAAAGATCACCAGCTTTCAAATGCTTAGTCTTGCTGTCAGAATTATATGACATAAGATTTTCGATATATGCTCTGTATGGATAGGTATCTGAATTGCTGGTGATTAGTTTATTATTTAGATACAAATCGACACTGCTAAACAAACTGTGGAGGAAGTTGTTTACAGGGGCCACATTTGCATTGACATCTAAATTAGTACCGTCAGCTTGAACGACTTTGTATTTGACATACAAATACGATTGTGACAAATCTGTCCAATGTTCAGTTTGAGGTGGTATGATGAATTCTATCGGTGCATTGTTTGCCAAAGACGATATTGGAAAATGTTCAATCCATTGACTTTCTTGCATCGTTGTCATTGTAGGTGGTACAGAAAGAACATCAAGTTCTGACTTACTGCATTCACAAGAACCGTTTTGCATCATTTTTTATATAATTCAAGTAGATGAATTCAATATATGAATCAATTATATTAATCAAATATATCAAGAGGTCGTCTGTCTCTTTGTCTTATGATCTTATCACTGCGAAGGCGGTAGGGGGAATGACGTGGTTTTCGTGATTTTCTTTTATTTATCCCTGGTATTAGCTTTTCTGCTAGATCATGAATGGCTTGTTTTCCCCGTGAAATTACAACTTTTTTGGGGTTTTCGCCACGTAAAAGGATATCTTCTACTACGCCTATTCCTTGTTTGATTCCTTCTTTTTTCACGGCATTAAAACCAGATTTAATCAACGGTTTAAGCAATGGAGTCACTACTTTAATTGCCGATTTAAATAGTGACCCTAGTCCATAGCCATACTGATGTTTTACACCACGATAAACTGGTAGCATTTTTGTCAAATATTTTATTTAAATATTTATTTGTCAAATATTTTTATTTTTTCTGTCTGAAATGTAACTTGACGATTGTCTTACCAATAATAAAATGAAATGGTATGCCAGAATCCCCTGTTATTTGAATGTGAATAGTATTGAAATCAGATTTCGAAACGGGGACGTAATGCGGTAATGTAATTTCATGGCTGATATGTTGGGTTTCATAATTATTTTCACCTGATATGTCTGCTTTGAAAGGAAGAACACGAAGTATGGGAGCTAATGTATCACCCACTATAGTGTGTTCAGCAACATCTGAATAAACAAACAGATGATTGTAGCCAGCATCAATGTTAGGACTGTATTTAAATACATCTAAAATATTTCTACTCGAATAAATTATCTCATGTTTGAATTCTGGTGATCCTCCCAGTTTTAAAAACAGCTGTGGATGAAATTTGAATCCGGTTCTTGTTATATTTGTGAATCCCAATTTCGGACGTTTGCTTGAGGTTGAATAGCTAATAGACACCCCGATTGAATGCTTCTGAAAGATTTCACTTAGGTTATTTTGAATCAATTCTTCCATTACCTCTACAACATGTTTTGGTGAAGTGTAACTACCCGGTGGAAAATTAAATGCAATTGACCATTTTACTGCTTCACCTTTTGCGTTTCGTTTTAATGGAATTATCTTCATATTATCTCTTCTTTTATCTACCGCTGCTGCTGCATTGTATAAATTAAGATCTGCAGTTATAATTTCGAACTTCGCCTCTTCTTCACTTATGTTTAAAAACTGAGAGGGGGTAATAAGATGAACTAATGCAACTTCCCATTTTTCCCTGTCAATATGAATTGTTTTTGGTAAATGAACTTTAAAACAGCACTGTGTGTTGTTTGGATAAAGTTTTATGGAACTATCGCTAGGTAGATTAAGATAAAACGAATTCATTTTTTAAATATTTTATTTTTTACTGTCAACGAAATCAACCCCCACTAGTTGTTTTTTGTCCAGACTTTGTGAATTTTAACCCCGGAGATGGAAGAATATACCCGAGTGAACTGCTTAACAGTATCAACCACAATTCACGATCTTGACTTTGAATACTTAAATGTACTATTGAGGTTGCAATAATTGCGTAAATGACTAATATCTGTGAAATATACGTAAACTGATTCTTTGGAACACGATTTCCACAGCAGTTGTAATTTTTAGTACTAACACTATCGACACTTTCTGTCCCAGTCTCAATGTTTGACTGCGAACTTATCATAATTGTATTGTCTTTTTATTTATAAAAATCTTGTAGATAAGACTTTTTTTCCCGATCAAGATACCAAATAGGATTCTGGTATCCAACTTTGAAATTTTTTTGGATAACCTTTCCAATTGACTTTTATTTCTTTGATAATTTTTTTTACCCTCACGTCTTGTACGTCTATCAAGAACTGAATCAATTTCATAAATTTCATCATCTTTTATCAATTGAAGTTCGTATTCATAATAGGTCCCCAAAATTTGTTCACCCTCTAAATCTTTTATTTTATAGGTGATAGGTGAAAATGTCTTGTTAACATGAGTGATTTCAAATATTTCTTGCGTCCAATTTGGTAAATAGCCCTTATCAAATGTACGTTTTGTTTTATTGATTCGAACATGATCTCCAATTTTGAATTTCGGCTTTTTTGTCATTACATTTGTCGGTAATTGAGGATACAGATTTCTTGAAATCTCTGCCTCATTGGATTTTGTTACCATTACAGGAGATGTTTTTATACTTCTGTGAAAAGTATGGTTGTAATTCTTAACTAAAGAATTCAATACGTCAATGTAACGCCTTGTTTTCTTGTACGTAAAGTATTTCCACATTCTCGTTTTCAAAGTTCGTTGAAATCTTTCAACAATACTTGCTTTTGTCTCTGGGTTTTCAGTGGTGAAAAAATGAATCTGATTCTTTTTCAAGTAGTCTTGAAACGATTTGTTTTTAAATTCCGAACCTTTGTCTGTTTGAAGCGCTAAAGGTTTTTGTTTTGATTTCTGAACGATAGATTGAAATGCTTTGATCAAAGTTTTAACCGTTTTGTCTGGAATAGGGATAACCCATGAAAATCTCTAAAACACATCAATCACACAAAGTAAATATTTCTTGTTATTATTTTGTTTTGCTAAATGTTGCATGTTAGCCAAATCAGCTTGCCATTGATAATCTATACCACCTACAATAGTTTTTCGTCTTTTGAAACGACGACGAATCGGTTTGTGTAAGGTATAGGTGGATTCACCCTGTAACCATTCTTGAACATCTTTGTATCTTATTCCTTTCAAAACAGATTTCGCAGCGTGATACAATTGCTTTACTCCACTAAATGCTACAGTACTTTTAGGATCGTAAAACAACTTTCTTAACACGTAATCAAGTTTTGACTTTACCATGCCTCCCATGACTGAAGTGTTTTACGGCTCGGAGTCTTTTTTATAGACTTTGGGGGAGTTAACAGTTCTTTAACATAGAATTGCTTCAATCGTTCTCTTTCTTCAGGTTTCATGTATGGAGATTTTTCTTTTATTCTTTTCATACTTCTTTTTATAGGAGTTAACTTAGTACTTTTTCGTACGCTTTTTGGTGTGTGAAATAAGTGATCGGAATCTCCATAGGATTCTGCATGGGATTCTTCATCTTCGCTCAATGATTTACTCGGTGATTTATCATGGACTTTTTGTATCCATTTCCATCTGTTCAAATTGCCAATAACTTCTTGAGGTATATTGCTTTCATGTAATGCCTTTGAAAATGTTTTCCACCCTCTGGGCTCGATACCTTTTCTTTGACGTATCGCATCATTGACAAGATCAATGATATTGGAACCATGAATGCGTGTACCTTTATTAACACCACCCCTTGTTCGTCCCAAGTTAAATTATCGTTGTCTTTTATCATACTCAAAAGTAACTCAGCTTTTCTTTTCATGGTTTTTGGCACACTTTGCAAAATTCGATCATATAAGGCAACAGATTGCAGTCCAACAGATGCTGATTCCTGTGCACCATCATCGGTTTTTGGAGAAAAAATGATCGAAGTTGGTTTCGTTTTCTGAAGCGAATTTTGTAACTTAATCAAAGTTTCGCCATATCTTTGAACCTTTTCTGTTTCTGACAGATCGGTACTTTGTAAAATTTGACTCATATCTTGTCGAAGATGTGATGCATCTGCAACTTGTGGATTAGGTGGTAAACGAGGTTTTTGAGCTTGTTCGGCTTTCCATCGTTTCATATTTTCTAAGACCTGGTAAGGTACGATAACCATTTTTCTAACAGACATGATTTCTTATCTATAAGATTTTTTTATCTACAAGATTTTTATCTATAAGATTTTTTTTATTGAAAATTTTTTATCTACAAGATTTTTTATCTACAAGGCTTTTAGAGCTCCTCCTATTCCTCCGATTACGGCTTTTCCTAACAAAGGTAATAATGCAGGTGCAAGCAATGAAAGAAATCCACCTTTTTGATTTAAAATTTGTTTTTTATCTTTTACAGAGACCGATTTTGAAGCTAAACGTCGGAGATGTTGTCGGCTTGAATACAACTTCTTCTTCTGATCTGGTGATAAATGTACATTACCTTTTAAAACATTATGACAGCATTCCGATATACACCTTATTGCTTCTGAGGGTGAATCTTTGACAAGCTTTTTACGTATTTTTGGTGTAGCCTGTATCATGGCCATAACCATTGAGCCGTGTTTTTTTATCAGAGGTGTTTTCTTCATGTTGACTTTATCACTATTTCACATCAAATGAAAATAAAAGTTCTATGGCACTATCATTTATACCTGATGTTTTTATCATACTGTCTTTTTTTTACAAAAGAAAACTTTTTAACATACTGTCTTTTACAGTCAGAATTACTTTTAAGAAAACTGTGAATAGAGAGCATCAACCAATGTATCAGCGCTAGCCATGGACGAATCCACGGGAACGGATCTTCCCTTCCCAAGGTCAAGCATCTGATTTTTTTCGTCAAGTTTATATCTTCCTGTGCCGAGGTTATATCGCAGCATATCTTCTATCATCCGTCTATATTTTCTTAATCCTTTTTTATGTTTAGCCAATGTATTTGGAGACCAAGCGACGGATGGAATTCTTTGAAACGCTATTTTTTTGCCTGGTAATATAAATCTTAAATACTTTCTTTGGTAATTCCGCATTCTTTCACTTAATAGTTCCTCTCTAGATTTTGGATATTGTTGATGTTCTGAAATGCTACTTCCTACAGGCCTTCGTTTTCGGGTAGTAACAAATCTTTCATCAATCATAGGCGGTGGGGTGGTAGTTCTTGCATCAATCATGGGTGGTGAGGTGGTAGTTCTTGCATCAATTATAGGTGGTGGGGTGATAGTTCTTGCATCAATTATAGGTGGCGAGGTGATAGTTCTTGCATGCGTTTTCGGGGGATTTCTCTTCTTTGGAGATTTTTTCTTCTTTGGAGACTTTTTCTTCTTTGGAGATTTCATCTTTCGCGGAGCACGTTGTCGAGGTTGTCTTTCATTCCCAAATTTCCTAACGGTTTTTACTCCATCCCATCTCAGTAAGCTTCTGATAATAACACCACCTAGAAATCCACCACCTCCAGGTTTTAAAATAATTCTACGTTTAATTTCCTCATCAATATTCGGATCTGCTAACTGCTCGATATCTGCTCTATGTTTTGTCATATACGTGGTGGTTTGTTTTGGTAATTTGATTTTATCTTCAATGATGTTTTGTGCTGCCAACGTAAACCATTTTAAAATTTCTTTTAATCCTGCTTTCAACACAGATTCTCTTTCATGTCTATTGGTTTGTTGACTTAAATTTCGCAAAGCAGCTAAAATTGAAGTTGACGTGGCTGGTATAGCCATGTTTACTCACTGTCGCCTATTGATAGAATGACATTATAAATTAAAATGAAGTCATTTTTATTTTAAAAAACATTATAACGATTAAGCAGGGGAATAAACGGTTGGACCTCTTTCGTCTCCTTCGTAACGATGAAATATATCTGTTCGCAGTCTTAATTCTTTATTTGTTCGTGAATGGAAATCGATGACAAGATATCCATGATCCACCAATGTAGCATCTTCATAAGCAGATAGTAAATGTGGAGCTTGCATTTGGTGAGCTAGTGTTTTAATCTGATTTTTATCTCGCTCATTTCGAAATAAAATCATATATCTTGAATTGAGACTGATGGTTCGACTCGATTTCGATTGTTGAAACATATTTTGTGTGATGTAAATCACACTTGCATTACGGTGATGTCCTTTTCTTGTAAACCAAAGTTTAATTTTTTCCTCATCTTTTTCACCCAACATATCATCAAAGACGATTAAATGCGGAATAGATACATCGCTGACAAGCTCGTTTTCATCGTCAGGAATTCCTTCCACGAATTTTATTAATTCAAACTGCGAATTGAATTTCTCCTGCATAAGATTGTAAGCATACTGCCATTCTTTATAACACCAGACAACTCTTTCAGGAACGATATTGAACAAATCTTCGCGATAGTCAATTAATTTATGAACAAAGACTGTCTTTCCACAACCACTCGGACCTGTGATGAAAATATTACAAGGATGTTGAAATAAAATAGCTTGTACATCCACCTCCATGATTTCTTTACTTTTCTCTTTAAGGATTAATAATAAAATGACAACATAAATAACGATGAAAGCATTTTTATTCAATCATTTCTTCAAAAAAAAGATCAGTCTTGGAAATTGTAGATAGATCATAACATTCTATGTGAATGAATTTTTACAGTACGTTATGTTCTATCTACATACTCAGCCCCCGTTCGTGCTCTTAATTCAAAGACAAAAGCAGGTCAAACCCTCCACTAAGCTATAAAATCCAGTGAACTTTTCCTATAATCATTCATCTCTCGTTTCTCGAGTAGTGCAAATAAAATATAAAGTATACCAAGACGAGAAAAAATCAAATATGGAGCAGCTAATTTTTCAATTTTTAAAAAAATCTTGCAGAGAGAAAAAATTTACGATTAAAAAATCTTGCAGAGAGAAAAAACTTTTTTATCGATAGGAAAATTTTTTATCGATAGAAAAATTTTTACGATTAAAAAAATCTTGCAGAGAGAAAAAACTTTTTTAGCAATAGAAATTTTTACACTTAAAAATTTTTTATCATAGAAAAATTTGAATAAAAAAAATTTCGGATAAAAATTTTTTACAATTTAAAAAAGTTTTTTGCAGATTAAAAACTAGGGACGAATAAAACTAGGGACGAATAAATCTAAGATCAGGTAAGTCTAGACGAACTGATTTCCGGGAAATGTCGGAAAAAAACCACACTCAGATCATATAGTCAGGCAATGTCTAAAGATCATACTGCTAGGAGTCAAAGAAAAGACTAAGTCCAACGGTGGTAGAGAAAAAAAGACTAAGTCCAACGATACTCTCTGCCTGAACCAGCATGAGGAGGGGAAAATAACCCATATCGTGGAAAAAAAGACTAAGTCCAACGGTGATAGAGAAAGATTGAGGCGAACAAAGTCGGAAAAAAGACTAAGTCCAACGATACTCTCTGTCTGACCCAGCGTAAGTAGGGAATATAGTCCATATCGTGGAAAAAAGACTAAGTTCAACGGTGATAGAGAAAGCCTGAGGCGAACGAAGACGGAGAAAAAAGACTAAGTCCAACGATGACAGAGAAAAAAGCCGAAGTCCAACGCTGATAGAGAAAGATTGAGGCGAACGAAGACGGGAAAAAAAGACTAAGTCCAACGATGACAGAGAAAAAAAGCCTAAGTCAAACGATACTCTCTGCCTGAACCAGCATGAGGAGGGGAAAATAACCCATATCGTGGAAAAAAGACTAAGTCCAACGGTGATAGAGAAAAATTGAGGCGAACAAAGTCGGAAAAAAGACTAAGTCCAACGATACTCTCTGTCTGACCCAGCGTAAGTAGGGAATATAGTCCATATCGTGGAAAAAAGACTAAGTTCAACGGTGATAGAGAAAGCCTGAGGCGAACGAAGACGGAGAAAAAAGACTAAGTCCAACGATGACAGAGAAAAAAGCCTAAGTCCAACGCTGATAGAGAAAGATTGAGGCGAACGAAGACGGGGAAAAAAGACTAAGTCCAACGATGACAGAGAAAAAAAGCCTAAGTCAAACGATAGTGTCTGCCTGAACCATGTCATTACGACCCGTGCGCACGTGTGTGTAGATGCATTAAGTCCCCTTTTCACAGACCATGGTTAAAAAAAAGGATCCCAGCCGCGTCAAAAATGGTGAACATCTACCGCCATTTTGACAATTTAACCGGTCTTTTGAGAGTAAGTCCAACGATAGTCTCTGCCGAACCATATCATTACGATCCGTGCGCGTGCGCAGATGCATTAAGACCCCTTTTCACAGACCATGGTTAAAAAAGGATCCCTGCCGCGTCAAAGATGGTGAACATCTATCTCCGATGAAGAAAAAAGACTAAGTCCAACGACAGTCTCTGCCGAACCATATCATTACGATCCATGCGCGCGTGCGCGCAGATGCATTAAGACCCCTTTTCACAGACCATGGATAAAAAGGACCCCCAGCCGCGTCAAAGATGTCGGACATCTACTTCCGGTTTGACATTTTGACCGGTCTTTTGCCTCCCAGGGAGGGTAGACCTCGGACAAAATGGCACTCAGGGAGGGTAGACCTCGGACAAAATGGCACTCTGGGAGGGTAGACCTCGGACACTGTCTACCCTCCTATACTACTGTCGTCTTCGTTCCTATTTCGCTTAGCGGTTTTTTTTTTTTTTTTTTGACGAAAAAACTATTTGGGCTAACTGGCACGGTTTAATATCGTTCTTACTACCCGAAAGTACTATCGTCTTCAAGAATGGCGGCTGAAATGCTTTTGTGGTTCTTTGATTTTCAAATATTATGACAGACAAGAAAACGGGAAATCCCTCGCTATTCATGTCAAAATTCGAGTTGAAGTATCTTCTTTCGTATTTTCATCTTGTTCTTTCTTTGTATAGAGTATTAGGTGTCGCACCACTGCGAGATTGCTTCCGGGTCGTAGTATCAAAAGTGGTCCCAAGTGAAATTTTGCAGTACACTTTTGTTGCACTGTTTCATGGAGCTGAGAGGGCGCTTGATAGTATATAATTTAGATTTGCTTCGAATTTGGGCAGTGGGGGACCACTTACATGTGTTTTATTGTACACTGACCGGACTATTTTGCGTCAGTGGAGGAACAAAAACTTGGGGTCATGGCCGTGAACAGGTGTTCCGGAGAGGAAAAGTTCTAGGGTGCCTGTGTTGGTTGGGATTTTTCGAAAAATGCAATCGGTTGACATGTTGTTTTCTTTGCATTTTTTGAAGGACTATAGATGTACTTTGACAGCAACAGACGGAGAAGCCACAGTTTTGCCATTAAGCGATGTGTGGAGATGGAAATATGGTCAATTTCACGTCATTTTTATATAGCAAAGAAACCAGTGGTGTGACACCATAATTAGTTCCTCGCCTAATACTTGCCGTCTCAACGGGCCGTTACCGCTCTTGTAGACACGTAGACTTCGTGGTGCTCGAGGGTTTTATTCATAATTCTTTCAAGGAACAAATTAAAGAGCATAGCAGGCAGCCTTGGCGCATCCCGACTGTCGTGCTGAACCTCTCTCCGATGTTGTTGTTGAAGAACACTTTGCTTGTGGCTTTTTTCATATATAGGCTCTAAATGATCTTGATAAGTTTGGAATTGATATTGAACCTCTATATGAACCTCTGCAAAAACGGACCAGATAGGGCGTATTTAGCAAAGTTCATTTTGCGGATGTGTACTTAAGGAATGTATGCGACATCCGTTTGTTCTACACAGCCCTGTATTACCACACAAGATAACACTTCCTTTCTCCTCTACAAGAAACAGCATGAATAGTAAATACGTGACATGTGGTAAACCGTATTGCTGAGTGAAATAAACCATGGTTCGTTATTTCAAAATAAAAGTTTGATCTCGGAACGCTTGAAAACAGAATACGTGTACAGGGACAGATTATCATCAAACAAGAGTAGCAGCAACAGATCTGTTTAATTGTCAGCATTATTTTAGTAATTATTCAATAACAACTTGAGTGCATAAAAATATACTATTTTGATAATATACTATTTATGACATACTTAGCTTTTCAAGTTTTTCCCCCGCTTGAAATAGGCTACTAAAATAATATTTTAAGGGTAAATGATACCTAAATCGCTGACTCATGACTCGTCTTCAGAGTTTCAAAAACATGCATATAGGTTTGTGGAATCCGATTATAACGACCGTGCACAACTGGTATATCTTGGTGAAAGTTCTGCATACAAAAATCTGTCTCACAAAAATCGAAGGATAAATGATAGAAATGATAGAACTCATAAAAGAACGAGGCCGTCGGTCCTGAATGAAATCAAAATGAGATGTGCAAAAGAAAACCCAAAGGCGTTACATGATATAATATTAAATGAAAAACCGCCAGTTGACAAAGTTAAAAGTGTTAATATTCCCTGGAAAAACATGCAATATTAAGAACGTACAAGCAAGTTTAAAAAGAAAAACGAAGCTGACTGATAACTCGCTTTACAATTTGCACGTCTTAGTCGAAAAACGCAATAACTGTTTTTTATGTACAGAAACAGTGCCAGACGTAGAAGTTGTTGGAAATAAAGACATTTTGAACGAAGTCAATAAAGTGGTACTAGTAAAAGACATAGATTGTGAATTATGGTACCATGCAACATTTAACTTGGGAGACTTTTACGTACATGTATCTACAGCAGCAATACAACATCAAATGTTTAAGGAGAACCCGGATGTGCCCGTGACATACATGATACATGAAATTATTATCAACTCATGAAAACTTTATTCGAGAACTTAAATGGACAATTCCAAAACTAGTGGACTTTAAGTATACGGTGAGTGATAGAGAAAAGGGGATAATGAATGCTTTAAAAATACAATCACCGAAAGCTGATATTCTAATGTGCTTGAACCACATACTTAATGATGTGAAATTCTGGGTTGGAAAACATGGTGGTAAAGCGTTCTGTGGAGAAAGTGAATTAACACTGAAACATCATTTTAGATATGCAGTTTGTGATCCAGAAACAAACTTCCAACAAATGTACATCACCCAGATCAGCTAGCTCAAAATATTAAAGAAGAATCAGCATTAAATAAAAGTAACAATTCTTCTGAAACGGAACACGCCAATACAAGAAGTACCAACTAAAGCCAGCTATATTAGCTGATAAAGTGATAAACGAAAACAGAATACCAGAGCTCCAGATAGAGGGAGTGATTTTGATTTCAAAATTGAAAATATTAATTATTCTCCACTAAACCCTATGTTATGGGTACGCATTAGAATCGTCTCATCGAGACGATTCTAATGAGTACCCACAACATAGGGTTTGGAAGAGAAATAATGGATTTAGAATACTATCACTCCCTCTTATCTGGAGCTGTGGAATACTATTTTGTACTTGACATGGGCGCATTCATGGTAAAATGGTCGAAAAGGGATAACTATTCGGTGGCTTTAATTCCAACAAGAGAAACTTGTGCTGCTATCCTTCTACAAACCGTTGTTTTCATATTATAGCTGCAATGAAATCTTTTGGGATGCTGATACCAGACAACAAAGAGCTATACAACCTATTACAGCTCCGTAAAAACTATCGTCCATTGTTGATGAAAAATGTAGTACAAAGAAAGGGCGTACAGGTGATACCAGCCTGGGTTCCAGTCCGATCATTTTTCCCCTTTTTTTTAATATTCGGACGTTACCTTGTCAAATATGACAAAGTAACGTTCGAATGTATAAAAGGAAAAAATGAGTGGGCTGGAACACAGGATAAGGTGATACAAATGTTACTAGAATACCAGATCCTGACTCCGGCATAAAAAGCTAATTGTATTTGAATCTTTCACTTTATTGTAAGACTCCAGAATCATATGATCATGAACTTAACTTTAGCAGCAGCAAAGCAGGAAAGACATTATTAAAAAAATACTTCCACACCAAAGTCAATTCTGAAACTTCAAAATCCAAGCAAGAAAGAAACTGTTAGAAAGCGAAAACTTCAATTCGATTGCGAACTGCATAATCGTCTACCAAAAATTCAACAATCTAGACGATAGCGTGATTCTTCAAGATTTAGAGATAAGCCGAGATAACTAAGCTGATAACTTTGAAAGTGTTGAAATTTGGAAAGACAATTTAGGCTTAACGATGGAAGATAAAATGGCATTACTGAGTAATGAAAAATTGAACTCTAACCACGTGGAAGCTAATAAGTTACTGAGATCTCAAGCTGGCAGCACAATAGGCGGCTTACAAGTGACAGAAAAAGTACCGATTTTTAGAGATCATGAGCAGAGATGGGTATATGAATTATTGCTACAGCCTTCAAAGTCCCCGCCATGTCAAATCCACCACACTTATAAAGATCACTGGGTGTGTTCCATAAACCACGAGGGAAAGATTTATTTGTGGGATAGTTTGGGGTAATGACAGATAGAGGCAGACAGATTCCAGATGATTTGAAAATTCAATTCTCGAAATTATTTGGTTCAGGGTTAAATACTATATTGTTCTGTTACTGAGTGTAAGCTAACAAACAAGTAGTGTGAGTAGAGTTATAATAACCCGATCTGGGCCATTGCCCCCTTTACCCCTCTTACCCCTCAAAATCATCCCTGGTTAAAAATGATCCACAAACTACTTCAATTCCCCCTCATATAAATTTACCTAAACAAAACTACTACCCTTAAGAAATCTTTTTGGCCCAGTTTTTTTTAATACCACAGAGTATACCATAAACTACTACAAACCCCTCAACCTAAGCAATCTCTTCACCCTTAAGAATATAACTAATTCACACATACTCATATCTAATCCAATCACACTTAACACACACTCTCCCTATTAACAATTTTATGTAACATTAACATGCTCATAAAATTAAAAAACAAAATGGGTTTAACAAGACAATCTAATTAAGGTCAACAAACAAAATGACATAACCTTTTTTATAAACATTTTTTACTTAAATCAAATTTTAAAAAAAATAAAAAAATTTTTGATTAAGAAAAAAAAACCAACGCACCAGCTAACCGATTAACAAGATGCATCAGCTAACCAATACATAACCCCCCAACAAACCCTTACATCAGTTTATCACTTAACCTTTTTCCTCCCCCATCAATCAACGCATCAGGCAACCGGTTTATGAGTAAGTGGGTGCCTTAAGATATTGATAAAAATTTTTTAAAAAAATAAAAAAAAATTTAAAAATTAAAAAAAATAAAATTTAATTGCATAACATCATAACGCAAATCATTGCTTAAGGGTGAAACGAAAAATTATATTTAATATTTTTTCTCTATTGGAAAATCCTCTTTAGTTACAAGAGGTGTTAAAATTTCTAATAAATCATCTCTACGATAAGACCAACATTTTTTTATTTCCTTATTTTTTGCTAATATTTTAAGTTCTTTTACTCCATAAAAATTTAATTTTTCTTGAGGTGTTGAATATTTCCAATGATAAGAAAATCCTTCTGATCTTTTCGATCTAGGTAAACAATTTTCACAAATAAAATTTTTATTACAGTCATTTCCTAAACATTTTCCATTTATATCTTCCCTTTCTATTGCTTTTTTACATTTAATACATGTTGGTGTCAAACAATTTTTACAATTTATATATAGAAAATCTTTTCTTTCATAAATACATGTACAAGGTGCTCCATAAGATCTTTGATATTCCGGCAATATATTATGTCTATACTTACATTCTTCACACTTTTTTTTACGATACTTTTGTTTTTCTTTAAATATTCTCTCTAAATCACCATTACAACAAATGCATTTAGTAAATAAAATACTTCTTAATTCTAAATTATTTTCAGTTAAAATTTCCATCTTATTACATTATATTATTAATTAAACAACAAACAACAAAATCAAAAAATTTTATTTTTATTTGTTAATAACAAATAAAAATTTTTATTAATAAGTTTTTGGTCTTACGCCCTGTGCTTCATACATTTCTCTTTCTTCTTCTGTTAACTCAGATATCCTATGATGACCATGTGATAAAGTTCTATTACTACCATCCAAGAGTATCACTCTTTTATTATCTTCAAAGCTTAATGCTCTTTTGTTCATTTTTATAGTTGTTAATTCATGAAGTTTGCTTTTTATTCCTCCCATATTTGTATAATAATCTTTTCCTGTATCTAAACACTCCTTATAAGTTTTAAATTTTAGTTCATTTTTAATTACAGATGATTTAACACCTTTACATTTTTTAGTTTCTGTTTTTTCATCATATATCTCATTACCTTTTTTATCATATACTATTTTACCATCTTTATCTTTTTTAACAGGATTATCATAAATAAACATGCCATTTTTATCAGTTAACGCATTACCATTTTCATCTTTTCTTAAGACAAATTTTTTCATAGCATAAGTTTTTGCTCCAAGGCTTACAAATTCAGTTAAAAGATCTCCTTTTAATTCATCCTTAAACAAACCTAGAACATTTCTATTTTTTACACTATACAATGGATGATTAGGTGGATAATTACTAAAGTCAAACATAGCATCGGCATCCTCTTTTAAATCTTCATACAAGTCTTCAGTTTCTATTACTAAAACATAACTATCTGTATCAGTATAGCACATAAATACTTTTTTTTCACCAAATTTCTTTTTAAAATATTCATAATAATCTAATAACATTGTTGTTTTACTAATATCAAGTATACTTACTCCTAAATAAAGAGGTTTTTCATATTTAATCCATGTTTTTTTCATATGAACAGCAACCAAATTTTCATCAAATATAGTATGATTATGAAAGTTATGTTTTGCAGTTAACTTTTTAAATCGATCACAGTTTTCACCATTAACTAATTCTAAATTTACTCTATTTCTTACGTTTTCCATAGTCTTACCAAAAGTAGAATTCATCATCCTCTTCCATAAATCATCCGCAAAATCATTTTTATCCTTTTTTGCTTGTGTTCTTAATTTTACACATTTATCAATATATTTCTTAATATCGATACTCTCTTTAAATTTAAACCCACTATGTATTTTTTTAATTTTTAATCCTAACCGTATGTAGGTCTTTAAAGCTTGATAATGCAGTGTATATTTTTCTTTATCATTTAAGTTAGGAATTAACTTTTCTACTTTACCTGCTTTTAATCTTTCTGCTGCTAAAGGCATTTCATTGTGTAAATCATGTTTTTCTTTTGGATACTCTAAATCAACCTCTAAAAAGCAAGGATAATTTTCCCAATTATCTAATTCTTCATCAGTCATCCATTTAAAATCGCCTACAGGTAAAGGTTTACTCATAGCCCAAGGATAAAGACTGTTTTTATCAATATAAAACAAATATTTACTAGTTTTTGTTGGATCATACTCATCACCCATGTATTTATTATTTGCCTTTGCATATCTAACGCTTGCCATACATACACCTCCCCTTTTTGTTCCTTCAAGAAAATTAAGCATATTTATATCAGTAAGTTTTTTTAATTTTATCTCACTTTCCTTAAGCATTACATCCCAACCATATCCTGGTAAAGTATAATACCAAGCAGGATCTAAACCAAATTCTTTATGAATAGAAAATCTAAAGTTTTCCATAATATCAGCTAAAAGTAAAACATCCATTTCATTGTATAACCGTAAAAAATCCTTAATATTTTTACATCCAAAAACATTAAATACCTTTAAAGCATGTTCATAATCTTCTGGTTTAATATGCTGTCCATTTAGACTTGAATAAAATGCTTCTATAGGCGGTAGTTGTGTTTTTTCTAATTTATCAAAAGTATCTAACCATTCATAAGGGAAAATACCCCTTTTTCTTAACAAATGTAATTTTTCTTCTGTATAACCTTCACGATGTTCTTCTAAATAAACTTTTAAATTTTTAAAATTTTCATCTTTTAAATTTTCTGAAAGCTTATCTAAGCTACTAGCTAAAAACTTAAAACTATCAAGAAATCTTAACTTAAGTTGATTATTTCCTACCTTAAGATGTTTTGTAAAACTAATATATTTTTCTTCAGTGTTAGGAATACAATCAATTCTTCCATTAGTTTTACCAAGGTATTTAATAAAAATATGAGCATCATATCCAGATAAATTATGAAAGAAAACAGGAATAAAAGTTGGAATTTTTGCTTTAAGATTACATTTATTATGTGCTGCTCCTCTATATTTACCAGTAAAATGACAATGATCTCTTACTTTATAATTTTCATGAGTAAATTCTCCACCACATATCCAACATTTTACTTCATTTTTATGTTTTCTAACTTCATCTTCTGTTATCTTAATTCCTACTGGTTTTTTATAAAATTCGTTATAAAGTTGTTTAACATCCTTGGTTAAAGTATCTATAAAATGTTTTTCTGCATCTTTACCCACATACCCTCTTAAATTTGGTTTTAAAACTTTTCTATCAAAACTACAAATTGAATAATTATAACTAACAGGTATATGCTTTTGTGTTTCAATAGTATTACTTTCTTGTTGTGTTTCTGCTTCTATTTTTTGTAATATACATTCAAAATCAGCAATTACAATTAAAGGTACCATAATTTTTCTACAATAGTTTTCAAACTTTATTAAAATTTCTTCAGGCTTTTTAGGATTAAACTTAGGCATTATTAAATTAACCCCATTATGATCTTCACAACGCTCCATATGCTTTTCTAAAAGTTTTTCACTTCCAAAATGATTCATACAAAGCATACAATACTTTACATTACTATTATCACTTACTTGCGCTCTCATTAAAGCATTAATATTTTTTATTAAAACATAATGAGATTTTTCACCATCTTCATCTTCAATATATAACAAATTTACATGATTTTCTTTTAAACTTTTTATAGCTCTAATACGTTTGATTTTTTCCTTACCTTCTACTATCCCAAAAACATTAACGCTAATTTTTTTATTTTGTCTTTCAAACTTATCTATATCAAGTAAAGAAACAGGATATTTAATTCCTTTCATATTTAAGCTATTTTTCTTAGATTTTAAATTACCATCAACTCTTTCAGGATGATTATCTGTTGGATTTAAATGCCTTAAAATACAATCTGTAAAACATTCATCATTCTTACTTATCATATTAATACATGCCTTTTTGTTAGCAATCCACTTAGGTAAAGGTATCCATCCACCTGCTCTTAATGGTTCATAAATAACACTATGTAATTTTAAATGAACCACACTATCAAATACCCACCCACTACCCTTCATTAAAAAACTAGCATAATTTTCTAAAATTCTTTCAATCATATCAAAGTATACTTCTTCTACATTAGTTCCTTCTAAAATAATCTCATAACCATCTTCAGAAGAAGAAGAAAAATTTGCCTTTACTATTTCTTCATTATCACCTTCTCCTCTTTTCATATAACATTGAAGATTTAATTTTACTTTAAACCCATGCATGCTTTTTAAAAGTTTAATAATTGATGGCTGTGTTAGTTCTAAAAACTCTTGTGGTGAAGCAACTTCTATTCCTTCTATTTTATGTTCAGTCGCATAATTTTTTAAGGAAGATTTATTTTTTATTACTTTTATTTTATCAACTTTATTATATATACTTTTTATTTTCTTTTTTAAAGCATTAAGTTCAGGTGAAATACTAGGTTGCTCCACTCTTACATTTTCTAAACTTCTTAACAAATTAGCAACATCTTGTGATGGTCTTTGTGGTGATGCTGGTGGTCTAGGCGGTATATAAGGAGTTGGTTGTAATACTGGATCCCTCACGGTTCCAATATCTCTATCTAATATTGAAGGACCTGTGTTGATTAAAAGGGTAATTAGTTCATTACGCCTTAGTCTTGAGTATCTTCTTAATCCTCTATTTCTTGCTAAAGCTCTTAATCCATCAACTGTATATCTATCAAATTCATTATCCATATTTTTAAAATAAAAAAACTTTCCTTAAGTCAAAAAATTTTATTATTTTTTTTTAAAAAATAATAAAATTATTGTATGTCAATCTTATATTTACCATTCCATACTCTTCCATTCCAATTTTCAATCGTTTGAGGGCATTTATCTATAAACTTACTTGCCTTGTAAATTGATGGAAATGTTGTTTCTTCTTCAGTTTCTACATCCTTTAATATTACCTTTTTAGGATTTTTACTTATATCTTTTAATCTATCATAATTAGGTGTTTTCTTAAGTGGTATAGCTTCTTCTGGATATAATCCATGCCCTTTTAAAACATCAATATACTTTTTCTTGTTCCAGTAGGAATAAAACTTAATATTGTTATCTGATAATATCTTTTTAAAATCAGCAACCTTTTGCATTTTTTTATTTAAGTAAAAAATTACTTAATACACTACACTCATTTTATTTCCATCACTCTGAAAGTTAATTAACCTATCACTAATTAAAACTGCATATGCTTCAGTATTTGCAGGAACATTGGCACCAAATATTGCTTTAACATGTATATCAGTAACAGAATACTTAAGTCTTTCACTTTGTTTAGATAAATCAAACACAAATAAAGGAAAAATAAATTTAAATTCATAAGGATTAATATTAGGGTTTGATACCAATTCATCCATGTTAAAATTTTTTTTTCTAAAAGAGGAAGCCTCGCCATATATTCTTCCAATTTTATTAGTTGTAAAATTTATATCATGTTCATAGTTTGGATATTTATTTGAACCTAACATTACATAAATATTTCTAACATCTATATTATCAAATACAGCTGGGTTTGTTAATTGATTACCACTTTTTTCAGTTTGAAAACCTACAATTAAGAAACGTGGCACCTCAGGAGACGATTTAGATGATAACCTCCAAGTAAAGCCTATTGCTGGTGGAACTGCAATAGAGTCGCTTTGTATCATTCTATAACCAACTGGGAATTTTTCTTTCTTCTCAATAGATTTAAAAAGTTCCAACTTATTACCATCTTCCGGCGTTACATGAGGCATAAATCAAGATACTTTACTTAACATAACCCTACCAGGTTCATGTCTTTGATTTCCACCCACTGCTGCTTCAGCAAGTCTATAAATTGCATCATCATCATTGTTTCTTGTTAAGGTTAGTGTTTGTTTCATACCATATAAAATTTTGTTGTAATCTTCACAAAAACCAAATATATGCTTTAATGGTACCTTAAAACTAAATGTTCCAGTAGGTTGTGAACTAAAAATGTATTTTTTTCTTGCAATAAAACCACCATTATCTATAATAACATTATTTGTATCCTTTTGCCACAACTGGTTTAATCCTTGTGATTTAGAAAAATCATCGGGATATTTTAACAGCCCTAGCATTGTTGTAGTTTGACCAGGATAATTAATACTTTCTATCTCTTGCCCACTGAGCTGATATCTAATATTTTTAAACAAATACATTAACCCATTGTTTACAAAGGTAACCATATCTTCATTATGACGAACGTTATTATCCATATTATAACCAGTATTAGCAACAACAAGAGATTCTTTTAACAATCTTCCTTCAAATAGTAGATATGACTCAGAAGGATGATAAAAAATATCTTGAGTTTCGATATCAATCCTAATATTTCCTCCAGGGTTGTTTAGATTGGTTCCTGTAATAGGCAGATATTCATAATATTCATATTCATCAATACTATTACCATTTAAAATTGGCGCTTTAATATTTAAAATATCCATTTTATTATATACAATTATAATTTTTAAGCCAAAATTATAATTGTTTTAATATTCTATCCATAGCTAAGGGAATGATTTGTTTTCATCATTTACATACACACCCTTAAGTTTAATATTTTTAAGTTTTTAAGCAGAAAGCTTTTTTCTCATTTTAGGATAAATTCTATTTCCGTAAAGAATGACTACCTTAGGTATATCATTTTCTTCTAAATAATGATTTACTTCTTCTTCAAATTCCTTAATGATATCAGCTTTTTCAGGAGACAATTTTACAACAACCTTTTTATAACCATAGTTTGTATCATTAACTTCAAGAATTTCACAATCTTCATCAAGTTTAAAATTTGCAAAAAGTATACCAACCCTTTTTTTATTGTATTTTTCATAATTTGTTATATTAAATTTTAGCTTTGACATTCTTTTTTATTCAATGTACATAATTTGCTTAACTTAAATTTATTTTTCATAATACTTTAACACCGGAACCCTTAATACTATTTAATTTCTTAACTAAATCTTGTATAGCAATGGCACCACCATCCATTAACTTGCTAATATCTTGCATTACAGGTTGAGCTGTTGTAGTAGGCTTTTGTGTATATTTTTCTATAATCTTTTTTGATTTTGGTGTTAAAGCCTTTTGAACTAACTTTTTACCTGCATCAATTGCTGCCGTCTTTCCAACCTCTAATGCTTTCTTTGCTCCTTCCTTAGCCACACTTTTACCAACATCAACTGCTGAAGATGCAATTTGTTTAGCTGCGCTGCTTGTAAATAGTCTTGCAAGAAAATTAGCTAAAGTATCAAATATTCCTGCTCCTCCATAAGCATAATTTCTTTTAAATCCTCTCTGTTGTGATGTAATCATTTTATAGTAAAGCCATTAATTTTTTATAAGTTTTTGTATTTAAAACATGTTGTCTTTTTAATTCATCACAAATACTTACAAGCTCATTTCTTACACCTGTATGGCCAGCTCCTTTACTTGCCATTTAAAGGTCTAATCTTTCTAATAGTGCGTTAGGGTCAGATGGGATAATGGTAATTCCATATCCAGTTTTTCCTGCCCTAATATCTCCCCAAATAGGTCTAAGTATCTCATACCACTTATTTGTTGAAGAACTTTTTGGTCGAGGGTTATCAGGATCATTATTACGACGAAGAGCATTAGTTTTTACCATTATTTCTCTGTAATCAATAAGATCCTCAGTTTTATAAATGTTTTGACTTGGCTGTTTAGCAACAATTAACTCCCACAGACCGGGCGTTCCTTGATATGTCTCTTTACCAATTATTAAATCATCTTCATCAATTATTACCATTTTATTACCGATATAGAACTTACCATCTTTATCATATAACCCATATGTTCTATCAACATCACCTTTACCAACAAATTTTGTTAAATACTCCTTTGCAATTGGTCCAATATAATGTGTATCTTCATACTCTTCCAATAACTTTTGCTCTTTAGATGGATAAGCTTCTATTGTTGGATAATTTGGCAAGTTAATAGCCTGTGGTAATTGTTCAATCCCCTCTTTAATAGGTTTAAGCCCTTCTGTAATCTCCTTTGTTGCAGCTTTTTGTGTTTCTGTAATTGGTTTAAAAAACTTTGAAAGGTCTTTTTGTAATTCAATGTCTCCAGTTTTTTCTGCAAGTTGATTATCACGAATTCTTTTCATTGTTGCAAGATATTCTTTTACTGTTTGTTCCCTTTTTACAGGGTCTTTTATCTTTAAAAATGACATTTTTTTTAAGTAAAAAAAATTTTAATTAGTATTATCTATCTCACATGCACATGAAAATTTAAACTTAGGTGGTTTTAGTTTTATTCTTAATGGGCTCCATTGTTTCTTTCTACTAGTCTCCTGAATTCCTCCCGTGCTTCCTGTTTCCCCTTCTCTATCAAACTCTCCTGTTCCTCTAGTTTGCTTTTTTTCTTTGTCTTAACACGTATTTCTTCCTTCATTTGTTTGTATTTTTCCAATTCATCCATAATTAAAGTAAATTCTGAATGTTCTACTTTGTTGTCAGTGATAGCCTTAGATATATGTGTATGTATTGTATTTAACTTTGAATCTGCTAACATTTTAATCTGAAGATGTTTTTCTGATTTAGTCCTAGTTCTTCTAACCACTAATTTACTAACAATTGCAGCAAGACCAACTGCCAAAGCACAGCCTTCCAGGGCTAACGTTGCTGGAATTACTACTACGGTACTCAATAGTGCTATTCCACCTGCCCCAGCACCTAGTGCTAAGGTGGTTAGTCCTGTTTCAACGTTATCAACTGATTTACTAATCTTTAAGTATTTTTTAGTTAGTTGTTCTCTTGTCTTAACTTCATTTTCAAGAAATGTTTGAATTTCAGATATTTTTTGTAGTCTAAAGGATTGACCATTATCATTACTTAAAATTACTGGTTCTAGTCTTGGTGCATTTGGTGTATTTCTTTCTTCTGGTAAGCTTGGATATATCTTTTCATTTAGTTCCATTTTATTAATTATAACTATTTTTTTAAATAGTATAGTAAAGACGGCACAAAAAGGTATTTTCCTCAATTTTTATTAGATTACTAGAGTTGTTTGTAATTGTAGTAATCACATTATCATTATCCCCAAGAATAACTTCATTTGTTAAACTAAATTGTTTAATTTTTAGAGCATAAGATAGAGAAATTAAAACAACACCCTTACTCATCATAAAACCAAAATTTAAAATGATTGTTTTAGTTTCATTTGGTTTTAATACTAGAGGTTGTTGAGTATAAATATCCCAAGAAGCAGGATTAACTTTTTTAGCTGGATGCTTAACTTCTACAGGTTTCCAAAAAATAGTTTTTGGTTGAACCATTTTTAGTTTGTTGTTTCCAAATTTATGCACATTCATATTTTTAAATTTATAATATTGCACCCAATATAGGAATATTAGCAAATGGACTATTAGGCTCTAAAAGAAGACCTTTTCCATCATAAATTTTTCCACCTTGTTTTAAATATAATCCATCACCAACGGAACCTAATCCTTTACCTTTGTATGGTTTAAGATATAAACCTTCACCATCTGTTTCAACTTGACAGATACATCCACCTTTCTTAAGATACAATCCATTACCCATTGCTTTTTGAACACCTGAAGAGGCTAACCCAGATAAGGCACCAACTCCTAAAGCAGGTAAAACAGTTCTTGCTAATGCAGGTAATGCTGCTGATGCTAATCCTGCTAACATTCCAAGAAAACCGCCTTCTACTTTCATGTTATGCTTAAGTTGTTTAGTTGACATTCTAAACGTGGTTCCCTTTCCACCTTTGTAAGCTTTTGTAAGTTTATTTACTGGTGATTTGGTTAATGCTATTACATCATTACCATGTAAATCTTCATGTTTTAAACGGATACTTGCTGGACTTTTGTTTTTAAAAGAATGTAAAATTTTTTCCTTTTGTCCGTCTGATATATTTATTTTTGCTTTAATATAGTTTGTCATTTTTTATATTTATCTTGCTTCTCTTATATGAAATCTAATTGTTAAATTTTCCCCTCTAAGATTTAGTAATGTTCCATCTTGGTCTGTAATTGATACATTAAGATTATGTATTTCATTTAATGTTAGTGGAAGGTAAACTAGATTAACAGGATTTTCTATTATTTTATACCCTGGTGATACATTAGGAAAAAAACTATAAATTGTATTTCTTTGTGAACCATTAACATAACTACCTGAAATTAAATCTATATTAACTAGTAAGCTATTAATACTAAGAATATTTACTACATTTTCAGATTCGTGAAATCCTTGTGTATATTTAGCATGAGTGAATCCTAATACTTTTGCAATAGAATTCTGTTGGTTAAAATCTACCTGATAACCATTTTCTAAAAAAAGAACAGACTTTAAAGTATTAGTGTTTGCTGAGATGTTAATATAATATTCTTCATTAACTGCATCATAATGACCTTTTTTTTTCATTTCTTGTTGAATAAAATCATTAATATCAACTAAATCATAACTTCCTTCAGGTATTTTTATTTTTACCCATGTTGTGCCATTGTCTGGTGAATAAACTAAAATGTTATTGCTTGCATCAATATTAGGAAATGAATAATAAGTTTCAAGATTAACCAATGCTATTTCATATTCTTTATCCTTTTCTATTAGAAGTGGAGGAGTAAATCTTGTTTTAAACTCTGTTTTGTTGTTGCTTACGATAATTTGAAATGATGTTTTATGATCAGTATTTTTTACTATCTTTTCTAACAATTCTTACATTTTTTATATTAGTAAAAAGGATGTTTAAAATGTGTAAAATATATATCTTTTTGCTTAAGATATATTTTTTATTGAAAATGTTGTTTAAAAAATGGGTTTTTCTTTAAAAGTAAAAGTAGAACCTAGTTTTAACTTGTAATGAAATAAACCTAGTATATTTTTTATTTTATTTATATAAATTATTACTTTTTTTCTTTGTTGTAAATGTTTCTTGTTTGTTTTATTTTCTTCTTCTTTCTTAAAAATTTTTGCATTACATTCAATATTGTTAAGTATTTCTGAAATATAATTTTGAATAAAAAAAAATACAAACATTTGTTTCATCCATACCATTAAAACTTTTTACATATTCTTGATATTTTTTTCTTAAACCTATAATATGAAATATTTTTTTGAAATATCTTGGTGAGTATTCTTTACCATTCATTTTTTCATAATATTTTTCTACCTCACTTTTTATTTTATCTTCAAGATCATTTACTGATATGTTATTATATTTATCATCACTAATTGTACAAAATGCATTACGTATAATACCTGCCATCTTTTTATTATATCTATATTTAAAATCTCCGTAAGTTATTTTCAATTTTTAAATTTTTTTTTTAAAAAAATTTTTTTAATAATAATTGTTATAATTTTGTGGTATATAAAAGTTATCAAACCCATTTCTATACTTACCATTGTATTTGTCGTTAGTTAAATCAATTATGACAAAACCATGAGGTCTTTCCCAGCACTTTTTACAAAAATTAACAAACTCAGTTTTTGTCATATCATCACCAACATGATCACTAAAAATATGATTAAGATTTTTTAAGTCTTGTCTAAACAAGCAAATAAAATTAGCATTTTCTCTAATAGTTTGACGGGGTAATCTAAAATAATTTTGGGATAGATAAAAACAATCAGCATTACTATGCCTACCTCTTACATAATAGCTTTCACATTTGTTTTGTCTTTCTAAAAGTAAATCATCAAAAATCATTAAATTTTTGTTTTGGCCATTTAAATCTCTTGGGTCAGGAACATCACTAGCATGTTCAAAAAAATCACAATTGATATCAGATTTTTCTTTAATTGTTTTACTCCATTCTTCAACTAATGCTACAGGTGGAATATCACGGTTTTGAACTTCATTTTTAAGTGAAAACAACCTTAATATGTATTCTTTTGGTATTTTTTCTTCAAAAGCTTTTTTAAGTATACGATATTCTGGTTGAAATAAACTTTTACCAAAAACATATAAGTTGTCATAATCTAACCAATCAGGGCGTAGTAAAAGAGTAGTTTTACCACATCCTGATTTACCTATTATCAAACCTCTGATACTCCTAGGTAAAAGGGGATGGACAAATCTTTTTGCTAACGCTTCATTCCAAGATAAATTAACAATGTCCATTTTATATTAAAATTTATATTTTAATATAAAAAAAATGTATTGCGTTAAATGTAAAAAGAAAACTGATACTACTGATATAGAATGTGTAGTAAGTAAAAATGGTAAAAATATGATGGGGGGAAAATGTGTTAATTGTGGCACAGCCAAAACACAATTTATTAAACAAAAAGAAGGTGGGTCGTTGTTAAACAAAGCAATCAATAACTTACCTGTTGAAATGCATTTACCTGGGCATAACTTTACTGGTCCTGGTACTAAGTTAAAGAAAAGATTAAATCCTGATTTAACACCAAAAGAATGGTCAAAGCCTGTAAATCGTGTTGACAAAGCAGCATATCATCATGATATCTGTTATCTTAAGCATAATGATACAGCAACAAGAAATTCTGTTTGTGATGCAAATATGCTTAAAGAGTTAAAAAGTATTTATAATCCTACTATTAAGGAAAGAATGGAAAGGGGATTGGTTTCCTCATTGATAGGAACTAAGAAAAGATTTGGAATGGGGATTGAAAAAAAATTTCAGAAAATATAACGTTAGCAGAAGAATTACATAAACCTGTAAAAAGAAAATTTAAGAAAAGGAGAGTTTTAGTAAATGGTATTGATAGGATATGGGCTGCAGATTTAGTAGATATGCAAGCATTTTCTAAATTTAATCGTGGTGTAAAATATCTTCTTGCTGTCATTGATATCTTTAGTAAATATGGATGGTTGATGACATTAAAGGATAAAACAGGAAAATCTGTTTCTATTGCGTTGAAGAGTATTTTTAAGGAAAGAAAACCTGAAAAAATGTGGGTGGATAAAGGTAAAGAGTTTTATAACAAAGATGTTAAAGACTTGATTGAATTATATTCCACTGAAAATGAGGAAAAATCAAGCGTTGTTGAAAGATGGAATAGAACAATGAAAGAAAAAATGTGGAAGTATTTCTCTGCTTACTCAACAAATGTTTATATTGATGTATTACAAGACCTTGTTAAAGAATATAACAACACGAGGCATTCTTCTATTAAGATGACTCCAACTGAAGCAAGTAAGAAGAAGAATGAAAATAAAGTTTGGAGAACATTGTATCCTGATTATAATCAACCAAGGGAGGATATCAAACCAAAGTTTTCTGTTGGAGATAAAGTAAGGATAAGTAAAAAGAAAAAGACTTTTGAAAAAGGTTATACAACAAGATGGACTGAAGAGGTTTTTACAGTTTCAGAAGTAAAACATACGTTTCCTATAACATATAAAATTGAAGATTTAAATGGTGAAGAAATAAAAGGTTCCTTTTATGAACCTGAACTACAAAAAACAAGACAAGAGGTGTATAGGATAGAAAAGGTTATTAAAAAGGGAAAAAAGAAATCTCTCGTAAAGTGGAAAGGTTATTCTGATGAATTTAATTCATGGGTTGATAATAATGCTATTGTAAATATTTAAATATATAAAAATGAAAAATATTTTAATTGATAATATAACTTTACCAAATAAACCTTTAAGCAATTTTGAACTTGGGGATGCTGCAAAAAAATTAAAAATAAAAAATTTTAGAGGTATATTTTTAAGAGATACCCTACCTAAAAAAGTAAGAAATAAAGAATGTGGTATATTAAATCTTGATGACGCAGGTGGACCTGGCACTCATTGGGTTGCCTGGTTTAAAGACGGTAAAACTAAAATTTATTTTGATAGTTATGGTATACAACCTCCTCTTGAAATTATAGATTATTTAAAAAGTCCAATACACTACAATACAGATCAATTACAACAAGCAGGGGAAGTATTTTGTGGTCATTTATGTTTGTATATTCTTAAAGAGTTGGGTTTAGGTAATAAATTTCAAAATATTTTAAATAAACTTTTTTAGTAATATTTAAAAAATGCCTGTTGATAAATTTGGAAGAATGGATGATGTAAAAACAAGTGGTGATGGTGTATCACTCACTTACATAAGTAATAATTTTTTACGTAAAGATGGAACAACTCGTGTTGCTGGTTCTATAAATATGAATGGAAACACACTAACGAGGGTTAGTAATCCAGTAAATCCCCAAGATGTTGCAACCAAGAGTTATGTTGATGCCAACATAGGGCTGTTAGATGAAAATGGAGGATACAATGTACAAGGATATTTAAACATGAATTATAATACTATAAAAAATGTTAAAGACCCAGTAGAATCTACTGAAGCTGCTAATAAAAAATATGTAGATGTTGCTAATAGTGCTTTTGTTTTAGGAGCAGATGGTACAGCAAGTGGTGATATTTCTATGGGTGGATTTAGGATTAACAATGTTGGATCACCTATAGAAAGTCAACAAGTTGCAAATAAGTTTTATGTAGATACAATAAATGCAGGTAATAATGCTTTAACAAAAAACAGATATGGTACTTTCTTAGCAACTGGTAAAATAGATATGAACACTCACCCACTTACTGGATTACCAAATCCTACTGATCGTGATGCTGCTGCTAATAAAAATTATGTTGATAATGGGGGTGCCATTGTAAAAAATCCTGATGGAAGTTTTACAGCAATATCTGATGTAGATTTTCAAGGTTTTTCTATAAAAAATGCTGGGACACCTGTAGAAGAAAGAGATTTAGCAACAAAATCTTATGTGGATAAAAAAGTATCACTTCCTTCTCTTACAGGTCCTAAACCTATTATAAGTATATGTGCAGAGGAACAAGGCCCTTTAAATGATGGTAATTATGAGTTTTCTTTTGGTAATGGAAACTCTGGAAAGAGTCATGGGCTAGGAGGTTATTGTATGTCTGCTCCTGGTAGAATTATAAGAGGGTCTTTAATGGTTGTTAAGGGTGGTGGTGAACTAAAAGAAGAGTCAAAAGTTAATATAGTTGTAAATGGAGTTGAACAAGCTGGCTACTCCATAATAAAAAATAAAGGAGAAGGTTGTAGTTGCACAGTTTTTCCACAACCTTTAGAAGTAGATCAATGTGATGTTATAAACTTTATAACAAGGAGAAACAACCCAAATGCAAAAAATGCTTATATAACAATACTGATAGAGTTGGACTTGTAAAAATATTTAACCTGGTTTAAAGGTTAAATATTTAAATTATTATTTTTCTAATTACTGTATTTTCTAACCTACATACAGGGCATATTTTAATATTTGTTTTTTCATAACAGCTAGCACATAAATAAAGATGGCCACAATTACAATAAACCACAGTTGGTTCTTTATCTAAACAAACAGCACATGAATTTAAAAATTTTACCTTCATTTTCAATACATGAATCTGGTTTAAAAGTTTTTTCATCATTAAATCTTTGATAACCCTCACCATGTTTAATTGTATAAGATTCATTTTCACCATAATAATGTAAATCAGCCCACCATTCACCATAATATTCAACAAAAGAAGTAAAATTACTAAAATATTCAAGAGGTAAAGCATTATGAATATTTCTAAATGTTAATAGCGGAAATAAATAATAATTATTAGGTTGTTTATCTCTATAATTATTTTTAAGTAAATCAATTATAGCATTTTTATAAGCACTTAAAAAATTATCACTTTGATTAAACGGAATTCTAATACCAGTATAAATAGGTCTGCCAATAAAGCGATAGGGATTATCCGAATCCCTGCGTGTATCAGGAAATGCAACATAAACTATTGTTTCAAAATCAGATTTTTCTAACTTTTGCTTACTATGTTCATAATAAACAAAAGGTAATAATTTAAAAAACATGTAAAAAAAATCCTTTTCCTTTTCTGTAAAAGAAAAATAAAATTGAAAAAGTTCTTTATTTACATCATACATATGGTGAGATATTGATATTTTATTTAATAAAACAAGACTTAAATTTTTTATCTCATAAAAAGTAAGATTATTTAACACACTCATTTTATATAAGGTTTTGGATATTTATTAAAGTAAATTCAAATTTTTTATCATCACAAAGAAAATAAAAAAAAAAAATTTATTTTATTTTCTATTTCTAAAAAAATTATAATAATCTTGGGGAGTAATCAGCCATATTCTACTATAGTATGCAGCAAATCCACTGTCTGTTTTTACAATATCTACTCTTTCACTAAAACCAGGAATGCCTTTAAAGCACATTCTTTCACATATTTTTATAAAATTAGGATTACTACGTTCTAAAATCATTATTTTAGAATATATTACTATATTGTAGTAATATATTTTTTATACAAATGGTCTTACACAATCTATCACATTTATTACATGTGGATAGCTAATGATTTTACCGTTTTGAATTCTAAATCTTATGTATTTTATATAATGTTCAATCAACCATTGCACATCTGCGTTGGGCAGTATTTTTCCAAAGCTTTCTTCTATGATTTTTTCTAAAATAAGTTTAAAGTTGTTGCTTAAAATAAATTTGTGATCATTAAGCTTTTCTTCTGTTATACCGTGTTGCTCTAACTTGTAGAAATAAAAGTCAATTGGTTCTGTACTGTACATCTTTTTTTATATACTTTATTTTCCGATTTAAAAAGTTAATTTCAAATTTTTTATAAGTTTAATTGCTTTCTTAGTTTGTCTGCAAATTCATTAACAAGATCATCAAGTTTAAAAGGAGAGAGGCCTGCATTTTTAGTTTTTTCATCAAACTCATCTAAAATTTCTTCCTTTATTCTTTCTGCTTTATATATTATTTCATTAAGCTCTTCAGTTAAACGATTATATGCGGCGTCTTGGTTTTGTTCATCTTCTATTAACTTTTGTAATGATTCGTCCAAATCTTCACTATGGTTATTATCATCATAAAATTTTTTATGTTTATAGTTATCTTCTGTATATGAGTCACTCATCTTCTTCATATACTATTTATTTGCAGGATTTTAAAAGTTAATTTCAAAAAAAAATTTTTTATTTTTTAAAAATTTTTTTTTATTTTTTAAAAAAAATTTTTTATCATAAACCGGTTAGTCATTGCCTGATGCGTTGATTGATGGGGGAGGTAAAAGGTTAAGTGATAAACTGATGTAAGGGTTTGTTGGGGGGTTATGCATTGGTTAGCTGATGCACCTTGTTAATCGGTTAGCTGGTGCGTTGTTTTTTTTTTTTTTTTTTTCTTAATCAAAAATTTTTTTTTATTTTTTTAAAAATTTGATTTAAGTAAAAAATGTTTATAAAAAAGGTTATGTCATTTTGTTTGTTGACCTTAATTAGATTGTCTTGTTAAACCCATTTTGTTTTTTAATTTTATGAGCATGTTAATGTTACATAAAATTGTTAATAGGGAGAGTGTGTGTTAAGTGTGATTGGATTAGATATGAGTATGTGTGAATTAGTTATATTCTTAAGGGTGAAGAGATTGCTTAGGTTGAGGGGTTTGTAGTAGTTTATGGTATACTCTGTGGTATTGAAAAAAGCTGGGCCAAAAAGATTTCTTAAGGGTAGTAGTTTTGTTTAGGTAAATTTATATGAGGGGGAATTGAAGTAGTTTGTGGATCATTTTTAACCAGGGATGATTTTGAGGGGTAAGAGGGGTAAAGGGGGCAATGGCCCAGATCGGGTTATTATAACTCTACTAGTGTGGACTCTGGTCTTTTTGCTTGCATTCATAACATCTTGCTGTTTGACTAAAAGACTATACCATAATGTAATTTTTTACTGTAATAATTTAAGAATGCATTTGAAGGACTATTTTGATAAAAACTTCAAGGCGGAATTTCCGAAGACTTTGTTGAAGAGTTAACCATTTTTCGGAATACTGTGAAAGATGGAAGCTTCAAGTTAAGTTTGACCATACGAAAAGCCTTAAGACTGTGCAAATAATAAACGTGATACGAGTATAGGTAATCATACAAATGAAATCGTCCGTATATTAGGTGTAGTGTTTTGCAGGAGCAGGTCTTTTGCTTCAAAAAGTATATTCCATCCAACAAGCTACATGTAAGAAAGCAATGTTTAGTCTCTTTAAAAAAAGCACGTAACTTAGATTTATCTGTCAAATGTCAACTAAAGCATTTTGATCCCATGGTAGTACCCGTTTTATTACATGGTTGTGTACCCGTTTTATTACATGGTTGTGAAGTATGGGGTTTTGACGATTTAACTGCTATCGAAAAAGTTCATACAGATTTCACGAACTATTTTTACACCTAAAAAAGAATACACCCAATGCTACGTACGGGGATTTAGGAAGGTTCCGACTGTCAGTAATTGAGGAGAAACGTGCTATTGGCCATTGGTTTGAGTTATTTATATAAAACAACAAATATCTGCATTTCTTTATAATTTTTTTATTTAACTACTACAGTGTATCAAAACGGCAACTGAGATAGTTTGGATTTTCAAAATGTACTTCAGACAGTAGTGACTTAAGCTGTTTGGAATTGCCAGTCTTATAGATCTACTGGCTCAAAAACAATGCTACTCAAAAGATTTGATAATATATCAAAATCTCACTTTTTGAAAAATGGGCATTCGGATTTTATCTGTATCAATAATAGAATGTACAAGTTTTAACAAAAATTTGAACAAAAATTTGAAGACTTCTATGACACTTTAGATGGTAAGCTTCTTCAGTCTATTATCAATATTATGTTTTTGTAACAGTTATCTTTCAATAGGAAAGGGTCGTTGGTTAGGTATAGTAAGAAATAAAAGAAGGTGCAAAATATTTGGTAATGAGAGAACACATATACTGACGAGATGTCGGTGTAGAAATCCGAGTATACCTTTAGAAATATTATGAACACAAATATGTCTAAGAAATTAACCCAACCAGCGAAGTTTTTATCAATTGCATTAAAAAATTGTAAACTATTCACCTGACATTGCTCATATATATTTCATTAATTTTATGACTGGTATTAAACCGTACGGATGTTTGCATCAGAATTTCCTCTGCTCACTCTGTTCACCTATGTATCTGTTATGTTTGGTTTCCTTTTTTCTCATATATATCTTGTATTTGATAAACCCTTCGGTCTGGTAATAATTACATGTACACGTTTTGTTGTTATCTCGTATCACATAACGTAAATGTGCTGGTAGAATTAATAAAACTTGTAAACTTGTACAACTTACTGAGAAACAGAAATATGAGAATAATACGCATTGAAAATTCAAAGGTTTGAATTCGAAATATGCCACAATGATTCAATAGTATGGTCCAGTGTGATAAATGTACCTTATGGTTCCATAATTACTGTGTTAACCCTTTCCCAAACGACAAATTTTAGACTGGTCCAAATTGAAAGAGTTTGCAGACGACAATTTTTAATTTGATAGAAATGGCAGAAAGGTCTCAAAAAGGGTAGAAAACACTATGGGAAAAGGAGAAATTGCTCGTTATGAACAATTTCTCCTTTTCCCACAGTGTTTTCAAAAGACTTGTACCGCAGACACGTGAAAACCAGGGCTTGTTTGGGAAAGGGTTAAAGCTCCGAGCGACTTTTCCTTGAGTGAGCGTGATTTTTTTTATCATACATGTGAAAAGAAGATTTGTTTAAGTACAAAGTAAGCTCGATATGTGTAGGATCTGAAGTGATTCGGCATTTGAGATAAAATTTCCAGAAACGAGTCAAGAAAAAAATGTTATGAAGAGGGCCTTTCGCGAGCTTAAAAATAGTTTTTGTCGACGAGTTTAATGTCATTTTACCTCAAAATCCAATGAATGGTGGATCATGCACTCAACCTGTTAAATTAAAGTCCTGAAGCTTATTCGCTTCTTTCACAGGTGTTTACATAACTGACGAAAAATATGTCCAAAGAAACTTGCATATAATGATTGTGTTTAGAATCAAAAGATGATACAATTTGGATCTTTGTCACGATCATCCAATTTACATGTAACCGTTAACTTGGTCGGCAATTGGTCAGATGGTTCATGACTTTTAGATTCGACTGTATTGCATTGAAAATAAGATTAGTTTCGAGAAAAGTTCTCGAATGTGCATCCTTGCAACATACGGGTGTTAAGTCTCGGGTTAAGTATGTGACATCCTCGTACTGCAGGATTATATTTGTTTGTAAGTATTGTATTGTTTCTGTATATTGTACTTCTGTAGAATGAAATATATTCAAAATTAAAACCTTGTATTACATCTTTGAAATTGTTCCTACAATCCTTTTCTCCTTTAGTCGCGTTATTTTAAAAGGTGAACTTCGCTTTAAAGCTGATATAGCCACTTGCAGATGTCAATGTCAATCTTATCTATTGCTTTTAAAAGGTAAAATATTGTACTTCCAGATGCAAGCTGTCGTAAATGTAAAGAATATTTGTGCCAAAACTTTGTACAAATTATTTGTGATGGCCAATTTCTTCTTTTCACACTATTCTCACATTTCTCCGTTTGCTTACCCCAAATTCATGTCGATTATCCACTTTTATTTATTTATTTTTTTTTTTGCAAGTCGTCTGCTGCATATTTGTTTCAGGAGGTGATCAGTTACAATAGCATTACTAAGGCAGTCATTTCGTATTATACGTTTTGTTGGGTGCTTCTGGTCATCAATACTCTTTATCATTAAGTTAGAATTCATAAGTTTCACCAGATGAGTAAAATAGTTGCATGATTACTTTCATGCAATTTTCGGCTTATGTCCCACTGTAGAGTCATCTTAATGCATGAATGCGTGAACGAACGAGCGAACGCATTGATGAATTAATGAAACGCCGTTTCCAAAATTGATTCAGTCATATCGCAGCGGCATATGCACTTATCAGTTCTTTCCTGGATTTCTTTTCACAGGTTCTTTTTACCAGTACATGTATTCCTTTTCAAGTCAACTGCTGCTGTCCCACAAAACCATCATCCATCGGAACAAGGATGAGCGATGAGATATGAACGATTCTCGTTGTTAGGACAACCATTAATCCTCATTTAAAAATGGCACAGCTGGTGATTCGCACCGGTCCGTAACCCGAAAGTCTGAGTTGAACAAGGCTTTGTATATTATAAATCATACATCAAGACAGGGAGTAGACTGGCAATATATATTGGTTCAAGAGTTTCGGTAGTTTCAACACAGTTAGTCATTACTCGGAAACACCTCTCTTATTTGGCCTTGACAGGTACTAGTAACAAGTAGTCACCGGTATTAGTGACAAGTAGTCCACAGGAATATTTTGGGATGAACTTTGTTTTCAACAACTTATTAAACCATCATAACAATTCACCTATCCACCTGTTCGCGGATTACAAGCTCTCGCTGAGCTACACGGAGTCGGCATTTCCACAGTTAGTAGTAGTAGTTGTAGAAAATGTTAACTAGAGGAGAAACTTTCATATAAGTAAAGTTTTAGTAGTCCTTATCACTCATTTACTTCCGATATAAATCTAATTTACTGCGTTTGAGGAACGAATTGGAAGAAAATTATTTTCCCTTGTTCGATGACGCTTCGATATGTACCTGTAGGGTATAAAGCACGGGATTCATGATGAGCATATTGTATATGTAGATGGTACAAGGTTCAATCAGCTTTGAGTGCGCAACGCGTACAGACGTTTTCTCTTTTGTGAAATTAAGTGAACGTGCCTAGCGGTACATAGTTTAGCTCTATAGCTCTGTATTACTGTCACCACTTCATAGCCAGAATATCATCGAAACAGTCGCATCATATACAATTCATTAAGTTGTTTTTGGTAGGTTAAAATCCAATTCATTGAATGAGGCCCAACATTCCATGATACCAGACGTTGACAAATGGGCACAGGTTTCCAGAGTTTTTTCTACTTGTAGTTTTTATTTATGTTTTTTTTTTTCCTGGGCGAGTCGGCCATACAATAATTGATTAATGATCGATGCTCATGTTGTAAAAAATACTGTTTGTACTTACTGGCTTGAGCTGTATATTGAACAATGTTGTTTGTCGTATGTATTCATATATTTGTGTCGCTGCTCATACTAGCATTTCTGTTTGCACAACAAAAAACATGCATGTATTTATGGTTAGTTTGTGATGTATTGCAATGCATTTGTAGGTATACCCTTGCTCTCTCAAGTGCTTCCTACCGCGTTACCATTGAATAAATATACTATATTTATGTTGACTTGTTTTGTACAATGTGAAGGTCTAAGGGTTAAGGGAATGTTCCTATTGTTTTGTGTAAATGCTTTGAACTTACATATGTAGTCTGTATCAATGACAAATGAAAACGAATAATAATAATCACAAAATAATTACAATTATAATTGAAAGGATACTGTAAAAAAAAAAAAAAAAAAAAAACAACCAAATGGCAGCTATTTCTGAAAACCTGTTTTGCTGTAATATCTGAAACTTTCTTTACCTGTTCTCGCTAAAAAAAAAAAAATCTACGAAAGTTGGTTATTGGTTAATTCTACGCTCCTTCAAAACCTATGTTGTCTACGTTATTTATAAGCCCAACTTTATATTCATTGTCTGCGTTTCATCGGGGGTTCGATACCCTTCTATGTATACATGTGGTCTGCGTTACTTTAATCTTTATTGTCTGTGTTTTATACCATCCCTCTAAATTGCGCAGATTTAACAACCAAATCTTTATTTTCCAAGCCTGTCTTCGAAACGTATTTGAATTTTTTTTTTTTTTTTTTTTTTAAGTACGTTTTATTATAAGAAAGTGTCAATTTCATCTTTTACATGCGATTCCAGGTCGATATTTGTTGGTGGTGTAAATAGGCATTCCTACCATTTAGTGGGCGAGCTGTTGCAGGGCGAAATTCAGACAGAGTGAAACTTGTCTGGACGAATTGTCCATCGGCTTCCATTTGTTTACAGCGGATACGAAGGCATTTTCTCTTAAAGAAAACATTTCTAACGACAAACAGTATCATTGATTATGTTTTCAAGAAAACAACTTGACAGCAGTTTCAATGCTGTAGCTGTCATTGGTAAAATGGATTTGTATTTAGAACTGTATCTAATTCTTTATAAGATATTCAAATGTACATAATTTCGGACAGCACGGCATTGCGAACATATGCACTACACTTTGACGTTGGTTAGGGAACTTTGCACTGGTTTTTGTGTGCATAGTATGAAATCACCAAAACCCTCTAAAAGCGGTGAAAATGTGTTCAACGAACAAAATTGCTCTCTTCCAAATTAACACTTTACCAGACACCATGATTTTTTGACACACAAAAGGAAAAGAAGAAAATACAGGTTACCATCATTTTCTTGTTGTCTCACAGTGTTGTCAACTACTATCATTCTCGATGGATCATTTGCTAAAGGTTCAACTGATTCAAGATGGCAAGTCAACCAGGCTGCACACATTATTGATCACAGAACACTTTAATCTGTAAACCCTGGGAATGCCAATCAGTAGTTTACTTGGTTTTACTGGCATGTAGATCAAGATCAGACTGCATCTTAATATGCCATGTGATAGTTGATTCGAGCTGCACCAAAGTAGGGTCTTGTTTCAGTCTGTAACATAAAGGCTGTGAAACCAAGGGATTGCTAGTTTAGCTCGGCTAAAATCTTTTGACGATTGATGTGATGATAGTCATTGTGTCAGACTTCATTCCAGGCTCAGTGGTAAAGTGTAGGAGTCGTGACCATGAGGCTTTGGGTTTGAGCCTCACTGGATCCATTGAATTTTTTGTGGGAGTGTCCTTGGGCTAGATACTTCAGAGCCGTAGCCTAGTGCTTGTAAAGCCCAGGAAATACATGAATATGTGAGCTGTCGCTGTGATATGACTGAAATAATGTTGAAAGCGGCTTAAAATATCATTGAGTTATGGTCGACGTACCTATTTTTGTGGGGTACCTGTTTTCGAACCTGAAATGGTATCCAAGTTTTCTTGGGAACTATGAAGTGAATGACGTCACTGTTTTGAGTGAACTGCAAATTTGAATGTAAACAACAGTGTCACTGCTGCTAATTTATAAAATGCAACAAAAACAAGAGGACCACGATGGTCCTAAATCGCTCACCTGAAATGCAACTCAGCTGTCATTGTTATGGCCACTTGCCTCTTTTTTTTTTTGCTCTGCATATAAGCCATCGTTCACAGATATGGCCTTCCTATTCAGTCTTAATATTGTGATTATACCTTTTTTATGAGTAGGTCCAAAAATAAATTAGATATGCAATGACCTTTTGATAGACAGGCAAATGAAAAGTTGACAACAATTAGACAATAATTGCAGAAAGCAGTTAAAAGACTCAGTGTTTCCCAATAGTGGCACATACCTGGTACGGGTTGACATCTGCGACAGCCCAAAATAGGGTTCCACTTATAATGATACTCAGGGGACGGAAGAAATCATATCGTTTTATCTCAATATCGTTTTAACTGATGTAATATTCTTATAAAAAGAGACCCTGTTGGGACCAAGGGATTAACATCATTATAAGCAATATATCGTATTAAGCAATATAGTAATAAGCAAAGTTTACTGTAATTGTTGCAGAGATGCTCAAGAAATTAATTAATATTTTAGCAGATCAGTATTGAGTTTACTCTTTTCAAGAAATAGTGGTGATCAACCTCTTTCCCACAAGCACTTGCAAGAAGACTCAACACCATAATGCTACATGCCAAATATGAAAGCTCTAGCCCTTACGGTTTGGGGCAAGAAGATTTTTAAAGATTTCCCGCTTTATCTCTATGTGAAATCCGAGACCAACAAAATATGGCTAATTTTCACACCAGGGCCATAATTTTAAGTGTTTTGGTAGAAGGCCACTAGATGATGCTACATGCCAAATATGAAAGCTCCAGCCCTTACGGTTTGGGACAAGAAGATTTTTAAAGATTTCCTTCTTTATCTCTATGTGAAATCCGAGACCCTACAACATAGGGCCAATTTTTAACACCAGGGCCATAATTTGAAGTATTTTGGTAGAGGGTCACTAGATGATGCTACATGCCATATATGAAAGCTCTAGCCCTAATGGTTTGGGACAAGAAGATTTTTAAAGATTTCCTTCTTTATCTCTATGTGAAATCCGAGAACCCACAACATAGGGCCAGTTTCTACACTAGGGCCATTATTTGAAGTATTTTGGTAGAGGGCCACTAGATGATACTACATGCCATATATGAGAGCTCTAGCCCTTACGGTTTGGGACAAGAAGATTTTTAAAGATTTCCTTCTATATCTCTATGTGAAATCCGAGAACCCACAACATAGGGCCATTTTCAACTAGGGCCATAATTTGAAGTATTTTGGTAGAGGGCCACTAGATGATGCTACATGCCAAATATGAAAGCTCTAGCCCTAATGGTTTGGGACAAGAAGATTTTTAAAGATTTCCTTCTTTATCTCTATGTGAAATCCGAGACCCCACAACATAGGGCCAATTTTTAACACCAGGGCCATAATTTGAAGTATTTTGGTAGAGGGTCACTAGATGATGCTACATGCCATATATGAAAGCTCTAGCCCATACGGTTTGGGACAAGAAGATTTTTAAAGATTTCCTTCTTTATGTGAAATCTGAGAACCCACAACATAGGGCCAATTTCCACACTAGGGCCATAATTTGAAGTGTTTTGGTAGAGGGCCACTAGATGATGCTACATGCCATATATGAAAGCTCTAGCCCTTACAGTTTGGGACAAGAAGATTTTTAAAGTTTTTTCTTTCGGTTGCCATGGCAACCAGAGTTCTTCATGGAATTCAACTCTTTGAAGTATTTTGAAAGAGCATGACCTAAGGATCATTTCTGTGATTGAAATCTGATTGTTAGTTTAGGAGGAGAAGATTTTTTTTGTAATTGTGAACGGACAGACGGACGACAGACATTGACCGATCACAACAGCTCACCTCGAGCACTTCGTGCTCAGGTGAGCTAACAAGACAGTATGGATGTTACTAAAAGAAAGACTGGTTTTGGTGATAAATTGCTTATTACTTTTTTCAATCTGATGCATGCCTAATTTAAATTCTCTGTCTGATACTATATTTTAATTCTGAAAAATTCCCGACACGTGACATAGTTTCGATGCCAAAAGTCATGTGACCATACTGGAATACTGTGACAAGAGTCAAATCTATAATTAGAGCAGAGAATTTCGTGACCTATTTTGTTCGGTTGCTTATGAATGAACAATTTTTCCAGAACAATGTTTCCAGCCCTTTTATTAAGATATTCAATAGTTTTCAGATGTTTTACGACAAAATAGTCTTTAAAACAATGCCTAATCTGTCCTCATAGGTGCATATAAATTGATAGAAGGGGCCAGAATGCCTTAATTTTTGTTATTTTAGTATTCTGATGCTGCCGTCACAAGAGGGCAAATGGTCGCCATGACACTAATCCATCCTTTTCATCGTGCTTCAAAAACTTAGGATAATTGACTCAGAGCTGCTCATTTTCATTGTTCAAAACAGTTTCTCCTTGTGATAGTTAAGGCTCTTAATGAGTTTTGGTGTACATAATGAATTTTAGTTTTTTTTTTTTATTTTTGAGCTGTTCTATAGATATTGAAAGCCACGAAATGGGGGCATGTTTTCCCATGGGCCACTTCAGCTTCCGACAAAAGATTGAAGGGTGAAATATGTTCTTGGCGTTGAATATGCATGATTCAGGCAGAATTTATGTTTTATATGCATTTAAATTTGATTTTTTTTGTTTGTAAAATGTTTTTTTGTAATCAATTCTTTATTTAGATATGCGTAGGCTAAAACTGTCAATTTAGTCCCACGAAAATAAGTAAGACCACCGTAATCAATCGGGCTTCATTCCTTTGTCACAGTTGAGCATCGGTTTGATGATGTTTATGGGGGAAAGAAAGAATCTTGTGCAAAGCACTGGTGAACCCTTTACCACACGGTCCAGACTTTTAATGACCCTGAGAAATAGAGCTTTTGAAAACATTGTGGGAAAAGGAGAAAATTGATAACCAGTATTTTCTCCTTATTTGATCATTCGAAAATTTTGAGTTAAAGAATCTCCAGGAAAGTGGTGATAAGTGCCACTAAATAATTGAAATATGGTCATGTTGAAAATGGCACCAAATAAGGCTGGATTGAGCCTTAGTAATGAAGAAACATTCTAGTAAAGACTCTCATACTCACTGAAGGAAAGATTTTGAATGATAACAACAATCGGATACAATCCCTGATGAAAGCTCAACCCTAAATTAACCTCTGTGAAAAGGGGGCTAAATGCATCTGCAAAAACTGTCAACCCAGGTAAGCCTGCCAAGTCTGCGCAGGCAGACCTGGGTCAAACATTTTTGCTATTGGTCAATTGTCAGCATGTCAAAGGACCAGTCTTCTTCATGATTTAGTCAGTTGTAAGACAAAATAGATTTTTTGGATCCATAATGATATGATAACTTGCATGGTAGGATGGATCACAGATGTGCATTAAACCCCCTTTTGCCAGAGCATGGCCCATACATATCACACATGTTCTGATGTACATGTATAATTATGCTCTTATTTTTATATTCAATTTTTCAGAAAGCTTGGTATGGCCATTGATAACATCTCAAACAAGGTAATTTTTCTTTTTATAAGATAAGGGCCAGTAAGTAAATATCAGCATAGTTTTCTTAACTCTTTACCACACAACGAAAATGTATACTCGTCCAAACTGAAAGCATTTGCAGATGATAAATTAAATGTGACTTAGAAATTGAAATTCGTTGTGGGACAAGTAGAAAGCATTGTGGGAAAAGGAGAAAATGCTGGTTACCAGCATTTTCTCTTTTCCCACAATGTTTTCAAAAGGCTTCCTTTTCAGGGTCGTTAAAAGTCAGGATTGTGTGGTAAAGGGTTAACCCTTTACCAAGCAATCCTGCGTTTTTTAACGACCCTACAGAGAAAGCCTTTTGAAAACATTGTGGGAAAAGGAGAAAATGCTTGTAACAATGCTGGTAACCTGCATTTTCTCCTTTTCCCACAATGTTTTGTACCCATTTGAGAGCAAATTTCAATATTTGAATCACATTTATTTTGTCATCTGCAAATGCTTTCAATTTGGACAAGTCTAAAATTTTGTCGTTTGGTAAAGAGTTAATGTGTACCTAGTGTACATGTATTTGATATCTGACAAGTGACAGTATAAGAATTACAAATTTTATTTGAATTGAAACCTCAAATTTTTAGTGAGAGACAGTAGCACAAGAGTACACAGTGTCAGCTTCTCACTTAACCCTTTCCCAAACAAGCCCTGGTTTTCACGTGTCTGCAGTACAAGTCTTTTGAAAACACTGTGGGAAAAGGAGAAATTGCTCGTAATGAGCAATTTTTCCTTTTCCCACAGTGTTTTCTACCCTTTTTGAGACCTCTCTGCCATTTCCATCAAATTTAAAATTGTCATCTGCAAACTCTTTCAATTTGTACCAGACCAAGAGTTGTTGTTTGGGAAAGGGTTAACCTTTTACCAAACTACAAAATTTTAGACTCATTCATGTTGAAAGCATTTGAAGACAACAAATAAAGTGGCTCAATTGATGGAATTTGTCTGTGAAAAGGCAGAAAACGTTGGAAAAAGCTGTTTTCTAAGGGTCATTAAAATTCAGGATTGTGGGGTAAAGGGTTAAGAGGTTTTGAAATTCAAAATCTGTAATAAGTGATTTCAGCCGTTGGAACAACAATAGTTCTTAATGGCATGAAATCACCAGGAGTGAATTATATCCTCCATCATGCGAGGTGATTTTATCCTGGAAACCTGACAAGTACCTATGCCATTGGGTTCCACTGTTGTTCCAAAGGCTGAAAACCACTTATTGCAGAATCTGAATCTGAATCACTGGCCTTTGAAGCTCCATTTGTCTCTCCACTAAAATTTTCCTCGGCCTGTCATCAAACGCATTATATAGCACATTGGTGCATCGTGGGTATATCATGGAATACTGAAAATTTTCATTGAAACCCATTACTATAAATAGCACATTGGCGACTACCTCTATGTTGTACATGATAAGTCTTACTATATTCAATACGGAGGCAGTCGCCAGTTGCAATTTATAGTAACAGAAAGTTTCGGTGTCCTGTGCTAAACCAATGAAGTTTCAATGGCCTATGTCTGAATCCAGCACTTCATATGTAGAACTTGTTTTGTGATCAATGTAAAGTAAATACACGAAAGTTAAAACTGTACTGTTAGCATTGTGAGGACAAGCTCTGAAGATCAAAAATGCTGTCTTACAAGTGCAGTGACAGGTGTAAAATTATGCCGTTTGGTGAAAGTTTAGATTGCTCTTGTTTTCTATTCCAGTGTCAAATGTGTGGATGATGAAGGTGAAACTAGGTACATCAGAGATGCTGTTATCCTTCTTAATCAACTAGATATAGAGGTAAATGAGCCATGGTGTGACAAAAGGGGGCTTAATACATTTCCATGATGCAATGTACCATGCAAGCAATTACATAAAAATGGATCTGTAGTTGTCACTTTTTTAGCAACCGACAAGATCATGAGGTAAAATGGCCATTGGATAAACACAGTATTGATAGACAGCGAAAAGTTTTGGCACAGTGCGGACTGTTCAGGCTGGCCTTGTTTAGTGCTTTTCTTAGATGCATTAAGCTCTCTTTTCACAGAGCATAGCTCAAATGTTTTAGATTGGTTTTTAGAACTCTTTAACGCTGTACTACCTAATCCTAAGTTTTAACAACCCTGAAGAAGAAGGCTTTTGAAAACATGTAGAAAAAGGAGAAAATGCTGGTAACCAGCACTTCCGCTTTTTCCCACAATGTTTTCTATCCTTTCAAAGAAAATTTCCATTATTTGGGCCAGGTTTTATTTGTGCTGAGCAAATTCTTTCAAATTGGACAAGTCTTAAATTTTGCCGTCTGTGAAAGAATTTAAAAAGTTGTTGGAAAAACTATTTGTCACTTACTGCCAGCAGATGTCTTTTAACCGTTTACCGCACAATGCCGCCTTTTGACGACCCCGGGAAGGAAGTCTTTTGTAAACATTATGGGAAAAGGAGAAAAGGCTGGTAACCAGCATTTTCTCCTTTTCTCACAATGTTTTAAAACTTGTCAAGAGAAAATTGCATTGTTGGAGCCACATTGAAATTGTCACCTGCAAGTGCTTTCAATTTGGACAAGGCTAAAATTTTGTTGTCTGGTAAAGGGTTAATGGCTTGCAGTAGACACCTTTTGAAAAGTATGGTGGCAGAATGGGGATTTATTGGTTATGAGCTGTTTCTCCTTGTGCAATGCCGAGCCCTTGTAGCATATAGGACTTGAGAATCGGAGGTCGCTGGTTCAATTCCTGGCGCGGCCAATTGCTTTCCGAGGATTGATGATCATTATTGCAACAGGATTCATTCCTCTCTCACTGCTGACCATTGTTTTGACAATGGTTATGTGGCAAAGCAGCCAGTTGCTTGGAAAGAATTTTGTGTGGAGCACTCGTAAAAGCATAGATAGGTGCACTGGCTGCTGCAATATAACTGAAATAATGTTGGAAACCGTGTTAAGCAACATACAGTCAATCAGTCAATCCTTGTGCAACAGATTTGTCATGTATTGATGAATTAGACATATTTTTTTTGTAGATTCATGCTTTACTAGAGTGTTTTCAGTTTCGTCTCCTGCAAATTTGTTTTCAATGTTATTATAGATAATGAATTCTGTCAGATACCATGGAAGAACAGTAAGGTGCAATGTAGTGCATATTTACTTAACCCTTTACCACATAATGCCGCCTTTCAAAAACCCTCGTTGACAGGGGGCATTGTGTGGCAAAGGGTTAAGTATAAATATGCACTAGATTGCACCTTACTGTGCTTCCATGGTATCTGGTAACCAGCATTTTCTCCTTTCCCACAATGTTTTCTGTCCTATCAAAGAAAAATTGCACCATTTGAGCCACACTGAAATTGCTGTCTGCAAATGCTTTCAATTTGGACAAGGCTAAAATGGTGTCAACTGGTAAAGGTTTAACCTTTAAAATGCCTTTGACATCTGTAGTTGCCTTCTATGGCCAGTGTAGATCAAGATCAGATTGCACAAAGAGTGCAGCCTGATCTTTGATCTTTACTGTTTGCTTTACTGAGACAATCTGGATGACAGCAACCTTTAAATTGCGATCATTTGGGTCTTACTTGCAGACTGAGTATGTCTGTTAGGTTTATTCAATGCTTTAACAGTTTAGATTAACCCTTTCCCAAACGACAAATTTTGGACTGGTCCAAATTGAAAGAGTTTGCAGACGACAATTTTAAATTTGATGAAAATGACAGAAAGCTCTCCAAAAGGGTAGAAAACACTGTGGGAAAAGGAGAAATTGCTCGTTATGAGCAATTTCTCCTTTTCCCACAGTGTTTTCAAAAGACTTGTACTGCAGACATGTGAAAACCAGGGCTTGTTTGGGAAAGGGTTAAGGAGATTTTCGGGAGGATTTTATTTTTTTGCGCAACCTATTGAGCATGGAAACGAGCTGTTTCGTCCCAGGGCTTGTTTGCCCGAGCTTGTTCGTCCAGGCCCGTTCGTCCAGGAGTGTTCATCCGCTTGAATGATCTCATTTCTCTTTAAATCAAATTTGGAGCACTAATAAGGCATATTAGTATAAAGGACGATATTGGACTCTTCACAAAGGAAATAGTTAGCAGTACTTGGATAGTTTCACTGTACAGCGTGAAATCATAAGCAACCAAAACATGTTTCACTTTAACCCTTTACCACACAATCTCAACTTTTAATGACCCTGAGGATGAAGCCTTTTGAAAACATTGTGGGAAAAGAAGAAAATGCTGGTAACCTGTATTTTCTCCTTTTCCCACAATGTTTTCTACTCTATCAGGGAGAAATTTTCCCTTTTGGGCCAACTTTAATTTGTCGTCTGGAAATGCTTTCAATTTGGACCAGTCTAAAATATTTTCGTTTGGTAAAAGGTTAACACTTAAGATTAAAGAAACATGACTCTGTCCATATATCCAAACAAAAACAATTTATACACCTACCATAGACAACTTTTTGAAAATGTGGCAAAAGGAGGAACAAGCAGTCACTAGCAATTATTTTGTTTTCTATAATGTTTCCCATACTGTTGAAAACAGTATTTTTATTTGCTTCAAATATTCATCACTTGTTTATGGTAGGTCTTAAAATAGCCTTTACTTCATTCTTTTACCACACAATCCTATGTTTGAACAATTCTCAGATAAAATGCTTTTGAATACATTGTTAGAAAGGTAGAAAATGCCAGTAACTATCATTTTTTTCCTTTCCCACCATGTTTTCTACCAGATTACAGACAAAAACCATTAATTAACATATTTAACCCTTTCCCAAACAAGCCCTGGTTTTCACGTGTTTGCAGTACAAGTCATTTAAAAACACTGTGGGAAAAGGAGAAATTGCTCGTAACGAGCAATTTCTCCTTTTCCCACAGTGTTTTCTACCCTGTTTGAGAACTTTCTGCCATTTTCATCAAATTTAAAATTGTCATCTGCAAACTCTTTCAGTTTGGACCAGTCCAAAATTTGTCGTTTGGGAAAGGGTTAATTTTCGTCTGCAAGTGTTTCCAACATGGACAAATCTAAAATCTTGTCATTTGGTAAAGAAATAAAGGACTTAGCAATGAACATGTATTACTGAAATAACCAATACATATCAAGCACAGAGATTTATTTGAATGTTGAAACTTTTTCAGCATCCAGTCGGCCAGTATATTGTGAGTGTCTGTAATGGGTTTCTGAAGCAGTACAAAACTGGTGGAGACACTCTCTTTTTCTTCTTGTGTCAGTGGACAAAAGCAGCATCTCTGTTGTGGGAAATGGGTGTACCAAGGGCAGTCATCATAGATTTACTGGGAAAAGTAGTGGATGATTGTGTGAATTATGCAGAACTTCACAAAATGGACATAAGTAACTTGACAAGTACAGCAAGTCATGTGGAAGACATTCGTTCCAACTTAGATAAAAAGAAGTTAGATTTATCCAAAGATTTGGTAGATAGACTACAAGAGCACAAAATTAAAGACATACAAACACCATCAAATTACAATCAAAGTCGTGATCACAATGGTTTTGACCATGCTAAATTAGTAAAAGAGTCATCTAAAAAGAAGACTGAAGAATACTCAGATGATGAGTTTATTGAAGTTGTTCTAACTCAAGGTAACAAGATGAAACATACAGAGAATGATATTGATGTTAGCAATAAGAAAATTGAATACAAGAATGTGTCAGAAGCAACTGCTTGCTGTAACTCAGAGACAGATTTTCACAGGGTCACCATATCTGAGGGTAGAAGGGGAAATGTCCCAGAAAATATTGTAGAAAATGTACCTGTGATTAATTTGAAAATGAACATTGTGAAAGATATAAATGATGATGAAGATGATGATTTTTCCTGGTTCTTTACAGATGATAAAGTATTAGAACAATCTGAACCTGCAATATCAAACCAGGATATGGAAAAAGCAGAAATTCTTCCCGTGGGTAAAACTGAATTTTGTGATATTTATGATGGTGAGACGGCATATACTCACACTAAAGGCATTGAGAAAGCACTGAACAATTCTAGTGTTTTACATGATAAAGTGGAAGATTACCAAACACATGCTGATGATCAGAAAATTACACAAGATCCAGATGGTGACTTGATAAGGGATATAAAAGACCTTAAGAAAAACATTGAAACTGATCTGGAGATCTTAAAGAATAGACAGAGACGAAATGGGACCAACAGGAAAGTTGTGTTAGTGCATGAAACCAAAAGTTTAAAGAGTGTTGAAAAGGATGAATTTGAAGACAGTTGGGAAGTCATTGAAGGGTTCAGATGGAACAGAGACAAAGATAATCTTTATGACAAGGAATCAAATTTTTTAGAAGAAGACAATAAATTTGTAAACATACAGTTTACGTTTGATAAAGATAGAACTGAACATAAAAGAGTGTGTATGACGAGTCAAAAGTCTTCTGATAAATTTATTCCAGATATGCAATCAAGTAATGTCAATGCTACTCTGCTTGGAACACCACATGTGAAACCAGTTAGGAAACCAGGTGATGCAAAAACGGATGATCTCAAAACAGTTGACAGTCTGCTGAAATCCATTCATAATAAACCAAAGCCAGTATCACTTTCAAAACAGATCTTGAATAGCTCCCGACATTTTAGAACAGTTCAGTCTGTGATGGAACAACCTGAAGTCAGTGTATCTTCAGGGAGCAGTCAAAACAAAACAATACAAAGTGATACAATGCCAGTCTTGCATGATAATTTATCGATACAAGATGCTGATCAGGCTGTTCAACATTCATGTACAGATAATTATAAAAATGTGAACCAAAGCTTAAAATCTCCACATTATCAAAAGGAAAGATCTGAAGACAAGTCAGCCTCTTCTGACATTGAGGCCTTGAAAACAAACCAGATAAGAGAATCTCTTACATATACAGCTTCCTATGATGGAATGTCTGACATATCTGTGTCAGGTCTGAATAAATTGCTCAACAACCTAACTTCTAGTGGAATTCATTCTTCACTCTCAACTGCAGAAATGACAAAAGGGGATCAAGAAACTGACCATAAACAGAATAAAAATACTTTTTCTGAAACCAGTGTGGCTGTTGGAAAAAGTGTAAATTCAACAATTTGTATAAGAAGCAGGCATTTATATAAAGATTCTAAACAAGAGGAAGGAACTGCAAATGAAATTAGCAATGGAAGTTTTATTCCCAAAGATGTCACAGATAAGAATTACAAGTCTATAAATATAGAATCTTCTGAAATTCCTGCGTTGACTTCGAGGTGCTCAAACTGCCACAGAGATTTGTCCAGAAAAGCTTCCAAAACAATATTTGAAACAGTGAATCCTTCTATTACTGTTGAGCAAGTGAGTTATGTAACTGACATGGTTTGTAAAGATGACCTTGATTATGTCCAACATGACAGTGCTGGTAGTGATATAGACATGAATTTCACTGGTGTAGAAAATTTACTTTCTCAAGCCACCATCCGTAATCCCAGAAATAAAAGGCCAGAATTGTTTAGTGTGCAGCAAATTTTGGAAGGTTTACTGAATAAGTATGATGAATGTATTGTGAAAGTTATTTGTGATCTGGTGTCAAGATTGAAATGTCAGGGAATGTTAAGGTATGGGAATATTTTTGTTTGTATCGCATTGTCAGAATGCTAGCTTGCTTTTCTTAACACTTTACCACATGGCAAAACTTAGGATTGTCTGAATTGAAAGCATTTGCAGACGAAATTTCATTGTATGTGCCTCAAGTTACTTGGCTTCTCTATAAGAGGGTAGAAAACATTGTGACAAAATTTTATATGTGGCTTAAGTAATTTCGCTTCTTTAAAAAAAGGTAGGAAACCTTGTGAGAAAAGGAGAAAATGCTGGTTTTCAAAGGCCATTTTGTTCAAAGTCTGGATGGTGTGGTTAGGGTTTAATCTTTCACCACACAATCCCAACCCTAAAGAAGAAGCCTTTTGAAAACACTAGGGGAGGAGAAAATGATGGTAACCAGCATTTTGTCCTTTTTCCACAATGTTTTCTACACTTGGAAAGAAAAAAATCAGGTTTTTTAGGAAATTTTAATTTGTTGTCTGCAACTGCCTCCAATTTGGCTAAGTCTAAAATTTTGTTGTTTGTTAAAGAGTGAAAGTAAGGAAATATCAGGGAACTTCAAGGTATGAGAATTATGTTTGTATAACATTGTCACACTGCTAACCTGGTTTTCTAAAAGTAATGACTGACCAATTGTAATGCAGTTGTGACTTTTTACAACTGCTGTAAGATGACAAATTTTGAAAGCAAAAATGGAAAAGGAGCAGTTACAAGTATATGCTACTTTTCCAACAAAGGTTTTGATATCATTTACATAAGAATTTTGTTTTCTACTGTAATGATGCCTTTCGTGTTAGAAAGATAATGGCGGGAAAAAACAAATTACAAAAAGTATTTTAACATTTGATAAGCATGGAAGAAAAGAAAAATACAGGAAAAGTCTTTTGAAAAAAAAAAAAAATTATTTGCTTTTCAGCTTGCTGGACAAGTTGGTTTATTCATATCCCATCAGTGGACTAAAATCAGATCCTAGACTGGTGCATGGGTTGATTATAAAGACTTCTATAGACTGTGTTACATCTTTACAAAAATGGAATGGAAAACTCTGCAGAGTCTTGGTAAGCTATTCTGTTTTTTTGTTTCTTACCATATTTTAGCCCCTACCATTTAACTCTGTGTTTTGTGCCAGTCTGAAGAGGCTTTTGAAAACTTGCCAGAAAATGTTTTCTAATATTTCAAAAACAAATCCAGATCCTTTGAGCCACTCTTGATTTGTCGTCTGCAATTGCTTTCCAAATTGACCAGTCTAAGATTTTGATGAAGAATTTAATTTTTTTTCTGCCAAACCCCATGAAGTCAACATTCTCTCTAGCAAGAGAAAAATGTCAGAGTATGACAGCATCTAAGCCAATTTACAAGAATGGTAGAATATCTCAAGTTATAGCACACTTTACATCCATGATACAACTGACAGTTTTGTCCAGCACACATTCACAATCCTTTCATGACAAGTTGCCCATGTCACTTTTTGGAGATGTTTTAGTAATCTTGATTGCTTTGGTTTATTTTATTGCATCTGTCACACATAGACTGGTTGGTACGTTGTTGCTTAGGAAGATATTATTCACAGATAAGTTGTCGTCTGCATATGCTTCCAATATACTGTTAACCCTTTCCCAAACGACAAATTTTGGACTGGTCCAAATTGAAAGAGTTTGCAGACGACAATTTTAAATTTGATGAAAATGGCAGAAAGTTATAAAAAAAGGGTAGAAAACACTGTGGGAAAAGGAGAAATTGCTCGTTACGAGCAATTTCTCCTTTTCCCACAGTGTTTTCAAAAGACTTGTACTGCAGACACATGAAAACCAGGGCTTGTTTGGGAAAGGGTTAAACAGTACTAGTCTTAACTTCTTTAACACACAACAAAATTTTAAACTTGTCCAAATTGAAAGCATTTGCAGATGACAAATGACTCAGAAACTGAAATTCGGTTTTGAAAGGGTAGAAAACTTTGTTGGACAAGAAGAAAATGCTGGTAATTAGCATTTTTCTACTTTTTCCACAATGTTTTTTAAGTCCTCTTCTATAGGGTTGTTAATTTACGAAAGTCATTGCAACATAAGTCATTATTATCTCACCACTGAATATTGACTTTATTTATGTGGGAAAACAGCCATTTCCTTTGAAAAAAAAGTTGTGTGTTGTATTGATAAAGAAACTTTTGAACTCAAAACAGCATGATCTGATGGATTGGTGCACTGGCCAAATTGAAATACTGTTGAAAATTTTGTTCAACATTGATGAACAAAGAAATTATCTAACAGAGCTATATGTTACAGTTAGTGAATGGAGATATTTCTGCAAGGTACAGACATAAAGGTTACAAGTCTACCAATACATCAACAACCTATACAGTGGAAAGTTTTTATAACTACAGCTCTAGATCTGACAAATGGACTCAGCAAGTTGTTAGTGTTCTTCAGAAGGTTTGTAGGATGTAAATACCAATTCAAGAAACTGTTCTCTTTATTTTTAGCCTTTTACTAAACTTTCCTGTGTTTTTATAATCCTTGACCCTTTACCACACAATCCCTAGTTTTAACGACCCTGAGGAAGAAGCCTTTTGAAAACACTGTGGGAAAAGGAGAAAATGCTGGTTACCAGCATTTTCTCCTTTTCTCACAATGTTTTCTACCGTATCAAAGACAAATTTCATGATTTGAGCCACATTTAAATTGTTGTCTGAAAATTCTTTGGATGAGTCTACTTTTTTGTTGTTTGGTAAAGAGTGAAGAAAAATGCTTTTGAAAACATTGTGGGAAATGGAGAAAATGGTGGAAACAAGCATTTCCCCCCCTCTTCCCACCATGATTTCTATTCTATGAAAGATCAAGCCATTTTTAATTTGTTGCCCATGAATTCTTTCAGTGAAGGCAAATCTGAAATATGGTCAATACCATGTGTATATGACTTTTATTGGCTCTTGCAGTAGGTAGCTTTTAGAAACATTGTGGAAAAAGGAAAAGATACAGCTTAAAACTTGATGGAAACATCATTCTAAAACAATGGTAGTAAGCACAAAATGGGTTTAATTTTTGAAGAAATTAAAGTTTTGTTGCAAAATTAGAAATTTGTCTTTAAACCTTTACCACACAATCTCAAGTTGTAATGACCCTGCAGAAGACAGCTTTTGAAAACATTGTGGGAAAAGGAGAAAATGCTGGTGGCCAGCATTTTCTCCTTTTCCCAAAATGTTTTCAAACCTTTGAAAGATAACTTATATATTTTGAGCAACAGTGAATGTGTCGTCTGCAAATGCTTTCGATTTCAGCCATGCTGAAATTTTGTTGTGTGCTAATGGTAAGAACTTACAATTTCTGCTTGAAACTTTTTTTTTTTTTTTTTTTTTCAAAAAAAACCTTTTTCAAGACGATCGTCAGCTAGTGGCTATTTGTTAATCTTGTACAAATTTTGGATCTTTCTTCTAATAACAGCTTTCTGTAGACATAATTCTTGCAAGAGGAAGAATACATGAAGAAATGATATCTGTATGCGGATGTCTGGATATAGTTTCCATAGAAACTGTGCCCTACCCCCAACTGAAGCTGTTGAGTGATATAACAGAGACCGATATGGTTACTTATGTCAAGCTGGCTACAGAGGTAAGGTTTTTAACTCTTTACCAAGCAACAAAATCCAGCCGCTTCCAAATTGAAAGCATCTGCAGACGACAAATTTGAAAGTGATACAAATGAACCAATGTTCTTTTACTGGATAGAAAACTTTGTGGGAAAAGGAGAAAATGCTGGTTACCAGCATTTCCCCTTTTCCCACGATGTTTTCAAAAACCTTTTCCTTCAGGGTCGTTAAAACTCAGGATTGTGTGGTAAAGAGTTAACTCTTTCTCACGTAACAAATTTTGGACTCTTCCCAGTTTAAAACATCTGCAGACAACAAGTTCAACATTGGTACAAATAAGCTAAAGCCCTCTGATAGGGCAGAAAACATTGTGGGAAAAGGAGAAAATGCTGGTTACCAGGATTTTCTCCTTTTCCAACATTTTCAAAGGCCCTCTTTCCAGAGATAGTGAAAACCTTGGATTGTTTGATAAAGGGTTTACTTACCAAACGACAAAATTTTGGACTCAACCAAATTGAAAGCATTTGCAGATGACAAATGAAATGTAAATTAAATGGTGATTTCTGTCTTGATTAGGGTAGAAAGCATTGTAGGAAAAAAAGAAAATGCTGGTTACCAGCATTTCCTACTTTTTCCACAATGTTTTCAGTTGCTTTCTTTCTCGGGGTCATTAAAACTTGGAATGGTGTGGTAAAGAGTTAAGTGTTAACTGGACAACATACTTTCGAACTCATCCAAGTCATAAGAATTTTGAAAACGATTGGAGAAAAAGAGAACATGCTGAGAATCATTGTCTTTGTTTACATTTTCTACCCTGTCAAAGAGCAAATCCCCTTATTTGAGGCACACGTTTTGTTGTCATCTTCAAGTGTTTTCTTTATATATATATATATCTAAAATGTTGTTCTTAGTAAAAAGGTTAAATTAATTATTTAGATTTTTTGATGTAATAAATGGTAGACACTGGGCAATCATTTAAATTGTTAAAGAATCCCTTATACTTATTTCAGTATCTCTACTTTGGCCATTACCTTGAATATATGACTTTTTATACTCATTACAAGGAGCAATTTTTGAAAACATTGTAGGAAAAGGGATGATTTCTTTGAAGATGTGAATGGTCCTTTTTCCACGTTTTCCTCGCCTAAAAAAGGATTTTGCCCCTTTCTTCAATTTTTGTCATTTGTATACAGGAAGCCTGTATGGTAATTGCTTAACCCTTAGTGGTACTGTACTGTCACATCTATAATGCCTTTTGGACCAGTGTAGATCAAGATCAGACTCTTTAGTCTGATCTTTGATCTACACTGTCTATTTCACACTACAACAGCAAGCTTTAACTCCCAATGACAAATTTTAGATTCTTCCGAATTCAAAACATCTGCAGGCTGCAATTTCAAAATTAGCAATAATTAGCATAAGTTTTCTGATATGGTAGAAAACATTGTGGGAAAAGGAGAAAATGCTGGTTACCAGCATTTTCTCCTTTTCCCACAACGTTTTCAAAAGGCCTCTGTCACAGGGTCATTAAAACTCATGACTGTGTGATAAAGGGTTAAGATGCAGTTAATTTGGTCTTATTTCTAGGCTAAAAAAGTTTGAAGCTTTATTTTGCGTTCTAAAGGTTAAACACTTCATATCTTCTATTGTATTTAGGATAACGTCTGCACTGGCATCAAAGTTAGTCAACTAGCAAGTGATCTGGCCTACAAGAAGGTCTTTGGTACAGACAAAGTTTGTGAGATTGTCTTGACTTTGGAAAACAACAATCCACAGGTACATGGACCATGCTTTGGCAAAAGGGGGCTTAATGCATCTCCATGATAAATTGTACCAAGCAAGACATCACATAATTATGGATCCATAAAATCCATTTTGTTTAACAACCAGCTGAATCTTGAGGTAGAGTGCAGAAAATTTAAAGATAGCAAAAAGTTTTGGCCCATGTTAGCCCGTGGGGACTGAGCAGGCTTACATGGGTCGATACTTTTTGCAGATGCAACAAGCCCCCTTTTCAAAGAACATGGCTTAATATGTAGAACATGGACTGTAAACACAAACTATTCTAAATTCTTGTCCAATTCTTTAGTTCAAGAATAGGCATCTGATTGCCCAACACACAAAGTTTCACTGAGTCAGTCTGATGGGCAGTGATGAAATTTAGAATTGGATCAATACATGTACATAGTATTTAGAATCCTTGATAATTGTAGATTCAAGTTAGTTTTGGATAGAACATTAGTTACTATTTACCATACCTTTGAAACTTCTGCAACAGTATTGCTGTGAGCAATGAACATTTTTAGCTTGGCTGTTTTCGAAGAAAATGTTGAGTGATTGTCATAGCCCTTTTCTCGCCTGTGTAGACTTTGTTAAAAACTACTTTGACATTTTATAATACCTCTGTCATTACTGGAGATATTTACTTAAAACTTAGTAAAGTTCTTAACTATCAAAAGAGGAACCCATACAACAGGGGCAGATAACCATCAAAGTATTTTGACACAGTTATGCCTCTTTTTCGACCTAGAATTTTCACTGAAAATCAAGTAACTGTAGGCGAGTGCTGGCACTTATTTATACAGAGGGGCTAAGCCCAGTTAGTTCAGTGGGTAAAGCATAGGGCTTGTAATGCAGGGGCTCTGGGTCTAAATCCAAGGTCAGCCAAACTCTTTTTGAGGATTGATGATGGTCCTTTTGACAGTGTTTGTGACCAGATTCATTCCTGTCTCCCTGCCGAACAAGTCAGGTTGTGTTTGGTGAGATCAGTTTGCATAAGAAATACTCAAGTTCCAAGTTGTATATTATTAACATAGGACTCATGCAGGGCAAAAAAAAATCTCTGGTCATTTTCCTTGGTAAAATTTAACTCTGGTTAGCAGCATTTTCACCTTTTCCCACAATGTTTTTAAAGGGCTTGTTCCTCAGGGTCGCGAAAACGGGGGATTTTGTGGTAAAGGGTTAAATTTTGTCTTTTGGTAAAAAGTACAGGTTTCAAGGAAGCAATCAGCAAGAGTGCTTAATATAAGTGGTGAGAACTTGTTTCACCACTGATGTAAAATAACTAGGTTTGTACTAAAATAAAAAAAAAACTATATATATACTTTATGAGCAATGAACAACTCGGCATTGATTTCAAATTCAAGTTGCTAAAATTATTCATTACAGATGTTCATTTTTTTTTTGTCTTTTAATTATTTTCAGACTGTTATCCTCAGTGAGATGACAACTGCACTGGTTGACCTGAAAGAACAGGAATTCTGGGATTGTTTGCACCAAGTGACATCATGTCTCAAATCTGGGTCTGTTCTACCAGGAAATGCTCAAACTGAGATCCTTTGTATGGAACATCTACAGAAAAATAAAGGTATTTGTTCTTTTTTACCCATTACCACACAATCCTAAGTTTTAACAACCCCAAAGTTTTAACAACCCCTGGAAATAAGACTTTTGAAAAAATTGTTGGAAAAGGAGAAAATGCTGGTAACCAGCATTTTCTCCTTTTCCAACAATGTTTTCTAACCTTTCAGATACAGATCAAATTATTTGATTTGTCATCTGCAAATGGTATCAGTGTGGACCAGTCTAAAATTTTGTCATTTGGTAAAGGGTTAATAGATGATCCCGCTGTTTGTCAACCATAAGACAGGAGGCTTTTGAAAGCATTATTGGAAAAGGACAAAATGCCATTTATCAGCATTCTCTCCTTTTCCCACAATGTTTGTTACATTTTCATAAAAGTATCTTCATTTGATTAATGTTTAATGCTTGCTCTGTAAATGCTCTCATTATGGAAAAGTGTAGAAATTTGACATTATGGTGAAGCAGAATTTTAATGATAATGTACTGAACAAACTATTCCTTTTTTCCTCCACAATGTTCACAACAGCTACACTTTCTGAAGATATTTACTTCAAACCAAAAAAAGTTAACTATCAAAGCGGAACCCATACAAGAGGGGCAGATAACTACCAGAGTATTTTTGACACAGTTATGCCCCTTTTTCATTTTAGAATCTTCACACTGAAAATCAAGCAACTGCAGCCGAGCGTTGGCACCCACATGCCAAGCTCTTATTTTCTTACTATTCTTTTGTTTATTTTCAGACATATTCTTACAAACCTATGACAGATGTAATCTACCAAACAAGGACTACCTTCCCATTGTATATGAAAAAATTGAACAAAGTTTCCTCAAATATGCTGACAATTTTCATCAGCCAGGATTTGCTGAAAATTCTGACTGTGTCTTTGATGATTACAGTTCAAAAGTTGCAGCATGGAGAGTTGCTTGTCACACAGTCTGCACCATTCTAAATTTAGAATATTACATCATAACTGGGATTATCAATGGTAATAAAACCAGAAATGGAGGACAGATACTGTGATATTTGTGACTGAAGTTATTCTTATTTTGTTACACATGAAAAGTAAACAAATACTCAAAAAACAAAGTTGTATTGATTCTTTGATACTCTCTCTCTATATGAAGTTGGCACGCCTAAACCAGATATTTCAAAATGAGTACCCTACTTCTTAAATCCCTACTTGTTGACTTTCAGTTACACAACATTATATGAACCAAACAGGATTTGGTTAACCCTTTCCCAAACGACAAATTCTACTCCCTCCCAAATTGAAAGCATCTGCGGAAGACAAATTTGAAAGTGGTACAAGTGATTTTAAGGTTTTTTGATAGGGTAGAAGACATTGTGGGAAAAGGAGAAATGCTGGTTACCAGCATTTTCTCCTTTTCCCACAATGTTTTCAAAAGGTCTCTTCCTCAGGGATGTGAAAACACAGGATTTTTTGGTAAAGGGTTACTCTCCGTGATACATTATACCCAGCAAGTTATCACATAATTATGGATCCATAAAATCCATTTTGTTTAACAACCGACTGAATCATGAGGTAGAATTGTCCTTTGACATGCAGAAAATTTATGAAAAGCAAAAAATATTTACTCATGTCAGCCTTTGTGGACTGCAGGCTGACATAGGTTGACACTTTTTTGCAGATGCAGTTAACCTTTATAGACCATGGTTTATACATTTTCTTTTCACTATAACCTAGTATGTGTCCAAAAAATTAAAACATTTTGCCAACAGTATGGATAAAGATAAGACTGCACAACAGTATAGTCTGATCTTTGTGGTACACTATCTGCATAGTTGAGATATCTAAGCCTAAAATTGCCTTGGTATTGCAAAAAGCCTATCTTTCACAACTTGTGACTGCCTGTTTTGTCCATTTGATTGACGTAATGGTTATTATACAACTTCAAAGACAGCGTTTTATTTTGAATTGATTCCCTGTGTGTTTACACTAAGAGTACCATGTAAATGCAGTGGATACTGTATTTCAGTTTTGAAAGCCGAGGCCCTATAGCTCAATTGGTAGCGTACAGGAATTGAGAACAGGAGGTCCCTGGTTCAACCCACGCTCGGCTAATTTTTTTCCGAGGATTGATGATAGTCATTGTGACAGGGTTCATTCCTCTCTCACTGCTTACCATTTTTTTGATGACAGTTATGTGGGAAAGCAGACAGTGGCTTGGAAATAATATTGTGCTGAGTACTGGTAAGAGAAACTCCAGAAAAGCGTGGATAGGTGCACTGGCTGCTGCAATATAACTGAAATAATGTTGAAAATGGCATTAAACAGCATACAATCAATCAATCAAAATCAATTAGTTTGGAAAAAGACCATAATTATTATGCATCTCTGAGCTGTTCTGGCCAGATTATATTACAAAATAGTTGACAAATGAGTTTTGTATAGTTAGATCTTCACTATCAAAAAAAGCAACTGTAGTTGTATTATTGACACTGTAACGGTCCTCTCCCAGTCTAGTCCAGATGTCCCGGTCTAGGGCAGATGAACTGAGGTATTGCTATCTCGGGGGAAAAAAAAAATTGGGGGAAAATACTTTTCTGTTTTGAAAAAAGAAGTTTTCGAAAGTATTTTTATTTTTTTTCCAAGTTGATACTACACCAATTTACTGAATATAACCCATCCAGTTACCTTACACTTGCACAGAAATACAGATTGAATACTGGTACTTTTAAGCCTGAACTTTTGCAGACAGCATAGATCAAGATTAGACTGCACAGAATGTGCAGTCTGATCTTGGATCTACACTGTCCGATAAGGAGATATTTTTCTCCAAAATATAAGTCTGAAATAATATTATTCAGATTTTTACTGTCTCCGTGAATTTTTTATTTAACTTATCCAGCAAGAGAGGGGTTAATCAGTGTGTGACACCAAACTTTGATGTGTGAAAGACATCTAAATGGGCCTTATAAAAGTGAATGTTTGATGGTTCTATTAACGTTTGTTTTATTGATGTACCTGACACAGAAGAAATATTGTATATATATATATACACGTAGAGGTTAGGCTTTTTTGGGGTTTCCAATTGCCTTGATTTTTTCTCTGTACTTGACAAGCAACCTTACTACAAACTTGTAAGAAAAAAAATGTATGAGGCTCTTACAACTTCTTATAGTGCCGCATTCCTATTTATTTACTAATTTGTTTGTTTTTCTGCCCATTTCCATCGACATTGCCCATTTCCATCGACATTTTTTCTTTTCTTTTTGTTCGTGGCCGATTTTCACTTATCAAAAAATAATAAAATGAATCGTGATACATTGCGCACTGCTTAATAATTTTGTGGTCTAAGGGAGAAAACTTACACTAGAATTTCTTTGTTTATAACAGTTGTCTCCCTTATTGATGAGGGGTTGATAAAACACGGACGAATAAAATGAGTTAATGGTTTAACAAAGTAAAGGCGTCGGTACAAAAACTACTTTCGTTATTCAGTCACAATGAAATCTCACACGATAGAATAAGTTAAAAATTCTGGAGATGCGGTAACTTCTGGCAGACCAAATAGCATTTAAAACAGATAAGGATAATTTGAAACGACGAGAGGTAGTCTCCCCTGTATTTTAATCAAATTAGTAAACAAAACTACCGCCAAAATTTTAAGTGGGAAATAACGGTTTAGTTATCAAGGTAAGACTTTATCGAGTGTATGAATTTGATCACTTTTAAATGGCGTAGATAACATTTAGTCGATAAATGCGACCAATTAGATAAGTTGGTGTAAGCTTACAGACACATTTACCATTGTGCCATGCATTTACTTTTCAAAAGCTGAAAATTTCAAATGTCATTGTCAGTGTGCAGGTTTACCATATTATTATTCAATAAAATCTTTTGACTTATAGAAGATCCTGTATGTTAAAAGTTTTCGGCACATTTTTAATCTGGCTCGACAATTACATTCGAAAATCGCCTGGGAGCAGGATTTTTTTCCAATTCATAACTAAACTGTGTTTCCCTCTTAACGTAAAGCGGAATTCCTTGTGAAATTCTTGTCAAAGTTTACTGTCGGTCTGAATCTTCCTCACGGCGAAAGAGAAATAACTTCAATACAGCGCCTTTTCCTTGAGAATATTGGTTGTAGATTCCTGTATTGATTTGTCGAGTCGAGTGTTCTACATAGGAGGATAGGGTTGCGATTTCACATGGGAATAAGGGAGGTCACTCTTCAGAAATTTTAGTTTAATTCCGAACGAGTTTTCTCCCTTAGACCATAATATGATGAAAGAATCCCATCATTCCTGTTCTTGGTAAAAATAAAAGAAATAATGCGGGCTTCTGTTAATCAGTTGATTTTTTTTTTATGAAAAGGGAAATTTAGTATTGAGATAATTTCTAGTTAAAAAAGTTATTCCATAATTTTTAAAGTGAACAGTTCTGAGTCGGATTTTTCTAATCTGAACGAACTTAGAAATTGGTTCATCACCTCATTGACCCTTTACCACACAATCCCGAGGTTTGATGACCCTGGGGAAGAAAGCTTGAAAACATTGTGGGAAAAGGAGAAAATGCTGGAAATCAGCATTTTCTCCTTTTCCCACAAATGTTTTTCAATCCTTTCAGAGAAAAAATTCATTTTTTGAGTCACATTTATCGTGCATAAATCTTCTCAATTTGGACATGTCCCAAATTTTGTCTTTTGGTAAAGAGTTAAGTTAAGGCAATAGCTTGCCCATCAGTAAAGAAAAAACACAAATGTTAAAAAAAGAATCGTTGGTATATCTTTAATGGGTGATAGTTTGCCCATCAGTAAAGAAGAAAAATGATTTTATAAAAAAGGTCTATCAGTGGTATATCCTTGATGGGCAGGGTTTTCCCTGACCCCTTCTTTCTTTGAACTTTGACCACAAAATTTTCTGAATGTCCCCCAAAATTCACATGTCTTCCTTCTGTTATTCATCAGAAGGGGGTCAAATGACCCCCGTTTAAGAAAGTCCAGGGAAAAACTCTGGATGAGTTACACAGCCTCTTTAGGTATTTTTAGAGTTCACATTTTTTAGATAAGTTCAATAATGTCATATTTGATGTCATAAAAATAGATGAAGTTTGCAAAGTGACCAACATATTATTTGAATGCCAAATTTGCACATGACTAAGTCTATGACTAAAATGAAATGGAGTTGCCTGTCATGACAGAAGAGCATTTCATTGTAAACTCTGCTTAACTCTTTACCACACAACAATATTTTAGACCAGTCCAGATTGAAAGCATTTGCAGACGACAAATAAAATGGGGCACAAAATTAATGACAGTATCTGTCTTTAGATCATTGAAAACATTGTGATAGAAGAAGAAACTGCTGGTTACCAACATTTTTCTTCCTTTACCACTATGTTTTCAAAAGCCTTCTTCTGGGTCATTAAAACTGGGAATTGTGTGGTAAAGGCTTAACCCTTTCCCAGACGACAAATTTTAGACCCTTCCAAACTGAAAGAGTTTGCAGACGAATATTTTAGATTTGATGAAAATGGCGGAAAGATCTCCAAAAGGGTAGAAAACACTGTGGGAAAAGGAGAAATTGCTCATTACAAGCAATTACTCCTTTTCCCACAGTGTTTTCAAAAGATTTGTACTGCAGACCCGAAAAAACCAGGGCTTCTTTGGGAAAGGGTTAACTGGATTATAGAATAATGTATGTATGCTATAGTACAGATGGCCATCTGATCAGGGGCATTAATTGCTAGCCCTCTTCCTGTATAGTCATAGATGTACTAGAGTACTGCCCACAAATAAAAAAAACATAGATGCAATCTGGTGCACTCTTAGCATTATGATGTTCCATACTAAATATCACAGCTTGATTTCTGAGGATTCTTATTGTAGAAGGGGGTTTTCAAGATAGGCTATTTACCTCGGTCAGAATCAAGCAGATTACAGCACTCATGTATAGGCAGTGTCACTCCTTGCCAAGCCGGAGCCAACCAGTGGCCCTTGTTTTCAAGTCCTGTATGCTACTAACTAATGTTTTCAAAAGTGGACAATAAAGATATTTACAGTTAAAGATAAACGTCCCTCTAAAGTCCAAAAACATAGCTTGAGCTAAATTTAAAGCAAATAAAACTGATGTTCTTGTTACTGTTTGTTTATTGATGTCCTTGGGCCATAAGTACCATTGTATGATTTATACATAGAAGTGAGCTAAGTGCTTTATTTCAAGTATATAGCTTTGATACTTACTATTTCCTTTTTACTATCATTTGTTGCATAAATTATTTATTTTAAAGTGACCCCTGTAGAAAAATGTAAAAGGATCATCCCACATTTAAAAAAAAAAAAAAGCCTACTTATCAACAAATCATGGCTTCTCCGTGTCTAGCAACATTTTTGCTTTACTTTTCAGTTTAAACCTATTTTCTATTTCAAAAAAAGAACCCAGAAATAATCTCTTTTTGAATATGAAATTGGAATTTTCTATGGTCTAAGGGAGAAAACTTGTACCAGCTGTATATTTATTTATACCAGAGTTGCCTTTTCTTATCAGTATGGACAGCATAAAACCATAGACGAATAGAAATGCATTACAAGTTTAGACGGTTGGTACAAAAACACTTTTTTTCCGTCGAGCTGAATGAAATCTAATATATTGTTTATGATAAGAACATGAATACCGTATGGCAGCGCTGTAGATATCGTGACATCTGGCAAAAGAAAGAGCTGTTGTAGATGTTGCTATAATGAAACCCAACAGTAGTCTCCCTTGTTACTGTATGCCATATTTGTAAACCACCGCCATAATTTAACCCTTTCCCAAACGACAAATTTTGGACTGGTCCAAATTGAAAGAGTTTGCAGACAACAATTTTAAATTTGATGAAAATGGCAGAAAGGTCTCAAAAAGGGTAGAAAACACTGTGGGAAAAGGAGAAATTGCTCGTTACGAGCAATTTCTCTTTTTCCCACAGTGTTTTCAAAAGACTTGTACTGCAGACACGTGGAAACCAGGGCTTGTTTGGGAAAGGGTTAAAGTGGTAAGTAGGCCTGACGGTTCGGACATCAGGGTAAGATTTGCCATCAGGGTAAGTAAAATCTTTAATTTGAAAAAAAGATCTGTAACTTTTTATACTAAAACCTTCATTTGATAAATGAATGAATACGATCATGTAGATTACTTGGCCTATTTTTTTTAGAAAAAAGAAAATAACCGTGATGTCAAGTTTTCACATCAAAACTTTTGACAGGGAAAAATACGACAATTAAGGTTAAACCCTGTGTACTAAAAACTTGAAATCGCCCTCTATCATACTAAATGTCTATACTTGTCAGCAATTACGTATCCTAATGTCATGTAAGCAGGATTTAGGGTGTTTCAATTCATCACCAAACAGAGAGCATGTAAAAACACTTCAAAGCAGAATTCCTTGCAAAATTTATCTTTGAATCTTCCATAGCTAATCATAGGTCTAGGTAATTACTCTAAACCTTTTTCTTTAGTCATTTCGAAGTTGATCCCCAGCCTGCTACTCTGGTGCATCCAGCAGATAAATCGAAAAATATGGAGGTCGATTGTAAAGGATATGGGAGATCACTCTTCGTAAGTTTGAGTTTAAGACTACAAGAGTTTTCTCCCTTAGACCATAAAAGGAAAAGGTTATGCATTCATGAATAGATCGATGTACTTTGCAAACTGAGGATGTATTTTATGATAAAAAGCAAGATTGAATATTGATACAGGTATGAGTTTTAATTAAGAAATGTCATCGTAATGCCATAATTTTCACACTTTTTACATATTTGTGCTTGCATTTGTTTCAAGTGGAATAATTTAAAAAAAAAAAAAAAGCTAAAACCAGTAAGAAAATCTGCCAATTTACCCTAAATTTCTACTTTATGCATGTAAATGACTGTTATAGATATTCTGAGGTCTTAAAAATAGTTGTCTTTCTCTTTAAGCAATTCTGGGATTTAGAATAAGTGGGATAACTCTGGGTATATATAATGAACACAGTACTTAGAGATTTTCCTCATTGAACATGGGTTCAAAATATGCCTCTACCACAAACAACAGTCTAAGAAAAGGAACCTGTGTGACTTTAGAGTAGGCAGGGCTACTTCCCAGCCACTTAAAATATAAAGATGAATACAAAAGATCACACATGTATGTTTTTTATTTTGCATTGCTTAAATTCAATTAACAAAAAAGATTCATCTCTAAAATTATTACTTACTTTTCTGTTTGCCACTTTACTAAATAAGAAGGACTTGTGAGTCAAACACTTAACCCTTTACCAAGCAATCCTGAGTTTTAACCACCCTGAAGAAGAAGACCTGAAAACATTGACTTGTGGAAAAAGGTGAAAATGCTGTTAACCAGCATTTTCTCAATTTCCCACAATGTTTTTTTCCACCCTTCAAATGCAATATTGAACCACATTTATTTTGGCTTCTGTAAATGCTAGCTTTCAATTGTGATTAGTCCAAAATTTTGTCCCGTGGGAAAAGAGTTAACCCTTTACCACACAATGCCGACTTTTAACGACCCTGAGAAAGAAGCCTTTTGAAAACAATGTCGGAAAAGGAGAAAATGCTGGTTACCAGCATTTTCTCCTTTTCCCACAATGTTTTCTACTCTTCCCAAGACAAATTTTAATTTTTGAGTCACATTCGTTTTGTCGTCTGCAAAAGCTTTCAATTTGGACTGGTCTAAAATTTTGTTGTTTGGTGAAGAGTTAATGCAGCCCTTTGTAGCAGATTTGTCATGCAGATCGACTATTGTAATAGCTCTGACAGAACCAAACACTCTGTATATGAAACCTTTACCAAACAACTAAATTTTGGACTCAACCAGATTGAAATCATTTGCAGATGACAAAATAAAGATTGATCAAATGATGATTTCTGTCTTTGATAGGGCAGAAAACATTGTGGAAAACGGAGAAAATGCTGGTTACCAGCATTTTCTCCTTTTCCAACAGTGTTTTCAAAAGCCTTCTTCTTCTGGGTCATTAAAACTTGTGATCGTGTAGTAAAGGGTAAAACCTGAGCCTCATTTATTCTTAGTAACTTTCAATTTTTGCCAATACCATATATCTAACCTGAGGTGGACTTGATTTTGCTGATCTGAGCACTTTTTTTACTCTGAGCATGCAGATTTGTAATCAAGTGTAACGGAGTAACTGCGCCAGTGCACTTCAGAGCACTCCATCATCCAAGGTGGTGTGGTTGAAAGCAGAGCAGTCACGTGACCTAATCTGCTAAAAAAGTGGAGGGCAGGAGAATAGTTTTCGAACTTGAAGATTGCAAAGGATGTTTTTTTGATATGGATGTCTTTGGAGGACATCTGTGTGTATTGTAAACTGGTAATTTACAAGGCATTAATTGAAATAGAGCTGTAACAACAATATTGTGATCATTGTCAGCCATCTTTAATTTTTTCCTTTCACTTGATTGTCTAGGGAGTATGCCGTTTACTCAATTTCACTTGATTTAGCATGCTGCTCCGGCGCAGTCGGAGTACTCTACAAAAATCAAATCAAGTCCATCCCTGCTATAGTCACTACAGTATATACATGTACATGTTTAGACCACAGTTCAGATGAATTATCCAATCAGCACTCAGTATTTTGTTTGTTTATATCCCATATACAAGGCTTTGTCATTATACTTCCCACCAATGAAGTAGAGAGGGGGGATATTCTAGTTTCATCATGTCTGTCCATCCATCTGTCTATCTGTCTGTCAATATGTCCGTCTTGTTTTCGTTTCAGTGCTCTAACTCAAAAGCTGTTTGACGTAGGACCCTGAAACTTTTTACAAGTATTCCTCATGACCCAAGGAGGTGCCCTATTGTTTTGGATCAAAGGTCACAGATGACCTTTTTTTGAAAAATGTATCCAAGCTCTAACTGAATAGCTGTTTGACATGGGACCCTGAAACATTATACAAGTGTTGCTCGACCGAAGGAGGTGCTCTCTTGTTTTGGGGTCATATGGGTCAAAGTTCAAGGTCACTGGTGATCTTTCTTTTGAAAATTATTTCCATTCTCTGATTGTGCTGCTTCAGTGACAAGGTGCTATCCATGCTTTTCTGGAGATTCTTGTACCTGTATTTCGCACAATAACTTTCCCAAGACACTGGCTGCTTTCCCATATAACTATCATTGAAAAAATGATCAGCAGTGAGAGAGGAATGAATCCTGATGCAACAACTACCATCAATCCTTAAAAAGAAATTGGCCAAGCTTGGGATTCAAACCTTTGATCTCCTGGTTTCAAGTTCTTTATGTTACAGACTTAGCTACCAGGCTAAACAGTATGAATTTGCAGACAATAAATTAAATGTGGCTTAAACAATGCAATTCTCTTTGAAGAGGGTTGAAAAATGTTCTCTTTTTTCCCACATATGCTGAACAAAACTTCTAACTGAACACTTTTTTAACTAAGATATTATACTCAAAACAGCCATAAATTCATCTTTTGTTTTGCATGTCACAATCTTATGGACTGCCCGATGCAGTGCACACAATATCCAGCATAATCCACTTGTAATCATTCATTTACAAGGTTGGAGGCTCAAATCAAAGATTTGCTTATGATTTACGATGATGAGTTACATGTGCAACATTTTTTATCATTTCTGGTAGGGAGTTAATTGAAATACCCGAAAAACAATTAAACATGCCGTGTATGACTCCTGTAGACCACAAATAAGAGGATGATTTGCTAATTGGAGAGCTTTCAAAACGACAATTTGGTTTTATTTTGTTTATATTATTGTGTTCGTGGACTAGCTTTCTTTTCTATGTCTGTTGAAAAAATAAAGACCCTCAGTTGCTTAGATTTGCAAAAGAACCGGATTTTGGTCCTGTAACATACTTGTAATTACCTCCCTTTTATGAGTTGACTTAACACATTTTGCTCACTGTTTACTCTCTCTGAAGGAACCATAACACATTGGTATATTTAATTGATCATATGTCTGTGACCCTTTATTTTAGAGTAATATAACATGTGATACATTGAAACCAGCAATTAAGTCACTGCTATGTAGTGCATATTTTGGTACAGTACATTACTGCAAAATCAGCATCATTCAACATCTAGATCAAACAATGAATGGAATTTTTTAAGTAAGACAGAGCATTTATCTAAAAAATGCCACTCAATGTTTGAATGCTCTGTCTTGTTAAAAAAACATGCCATTCAATGTTTGAAAGATGTTGAACGATGCTGATTTTGCAAATTACTTCCAAAGGATATGTACATTACTGAGTCAAATATTTGTGTGCTCCAGCAGCTACCTTTCATGAATATTTTTGGAAAAACTGAATATGGGTCACCTGGGGTAAAATGATAAAATTTGTCACTAAGTCAAATCAGACAAAACCATAATAGTGCTGTGGAATCGATTTATGTTCAGTCCAGTACTCATGAACTTTGTCAGATTGCTTAAATTAGATATGAATGAGTTGCAAAAGGGCATTTTATTCTAAAAGTGTGTCAATCGACCCTATACTCAAAAGCCAAAGTTCATATGAGTTCCATACTAATGTTGCCAAAATGGTCCTCAGGATAGCCAAGAGACTGTAGAAGGTGGAATTGTTGCTTCTTCAGGTGCACTACCAATAGATGAAAAAGGAGACCATGATGACAATATCTGTGTAGATCTACCTGATGATATGTTTTATGAAGAGTGTCTTCTTTCAAAGGAAAAAAGCTTGAAATTAATTAAGAGTAAAAAGGGCAAAGCTCCAAGAAACACAATGAGTAAGATTGTTGCGGGTAGAGAAATATCAGGAAACATCCATGAATTAATGAAAGATCATGAAAGCAAGCAAAAGAGTAAAAAATGTTGTTCGAAAAATATTGTCAACTCAAACTGTACGGTGAAAGGATTTGAAAAAACAATTAAGCCTAAAAAAGTACATTCTGCAACAGCAAAAACTGATCAGCCTGGTCCCTCCACCATTAATATTGACACATCTGAAAGTGAAACAGAAACTGACTCTGAAATTGGCCCTTCTGAGCTGTGCTGTAAATGTGGAAGATTTCAGCCAAAAGAATTAAAAGACTGTGTTTCATTAGTATTCACCTCATGGGCACAGTGTGATTCTTGTCAGCACTGGGTACACCTAAAATACTGCACACCTATAAGAGTTGTCAGAAGAGGAGACACATTCAAGTGCCATCACTGCCAATAATACTGTTTTGATTCCATGAATACTTAGTTTTAACTGTTTAAAGTTTTAGCTGTTGCATTTATAGAAGACAATTTCAGACATTTCTTTAATTCATGTTCTTTTCAACTAGTTGAACTTTCCAAACATCCTATATTTGATTTGGAAAAAAAAAGAAAAAACATTTAATCCTCCTTTAAGAAGCTGAAACGAGCTTAAGTACAGTTTACATTTCATGAGACACATAAAAGAAATATACATATGTCCTTAAATCCTGTACATATTACTCTAACGCTCACTCAAGGGCACCGAAATATTTATACTATATGACGTCACGACCCTAGGACCTACTGGAAAAATGGCGGCTGCTAAACACTTGTAACTTACATTTTAACTGGAGAGGGATACTTTTTTGTATAATTTAAAGTGGATGATTGGAAATAAAAGGAAAATGATTTGTTTTTGAGGTAAGCACAGTTTTGTTTCATAAGTTTTTTTATAATAGTTTCGGAATCGGGTCAAAGTCTTAGGGTAACGACTCATGGACCTCCGAGGATAAGCATTTATACCCAAATTTCATATCTAGCGTCCTTTATTATATCAACTTATGTTTTTCCTTCTGAAAAGGGTGAAAACTTCTAACCAATTACCCACCACGCGACTCAGAACTACCAGTCCTTTGATTTCATTTTTTTTTAGTACCACGTGATTTACCCCACAATGCAAACGAGGCTTTATTGAGCGTGTAAGATGGCGGACGAAAACGCGCATGATAAGTTTGACGATCAGCAATCGCAGGACAGGTCAGACGACTATGGCAGCAATTATCATGATGGTCCAGGCTTCGGAGATTATGATGGGAACAAAATGAATCGCTTTCCAGGTCCTGGACCCGGTGGCCCGAGAGGACCGCCCGTGGGCCCGAGAGGATTTATGAGAGGACCCGGACCTAGGTAAAATCTTCCTTCTGCAGACCATCGACCACTGGTATTAGAGAATGACAATTTTCTTTATGAAATTTATCTGTTGGTCGATTTTTACCAAATAGCGTAAATGTTTATTTCTTGGATAAAGGTTGCACTGCCTGGAAAGAAAAGTGAAGGGTCAATCTCGAAGGCTCCGGGCTTGTTCGTCCCTACCTTCAGTCTGAAGGTGTCTGCTCCGATGCTAATTTTGTGACTGTTCTTCGCATACACCTTCAGACCAACCTTCATTTAAGGTATCTGGAAAAAATACGATTTTACCCTCATCTTTTCGAACGGCTCTATGCGACATAATTTCCAATGACAACTAATAAAATGGGCATGGATCGATAGATAAATGATTAATCTTTACAAAAAAACTGATGTTAGTTAAAATCTAAATCTTACCTTCGTGCAAATCTGTACTTTTCAACGTAAATAACCGTTGACCTACTTCTCCGGAAATCAAAACATGGTGATATCATCAATGCGCATGTCTCGGCAGGGTTCGGTGGAAATCACAATATCTCTGACACGCTACAGGACGGTTCATTTGAGAATTCCAGTGTGGACAAAGGCACCTTGTACGTAAAACGGTCTTTTATGCTAACTTAGTTTTTATAGGGGGAACAAAATAATGTAGAAGATTTAGGTACTTTTATATAAGGGAAATAATGTATTTTGATTGTTTCTTGAAACAAATTTTAAATGCTTATTTACAACAGAAATGGCTATTTATGTTTATCCAGCTGTTAGAATATTGAAAATATTGTAGACAAAACGTACGACAAAATGTTACATTGGTGTAAATATATTTTGAATGGGTTTTAAGAAGACAAAGAGATTACATTTTAAATCACAAAACAAACAACTGTGAACTAGAAAACGTTGATTAAGAAAAAAAAAAATAAATAAATAAAACTGACATATAGTATCTGCTGTGATCATAACATTTTCTGAACGTCTTTATAGTGTCAATACAGTGTACATATACATGCCATGCTCTGGCAAAAGTGGGGCTTAATGCATGCACAATGGCAGGCAAGTCATGCACTTGTGGATCCACTGTAGCCATCTTTTAAAGAATGGACTAAATTATGCGGTAGACTGGGCCTTGGACAAACAGAGAATTGACCGATAGCGAAAAGCTTTGATCCAAATCAGCCTAGACGGGCTTACCTTGGTCAATAGTTTTAGTAGAAGCATTAAGCCCCTTTTTGCCAGAGTATGACTAAAATCAGACTTCTCTGTCTTGACCGTACCCCAAATGCAAGTGAAGTAGTGAATCTCGCTTTTAGTGCCATCATACAACCTCTTTTCTATTTGCCAGATGATAGAAGTAATTGGCTGTAAAATATTTCTGATACATATATATATATAATAGCATGAACAAATTACCTTTAATCACGAAAAAAAACAAACAAACAAAAGCCAAATACTGCATATTCCATGCAGGCGTAAGTATTTTAGGAATTCAAAATTTCGACAGTCGAGTTGTTTCTTTAAAAAAAAATGCTGTAAGTGCAGTGAATCGATGGATTTGGCTTCGTCACTCGCGACAGCAGACGATATATCTAGCATTGCATTTATTTTAAACCATAAAATGTACACATCACGTATGCTGAGCACTTAAAAATTTTCACTGACGGAAGTAAAAACGAAAATCTAGCAGTTTCGGCGGCAATGGTTATACCAGCCCTTAAGGTTAAAACATCAAAAAGACTCAGCGACAGGTTATCTATATATGCCGCGGAACTGACAGCTATAAATTATGCATTAGACTGGATATTGGTCAACAAACCACACAAAGTTGCTATTCTATCTGATTCTCTTTCGGCCCTGCAATCTTTATCTTTAAGGAATAGCAACTCCCGGCCTGATCTTTTAGAAAATATTCTGTCCATTTATGATCAGTGCCACGTGAATAACTCAGAGGTTACCTTTGTGTGGTGTCCAGCCCATGTCGGTTTTGTTGGGAATGAGGTAGCGGACGATGCGGCGAGGCGCGCTCTGGAGGGACCCGTTGGAGATAAAATACCCCTGGCAACCACTGAAGTATACTCCATTTTGAAAACTTCAATTAAAAAAAAGTGGTCAAAGGGGCTGGCGGACAGACTTAAGAGCCAGCCCTTTTATGGAAATGGAGTGAGTTTCAGACCGCCACACAGGTATTCAACCAATAAAAGGGTGGATAAATGTGTGACGCGTCTGAGGCTGGGCTATAATTTATTGCCAGGGAGCCTAGGGCACCACATATTTGGGGGTTCGTCCATTTGCCCCACATGTGGTGTCCGAAACTCCACGGAGCACTTTCTGCTGGACTGTGGCGTCCACCTGGTTGCGAGGCAGAAACTCTCAAGTGCGATTTTTCGGGAGGACGTAGACTTCAATATCCAAAACATTTTATTTCCATCCAAAGCTCTACGGTCCTCCACTTTCAAAGCACTTGAGACATATTTATTGGACTGTCAGATGACGGACAAGATTTAAGTCCCAAGCCCATTCAAACCGGAGCACGCCTTGAAAATCGAAATTCTCAGGCATTTTTTTTTTATATATATACTTTTATTTCATAACAAGGCGCTCCCCAACAAATCCGCCCCAGTTCAGTTCCCAATTTTTTGACTGAGATTTCAGAGAGCTCTCATGACCGTACTTTTTCCTTTTCTTTCTCCATATACCAATTTTTCATATTGGTATGGTTTCTTTTATATGCATTTTTTAAATTTGTATAGCCCCTTGTGTTCATTCATAAACTAAATCTTGTATTATAAAACACAGGGACTCCTTTCATAATTATATATTATACCCCCATATACTAAGTATTTGGGGGGATTTACAGGTCACCAAGCCAAGCATGGGTGTTCCCCTATTTACAAGGGAATTTTAGTTTTTCTTCCTCCTTGCTCAACCCATGCAGGTTTTTGTTTCTGTTTTTGGTGACTAGGTATAGAAATTTTCTTTTATTTCTTCTTTTTTTTTTTTTTTTTTTTTAAATCCTTTGATTTATATCTCTAATTATTAAGTGATCGTCAGTCAATTCGCCAAGGATCTGATCCGTGTCGATAATTGATCTTTTAAGCTATTTTTTATTGACACGGGAGCTTTTATATATGTCCGCTCTGAGCCCCCGTAGTCCTACCTTTTAGGGTTGTATTTTTGGTGAAACTTTACCTTTTCTTTTTATGGCAGTTTTTACTCCTTGTGGGACCTGCTGTGGATAGGGCGGCAGGGAAAGAACTAGCACCCCAGTAGTCTTGTCTTTATGCCCCTACTGAGTGGTGTCGTCCTGATCGCCCTGCACAGCAGGCAGGACTGACGGTCGCTCCACAGTTTTTACATGTATATATTTTTGTCTTGTATAATTTCTTTTCTTTTTTGAGAGAGAGCTCTCTGAAAAATCTTGGCCTCGACACAATACGAATTTAAACTATTTAGTTTAAATTTAATTTTTTGTCATTATCAAAAATTATGGGAAAAGCATATTATTTATCTATCATAAAATAGTACAACACAATGACCTTTTTACACGACATTTATGAAGCGCCAACACTGTAGAATCCAACACTTTTGCGAAAAAGAAAATAGACAAGTTTAATATGTAGTGATAAAACGAGACCGGCAACGCTCCACGAGTTGTACATCTTGTAAATATGTGTGTGTATATATATATATTTTTTAAATTAATATTTTAAAAGTGGTCCTGAAAGGGTTCGTTGCGGCTAGCCCGGTGTTACCTTTTACTTGTTTTTCTTACTTGCGTCTTTTTAAACCGTGGAGCGTTGCCGTTTGAACAAAATCTAACTTAATTGAAAAAGTATTTATAGTCTCGCAATAATATGGAGAAAAAAACCAATAGCTGCTCGCCACATGTCTTTATGCCGCATGGCGAGGGTAAATAAGCCCCCTCCCCCATAGCTGAGCAACCCGGCGAAGGACACTGGTCGTCAGGGGGGATAGCCGGGTCAGCAACCAGGGGGAGGGGGGAAACGAACGAATGAACACATCACGTAGTGGATAGTGTCTATTCGGGATCAACGGGCATGTCCTGTACAATTTGATCATTATATTCAATACTCCTAACAGGCAGTCTAATCTAGATCTAAATCATATACCAGATCATCTTGATTAAACACATGCACAATATAAACATAAGGTAAAGAGTTACGGCACATTTCAGCCTGCGCAGAATGCGCGGGCCGACATGTGTCGGTGTTTTTTGTATTTGTCCTTTCTTCTCAGAGCATGGCTCATATATCGAACACTTGGATCAAGGATCCCGGAGAGTTGGGTTGTCATTGATTTTAGTTCGACGATGAAGTCCGCTTTTTGCCGGAAAAATCCGATGTTAAAAGAACCAAGATGGACTTTATCGAAAAGGACTCCTTTCCTTCTAATTTCACATACAATTATTGGCAGCATTTACCAAACGTCAAATTAGTTTGAAAAACGGTAATAGTGTTTAAAAGGGTAGAACATATGGTGGGAAAAGGATAAAATGTCGGTCATCTACATATTTTCTTTTCCCACTATTTCATCAGGGTTGCCTAACAAAAGATTGGTTATTTTCTTTTCGTGATTGTTTTACCTAACCCTTCACACAGTATCCCGGATTTGCACTATCCTGTGGAAGAAAGCTTTTGAAGACACTGTGTTGCTGGTAGCCAGAAATTTCTCCTTTTCCAACATTTTCTTTACCCTCATAGAAATAAATTCCATTATTTATATTGTCGTCCGCAAACGCTTCAAATCTGGAATTTCCTAATTTTTGTTGTGTGATAAAGGATTAGACCTAGGGTTATGTTATTTACTCCTTTCATTTCCCAATTCACCTGTTATTACCATATTGAAAATACAGAAAATCTTGAATATTTAACATGGACTCGAATTTATGTTTAAAAATGGTCGATCTAGATACAGATCTAATGAATATAAAAGTTTAATTTGCTTTTTTCACCCGTTAGCAAATTAAAGTGAACAAAAGAACGAAACATCCAGGCTTCTTAACTGTTACCCATTCTTGGTCTTATTGAATGATTTTAACTATTTCTAAACAAAAACTCGGCATTTCCAACTGTATTTCATATCGAAGTTCGTGAACTGAATGAGTTCAGGGCTAGAAATTGAACTAGATATTTTCGTGTAAATACGTGGAATGCATATTGTGAACTGACTGTACAAAATTCAAATTCCTTTCAGTGCGCATGTCTGTTCAACGGAAGTCGCCATTTAAGTTGTTTACAAATGATACTGGATTTATTTACGTTGGGAAAAAGGTAAATTTCCATCGATTTTATTGGTATTTTGTAGCACAGTTTGTGTGATGTTAAAGATTAATCATTTATCTAACGATCCATGCCCATTTTATTAGCTGTCATTGGAAATTATGTCACATAGAGCCGTTCGAAAAGATGAGGGTAAAATCGTATTTTTTCCAGATACCTTAAATGAAGGTTGGTCTGAAGGTGTATGCGAAGAACAGTCACAAAATTAGCATCGGAGCAGACACCTTCAGACTGAAGGTAGTTCGTCCCAAAACCAGTTTGTCCCTGGGCTTGTTCGTCCCTGGGCTTATTCGCCCGGGCTTGTTCGTCCCACACTTCCTTATCGATCGTATTGCCATTTGCTGTTTAAAATGAGTTTTTTTTTTTTTTACACATATACTGGTCAGATTATTGTCTTTTGCCTATTGTTGACAAAATATCATTTGCTACGGTTGTTTAAACATGGGATTTGTCCGGTAAAAGGTAATATGATGAGCAACGGACACAGAGTTTGTATGTTTTTGTTGTTGAAAGCATTTTTCAACGCCGATTTCAACATTATTTCAGCTCTATCGCTCAGAAGCCTTCCTAAGGTCATTGTAAACCGGGAGGTTGTTTCGTATAGTAAAGGGTAAATGCGCAATATTTGGGAACAAAACCTATATATCTATAGTACATACATCTTACCAGTTACGTCGAACTAGCCTCTCTCTCTCTCTCTCAATAGACTAACAATAACGTTGATTTAGCGTGATATAGCTTTGTCTCTCTCTCTCTCCACGAGTTAACATTAACTCTGATGAAATAGCGTGATACGTCTGTCTCCGTCTTCCTCTGTCTACTTGGGAAAAAAAATAAAACCTCTGCATACAATTTTGGCGTCTTTGTGAGCAAGTCTACGGTGGAGAATGACCTTTGATAGCTTCAAGTACCTGCAAAATTAATAAGAAAAAAAATGTTCTTGAATCTATTTGAATCTATATAGTTTAGAATTGAATTATCCAGGCACTCGTCCGTACGTCGTTTCTTTCCACGAGTTAACATTAACTCTGATGAAATAGCGTGATACGTCTCTGTCTCCGTCTTCCTCTGTCTGCTTGGGAAAAAAAATAAAAACCTCTGCATACAATTTTGGCGTCTTTGTGAGCAAGTCTACGGTGGAGAATGACCTTTGATAGCTTCAAGTACCTGCAAAATTAATAAGAAAAAAAAATGTTCTTGAATCTATTTGAATCTGTATAGTTTAGAATTGAATTATCCGGGCACTCGTCCGTACGTCGTTTCTTTCCGATGATTAATGATAGTTATTGCGATATGATTCGTTCTCCTCTCACCGCTGACCATTGTTTCGACCATGGTCATGTGGGAAAGTACATATATAGCCAGTGGCTTGGAAAGAATACTGTGCGTAGTACTGGTAGCCTAAAGAAAGTCTATGAAAGCACGGATAGGTGCACTAACCGCGATATTACTCCAATAATGTTTAAACTGCGTTAAACACCATACAGTCAATACAATAATTTAAAACAATTTCAGAAATACAAATGCAAAAGAATTGTGAACACCTGAACATAGTCCTCTGTTCGTCTGTTCTCCAAGATACGCCGAAAAGTTTATTGACTTTTGCTAATTGTGGATTTTCATACTAAATATGTAGATCATGCTAACATGTAGATCGAGATTAGACTGCACAGAACGTGAAATCAGATCTTGGACTGTTCATTTTCGCACCAAATATGTAGAAGGGTGCTAAAAGCGGGCGGCATGGATCAAGTCATGTATACAACATTTACAGGGTTTTCATTTTGAAATGAAGCAACCGATTGATTGACAAAAACAACAGGCCGAGGGTCAAGGGGGCCGCCTAGGCTTTGGCGTCCATGATTACCAAATGGAGATCGGAGAAACGTATCGTCGCCTACGATTGGATAATTGGATGCAAGTATCCAATGAATGACCGCGTAACATTCATAAACCAACTGTTTCTGGTTTCACGGTAAAATTGAACCGGTGTCTCAGTACAGTTACCAACGCGTGCAATATTTTCGATATAAACAACGCGATCGATTTTTCAAAGATCCAGCAAAAACAACCGATTAAAGGCCGATTTCAACCGATGTTTTTGATCGGCATTCGGCTTTAAATGAAAACCCTGACATTTAGTGGATTTACTTACTTGTTGTACATTTCGCTGGCCACCTCAAAATTTCTGTCAGTCATATAAAAGGACCCGTTTAAAGAGTTACCACCATCTCTCTGCTCAAACAGAAAATAATAATAACTAAAAAATTCGTTTGAGGATAACAGAATAATTAATGGAATAGTCCTATGAAATGAATGTGAAACCGGAATATACATGCACATGTGAGGTGTTGCCTTGATATGACTGACGCAATGTTTTTCGGAAGAGGGGTAAAGCAAGATTCGAAGAATTTAAACGCTATCCATTCAGAAATACCATCACAAGGAGAACATGTCCATTTTATCTGACTACTCGCATCCGGCTGAATAATTCACAAGAGGGGAGATGTTGAAAATAAACGAAATACGCATATCACAGAGATGCTTCTAGGATGCGGGATTGCGGGAATCCCGCGAAAATTAACGTCAGGGCGCAAAAATGTCATGCCTCTGCGGCCTATGTGCCGCAAACTTAAGGATAGTCCCGCAATTTTCGCTGTTTGTTGCGCGCAGTTTGATAAATTTTATTAGCGCAGTGCAGCCTCCATTTTTTCCGTGAGACCTGTGTCGACGGCAGCGACTGGTTAGAAAATTGATTCCGCTTGGTAGCCGAACATTCATTGATTTCGTAACAGGTTTGAAATTCCCGTATATTTACTTTCAATATGCGAGTAAAAACTAGAAAAAGGGGAATTGTGGAAGGTTATTTATGCAAATGAAATAAATCATACATGCGAATATACAAATAGAGTAATCCTTTTTGTCGTAAACAGCGGTAATATCACACTGAAAATTCATTCGACGGCTATCTATGAATTTTCTGGGAATTTACGATAATTGTAAAATGGTTCTCGGCTCTACTCAATTAAATGTAAAGAGTCTGAAAAAAAAAAAAAAAGAATCTTGTAATTGCCTAGCAACGGCGGATGAATCAAACATTGATCATCGTGTCAGAAAAGATTAGCTACTCTCTTTTTATATAACATTTGTGTCCGAATAAAATAAAAGGATGCAAAAGAAGTATCATTGCCTATAAATGATTATTCAAAGATCTAAACTCCGAAATAAAACTATGAATCAAGCGAGAAGGACGCACGCGTCGCTGTTATCACAGCTGAACGAGCTGGCCTGTCATTAATTAAAAAAAAGTTACAGTGATGTAAATCCGCTTATCTAGAGTAAAATGACAGGTTTTGAAGTTACCTGCTACCATTATTGGAAAATTTATGTAAAATTATGCCGAAAAATCCACCCAAAAATTACCTGACCTAAAAAATAGACTGCAAGAAAAAAAAAAACAAAAAAAAAAACCCGCGAAAATCCATGACACAACAAAATGTCAGTTTCACATTGTCCGATCGGAGGCTCTTTAGACTACCTGTTCAGGTTGAATAATGACTTCAAGCAGTAAATCTACACAAACATATGTATAAAACAAAACTTGGGCGCTTAAAATATCCCTCCTATTATGAGGGAAAAATTTGGTGGATTTTATGAAATGAAAATATTGAACAACGTACAAATAAGACGGGGGCGGTAGGGTGGGGATTAGGCCACCTTGTCTTACAATGCTAGAATTGGAACACTTGTTGAAGAGGTATAGGACATTCACAGATATAAAGTTGTTTTGCATTTGCTTTAATTCGTTTCTCTCATTGGTTTTAAAACTTCAACAAAAATTAACAAAATGAGTAATGTTAAAAACAAAACAGGCGTCTGAAAGGGTTGTAAAATAATGCCAGTCCTATAGTTACTTTGTCGATGGAAAACAAACAAGCCACTGACGAAAAGATAAATTTGAGGGCCCCTTTTTGGGGAGTGAGGGCCCCCTTTTAGGAAGTGAGGCTGGGGCCCCACTTAAGAAAATCCTAGAAGCACCACTGTATCAATATTTCTCTATCCTATCATCAGAACAAAAAAAAAAATAGACAGTTGCGATATATGTAAGAAGTATAATATACATGTACTTCTAAATAATTTTATGAATTGGTTTAATGATTGAAAGGGTTGAGAGTAGCATACTGACACAGTAAATGTCCGGCAGAATTCCGGCGGAGAGCTCACTCCGTACCGGAACAACTTTTGACCATTGCTTCGGGAAATTCCCTTCCGTACGAAGTGGTTTCATCCGCTAGTTTCCAAATTAGGCAGGAACGTAATCTCGGATTGGCCACTCTATAAATAAAAAGAAAATTGAGATGATAGACCTGACTCGGTCGAAAATGGCAAACAGGCCAGTGGTAGCTAGTGTATATTCATTATATTACGGCAATCGTCTTCAATCAGTTATTATCTCATTAATAAATAAACCGGTTTCACTGTAAAACTTTAGTCTCATATTTATTACTTATATACGTGTTCGCACTAACCTTCTGATGTATTACACACTATCGGGTTTGTATTAATGCTATTTCTTTTGCAACTTGACATGCACTGTGCGCTTATCGATCTAATGAAAGTTTGGTTAGCTCTGCTCTTTCTAAAAAAAAAAAATCTTTTTTTTTTTTTTCACTAGTGATTATCCTCAGAACTAGAGAAATCATATGTATGTGGCATACAGAACTATAATTTATAAAAAACAAAAAAGCCACTTACGCATAGGTGTATAAGTCTCTTTCACAGACAGCGGAACGCTTATTTCCAGATCTGGTGACTCTGGGAAATTTTCATTGTCATCTTCGTTCGTGGGCTATAATAATCATATAAACAATGAACCTTTACCGTCCAAGGCGGGCGGCATAGATCAAGATCGGACTACACAGAAAGTGAAATATGACCATGGATCTTTACCGTCTAAGGCGGGCAGCATAGGTCAGGATTAGAATGCATAGAACGTGGAATCTGATCTTGGATCTTTACCGTGCCAAACGGGCGGCATAGATCAAGATCAGATTGCACAGAACGTGAAATATAATCATGGATCTTTAACGTCCAAGGCGGGAGGCGTAGATCAAGATCAGACTGCACAGAACGTCAAATATGACCATGGATCTTTACCGTCCAAGGCGGGCGGCATGGGTCAAGATCAAACTGCACAGAACGTGAAATATGATCTTGGACCTTTAACGTCCACATGTTTTGTCAAGCTTATATGATAAAAATCTTTTTTAGTTTCGGTGGATGGAATTTTCAGCCGCATCTAACCTAATGATATCGCACTGTCTCGCAAATCTTGTTCAATTTCATACTAAATATGTAAATCAAGAATAGATCAGGATCAGAATGCACAGTACGTGAAATCTGATATTTGATTGGTAGTATACCGTCCGTTTCTGATGTATTACGCACTTTCGGGTTTGTATTAATTAATGCTATTTCTTTTGCGAGCTATGGCATGTATTGTGCGCTTATCAATATAATGAAAATTTGGTCAGCTCTGCTCTTCTCTATAACAAAAAAATAATCTTTTTTTTCACCAGTGATTATCCTCAGAACTATAGAAATCATATGTATGTGGCATACAGGCACTATAATTTATATAAAAAAAAGCCACTTACGCTGATCTCCAGAGCCAGAGGCTCCTCATACATCGATGTATTTTAAGTCTCTTTCACAGACAGCGGAACGCTTATTTCTAGAACTGGTGGCTCTGGGAAATTTTCATTATCAACTTCACCCGTGGGCTGTAACAATCATAAACAACAAAATAAGTAGACGAAAATTAATGAAAGTTTTGTTGTGTGCGGTCATAAGCCTCAGGTATCGCAAATCTTGTGAGTTTGTGTGTTAATAGAACAAGAAAAGCATAGCCTATTTCTATTTGGGAATCAGTAATCTTATTACTCTTTTTCATTTTTACTAATAGCGCAAAGTTAAAAAATTGAATCACCTTCTAGTCACGACTCTACTTAGTTGACTTTGCTGTTGTGATCAAGGTCATACAAAACAAAACTTGCAGTCCGACGTTTGATCTTGTAGATCTATCTTTTACCTTTCAATTTGTCAGGGTTTAAAAATGAAACTACGTACATTTGCAGCTCTAGATTTTCTCTAGATAAGCAGTCCTTACCGAATTGTTAAAATGACTCGCCCAGTTGATATCAATTAACTATGGTATACTTCATAATAATAAGAGTAGTAATAATTACCAGTGTCACACGAACGATGTTGCTATCGCTGGCACCAGTCACACTCCACCACCTCTTGCCTGCGACTTACCGTGCTACAACACATTATACACTGGAAATGCTTATTCATACCCATTACTATTTTTCTTGTGCGTTTTTTCTTCTTCTAAACGTTATGATGGGGATGACTATTTTTGCACATCTGTATATTCTGACTGAAGTGATCGGGAGATTATCTGCAGTTAACACCTTTTCATACCTTTCAAAATCAGTGATGTATTCACTATTAACACCTTTCACGGTTTGGCAGGTGCACATAAACAGCAGAGTGTCAGTCTAGAAGTCGATCGGAGATGATACGTAATTCTTTTTGCCTTATTTTTATGTTCTTTCTCAAGTTAAAAAAAAAAAAGAGGAAAAAAAGCGCGATGACTGTGCTCAAATCAGTTGGAACGAACAAGCCCGGACCGACGAGAAATCAGTTGGGACGAACAAGCCCGGACAAACAAGCCCGGGCGAACAAACCCAGGGATGAAAAAGCCCGTTACCATCTCGAATTACCCCAAACCACCATTAACACACCAATCACCAGAGTTAACGTCATGTAGCTTCACGACCTCTAATTTCCGAAGTTAGAATACAGTTCAGCTCATAAAGCTTTTTTTGTGTGTAAAAGATAGAGTTATGAGTACAAGTTTGAATGATCAGGATAATAATTGGGATTGAAAATAAATTTTAATGCAAATATGCATATGATACAGCTTTGGTAACAAATGTAATAATGCTGCAAAATGTTGAGTAGTATATATATTACCAGTTTGAGGAAAAACCGACTAATACCGCTTCATACTAAGATCAGCGTCCAAAAGCGCGTTCCAATGCATCAATATCTCAATTAAACCAATATTCGTTTAACTGTGGCAATGGCTTAACAAGACGCAACAGCTAACAAGGTACATCACACAATGACAAACCAGCTAACGTCAAACGAAGGCCCATAAGTAGGCTAACCGGTTTATGACCTTTGAGTGGCTTAAGATGTAGGTAAAAAAAAAAAAAAAAAAAAATTTTATTTTAAAAATTTTTCATCATCACGCGTCGTTGCATCAGCTAACCAACAAACCCATCAACCAGACAAACCCTTACATCAGTTAATTGCTTAACCCCCCCATCAACCAACGCATCACGCAATGGCTAGCCAGTTTATGAGTTAGTGGAGGGCTTAAGATTTTTAATAAAAAAAAAAAAAAAAAAAAAAAAAAAAATTTGAATTTAAAAAAAACATATGTAAGTTATATAAGAATGAGTGTGTTAAACAGATTATCAAATAAAGAAATAAATAATCTTTGTAAAGTAACCAAACAAAAAGTTACTTTTTCTTTACGTAAATATAAAATAAATAATGAAATATCACTTCCACCTATTAAAACTAAGGGTGGCGTGACACCTCTTATTTATTATGAAATAAGTAAAACCTTAGCTTTTAAGTATTATTATTATATGAGTAAATATATTGAAGATTATGGTATTCACTTAAAATTTAAAAATAATGCTGCGCGTTGTACCGATTATATAAAAAACAAAGATTATCACGGAGAAATAAAACAACCAGATATTTTAAAAGCTATAAAAGATGTTATAAAACATCAATGTTTTTTATATGATAGTGATAATATTTACTACCCTGCAGGAGAAGTTTTTATAAATTTTAGTATTATGTATATTTCTTATGAAATTGCTAGTATAAATGAATTTAACACTGACCGGCCTCTTGTTGGAGGAGGAAATGGTTTTTATGAAAGTGAAGAAGATATAAACTTATCAAGAGTAATCAATTATCGTTTCGCTGACCAAAATGTATATGATTTAAAAACGGGAAGATATCAAACAACATATTCTAATTTATGGTATTGAAAGAATTGAAAGGATAGGGGTAAATGAAGAACAAGATGAACAAGATGAACAAGATGCGGCACGTTTAAGACAAAAGACTAGTAAAAAAACTTTTTATGAAGAAAAATGTGTTATTTGTCTTGAAGAAAAACCAGTTATACTTTTTTGCAATTGTGGTCATATACCTATATGTGCAAATTGTGATGAATTAAACGAAAATTCAAACAAATGTCCAGTTTGCAAAACCGTCAGTGATATCAAACGTGAAATTTAACAGGAATATCGGGGGACGTATTTATCCAAGGATAAATTCTGTGAACCCCAAACACAGAGAGACTTAAACTTTGATATTCCTGCCTTAGTTAATGTTGAAAAGCGTTAAACTATCTTAAGAATCACCTTTAACTCTGTTTTCTATACCTTAACATAAAAAAAGTATAGATAAAGTAAGGTGAGTCATGACACTACCATGATATAACCATTTTTACATGCCTCCTCACCGAAAACGAAAGAGGAAGTTATTTAAGGCACTTTGCTTTACACACCAAAATGGTAGTACATTATAATATTAACAAACATTTTTACCCTGTTTTTTAAAAATGATATAATAATTGTATAAAATACTTAATATTGTTTTTTTAAACAGCAGCCTTACAACATTGTGATATGGTATTAACTTACGGGTTGTTAGACCGCGCCAGAGGTGTTATTATTAATAATTTTTTACAACAAGGAAGTAAGACTGCTTTATTACCATTAAATAAAAAATTATATTTTATACAATTACCATATTCTGTTCATTTTTTTAGAAAAAACAAAAGCAAAAAAAATTATTAATATCATAACATACTACCATCTCCCTAAAAAGTCCAGTCTAAAGTGATATTATATGCGTAATACACATTTCAAAATATTGGAAAAAGTTGTGAAATACTATACCACGTGATCTTGGTGTGTGTATCGATAAACCCATTTTAAATATTTAACCCTTTACTGGGTTAAATATTTTTTACAAGTCCAACTCTATAAGTATCGACACATGCGCGTTTTTTGCGTTGGGGTTGTTGGACTTTGTTATAAAGTTTATAGTGTCACATTGTTTTACTTCTAAAGGCTGAGGAAAAACTATGCAACTACAACCTTCTCCCTCCTTTTTCACTATGGAGTAGTCAGCCTTTTCAACTCCGTTTAAGACTATGTTAATTTTTGCCTTTTCTTTTAGGTTACCGCCAACTGTAACGACCTTTAGAGACCCCCTTATAATTCTGCCCGAGGCTGCCATGCAATAGCCTCCTAATTCATGATGTATTCCCGTGCTTCCATTACCGAAAGAAAACTCATAATTACCATTTTTTAATCCTCCTTGTTGCTCAGCATGAACGCTTATAACGGGTTTAAAGCCTATTTTACCATCCACGTAGGATTTTGTCGCTAAATCTCTCTCTTCTACGGGAGTTGCTGCATTTTTTAGGGAATAACCTTGAAGATTTATGTTAGCTACTGCAGAGAAACTCCCATTTGGATTTTTTATGATAGCCCCACCATTATCAACATAATTTTTATTGGCAGCGGCACCACGGTCAATAGGATTTGGTAATCCGATAATCGAGTGACCCTTCATGTTTATTTCACCAGCCATTGAAAAAGACCCGTCTTGGTTTTTTTGTCAAAGCCTTTTCACCTGCGGTAGCCAGCTCAAGAACACTATCTACGTAAAGCTTATTCGCTGCATGGTTATTTTCAATTGGAGAAGCAACAAAATGAATTCGCCGGTTACCCATAGATATTTCTCCTATTGCAGTATAAAAGCTATCAATGGGGTTATACAAAAATGGTGAGGATTGACTATCAACATACCCCTTTGTTGCTACATCATCAGGTTCAGCCGGTGACAGGACATTAATTAACCCATAATTCCTCATATCTATATTTCCTGTAGCAACAAATCTTCCATCATTACGTTTAACAATGACACTTTCTCTACTAACCTTATCCACATAACTTCTTGTAGCAGCATCATGTGGTTCTTCAGGGTCATGTAGATTATGTATTTTTTTAAAACCCATATTGAATGGAGCAGTAGCAATAAAATTTCCATTTTCTTTTAATAGTGGTGATTCATGGCTTCCCCCTGCTGTATTATCAACATAATCCTTTGTCGCAACGTCTTGTGGATTTACTGGGTTACTAACCCTCGTTAATGTGTTGCCATTCATATTTATAGAACCGACAACAGTGGTTGTTCCATCTTTACGTAAAAAGTTGTTAGTAATGTAAGCAAGTGAAACACCATCACCGCTTGTTTTAACATCATCCATTTTTCCAAATTTATTAACGGGCATCGTTTTTTAATATTACTAAAAAAGTTTATTTAAAACATCTTGAAATTTATTATCATCGCATAACTCTTTAAGAATGAACAAACATAAATGACCGCAAAATACTTCACCCGCATGTTGTAATTGGTCAGTATTGTAGTATATAGGTTGTTTTAAATAATCTATAATTTCATTAGGTGGTTGAATACCATAACTATCAAAATAAATTTTTTTCTTACCATCTTTAAACCATGCAACCCAATGAGTACCAGGACCGCTAGAATCATCAAGGTTTAATATACCACATTCATTTTTTTTATTGTTTTTTGGTAGGGTATCTCTTAAAAATGTTCCTCTAAAATTTTTTAATTTTAATTTTTTTGCAGCATCATTTAGTTCAAAATTACTTAAAGGTTTATTTTTTAAAGTTACATTATCAATTTTTATATCTTTCATTTTTTTATATATTTAAATATTTATAATAGCACTGTTGTCAACCCATGAATTAAACTCATCAGAATAACCTTTCCACTTTACAAGAGATTTCTTTTTCCCCTTTTTAATAACCTTTTCTATCCTATACACCTCTTGACTCGTTTTTTGTAGTTCAGGTTCATAAAATGAACCTTTTATTTCTTCACCATTTAAATCCTCAATTTTATATGTTACAGGTGATGTATGTTTTATTTCTGAAACTGAAAAAACCTCTTCAGTCCATCTTGTGGTATAACCTTTTTCAAAAGTCTTTTTCTTTTTACTTATCCTTACTTTGTCTCCAACAGAAAACTTTGGTTTGATATCTTTTTTTACTTGATTATAATCAGGATACAGTGTTCTCCAAACTTTATTTTCATTCTTCTTTTTACTTGCTTCAGTTGGTGTCATCTTAATAGAAGAATGCCTCGTGTTGTTATATTCTTTAACAAGATTTGGTAACACGTTAATATAAACATTTGTTGAGTGAGCAGAGAAATACTTCCACATTTTTTCTTTCATTGTTCTAATCCATCTCTCAACAACGCTTGATTTTTCCTCGTTTTCAGTGGAATATAATTCAATCAAATCTTTAACATCTTTGTTATAAAACTCTTTACCTTTATCCACCCACATTTTATCAGGTTTTCTTTCCTTAAAAATACTCTTCAATGCAACAGAAACAGATTTTCCTGTTTTGTCTTTTAAGGGGATCAGCCAACCATATTTTGAAAAAATGTCAATGACAGCAAGAAGATATTTTACACCACGATTAAGTTTAGAAAATGCTTGCATATCTACTAAATCTGCAGCCCATATCCTATCGACACCCCCTACTCTTAACTCTTCTTTTCTTAAATTTTCTTTTTACAGGTTTATGTAGTTCTTCTGCTAATGTTATATTTTCTAAATTTTTTTTTTATTTCCCATTCCAAATCTTTTCTTGGTTCCTATTAATGAGGAAACCAATCCTCTTTCCATTCTTTCCTTAATAGTAGGATTATAGATACCCTTTAACTCTTTAAGCATATTAGCATCACACACATCATTGCGTGTTTTAGTATCATCATGTTTAAGATAACATATATCATGATGATATGCTGCTTTATCAACACGATTTACAGGCTTTGACCATTCTTTAGGTGTTAAATCAGGCTTTAATCTTTTATTTAACTTAGTACCAGGACCAGTAAAATTATGCCCAGGTAAATGCATTTCAAAAGGTAAGTTATTAATTGCCTTGTTTAACAATGAACCACCTTCTTTATCCTTTTTAATAAACTGTGTTTTTGTTGTTCCACATTCAACACATTTACCCCTTTTCATATTTCTACCATTTTTACTTACACCATAACTTAAATCATTTGTTTCTGTTTGTTTTTTACACTTAACACAATACATTTTTTTATTAAAATAAAATTTTTAATATAAAATGGATATTGTTAATTTATCATGGAATGAAGCTTTAGCAAAAAGATTTAACCATCGCCTTTTACCAAGAAGTATCAGAGGTTTAATAGTAGGTAAATCAGGATGTGGTAAAACTACACTTTTACTTAACCTTTTGTTAAGACCTGATTGGTTAGATTATGATAACTTAAGCGTTTTTGGTAAAAGTTTGTTTCAACCAGAATATCGCATATTAAAAAAAGCTTTTGAAGAAGAAATACCAAAAGAATATATATTAAGATTATTTTCATTTAAGGATGAAGTACAAAAAAATGATATTTCTCCTTTAGCATTGGTTGAAGAATGGGCTAAAACAATTAAGGAAAAATCTGATATTAAGTGTGAATTTTTTGAAAATGCTTGTGATGTACCTGACCCAAGAGATTTAAACGGGCAAAACAAAAACTTAATGATTTTTGACGATTTACTCTTGGAAAGGCAAAACAAATGTGAAAACTATTATGTTCGTGGAAGACATAGTAACGCTGAATGTTTTTATCTATCACAAAATTATTTTAGATTACCTCGTCAAACTATTAGAGAGAATGCAAATTTTATTTGCTTGTTTAGACAAGACTTAAAAAATCTTAATCATATTTATAGTGATCATGTAGGGGATGATATGACAAAAACCGAGTTTGTTAATTTTTGTAAAAAATGTTGGGAAAAACCTCATGGTTTTGTTGTAATTGACTTAACCAACAACAAAAACAACGGAAAGTATAGAAGTGGTTTTGATAACTTTTATATTCCACAAAATTACAGCAACTATTATTAAATTTTTATAAAAAATATATTTTTTTGTTTAAAATATATTTTTAGTAAATATAAAATGGAAGAAGAATTACTAAAACAAATAGTAAAAAACACTGATCATAAAACATCATTTCAAATTATAGTAAGTGACAACAAAACAGAGTTTAGAACAAGATTTACTCCACCACTTCAATTAGAACGAGATAAAAAATATGAAATAGCTTTAGTCAATCTTGAAACATATTATTCATTTCCAAATATTGATAAAAGAAATGGCACTTTTGTTTATTCACCAGACAATGGTAATACATGGGTTAAGTTAAAAATACCTGAAGGTAGCTATGATTTAGTTGATATTAATGATTATATACAATTAGAAATGAGGAAAAGGGGTCATTATGATTTAATTAATGAAGAATATTATTTAAACATATCCGCTAACACTAATACATTAAAATCTGTTCTTAATGTTGAAAATAATTATCAGGTTGATTTTAACCAAAATAGAAGCATTGGTAAAGTATTAGGGTTTAACAAAGCAAAATATCTACAAGGATTTCACGAATCAGAAAAAGTAGTAAATATCTTAAGTATTAATAGCATACTTGTTAATATTGACTTAATTTCAGGTAGTTATGTTAATGGTTCTCAAAGAAACACAATTTATAGCTTTTTTCCAAATGTGGCGCCGGGTTATAAAATAATAGAGTCTCCAGTTAATCTGGTATACCTACCTTCAACATTAGATGAAATACATGATTTAAACGTAACGCTAACTGACCAAGATGGAAACGTATTAAATCTAAGGGGTGAAACATTAACGATTAGATTTCACATAAGAGAATCGCGTTAAATATAAAATGACAAATTACATTTCAGTTAAAGTAAATATAACAGAAGGGCAAAAGAAAAAGATACAACATGCTGTTAAATCAAGTTGTCCTGTAAGTATTAGATTAAATCATGATGACCTAACAGGTGAAGATTTAATAGCGGTAACCGAGTCACAACTAAACAAATTAAATAAAGCATTAGAGGGAGGTAAAGGGGTAACCATTAGAATGACTATTAAACAACTTAAGCACAACATGAAAGTAGAAGGTGGATTTTTACCTTTGATAGCAGGGTTAGCTTCATCAGTTCTACCTACATTAGCAAGAACCGTATTACCTGCTATAGGAGTTGGTGCTCTATCTGGTTTAGCATCAACAGGAGTTCAAAAAGCAATGGGTAACGGGCTTTATCTTAAGAAAGGGGGTTGCGTATGTCAAGTAGAAACTGATGGAGAAGGGCTATATCTTAAACCATACAAAGGTAAAGGGTTAAAAAATAAAGGTGAAGGATTGTATTTAAAACAAGGTGGGAAAATTTATGATGGAAAAGGTCTTCTTTTAGGACCAAATAGCCCATTTGCTAATATTCCTATATTAGGAGCAATATTATAAATTAAAAAAAATGAATGTACATAAATTTGGAAATGGAAAACATAAAATAGTTCAACCAAAAACTATTTTTTGGAAACCTGTTGAAGGTAAGTATCCAGCTAAAAAAGTTAATCCTGTTTCATGGGATATTTTTACTCAACAACCGTTAGTATTAGAAGGAGGCAAATCTATAACGATGGCCCTAGGTATGGGTTTTAATATGAGTAAAGGTTTTGTTTTAGTTTCTCTATCTTATAATCTAAAACTTAATCAAATATCTATAACAAATGAAGTTTCATTAGAAGAAGTGGATGACATGGTTACAACAATTACAAACAACTCTAGTAAAATAAAAAAAATAGAGGAAAACACCTTTTTGTGTCGTCTTTACTATTCAATTTAAAAAATAGTTATAATATAATAAAATGGAGCTAAAAGAAAAGATTTATCCAGACTTACCAGAAGCACGAAATATACCAAATGCACCAACATTAGAACCAATAATATCAGCAGGAGACAATGGTCAATCATTCAGACTTAAAAAGATATCAGAGATTCAGGATTTTCTTGAAAATGAAGTAAGAGTTAGAGAACAGTTAAGTAAAAAGTATTTAAAGATTAGTAAGACTGTGGATAATGTGGAAGCAGCCTTAACAGTTGGAGCACTAGGAGCTGGAGCTGGGGGAATCGCTTTACTATCAACTGTGGTAGCGATACCTGCAACGATAGTCCTAGAAGGATGTGCTTTAGTTGTTGGGTTAGCAGCATTAGTAGGTAAGTTTATGGTAAGAAGAACCAGAACAAAATCAGAAAAACATCTTCAGATTAAAATGTTGGCTGATTCAAAGTTAAATACACTACTTACACATATATCAAAAGCAATATCAGACAACAAAATAGAACATGAAGAATTTAGTTTAATTATGGAAGAATTGGAAAAATACAAACAAATGAAGGAAGAAATTAGAAGTAAAACAAAGAAAAAAAGCAAGCTAGAGGATCAAGAGAGTTTAATAGAGAAGGGACGAATAGAAGCACGGGAGGAATTCAGGAGACTTGTAGAAAGGCACAATGGAAGCCATTCAAATTAAAAATAAAACCACCTAAATTTAAATGTTCTTGTGCATGTGAGATAGGTAATAGTGATTAAATTAAAATAAGATTTTTTTACTTAAAAATGCCTTTTATAAATGTTGATTATAAAACAAGAGATAAGATGGTAAAAGATTATCTTGTAAGAAAAAAACAGGTTCGTGATAGGTTACTTGCAGAAAGAGTAGGTGATATTGAATTGCAACAAGACTTAACTAAGTTTTTTAAACCCTTAACTAAAGCACAAAAGGAGATACAAGAAGAAGCAACTAAAAATATTGGTGCGTATCAACTAGAAGCAGCTAGAAGAATTACTGAGGGATTAGCACCTATTAGGGAGGGAGTTCAACAATTACCAGGAAGAATTACTGAGGGATTAGCACCTATTAGGGAGGGGATTATTCAATTACCAATTCAACTTTCTAAAGAAATGAAGACTAGTCAATTACAAATGAGGACACCGCCTCCTTCTTATCGCGAAATTACAGCGGAAGAAAATGAAGAAGAAATTAGAAATTTTGTTAAAGATTTTAATATAAAATTAGAAAAATATAGTAATAATTTTGACAATATTTATAAAATACATTATGATGTTGATTTAGAAAAATTTAAATTTGGTGATAAGGTAATTTCATATAATTCTAATAATAAAACTTTTTCTACTGAAAATAACCAATACCAAGCTACTGATGGGTTATGGGAATTGATTTTATCTAATAACCCAAACCCAAAAAATTATACCAAAAAAGATTTAAATGCTTATCAATATTTAGTTTATTCAAGTAATATTTTATTTAAGGATAATAATCAAAAAAATGAATTAAAAATGTATAATAGATTTAGTGAAAAATGGAAAAACATAATTGAACCTGTTTATGATTACATTCTTAAAGAAAAAGAAAAAACTGGTAAAGGATTAAGAAAAAAGAAAAAAACAACCACGGTAATACCATCTGACCCCAACGCACTATTAGAAAGGTTTGACCTTTTAATGTCTAGCAAGGATGCGGGTCATACAGGTGTAAAAAATGAGTTGGTAAGTATTTGTGATGAATTAAAAAGACAAAAAGTATTAAATGCAAAGAGATATAAAAAGTTAATGTCTATATTATAAAATGATTACATCACAAAAGAGAGGAGTTAAAAGAACTTATGCTTATGGTGGAGCAGGTATATTTGATACCTTAGCTAATTTTTTAAGTAGGCTATTTACAAGTGGTGCGGTTAAGCAAATTGCAAGTTCTGCAGTTGATGTTGGTAAAAGTGTGGCTAAAGAAGGAGCAAAGAAAGCTTTAGAGGCAGGTAAGGCAGCTGCAGTTGATGCTGGAACAAGATTAGTTAAAAAGGCTTTAACACCTAAATCTAAAAAGATTATTGAAAAATATAGTCAAGTTCCAACCATACCAACAATACAACCTGTTGAACAAAATGTAAGTTCATTGATTGATGGTGGTGCCGTTAATATACAAACAATGGTTAAGAAGTTAAACAAAAAAAGAGGTAAAGGGATAAAAACAATATAATTTTTAATTTAGCTTAAGTAATTATTACATTAAATAAAAAAAATGTCAAAGCTAAAATTTAATTTAACACATTATGAAAAATACAACACAAAAAGGGTTAATATCCTTTATGGAAATCTAAAACTTAATGATGATTGCGAAGTATTAGATAGTAGTAATACAAAATATGACTATAATAAAGCTGTTTTAAAATTGTCACCTGAAAAAGCTGATATCATTAAGGAATTTGAAGAAGATGTAAATCAATATTTAGAAAAAAATGGTATGCCTAAGGTAACCATTCTTTATGGAAATAAAATTTATCCAAAAGTAAGAAAAAATGTTAATGTAGAAAAACTTAAAAATATTAAACTTAAGGGTGTTTATGTAAATGATGAGAATAAATCATTCCCTCAACTATGGGTAGAATATTAAAAACAAAACACAATTATAATTTTAACTTAAAAAATTATAAATGTATATAAAAAATGGACATTTTAAATGTTAAAGCACCAATTCTAAAAGATGATAGTATTGATGAATACGAATACTTTGAGTATGAACCTACCATAGGAACCAATTTGAACAACTCAGGGGGTAATATTAGGATTGATATAGGAAACAAGGATGTTTTTCTTCATCCTTCTGAGAGTTACTTAAGTTTTGAGGGGAAACTTGTAAGAGAAGATAATGGAAATGTATATGATGGTAATCCTGCAAATGCAGATGACAATTTGGTAACGTTAACAAATAACGCAATGATGTATTTGTTTAAAAGTATCAGATACCAACTTGAAGAGCAAGATATTGAGTATATTAATTACCCCGGTTATGTCAGCACAATGTTGGGCTTGTTAAAATATCCAGATGATTTTGCTAAATCGCAGGGTATGAACCAACTTTGGTATAAAGATACCCATAGAAATGCAGATATTAATACTAATAATGGATTTGCTGTAAGAAGAAGCTGGATTTTTAATTCAAATCCTGTTGGTTCATTTAACTTTTGCGTTCCGTTAAAACATATATTTGGTTTTTGTGAAGACTATAACAAAGTAGTATATGGTATGAAGCATAGTTTAACCTTAACAAGAACCAATGATGATAACGCTATTTTTAAAAGATTTTCGGAACCCCTTGGTGATGCGGGTGCCGCAACTAATAATTTAAGAGGAAAAGTTAATTTAAGTAAAATTACTTGGTTTATGCCACATGTAACACCTGAACTTGGTAATAGATCAGAACTTTTAAAATTTATTGAAAAGAAAGAAAGATTTCCTGTTGGGTATAGGATGATACAATCAGATACAATAGCGGTTCCAGCAAATACTAACTTTGCTTGGAGACTAGCAACTAAATCATCTCCAGAGGTTCCACGTTTTATCATTGTTGGTTTTCAAACTATTTCTAATGATAATATTTCTACTGATGATAGATCTGGTGAAAAAAATATACCAAATAATAACAGACAATTACACAACCCTGCTATATTTAATCACTTAAATGTAAGAAATATTAAAGCTGTGTTATCCACAAAACAATATCCACATAATGAACATAATATAAACTTTGAAACAAATCTAATTGGAAGAATATATGAGGAAGCTGCAACATTTAGAAAAAAATTTTACAACATGGATGAATTGGTATCAAACCCTAATATTAATCCATCTGATTTTAAAAATCTTTTTCCTTTGTTTGTTTTTGATGTTTCAAAGCAAAGTGAAAGAATTAAATATTCTGTAACTGATATTCATATTAGAGCTAGCTTTACAGTTAATCCACCACCTAATACTGAAGCATATGCTGTTTTACTTAGTGATAGGTTAATTAACTTTCAGAGTGATGGAAATAAAATGGCAGTAGTATATTAAGTAATTTTTTGTTTAATATAAAAATATGCTAAAGATTGCTGATTTTAAAAAGATATTAACAGATAACAATATTAAGTGGTATTCCTATTGGAACAAGAAAAAGTTTATTGATGTTTTAAAAGAGCATGGTTTGTATCCTGAAGATGAAGAAAAAAAAATTTTAAAAAAAATTCCTAATTATGATAGATTAAAGGATATTGCTAAAAATCCAAAGAGGGTTACCTTAAAGGATGTTGAAACTGAAGAGGTGGCCGAATTTCCATCAATTTACAAGGCAAGTAAGTTTATTAACCGATGCCCTCAAACGATTGAAAACTGGAATGGTAGAGTATGGAATGGTAAATATAGAATTGACATTCAATAATTTTATTATTTTTTTAAAAAATAATAAAATTTGACTTAAGGAAAGAATTTTTTATTTAAAATATTATAGCGATGAATTCTTTTTCACGAAGATTTATCAATAGACTGGTAGATGCTGGTCAGTCGATTGCATCTAATTTATATAGCGGTGCTCAAAGGGTTGCCTCAGCAGTAATTCCCCAGAGTGTTAGAAGAAGAGTATCTAATTTTACTAATTGGATGACTGGTAATGTTCCAGAAGAGCAAATTCCACAAGTTATAAACGAGGTTTTAGAAAATGTAGAAGAAGACTTACCGAGAAGAGAAATGCCAAACACTGAATTAAGACAAGAAGCGTCTGCATTAAGAGAATTTGCAACACAACATGTTATAGATGGAGTAGGGGGATGGGGAGCAAATGATTTTTTAGAAGTATGTAAAGAAAGCATAACTAATTTTTTAAGAAACCATAGAAATATAAAGGTAAAGCTAGAACTAGTATGTTTATTTTCAAGGGAAAAATCTATTGGTGTTATTGAATATAAAGAAGTTAAACTTTCTTCAAGTCATGAAATTATATCAAGGGAAGGTGATGTAAATGAAACTTATGATGATATGGTAGAACGAATTATGTTTAATTTCGAAACTTTTTTAATAAAAGGAACTGGTTGGGTATTTGAGAGGGTTATAAGCTTAACATTACATGTTGTAGAAAATAGACAATCATGGGAGGGGCTTGCAGGTTCATGGATGCCTTTACCAGCAGGATTAAAAAGAGCAAATAACAGAAATGGGCTTGTTAATATTAAAAACGAAGAAGATCATAACTGTTTTTTATACTGTTGTATGAGGGTGGTTTATCCGAAAAAAGAACATCCAGAAAGACTAGATAAAAAATTAAAAGAACAAATCAAAGAATTAAATATGAAAGGAATCGGGTGCCCCGTTAAATTGTGTGATATTAATAAATTTGAAAATCAAAATCCGGATTTTTCTATCGTTGTTATAGGTTATGATGAAAAAGATGGGTTATATCCTCTTAGAAGGCAAAGAAAAGAAACTTTTGGTAGAAAACATTTAGTGATTCTTTTGTTAATAAAAGATGAAGATGAAAATAGTCATTATGTTTGGGTGAAAAATCCAAGTGCACTATTAGCATCAAAAATATCTAAAGATGGACATCAGATTTCTTTTTGTTGGAGTTGTTTAGGACATTTTACGAGTGAAAGAGTTTTAGAAGATCATAGAGTGTTTTGCTATGAAGAAGATGCTGTAAGAATTAAAATGCCATTAAAAAACCAGTGTACCGTAATGTTTAAAAACTGGGTTAAAACACAATGGCATCCTTTTGTTGTTTATGGTGATTTTGAAACGATGCAAATACCAATACAACATGCAAAACCAGACCCAAGTAAAAGTTCAACAACAAAAATTCATATGCATGTCCCAACAGGCTATGCTTTCTTTTTAAAAAGTTTTGATGAAAATGTTTTTAAGTCTAGATTGTTACTATATCGAGGACCGGTTGCGGAGGAAAAGTTTGTGGAAGAAATAGAAAGTCTGACCAAAGAGATTTTTAAATTGTCAAAAAAAGATATGATACTTACCGCAGAGGATGCAGAAAATTTTAATAAGGCAGATACTTGTTATCTTTGTAATATAAAGTTTGGGGAGGAAGAAAAAAGGGATGAAGAAGAGGAAAGCGATGAAGAAGATGGGGTGGAAGAAGAGGAAGAAAAAGAAGAGAAAAAGAAAAAAGATGAAGATAGATGGAAAAAAGTAAGAGACCACTGTCATTTTAGTGGTAGATATAGAGGAGCCGCACATAATAAATGTAATCTTAACTTTCGTAAACCAAACTTTCTTCCTGTTTTCTTTCATAATTTGTCTGGATATGATACTCATTTGTTTGTTAAAAATCTTGGTGTTAGTGAGGGGGAAATTAATGTAATTCCAAATAATGAAGAAAAATATATAAGCTTTACAAAAAAGACTTTAGTAGGTCAGTATAAAAGTAAAGATATTTATAAGGATATTAGGTTTTTAGATAGTTTTAAATTTATGGATAGCGGTTTAGCAAAACTAACAGAAAATTTAAAAGATTATCAATTCAAAAACTTAAAAAGTGAATTTCCAAAAGAAGAAGAGTTTAAACTTCTTCGTAGAAAGGGTATTTATCCATATGAATATATTGATTCATTAGAAAGGCTTAATGAAACACAATTACCACCTATAGAAGCATTTTATTCAAAACTTGCTGGGGAAGGAATTACAGAAGAAGATTATAAACATGCAAAAAAGGTATGGAAAACATTTAAAATTAAAACTCTTGGTGAATATCATGATTTATATTTAAAAACGGATGTTCTTCTTTTAGCTGATGTGTTTGAAAGTTTTAGAGAAGTTTGTTTTAACGTTTATAAATTAGACCCTGCTTGGTATTTTACTGCACCTGGTTTAGCTTGGGATGCTGCATTAAAGTTAACTGGTGTTAAGTTAAAACTGACTAGAGATAAAAATAAAATCCAATTTACTGAAAGGGGGAACCGAGGTGGAATTTCAATGATTCCTAAAAGATATATAAAAGCTAATAATAAATATTTAGGTAAAAAGTATGATCCACAAAAACCTTCAGTATTTTGTAAATATTTAGATGCGAATAACTTGTATGGTTGGGCAATGAGTCAGAAGCTTCCAATTGGCGGATTTAAATGGATGACGGAAAAGGAATTAAACAACTGGAGGCAACATTCTTGTTTTTTGGAAGTTGATTTAGATGTCCCTAAAGAACTGCATGATTATTTTAATGAGCTTCCTCTTGCTGCAGAAAGAAAAAAAGTAAATAAAGTTGAAAAGCTAGTACCAAATTTAAATGATAAAAAGAACTATATTATACATTATAAAAGTTTAAAACAGTGTTTAAGTCTTGGTTTAAAATTGAAGAAGATACATAGAGGGATTAAGTTTAAAGAAAGTGATTGGTTAAAACCATACATTGATTTAAACACACAACTGAGAGCAAAAGCAGAAAATGATTTTGAAAAGGACTTTTATAAGTTAATGAACAATTCAGTGTTTGGTAAAACTATGGAAAATATAAGAAAAAGGGTAAATGTTAGGCTTGTCAGAAGTAGAAAAACAGCAAGAAAATTTGTAAACAAACCAAACTTTAAGCATTTAGAAATATTTAATGAAAATTTGATAAGCATTCATATGGGAAAAACACAAATAACATTTAACAAGCCAATATATTTAGGGTTTTCCATTCTTGAGTTAAGTAAAACATTGATGTATGATTTTCACTATAACTATATTAAAGCAAAATATGGAGATAGAGCAACTTTAGGACTGACAGATACAGATAGTTTATTGTATGAAATTAAAACAGAAGATTTTTATAAAGATATTTCAGATGATGTTAAAGAAAAGTTTGATACAAGTGACTATCCAAAAGAGGGGCATCCTTCAGGTATTCCAGTTGGTGTAAATAAAAAGGTGATTGGTATGTTTAAGGATGAAACAAATGGAAAGGAAATAGAAGAAACTATTGGATTAAAACCAAAAATGTACAGTATTAAAATGGATGATGAAGAGTATTGTGTTGAATGTAAAAAGATAACAAGTGCCATTAAAAATAGTAGAACATGTGATGAATGTGAAAGAGTTAATAAGAATGAAAATAGAAAATGTAAGGGGATTAAGAAAAATATAATTAAGAAAACTATAACGCATCAGGATTACCTGAATTGTTTAGAAAAAAATAATATACAGCATAGAACAATGACAAATTTAAGAAGTTATAAGCATCAAATTTATACGGAAGAAATTAATAAAATAGCATTAAGTGCAAATGATGATAAAAGGTTTATTTTACCTGATAGAATTCATACACTTGCCTGGGGGCATCATAGGATAGAGGAGTACAAAAAATAAATTTTTATTTGTGATAAGAACAAATAAAAATTATAAATTTTTAATTTTACCACATGTTATACATTCTTTGGCACTGTTTTTATAATTAGTGCCTGTTAGATAATTTATTATTTTATAAAATAAACCTTCTTTGTGTATAATTTTAAATACGCCATAGCAATCATTTTCATGATGAAGATTGTTGTAACATTCTTTAAAAAGACCGTATTTTTTATTTTCAAAAATTGTATATTCTCTCCAATTTGTTAATTCCTGCATTTTCTTACATAGCTCACTTCTTTTTTCATTATAATCTGATATTAAGTTATTAATGATGACTACTTCTTCATTTATCTTTTCAATTGTCTCTAAATCTTCTTTTGTTAAAGTATCTCTATATTTTTCTTTTGTGTTAAGTAAAAGAACATGATTCTTTAATTTTTGTAAAAGTTTAATATAAGTTTCTTTTCCATATTGTATCTTTTTCTCTGTATTATAGTTTATTCCGTTTTTTAATTTTTCATATTTTTCTTTTAAAGTAATAGCTTTTTCTAAATTATAATATAAATTAAAATCATCTATACTACATTCTATGTGTGTTAATGAATATGGTATAAAATTTCTTGGATAAAATGAAACTGGATATTTTATTGGAGGTAGATACCTTTTAATTTTATCTTCCATTATTATTTTTTTATTAAATAAAAATTTTTGCTTAATTCATTTTTTATAGAAACTTAAAGTTTATACTAAATTCTTCAATATCGTTAAGGCAGCTTTCTAGGTATTGATGTTCGTTTGGGCAATCTATAAATCTTTGTTTAAAGAGAGATAGCAAATCAGTTAACTCTCTAACATAGAAACAATGCCTAACATGCATGCCATTACCACCGGCATAGAATATTATCTTTAGAACATCTTCTTTAGGTTGTTCATAAAGCATTTTACTGCAGTAGTAGTATATATCACTAAACCATCTTGGGTTTTTATAAGGCATTAGACCGGTTCCATTTGTGTAAATGATTTTATTTGTGTTTATAGGATAAATATTAGATTTATCCTTAAGTAGGTCACTTAACTTATGTTTAAAATCTGGCTCTAGTTCTAGCATTTTATAGAAATAAATTTTTCTTAAATTTTTTTTTTTTTTTTTTTTTTTTTTATTCATCAATCAATTCTTTCAATGTTTATTAAACCGTTTTCTAGTTCTTCTCTTTCGGATATTAGATGATCTAGATAGAAACATTCGTTTTCAAATTCACAATTTTTATCAAACCATTCTTGCATTATACCACCATATATGCTGTGGGTTAGGAAGTAAGTATAACAATTTATTTCTTCATAAAACTTTTCTAGTTCTCTATATTTTTTTATCACATCTACCACGTGTTCGTATTTTTTATCCTCTGTGGAAAATGCTTCACATGCTCTGTTTGTTATTTCTTTAAATAACTCATATTTATGATCAATATTTATAGATGCTCTTGATAGGAATTGGTCTATTTCCCATTTGTTTTTTACAGTTTTACTTGCTTCTATTTCTTCCTTTAATTTTTCCATATTTTATATATCTCTGGTTCTTTAACTAACTATGTTTGCTGGAACTTTTAAGAGTAAATTCAATTTTTTATTTCTATCGAAGGAATAAAAAATTTAAAATTTTTTTTCATAGTCTTATTCGTCAAACACTTCAGCTACTTCCTCTATTATTTGTTTTTTAAAAACATCACAATCCTTGTCTAAATATGAATGTTTATCATTTAAAGCATATTTAACATCATTTTCTATATCCTCAAACACTTTGTCTAAAGTTTCCCTCATCCGTTCTCTTATCTCATCAACATCTGTATCTAAAGCTATGTCGTTTTTTAAATCATCTAACCAAAACTGAAGATCCTCGTCTTTCGCAGCGTTAAAGTAGCGGGTAAGCTTTCTTATTGCTTTTGCTATTATATCCTCTGCTCTACTTTCAAACAAACCGTTGATGATGCTTGCCTCTTCATAAAACAAGTCGTCAAACTCTTCTTGTGATCGTATGATTACACCCTTGTTATCATTATTATCACTCATGTTTTCACTAGTCTCAGTAAAACTTGCCATTATTATTTTATCTACTTTTACCCAGGATTTTTAAATCTTAAATTCAATTTTTATTTAATCGTGGCAAGCGATTTTTTTAAATTTTTTTTTTTTTTTTTTTTTTTTTTTATTAAAAATCTTAAGCCCTCCACTAACTCATAAACTGGCTAGCCATTGCGTGATGCGTTGGTTGATGGGGGGGTTAAGCAATTAACTGATGTAAGGGTTTGTCTGGTTGATGGGTTTGTTGGTTAGCTGATGCAACGACGCGTGATGATGAAAAATTTTTAAAATTAATTTTTTTTTTTTTTTTTTTTTTTTTTTACCTACATCTTAAGCCACTCAAAGGTCATAAACCGGTTAGCCTACTTATGGGCCTTCGTTTGACGTTAGCTGGTTTGTCATTGTGTGATGTACCTTGTTAGCTGTTGCGTCTTGTTAAGCCATTGCCACAGTTAAACGAATATTGGTTTAATTGAGATATTGATGCATTGGAACGCGCTTTTGGACGCTGATCTTAGTATGAAGCGGTATTAGTCGGTTTTTCCTCAAACTGGTAATATATATACTACTATGTTGCCTTCTACCTGTGTCTTCTGCATTTTTTGTTTCAGTTAAACTTTCGCCCTCTAAGTGTTGCAGTTTTCGGATGTTCGTACCACGGCTCATGCTGAAATTGTCTAGAAATCAAATTTAACCCTTTACTGCACAATGCCACCTTTTAACGATGGTGGGAGAGCAGCCCTTTGAAAACAATGTGGGTAAAGGAGAAAATGCTGGTAACCAGCATTTTCTCCTTTTCCCACAATGTTTTCTACTGTATCAAAGAAAAATTGCACCATCTTAGCCACACTGAAATAATTCTCGAGGTTGTCTGGTAAAGCCTTTAGAGGATTACCTGTCCCATGTTTTTCGGACTAAGAGTATGATAAGTTAAAAATTTTAAAAAATTTTTTGAGGAAGGAGGTACTATCTTTCATTCCAATAAACTTGGATGCAAAGACCTTTTAACTCTTTACCACACAATCCTGACTTTTAACGACCCTGGCAAAGAAACCTTTTGAAAACCTTTGTGGGAAATGGAGAAAATGCTGGTAACCAGCATTTTCTCCTTTTCCTACAATGTTTTCTACCCTTCCCAAAACAAATTTCAATTTTTCAATGACATTTATTTTGTTGTCTGCAAATTCTTTCAATATGGTCCAGTCTAAAATTTTGTTGTTTGGTAAAGAGTTTAGTAAAGTTAACAACAAAGTTAATGGAGCTATCACATGGTTTTAAACTGTTTCTAAATTTCATCAACTTGTTTTCAGTTGTATATCTCTTCAGGAGCATTTAACTCTTTATCAAGGGACTAAATTTTGGAAGTGACCATATTAAAAGCATTTGCAGTTGACGAAATAAATGAAGCTCAAATGATAAGTTCTGTTTTGTAAGGATAGAAACATTCAGGGAAAAGGAGAACTGCTGGTTACCATTACCTTTTCCCTCAATGTGTTCAAAAGCCTTCTTCTTCAGGGTTGTTAAAACTCGACATTGTTTGGTAAATGGTCAAGGATGTCTTCATAAAGGCAGTAATCAAGGTTTATTAAAAAATTCATGAAACAAAATCTAGTATAAATGCTCAAAGATGGCAAAAAATATATAGCTTTTCCTGTGAAGTAGACACAACGTAGAATGAATCAAGACTCAAAGCTTTATTATTTTTAGCCCTTTTTGAAGAAAACATATAATTGTCAAAGCCTTGTCAGCATTATCATGATGCAAAAACTTTGACTTGAACTGTTTCATTTGTCATTATATTGAAGATATTTACTTTAAATATGGGCTTTTGTTCCCTAACAAATGGGGGACCCTTACTCAAAGGGTAGCTAACCCTCAACATATGATTGACACCATTGTACCCCTTTTGAAATTCAGAATTTTCATATATTACAAAAAACACTTGTGTACATGTTTGTTTGTACTGATAATTACTATTACTTGTACTAGTTGTAGTTGGATCAGTTACTTTATGAAATAATTCTCTATTTTTTGTTTCTAGAGGACCACCACCTTTTGGAAGAGGACCACCACCCAGGTTTAGAGGACCTCCTCCCCCTCCTGGCATGAGAGGTCCTCCAGGAATGAGGGGTCCACCGGGTATGAGAGGACCAGGACCCAGGGGTCCACCACCTCCACCTTTTCATGGCCGACCTCCATTTGAACCCAACTTTGGACCACCACCCCATGGCATGGGTCCGCCACATGGTCCTTCTGGACCCCCACCACATGGACCCCCTGGACCTATGGGACCTCCTCCATCTGGTCCGATGGGAGGTGGTCACCACCATGGGCCACCTGGTCCAATGGCACCACCCAATATGGGTCCACCCCCAGGAATGGTATGTATTTACTGACAAGAAAGTGTTTCAATGTTTCAAAAAATATTTTTTTCTCTTTCTTGTATAACTTGATACCAATTTCCTTAGAAATGATCAGACTTTAAATAGTCTTGTGTTTTTGAGAAAGATCTCCTGGTCCAAGGTGTCTGTAAAAATTACTTTAGAGGTCTGATAACCTTGCTTTCTTGCAGTATAGTTTTCCTTATCATTGCATGATCAGAAGAGGCATAATAAATTTTCTCTCTCAGTGAAAATTATGTGTTTACTATTAAAAGAGACATTTTCTTGAAAATGCTGTCAAAAGTCACTGTTTCTGAGGTGCAGACCTTTTTGTGACTGATATCAGCTTCTTTCCTTCTGATACTTAAAACGCCTTGAAAAGTGCAGATGCCTTGAAAAGTACAGACATTCTATGCAGGATAATATTCAAGGCCTTTTTGACACTTCAAATAAAACTAAATTGGCTCGCAGTTTATGTTCCTATTCTGTTTAGAACCAGTTACCAATACAGGAGGTAGAGGGAAACCATTTAAATTTGTTATTCAGTTTCTTCGTCATTAGATATTGGAAAAATGGATTCGAAAAACCATCTGATAAAGCATCAAAGAATTTTAGTTCGACAAGTGAGAAAAAATCACATCAAAAATACCCAGGACAAAATGCTGCTGCATTGCATCCGTACCTGGGAGCTAACTGCACAATACTACTACCAAATGTGTTTAACTCTACCACACTACAAATTTTAGAATGGTCCAGATTCAAAGCATTGAATTAAATGTTGCTCAAACAGTGGAATTTGTTTTAAATTGAGTGGAAAACATTGTGGGAAAAGAAGAAAATGCTGTTTACCAGCATTTTCTCCTTTTCCCACAATGTTTTCAAAAGCTTGCTTTCTCAGGGTCATTAAAACTTGGGATTGTGTGGTAAGGGGTCAAAATGTGTGTATGCCCTGGTATCCAAAAGCCGCTATTCCAACGAAATGTGTTAGAATTGTGTAAAGAAAAATAACAAAAAGTGTGACATTTGTCATTTTTGTCTACATTTATTTTCTCACTATATCCTAGTTTCGAGACCGTCTTTGGAGACAAAATTTAGTAAAGAAAAATTTTTTCAAGACGAGCGTAAATAAAATTTGATTCCATACCACTCAAACCTATTGGGTACTTAGTAAATGCAATGAACATTACAGTAAGGAATAGGAAACCAAAAATTGCAGTTTTGAGGCTGTTTTTGTCAGCTCATCTCAAGAAATTATGAGACAGTAACGACTTGAGATTGGAGAGCATTCTCTGCTGTCATGTCAAATGTTTGCTGTCTTTGAAAGCATCTCCAGTAGTGCATAGCTCTGTGAGGGTTTTACCCTTTACCACACAGTGCCAACCTTTAACGGCCCTGAGATAGATGGCTTTTGAAAAAACATTGTGGGAAAAGGAGAAAATGCTGGTAACCAGCATTTTCCCCTTTTCCCACAATGCTTTCTAGCCTATGAAAGACACATTTAATGCTTTGGGTAACATTTAATTTTTTGTCTGCAAATGGTCTAAATTTGGACAAAGCAACATTTTGTCATCTGGTAAAGACTTAATATATAGCATGCATATTTATATGGAATGCCTTCTAGTTCTGATCATTTTTTGATTTCAGAGACCACCTGGGATGCATCCACCAAATATCCCACCCCCAAATTTCAATATTCCACCTCCAGGGTTTTCAGTGCCCCCTCCAGTGCAAGGCCAAGGTCAGGCACCCACAAATCAAGTCGACCAAAGTGTGCAGGAGCTTTGGGTGGAGACAAAGACAGCTGAAGGAAAAGTAAGTAATTCAAAACATAAGCACAATCAGATAACTTTAAAGCTCTTCTGGCCAAATACTAAAAGAGCCTATGTCGTGGCATTGTTTTCATCGTCCATCCGCCTGTCCCTCCGTCTGATAGTCTTTTTCTTGAATTTGTGATAGGATTTCTGTAAAACTTGCACAGTTTCTTTATATTATCGACAGCTCGATCAGTCAGTTAGCAAGGGAAAAGTAGTGATTTAAAGTTGTAATTCTTCATTTCTTGATTATATTATAAAGTCCACATTTTTGATGTTACATTTTCTTGTTATTCAGGTGTATTTCTACAATGCTAAAACCAGGGAATCAGCATGGACAAAACCAGATAATGTGAAGATTATCACTCAAGCTGAAGTCGAGCAGATGGCAGCACAAGCAGGGGGTTTGCAACAGGCTACGCCTTCCTCTGTTGCAACATCAACACCATCAGTGACACAATCACAGCGTAAGTATCTTGCTCTTCGTTTTCATCCTTAACTCTTTACCAAACGACAAAATTTTAGACTAGTCCAAATTGAAAGCATTTGCAGACAACAAAATGATTGTGACTGAAAAAAATGAAATTTGTTCTGGGAAGGGTAGAAAACATTGTGGGGAAAAGGAGAAAATGCTGTAAACCAGCATTTTCTCCTTTTCCCACAATGTTTTCAAAAGGCTTCTTTCTCAGGGATGTTAAAATGATCTGGAGAAAAAAATGTCAGCAGACGTCTGAAGTAGCTTTTTTTGTAAAAAGTGGATAAATGATAGGGATTTAAAGTTTATTTATGCATGCCAGCGAAGACATTGTTGAGAAAGGATTCCGTCAGTTGACATGTTTTTAAGAGTGTTCTATTGCAAGATGTAAAAAGTCTGCAGGTATAGGTGTGTTTAACTCCCTACCAAATGACGAAATTTTAGGCTCGTCCAAATTGAAAGCATTTGCAGACAACAAAATAAATGTGACTGCATTTTCTCCTATTCCTATAATGTTTTCAGAAGGCTTCTTCCTCATGGTCATTAAAAGTTGGGATTGTGTGGTAAAGAGTTAAGAGAGGTGTTCATCTCCCTACAGGTGTGTAGAAATAAATGCTGTTCATTTTCTTGAGGCACATAAAGAAAAGGTGAAAGAGGGTGATAGTATTTTATCAAGTTTTCCAATTTCATTTACAGCTTTACTTTACTGACAACACTGTCTCACCTACACCACTTCTGTAACCCTTTACCTAACACAGCATTTGAAGACTTCAAGGATTAATGCTTTTGAAGAATGAGAATGTTATTAAGACGGGGGAAAAAATGCTGGTAACCACCATTTTTTCGTTGTTCCCACTATATTTTTGCTGTATGTTTTCTGCCATTTCAAAGATGATCGCCATCATTTGAGCCAGGCATACTCTGTTGTCAGCAAATGCTTTAGGCAAGGAAGAGTGTAAAACTTTGTTATCTGGCAAAGAGGTAAATGAGGTTTGAACAAAATGTTAACTCTGTAGCTTTAGTTTAACCCTTTACCACACAACAAAATTTTACACTCCTCCAAATTTAAAGCATTTGCAGACAACAAATTACAGCATTTTCTCCTTTTCCTACAATGTTTTCAAAAAGCTTCTTTCTCAGGGTCATTAAAAGTCAGGATTGTGTGGTAAAGTGTTAACCCTTAGACTGCTAAGTGTGACTCAAGGACCTTTTGCAGACAGTGTAGATCAAGGTCAGACTGCACAGAATGTGCAGTCTGATCTTGGATCTACACTGTCTGATAAGGAAATGTTTGTCAAAAAAAAAAAAAAAAACCTCTGAAATAGCGAAATTTTGTTTTTTATGATGGGCTTTAAAGTTTTGTTTCACTTATATGGATGATAAAGGATTAATTTTCAAACACAGCAGCTCCAGCAGCAACCCAGCAACCAGATCAGAAGCCAGCCCAGATGCCCAATATGAATCAACCAGGGCCAGCTCCCCAGAATCCATTTATGCAGAACAACTTCCCAGGGATGCCGGGTGGTTTCAACCCAGGAATGGTTCCACCAGGAGCAAACTTTCCAGGTCAGACACCTATGCAGACAGGGGAACCTGCAGGGGCTGTGCCACCTCAACAGCAACAGCAGCCGGCCACGCCATCACCTGCAGCTGGAGATGCTTCTGTCGTTGCCCACAAATTACCATCTAGTCAGGTGAGACGGTTGATGAATGTTTCTTCTGTATTTTTTTATTACTCAAGTCTTTCTCATACAATTGTGAGTTATAACGACCCTGAAAGAGAAGGCCTTTGAAAACATTGTGGGAAAAGAAGAAAATGTTAGTAAGCAGCATTTTCTCCTTTTCCCACAATGCTTGCTACCAGATCAAAGACAGAAATCATCATCTGAGCTACATTTAATTTGTTGTCTGCAATTTATGCTTTCAGTTTGGTCCAGTCCAAAATGTTGTTGTTTGGTAAAGAGGTAAATAATTGATAGTTTTATGGCGGTATTATGTGCTGTTCAGGATGTGTTAGACCAAGGTCAGACTAGTGCCTAAAATGCTATTCAATTCAGTGTTGTTATTCTTTATTTACTAAACTACGGAAGATAAGTAAGGGAGAATAGCAATCCCATCATTTAGAAAGAAAAACAAAAGGTTGGTATACATTTGACCCATGCTCTGTGAAAAGGGGGCTTAATGCTTCTGCAAAAAAAATGTATTGACCCATGGTAGCCTGCGCAGGCTGACATGGGCCTAAACTTTATGCTGTCTTTAAATATTCTGCATGTCAAAGGACCAGTCTACCTCATGACTCAGTCGGTTGTTAAACAAAATGGAGTTTAGGAGGTCCATAATTATTTGATGTTTTGCTTGGTATAATGCATTAAGGAGATACATTAAGCCCCCTTTTTTCAGAGCATGGCTTTTTTTTTTTTTTTTTTTTTTTTTTTAAATAGAAGTTTTTTTTTTTCTCTTAACACAGATGCCTCCAAAGCCACCAGAGGTTGCAGAATGGTCAGAACATAAAAATGCAGATGGTAGATCTTACTACTACAATTCAAAAACAATGGAATCTACTTGGGACAAACCACAAGTGCTGACTGAATGGGAAGCCAAAATTGCAGCACTACAAACACCAATGGAAACTGAAGTGACTAAAGTGAATGGTACAGCACCAGTAGTTACAACACAACAGGCTACTGCTGATGACAGTAGTAGTAGTGAGGAGGAGGAAGAGAAGGTAGAGTGTGTTTAACCCTTTACCACACAATGCCGACTTTTAACGACCCTAAGGAAGAAGCCTTTTTGAAAACATTATGAGAAAAGGAGGAAATGCTGGGAACCAGCATTTTCTCCTTTTCCCACAATGTTTTCTACCCTATCAAGGAAAAATTGCATCATTTGAGCCACATTAAAGTTGTCATCTACAATTGCTTTTAAAAAGTTAAACCATTATCATATTTACACAATTGTTTGCATTCCTGCACTAGAAAGTGTATGGAATTTAAGTAAGGAGCAATCGCCTGGTACAAGTTATTGTTTCTTTTTCAAAAGTTTTTGTATCATGTGATACAGACATTTTCCTGTTACGTTATGCTTTGCCTTTATATTAACTCTTTACCGCACAACAAAATTTTAGACTGTTCCAAATTGAAAGCATTTGCAGATGACAAGTGTAGCCTAAATGGTGATTTATATATTGGATAGGGCAGAAAGCATTGTGGGAAAAGGAGAAAATGCTGGTTATTAGCATTTTCTTTTTTTCCAACAATGCTTTCAATAGGCTTCTTTCTGAGGGTCGTTAAAAGTCGGGATTGTGTGGCCAAGGATTAACCCTTTCCCAAACGACAAATTTTGGACTGGTCCAAATTGAAAGAGTTTGCAGACGACAATTTTAAACTTGATAAAAATGGCAGAAAGGTGTCAAAAAGGGTAGAAAACACTGTGGGAAAAGGAGAAATTGCTCGTTATGAGCAATTTCTCCTTTTCGCACAGTGTTTTCAAAAGACTTGTACTGCAGACATGTGAAAACCAGGGCTTGTTTGGGAAAGGGATAACTTGTAACATCTACAAATGATATCCATAAAAAAGCCATATAGAAATAAAAGTGCAGATCTGATTCCAGCCACATCCATTATTTCTGATATTAGTGGTTCAAGATACATTCTAACATGATAAATGAATTTGGCTCTATAAACACAGTGCAATGGGAGCTCGGTAAATTCAGTCATTTTATATTCTGTGTAATGTAAGAATTAATCCGCATGTGCTTTTCTATAGAAAGTATGAACTTGTTGGCCTTTATGAAGAGTTTATCATGTTAGAATCGAAATTATCTTCTTTCTATCGTTGTTTATAGTTCAACAAATTACGGTTGTGAGTTACGAGTCGCAATTAATGAACCACTCAGGCTATTGCCCTCGTGGATAGTTTATTGTTCCTCATAACTCACAACTTTGGTTTATTGAACGATAAACAGCAATTGAAAGAAGATTACTTCTAAAACGACAAATAGAAACATTTATTTCTTGATTATAAGTAGGAAATGTGGAGTCCATGAATACCTACTTTTAGACATGACATTATTAAAGGCTTTCTGTTTAACCCAATACCAAGCACCAAGTTTAAATGACCCTGAGGAAGAAAGTTTTTGGTACATTGTCGAAAAACATGGCACGGAAGGCTGGTAACTCTCCTTTGCCCATGCTGCTAATGCCAAACACTTTCAGTATGGTTGAATCTAAATTTTTATCTTCTTACAAAGGGTTAACAGTCATAAGTTTGTTATCCTCTGAATACAAGAATTTTAACTTAACTAAATTTTAGGAGGAAGAAAAGAAAGAAGAAAAAACAGAACAGGAGAAACAAGCAGAAAAATCAAGACCTGTATCCAGCACACCTGTGCAAGGGACCCCTTGGTGTGTAGTGTGGACAGGGGATAATAGAGTGTTCTTTTACAACCCTAGTACACGCACATCCTTATGGGAGAGGCCAGAGGAACTGGAGGGCAGGGTGGACGTGGATAAGATGGTGTCCAACCCACCTGGGGAGAAAGCTAAAGGTACCTGACATTTTAGCTGTGCTCTGGCAAAAGGGGCAGTAATGCATATCCCTGATCCATGACACCAAGCAAGTCATCATATAATTATGGATCAATAATATCCATTTTGTCTAACAATCAACTGATTCATGAAGCACTCAGGTTCTTTGACATGCAGAAAATTTACCAATAGTAAAAAAATTCAGCGATGTGCCATAAAACAACATTCATTCATTCAAAAGAATTCAGCCAGGGTCAGCCTGCACAAACTGCGCAGGCTGACCTGGGTCGATACTTTTTGCAGATGCATTAAGGCCCCTATTACAGTGCACAGCTCATTTAGTTGATTGTTTTTTGTAATGAAGCAATATGTAGGAAATAGGGTTTCTTTACCATGCATTGCAAAGGGATGCTAAAATCATATGTCCAATGAAATCTCAATAATAAAAACACAAATTTATTAATGTACTTCAATTAATAAACATGATACATGTGAAAAATTAGACTAAAGATACTTTTTTCCCCCTTTCACAGCAGCTCCAGCCGCTGCAGCTTCAACCACTAGCACTAGTAGTACCACCATAAAGAAAGAGGAAGATGAGGGAGAACCTGCAGCTAAAAAGAAAAAGTAAGTTGACTCTTTGTGCACATGCAGTCTGCTTTGTGCACTCAAAAGTTTGACATATCTTTAGGGAACAAACTCGACTTTTTTTGTAAGTAAGAATCTTAGAAGAATGAGATAGGTTTTCAAGTTTTAACTGTTGGAATGGCAAACAAAATAAATGGGTATTTTCAATGTAGGAAAAGAACAGTAGTATTGTAGTGTCAAGTCAATTTTTTGCAGAAATAGAAAAATAACAAACTGAACTACTGATCAAGGGACACACTTAAAGATAGTGCATAGAAATGCAGCTAAAATTTTGCTTGGTATGTGAAGGGCTAACATACATCTTATTTTATTGGTTTTTTTTTTTTTTTTTTTCATCTTTCTCTACAATGCTTTGCGTTGCTGAAAAGGGCAATGTTTGAGCTTTAAGAAGAAGTTGTTAATAACAGCTACCAATCTTGATATTCAGGTCTGATGAAAAAAGTTAATGTTGGATATACTTGAATATTTTTCTGATTCAGATTGAATGAGGAGAAGAAAGAGGAAGAAAAGAAAATAATAGATAACAGTAAAGAGGCAGCTATAGAAGCTGAAGTCCAAGCTGCAAGACAGAGAGCTGTGGTCCCACTAGAAATCCGCATGAAACAGTTTCGGGACATGTTGGCAGAAAAAGACGTAAGATATTTAGCTACTTGGAATACACTTCACTACCCCAACCGTGTTCTGATGAAACCATAGAAATACATAGAGTTTTTTTTTTTTTTTTTTTATTCGTACAACAGAATTGCTGTCAACCCTTATCCTGATAATTAAGTGAAATTAAACTTTCAAACCGACGCTAAAAACCAAAATTCTCCTATTTTAAAAGTATTTTTAGGGGAAAAATATCTCGTTAACAGACAGTGTAGATCACACTCTGTTCAGTCTGATCTTGATCTACACTGTCTGCAAAAGGTCCTTGAGTTGCGTTAAGCAGCCTGAGGGTTTAATCCTTTCAGCTCCATAGGCGAAAACAGGGACTTTGGCTGATGGCATAGATTAAGATCAGCCTGCACAGAACGTGCAGTCTGATCCTTGATCTATGCCCTCCGCTTGTTTGGTCAAGCTTATGTGATAAAAATCTTCTGGAGACTCCGTGGACTGTATTTACAGCCATCAAAAGAGGCTGACTTAGTTTATTTGGTGCCGAAACAGTTAAAGGTGTGTGAAATTTTAGTTCATTTTATAAGTGTACTACTACATTGCATATTAAGATAGCTCTGTATACAGTAACAAATTATAAAAATGGAATATCACAGGTCATTTGTATTAGGAAAAAAAAAAGGTTAAGAATAGAATGTTGTGAAAAAAAATTAACTGTGATAGTGAACAGACTTGGATACCTTATCTTGCATATTTTAAAATGTACAACAAACATGACTGACATTTTTTGGCTGTAGGTCTCTGCATTTTCAACATGGGAGAAAGAGTTACACAAGATTGTGTTTGACCCGAGGTACCTTCTGTTGACATCCAAGGAGAGGAAACAGGTAAGTTATCCCTTTCCCAAACAAGCCCTGGTTTTCACGTTTCTGCAGTACAAGTCTTTTGAAAACACTGTGGGAAAAGGAGAAATTGCTCATAATGAGCAATTTCTCCTTTTCCCAAAGTGTTTTCTACCCTTTTTGAGAACTTTCTGCCATTTTCATCAAATTTAAAATTGTCGTCTGCAAACTCTTTCGATTTGGACCAGTCCAAAATTTGTCATTTGGGAAAGGGTTTAGATAGAGTGTGTAAGCATTTAATCCTCAACCAGTTGATCCTTTGTATATGAGCCATGCTCTGGCAAAAGGGGTCTTAGTGCATCTCCGTGATGCATTGTACTTCTGAAGCCATCACATAATTATGAATCCATAATAGCCACTTTTGAAATAACCCACTGAATCATGAGGTAGACTGGTCCTTGGACATACAGAAAATTGACCAATAGCGAAGTTTCGGCCCAGGTCAGCCTGCGCGTACTGCGCAGGCTGACCTGGGCCAATACTTTTCGCAGATGTAGTAAGCCCCCTTTTCACAGAACATGGCTCATACTTCATTGATGAGGAAGGCTTCAGAAAATATCTGTTTACCCCTTTTCTCAAAACATTATGAACCCCGGCATTTGAGCTACAATTAATATGTTGCAGACCTCCAGATAAAAAGGAGTGATAGTATTCTAAATCCATTATTTCTCATTCCAAACTGTATGTTGTTGGTACTCAATAGAATTGTCTCAGTGAGACGATTCTAATGAGTACCCATAACATAGGCTTTAGTAGAGAGTGATTAATATTTTCAGTTTTGAAATCAAAATCACTCCCTCTATCTGGATCTCTAATGTTGTCTGCCAGTTCTTTCAATATGGACAGGTGTGGAAGTTTATTCAAGATGATACACAATATGCAGTATGATTTGACATACCGATAGTCTGATATTTTCGAGAAAATATTTGGCCTGAAGAGCCACAGCATTTTTTTTTTTATCAATGAAAGTATATTACTTGAAGTAGATCTGTCTTGTTCTATTTTGTTTCAAAAACAATATTATGCACAATGTTTCGTTTAAACTGAGATGGAAGCAAATGCTTCCCAACTTTTTCAGTTACACTTTCTAATTTACTGTGAAATGTTTCCTCAAGCTTTTAAATTGGTTATCATTCTAGAAAATTAGTTTAACCCTTTGCCACACAATCCCGACTTTTAACGACCCTGAGAAAGAAGCCTTTTGAAAAAATTGTGGGAAAAGGAGAAAATGCTGGTAACCAGCATTTTCTTCTTTTCCCACAATGTTTTCTACTCTTCCCAAAACGAATTTCGATTTTTTAGTCCGATTTATTTTGTTGTCTGCAAAAGCTTTCAAACTGGACTGGTCTAAAATTTTTTCATTTGGTAAAGAGTTAAGTTCTACTTTTCCTAGTGGGTTGAGGTCTTCATTTTGTGTCAGTTTGTCTTTCCCCATTTTAATTAGCTTAAAACATGCAGTTTTGGTCTCAAACCTCTACTTGTCAAATGAAAATTTTTATGCATTTGCACCATTCTGGAGTTTTTTTATGCAAAAGACAGGAGAAAAAAAAGACACTACATTCCAATATAACTGTTAGAAAATAATTATCTGCCTTTTGTGTCATTTTTTATAGTTAAAATTTTTTTTTAGATCTGAAGTTAGCCTCGAATTTATTATCTTCCGCCAAAGGCGAAGTGATATCATTTTTGCATTGTCCGTCTGTCTATTCGTCAGTCTGTCTGGTCAGATATCTTTTTAAATCCTTGATGAAAGTTGATGAAAAGGGGGCTTTTTTCAGCGGGTGGATATCATTTCAACGAATAGCTTTTCTTAATTATCTTCTTTTAGGTGTTTGAGCAGTATGTGAAGGAGCGGGCTGAGGAAGAACGGAGAGAGAAGCATCGACGACTGAGGGAGAAAAAGGACCAGTTCCGACAACTTTTAGAGGAAGCTAAACTGCATGGAAAGTAGGTGCTGTTGATGTATTTCTCATTAAGAGGTTAACTCTTATCACAATACAGAGAAATACAAAATAAAATGATCGGAATGAAATAAGTTAAAGGTAGCAGTTCAGATGCCTAGAAGTGGCCCTTTGTGACACATTTCTAGATGTGAAAGTAGAGTCCCAGGTAGCACAGAGCTAGTTTACTTGGGATTGTGAGTTGGAATCCTGGACTAACTAAGTCTTTGATAGGATTAGCTGTTGTCATTTCAATGGGATGCATTTCTCTTGCACAGCCAAACATTAGATTTTACGTTGGAAAGTAGATTACGGTTAACCCTTTCCCAAACGATAAATTTTAGACTGGTCCAAATTGAAAGAGTTTGCAGATGACAATTTTAAATTTGATGAAAATGGCAGAAAGTTCTCAAAAAGGGTAGAAAACACTGTGGGAAAAGGAGAAATTGCTCGTTACGAGCAATTTCTCCTTTTCCCACAGTGTTTTCAAAAGACTTGTACTGCAGACACGTGAAAACCAGGGCTTGTTTGGGAAAGGGTTAAGAAACACAAGTTGTACATGAACGTATTGCAATAACTTGCATATTGCTGAAAACTGGTTCAACATCAGAGACAGTGCAGAAACTGAAGAAGCAAAATTTTCTTGTTCATCGTCAGGCTATTACATGATCCTAACTGGAAATTATTGTGAAACTTGAATAGTTTCATTATATTAATCTATTTATGTCAGAAATGCAGTGATTATGCTTGAGTATTTTCCTTAACCCTTTACCACACAATGCTGACTTGGAATGACCCTGAAAAAGAAGCCTTTTGAAAACATTGTGAGAAAAAGAGAAAATGCTGGTAACCAGCATTTTCTCATTTTCCAGCAATGTTTTCTATCCTTCCCAAGACAAATTTCAGTTTCTGAGTCACATTTATATGTTGTCTGCAAATGCTTTCAATTTGGATCAGTCTAAAATTTTGTCATTTAGTAAAGAGTTAAATCACCTTTTCTCTATACGATGCACTTGATGACTTGTGTCAAAGTAAACCAGCCTCATAACTCGGTTCTCAGAGCAGTGTGTTTGTCAATGATGTGGGAATAAATTGGTATTCTGAATGTTCATTGTAGATCATCATTTAGTGACTTTGCTGCCAAATATGGGAAGGATGAAAGGTTCAAGACGATTGAAAAGATGAGAGAGAGGGAGGCTATATTTAGCGACTTTGTTGCGGATGTCAGGCGTAAGGAGAAGGAAGAGAAGGCCCACCAAAAAGAAAAGGTATGCATCAAACAGAAACAGGTTTGGGTTTTTTTTTTGTCAATTGTTGATCTATGATACACACAGAAAATGCTTTTCATTCATAGGTTTTAATTCTGTACCCATTGATTCTGCGTTTTTTTGTTTTTGTTTTAATTTGATGATGAAATTATTTGCAATTCTGTGCAGTCTGATCTTGATCCACACTGTACGCAAGAACAGCTTTAGTCAGTTCCAGCACTTTAAGGCTTGATGTTTCATTATGATGATTCAAAGAAAGAATATTCAAATTTCTTGAATAATTTCATCTTGCTGACTATCTTCACTGTTATTATATGAATTAAAGTTTCAAATATTCAAATTTTTCTTTAAGTTTGATAGTTTGGAGTGGAAAAGAAGTAAAAATATCGCCCAAATAAACTTTTATCTCAATTAAATAACTTTGTGGAAATGAAAAGCATTATCTGAGTGTAATTCAGAAAATCAAAACAAGAAAAATAATATGAATATAAAAAACAATGCCAGATTGTTCAGTGAAGAATTAGGGAAAAAATACTAGATTAATTACCCTACAAACATTATGAATTCTGACAATCCTGCTTTTGGAAACATTGTTTGAAAAGGAGCAAGTGCTTAATACAAGTAAGTGCTGCTTTTCCTACAGTCATTAACAATTTATTAATAAAGTATTCCTGTATTTGCTCAATCCTTGATGTGATATGTGCAGGTTATAATTTGTCTAAAATCAGAGGAGAAGAGGAGGTTGTATGTCCAAGATAGGGTTTTGAAACCTGGGTCCGTATTCACCATCCATTCTTAAAGAACGTTTTTAGTCTTACTCTACAAGATTTTCTAAATTTGAATGTAACACAACTTCTGATTGGCTAAACCAAATGGTTTAGCCAATCAGAAGTTGTGTTACTTTCAAATTTAACAAAATTCTAGAGAGTAAGACAAAAAGGGTTCGGAAGAATGGTTGGTGAATACAGACCCTGTTGGATAATGGCGTTACTTTTAGGAAGTATGTCGGAGTTCAGTGAGTTGCCATAATTTTACAACGATTAACCTGGAATCTGTTGCTTTCTATTACAGTCTTTGATGAGCTGCTTTTCTTTCAGGCTATATATACTATTTTAGATGTTCAATATTTTATTGCAAACATTGTTTATGATTTATTGAGCCTTTTTGGAGGTACTCCAAAGAATTCACTTTCCATTTTATGCACAAAGAAAAAAAGACATTTTGTTACTGTCCAGTTTGAAAACATTTGGACTGTTATAAGTTTGTGCAGAAGAATTTGATTTCATTTTAAATATTGTTTTGTAAAGAGGACACAATCTCATATAGCCTTAATTTTATGAACTCCAAAAGTTTATTACTTGTTGAATGTTCATTAAGAAACAAACACATATAATACTGTATTGTTATGCTTTAATTATTCGCAGGCTTTTGTAGAAAAAAAGAAAGTTGTAGTAATTCTTAATTCAGTAAAAACAAATTTTCTTCGCTTTTTTTGCCATTTTGTGGTAGAAACATAACTGAAGCAGTATTTATCAATTACTTTTAATTTTGTGTAAACAGTGTAACCCACTTACCATGGATAGCATTTGTAAACATCGTTGCAAATAGAGAAATTGCTCAGAAAGAACAAATTCTCTATTAGCAAAAATGTTTTCTTTACCTACCTATACAAACAATAAAAAATTGTCAGTATCCAGAGAAATATTCTTTTGTCAGTAATTTGGAATGTATGAGACCAGCTTGTTATATTAAATGAGACCAGCTTGTTATATGAAACAAACACTTGAATTTGTGCTATCCTGTGAATGCTGCTTTATTACAGGTCCTATATAATGATTATGTTTCAGGGATAAGCAATATTGTTGATCACTGTAGTTGAAGTTATGATAAACTTATTGTTGAATTAATTGTATTCAAGGAAAATTATCAGTGTGCAATAAGAATTTGTGGCATCTATCAAAGCCCTCAAGTCTTTACATAATGGAAAATTCTGAATATCATCATTTCATATTGCACCCCTATTTTGAACTGAGTGATGAACAAGGAAAACTGCATATCAGTATCATGTTTGCATGCCTGAAGTCAAAATCTTTCCTGTAGATTTTATCTTTAATCTATTGATTCTTTTAATAACACATTAAGGACATTATAACTGATAGCTTATTTTACAGGATTTCATTGTTATTGATTCTTGATTTTGTTTGTTGAATAATGCTCATTAACTTGAGTACAGGCTTATTAGAATACTTTTTCCTAAAACCTTATCCCTAGTGCATATTTAATTCCAGCATTTTTGTTACAATTTGAAAACAAAACATTGGTAAGGCCACAAATGCATTGTTTTCTTAAAAAATATTTCCAAAGTATTGTTTGCAATTATGCAGTATATGTTTAACTTTTCTTACAATATTTTTGGAAATCAGTTTTTGTATATACTTGTACTGTCATTGGAGGGATAGGTTGGCCAACATTTGTCAGTGCATGATTGCCATTTTCCATCAGTAACTAGTTTGATATAAGACAGAGCCTCTTTATATATTAAACAGAAAAATCACATGCATAACTTCTTCCCAATTATGATAAAGCAGACATTTTTTTTCAGTTCTAATACCTTACGTGGACATTGAATTGGATCAGTATTGATATTTCTAATTATTCATTACAAAGTACCTCAGTCTTTTCATGGAAATACATAAATCATACTTTCTTAAATGATATACATATTGTTAAATTATTTATTAACTTTTTAAGTTGAAGGAAAAATATTAAATGATTTTTCATGTTGAATGACTGGATGCATTCATGATCATTAGCAAATTATGTTTAACTTTGATGAGGTTATATGAACAACAATTTATTTGAAAAATTGTCATGAGTTACCTATTACTTGTCTTCATGATAGAAATTTTTTGAAAGATTTTTTTCTAGTAATTGCATATTAATTCACTGCTTTATCACTTTTGAAAAGAGGATAGCGTCCCAGTCAATAAGAACCGGAGGTTGAAAAGCGCTGATCGCTGGTCAGTCACATGACTGGATTAACAGAATATGCCGCAATCACATACAAGCCTCTAATAAACCATGGGGGAGAGGCGTTGGCAGCCGGTAGTAAAATGGTACTAATTAAGTTTGAGATATTGATTTAGTTAATATGACTGTAAAATGATGTAATTGAAAACTCTAATGAATTAATCACTCCTTAAAATGTTCATGGTTCTCGAAAATATTTTTGGATCTGTGTCTTAAAGTGATACTGAATACAATTATGGTTTGCCTTGTAGAAGATAAACTATTGAAAGATAATGTGGCTTCTTTTATGGGAACTTTAAAAGCGATAAAAGCACAGACACTTACGATGGAAAAATCTTTCAGAAACAAAATAAACCATGACAGATTTAAGGGGTGATTGCATATGAGGGTAAAATTTTGATGAAAGAATTGCAGATAGGATAAAAAATGAATAAAGCCCAAGAACAGCTTGGAAAAAAATAAAATTGTCAGAAAAGAATATATGATACTTTACTAGGCTGTATCATGCTCTTTTTTTTTTTTTTTAAGGCAAGACAAATGAATTGGGTTGAAATAAATCTGGGCTCTTTGGATACCTGTGTTATAACTTTGAATTTAACCCTTTACCGCACAATGCCACCTTTTAACGACCCTGGGAAAGAAGCCTTTTGAAAACATTGTGGGAAAAGGAGAAAATGCTGGTAACCAGCATTTTCTCCTCTTCCCACAATGTTTTCTACCCTATCAAAGAAAATTTGCACCAGTTGGGCCACATTAATTTTGTCGTCTGCAAATGCTTTCAATTTTGACAAGGCTGAATTTTTTCGTCTGGTAAAGGGTTGAGTATTTTGTCATGCATGTTTTTCTCTGCAAATGCAGATGTCTGAAATCAAATTGAATACATTAATAGATTCAACAGAACGGTCTAGCCTTTTATGACAAATATGCAAGTTGTGCTCTGGCAAAAGGGGGCTTAATGCATTTCCGTTACACATTATACCAAGCAAGACATCACCTAATTGTTGATCCATAAAATTCATTTTGTCAAACACCCGACTGAATTATGAGATAGAATTATCCCTTGACATGCAGAAACTTGAAAGATAGTGAAAAGTGTCAGCCCATGTCAGCTTTTTTTGGACTGCTCAGGCTGACATGGGTCAATAACTTTTGCAAATTTATTAAGCCTCCTTTTTTACAGAGTATGGCCCATACCTATTGGATGGAAATGCAGACTGAAGATGACATTTTTGCTAGGTTGTAAAATTATCAGTAAATATCATTAAAGTTAAGTATAGGATCAAAACTGAAATGACCAAACTAAAAAATTACAACTCAATGAAGGAAAAAATTATGACTTGGAAAGTATTTCTTGGAAAACTGTCTTAGAGGGAAAGGCCACACTTTAAAAGTGTCTTTTATGAAGTTTCTTAAGTAGAAGTCATTGCCTTCTGAAACAAATTTTAGTTATTCAAAATAAGGATAATCTACACAAAGAAAGGTTTGATTCAAGAATGGATATGAAAGCAGTGTGGGAAAATAGAGAAATTGTGCAATTAGAGCAGTTTCTCTTTTTGTAACAATATTTTCAGTGTATACTGCTGCAAAATACAAAGTCATCTGCTGGAGGTATAGAGGTTGTAGATACATGTGCATGATTTGATACCTACAACTGAAAAATCTTGTCTTTCCTTGTCAGTTAATAATAAAAACACAGAGAAGTTCATTTTGATAACTCTTTACCAAACGACAAAATTCCAAATTGAAAGCATTTGCGGATGACAAAATAAACATGACTCAAAAATTGGAATTGGTTTTTGGAAGTGTAGGAAAAATGGTGGGAATAGGAGAAAATGTTGGTTACCAGTATTTTCTCTTTTTCCCTCCATGTATTCAAAAGCTTTCTTTCTCAGGGTCGTTAGAGCCGGAATCTTGCGGTAAAGAGTTAACTCTTTACCAGACGACAAAACTTTAGCCTTGTCCAAATTGAAAGCATTTGCAGACGACAATTTCAGTGTGGCTCAAATGGTGCAACTTTTCTTTGATAGGGTAGAAAACATTGTGGGAAAAGGAGAAAATGCTGGTTACCAGCATTTTCCCACATTTTTTTCAAAAGGCTTCTTTCTCAGGGGCGTCAAAAGGCCGCATTGTGCGGTAAAGGGTTAAGGAGTAAAATGGATCAATCGAAACCTTGGTTTAATGGTTAAACAACATTATATCTAGGTGTCGATCACCTCACTGCTTCAACAGGAAAAGCAGGTGGGTTATAATGGCATAATTTAAGACAAGGAAAATTAAGATTTATTTAAGTCCTTCTCATATCTTTTACATGAAAGCATTTGTAGACATTGATATTCTTTGAAGAGAACATGAGATATTTCAGATCGGATTTCCATTTCTCGAAACATATATCGTCTTGGAGAAATAGGGAGATCTTTCACATTCTTAATTTCTCAAATCATGTTTAACCTACAAAAGGTATGAGAAGTGCCAATACCATTTTCTAGGAAAGGATTTTCATTGATGTAACCTGTGAAAGTGGGAATATTGTATAAAATTAAGAAATAAAAGATCTTCATACCAGAATATCAGAAAAGTAGATTTAATCTTGCAAACTTGTTTATGTAGGATTTCATATGTTATTTGGACCTCTGTAGCATAGAAAAGGCTAAACTGACATCCAATAACCCTTGGCAGTATTCATCAGTCATTCTAAATCTCATTCTTAGTCTAATTCCTATTTTAGAAAGTAACATAATTTCTGAATGGCTAAATCAAACATTTGCTAAACCCCAAAAAATTGCATTACTTTCAAGTTCAGAAATTTCTTGAGAATAGAGGTAAGAATGATATTAGAATGGTTGGTGAATATGGGCCCTGGTTGTGATAGAAAATCGTCCATTTCTAATTGAGAAAATAAGATGAGTAAAAAACATTTGCATCTGTGAATTTGTATATTCCTTTCCTTAACACTTCACTACACAATCCCAATTTGAACAACCCTGAGGAAGATACCTATTAAATCAAAACTCTTGCAAGAAAAGGAGAAAATGCTGGTAAGCAGCATTTTCTCCTTTTCTCACAATATTTTCTACCATCTCAAAAACAATTGTCAATTTTTTAGCAACATCTATTTGTAGTCTATAAATGCTTTCAATTTGGACAGGTCTAAAATTTTGTGGCTTTGTAAAGAGTTAAGCTGGTTACATCTGAAAATGCTTTACTGGTATCTTTTTCTTTAAGGTTACGTATTGCTTTACAAATGGGATCTTTGCAGTCAATTCCACTGAAACTTATTTAGCATTATCAAGTATATTTTTGTAGAACTCTTCCTATATTCAACCAAATGAAATTACCAATGATAACAAAGAACATGATAGGTTTCAGTCATGTAAACCTAAATAACTAATCTATGAATTTGAGCTGTTTTCTTTTCATTGACTTAAAATGTTGTTACAAATTTAGCATTCTGAAAAACTCGGAATGCTTAGGTTGACCAAGATCAGATTGCACAGAATGTGCAGTGTGATCCGATCTTCACTGCCTGTTTATATGAGATATCTGGGCCAAACTAGCTTTGATATTTGAGTATTTCAGACTGACTAAAATATCACATTGTATAGCTATATAAAGAGAAACAAAAAGATGAAAACAGTGATGAATAGAAAAGTTGCTCATATGAGTGATTTCTCCAAATGTGACTGTTTTCTGAACTAAATTTTCAAAGTTCATTGTTCAATAGTGACAGACCTTTTTATCAGCTTTATTGAAATTAGAGTCAAAAGTGCATTGTGTGGAAGTGACTATATAGCTGTATATTCTGTGTCTTAGGACTGTGTAACTAATTCTTTGTTTCAGAAATCTATCTTTACAGAGAAATCAATTTGAAATATGGGATGGGGGAGGGGGTAAGCCTATAACTACATAGGCTTGTTTTAGTGCCAGTGAAAAACTGCTGTAAGTGACACAGATGAGAAAGTTTTTAATTGTATGGAAAACATGGATGGAAAATGAGCAATTGCTTGTTACATTCAGCTTTTCCTTTTTCCACAATGTTTTCAAATGAGTTCATATGTAGGGATATAGAAAGTTGTATTAGAAGATAGTATGACAGACTATTTTCTCTAACAAACAACTGAATCATGAGGTACACTGGTCCTTTGATGTGCAGAATATTGATCAAAAGTGAAATGTTTCTGCCCAGGTCAGCCTGCGGAGACTGCGCAGGTTAGACCAGGGTCGATACTTTTTGCAGATGCCTTAAGCCCCCTTTGTCAGAGCATGGCTCATGTATATTCGAAGTCATGCAGGAGGCTGCATTGAAAAAAATAAATGAGCCACGCTTTGTTAAAAGGGCCCTTAATGCATCTGCGAAAAGTATTGACCCAGGCTGACCTGGGCAGAAACTTTTCACTATTGGTCAATTTTCTGTATGTCCAAGGACCATTCTACCTCATGATTCAGACGATTGTTAAAAAAAAGGTGGCTATTATGGATCCATAATTATATGATGACTTGCTTGGTAGCATGGATCATGGAGATGCATTAAGCCCCCTTTTGCCAGAGCATGACTTAAATGTAATGGTAATTTCTGGCTCTATTTTATTGACTGTAACTATCCGTTTCATACCTTTGGAGCACTATGGATAGACAATAATACATGTAGTTGGAATCGTGAAATTTTCATGTATAATTTGACATGTACCGATATAATTTTACAACGTGGTTTCTTTACACAATATTTTACCTTCTACCGTTTTGAGCCTTGTCACTATACAAGTTTAACATACCACCTATAAACAGCAGTTGTCATTATGAATCATCTTCATAATTTGTGGCAGGAGAAACTGCTTGGAATAAGTAATTTCCCTTTTGCCACACTGTTTGCAGTCACATTTATGTATTCTTAATTCATGTACATCATCCATCCTTTACAAAGATGTTTTCATAGTAGTCTACAGTGAATTTACTGTGATGATAATGAGTTAACCCTTAGAGTGCCGAATAAACGCATCAGACATTTTCATCCTAGAAATACGACCCAAATAATTGCAATTTCATGGTTGCTTTTGTCTACAATGATTCAGCAAAGTGGACAATGTAGATCAAAGATCAGGCTGCACATTTTCTGCAGCCTGATCTTGATCTACACTGGCCGCAAAGGCAACAATAGTCGTGAAAGGCACTTAAACCTTTCCCAAACGACAAATTTTGGACTGGTCCAAATTGAAAGAGTTTGCAGACGACAATTTTAAATTTGATAAAAATGGCAGAAAGTTCTCAAAAAGGGTAGAAAACACTGTGGGAAAAGGAGAAATTGCTCATTACGAGCAATTTCTCCTTTTCCCACAGTGTTTTCAAAAGACTTGTACTGCAGACACGTGAAAACCAGGGCTTGTTTGGGAAAGGGTTAAGGGTTAACAACGAATTGGTAGTAGTATGTTCAGGTTCTTTTCTCTGTGTTTTGTTATGTAATTATTTATTACTGACTGTTGTTATATACAGGTGTAATGAAAGGATCTGTAACAATATGTAATGGGCTTTACTACACAATCCTGAGTTTTAACGACCCTGATGAAGAGGGCTTTTGAAAACATTGTGGGAAAAGGAGAAAATGCTGGTAACCAGCATTTTCTCCTTTTCCCACAATGTTTTCTACCCTATCAAAGACAGAAATCATCACTTGAGCTACATTTACTTTGTCATCTGCAGATGCTTTGAGTTTGTTCGAGTTTAGAATTTTGTGGTTTGGTACAGAGTTCAGAGCTTGTTGTTGAAGGAAAAGTAAAATAGATTTTAAATGGAGTAGAAAAGTTACCAAATTTTACATTTAATGTCAAAAGGTTTTCTTTCTGATAGAGGAAGGAGAGACAGACAAGTGAATAATACAAAACGACAGAAAAAATTGTCATCTGTATTCAGTGTTTTAAGATAGTTTAAAGTTTGGAGATTTTTTACCTATTTTGATTGACCAGTAACTCTATCTGAAAAACTTCATTTTTTCTAAAAGGAGATTGAAGAAACACCATTTTGTGATGCTATTCATACAGTCCTTGAGGAGAGGTCATATTCGGCAATGAAAACTCTTCTAAACCAATTTTGTGAACTTTTCTTACAAAATTTCTGTACTTTTTTTAATTCTCTTCTCATATTTTACAAAGTTTTTGTTCAGCTTTGTGAAATGGAAAATTAATTTTTGTTTAAAAATAAAATTAATTACTTGCATGGTGAAAAAAGGAAGGACACCCAATCATTATGTTGTAAAACATGTATTTACCGTATAAACACATGATCTTTATTCCCATGACTGTCTCTGTTTGGTTTTATTTATTCCTGGAACAGCTGCAGGCTGTTACTAGTACCACAGTATTATCATTCATTGTTTCCTTTGCAGTCTAAAGTTGATTTCATGGCTTTACTGAAAGAGACAACAGACATTGACAAACATGCACGCTGGAGTGATGTAAAACGTAAAATTGACTCCGATCCTCGTTACAAAGCAGTTGACAGTAGCTCCAGGCGTGAAGACTGGTTCAAGGATTATATTAAAACTCTAGAAGAGGTAAGACTATATTGTGTGTGTAGTAAAATGCTGTTAGGGATTCCCTGTCTTTGAAATTATGTTCAAGTTTCATAAACTGTCAGTAAAATTAAGTGTAATATTCAGCAAAGTAATGTATTTGATTTTATGGGTAGACCCTTGACCCTGATAGTGAAATGAAAGGCATATCAGTACTTTCAAGGCTGCTTTGTAAAGATCACAAAGTGAAGATCAAAGATCAAACCACTTATTCTGTATAGTCATGTCTTGTTCTACCTTGTCTGCAAGAGCACATCTTAAAGGTATCTTTGGTACCCTATGTTTTAGCTCTCCTGAGAATAAAGTGCTAATCCATGCATCAACAATTTCTCCATACATTTACTATAGCAATAGGCCAGTTGCAATCAAACTTCACAAAAGTACTTCTTGGATGTCTTTTTTAGCTCACCTGAGCACAAAGTGCTCAAGGTGAGCTTTTGTGACCATGCTGTGTCTGTAGTGTGTCATCCGGGTCATCAACATTTACCTTGTGTACACTCTAGAGGCCACATTTTCAGTCAGATACTCATGAACCCTGGTGAGAATGTTTGTCTTGATAAAATCTTGGACTTGTTCAAAATTGGGTCATGTAGGATCAAAAAGTAGAAAAACTTTGTGTGCACTCTGGAGGCCATATTTTCAGCATGATACTCTTGAAACTAGGTCAGAATGTTTGTCTTGATAATATCTTGGACAAGTTCGGAATTGGTCCATGTTTGGTAAAAAAGTAGGTCACTGGACTGAATCTTAGAAAAACTTAGTGTTCACTCTAGAGGCCACATTTTCAGCCTGATACTAATAGAACTAGGTCAGATTTTTGTATGATATCTTGGAGAAGTTGGAAATAGGGTCATATTGGGTAAAAAAAGTAGGTCACTGGGCTAAATCTTTGGAAAACTGTGTGCAGCATAGAGGCCACATTTTTAACCTGATACTTATGAAACTAGGTTTAGTAGAGGTGAAACAATACGGTAAAAAGCGTATTGCAATATATTGCAATACGGCTGACCCGTATTGCAATACGTATTGCAATATGCTGTATATGCTGACATTTAGCATATCTGACCACTTGTAGTCACTGTTAGGGTAGCATATGCTCAAAAGGTGATAAAGAAAACTAGTACATGTGCTTGGAACTCTTCCATTCTTTCAAGATAATGAACCAAAAAGCAATTGTTTCGCATGAACAAATAAAAACAAACTGAAATTGACTAGTCTTTAACACTCGCTATCTTGACGATTTTCGTCTGCCATTTTTTTTTCTTCAAGAGCGTACTTGTTTATATAAAAACCAGCGCTACTATACCGAACTTCGGGACATGGCTCAACAGAGTAGACAGTGCGATACACTAACTTACTCAGTTGCTTACTGCACTAACACTAATACTTTGCCGCTTAACTACTGGAAAACGCAAAAATAAGTGTGAGCAAAGTTATAAGAAATGAATAACATACAAACTCCATTGATCCAAAAGCATTAAAGCTCGACGTTTATTTGGAGTTCGTGTCGTGAATTTTATGTGGTCATAGTTTTACCTAAACACCGGTGACACCGCCTGTGGAAAAAAATAAACAACTTTCGCTTTCGGAAATCTTTAGAACTGTAAGTTGAAAAACGATCGATTTCTGACAGAATTTTTGGGAAAACCGGACTTTCTGATGCAATTAAGAGAAGTTGACATATTGCAGAAATACCGATACGGTAAAATTCGAACCGGTTTCGGTTTTTTCTTTGAATAGACCGCGGTTAATCGGTTAATCGGTAAACCGTTTCACCACTAAGGTTTAGATTCATTGTCTTGATGATATCTCAGACATGTTCGATACTGTATCAAAAGGTAGGTGACTGGGTCAGATCTTGGAAAAACTTTGTGTTTACTCTAGAGGCCACATTTTCAGCCTGATACTAATAGAACTAGGTCAGATTTTATGTAGGATATCTTGGAGAAGTTTAAAATAGGGTCATATCGGGTCAAAAAGTAGGTTACCTGGCCAAATCTTAGAAAAACACTCAAGAGGTGACATTTTCAGCATGATACTTGTGAAACTTGGTCAGAATGTATGTCTTGGTATCTTGTACAAGTTGAAATTCGGCCATGTCATGTCTACAGTGTTGCATCCAGGGCGCGCGATTGCGCAAATCCCTCTGTTTACACTTTAAGTCCCGCAATTTTAGATTTTTTCGGGTGGCAACTCCTGCAGACACGGTTATAATCCCCCGCTCTGCAATAGTCTGTGCGCAACAGAATTGCAATTTACAAGGAAGACGCTCCATGTAATCGATTCTGGCCAAAAATAATAACCCGCATATCAGTTATGCCGGTAGCGAAATAAGGTCGTAAGCAGTACATTCTACAATTTCACTTACATCAGTTTATCGATATCTTTCTGGGGAAATACCCGTATGACGTAATCGGCTAGAGGGATAGATGGCATTGTTCAATTCCTCGGATGACGTAATTGGGATATGTGCTATTGAGGAATACCCCGGTAGTAATTTCAACGCGTGTAGCAGTAAAAGAAGGAGAGACGTTTATTTCAAAAGTGTTAATTAACTGTAATTATATGATATTGTTCAGGTACTAACTGTTAGTATATGATATTGGTAATTTTTTCAAAGGTAAATATATGCGACATAATTCCAAAGGTATATTCATGCTAAATAAAGGTAATTTAGATGAGTTTTTATCTGCGGTGCACTCAAATTGTTCACTCCCCCCATTTTTATTATATGATGGGGGATCTCCCCCTCTCTGAGGTCATCCTGGATGCAACACTGTGTCTAAAAGTAGGTCACTTACACTCAAGTGTTTTAGACCATTAAAACCAAGATCTCTTCAGCTTTATCAACTGTAGGTGACTTTACTCAGGTAAGTGCTTTAGGGCAAATGGCCCTCTTGTTTTTTTTTTCCTCATTAGTTTACATATGTTTCAGGTCTTTGTATAAATGGGTTTCTGGAGCTGAATATAAAAGATAATAATAGAAATTTTTGGTCATTTGTAATGAAATTTCCAATGCATAAAGGTTTGATGATCATGTGTAAAACCATAAGATTCACAGATAAGAACTTGTATATTCAGTTGTTAGTGTCCTGGATTGGGGTCAAAATTGCCTGGCTCTCAGGTTCAGATAATGGCAAAAGAAAAACAAGAATTGAATTACTGGGAAAACTGCTTTAACCCTTTCCCAAACAAGCCCTGCTTTTCACGTGTCTGCAGTACAAAGCTTTTGAAAATACTGTGGGAAAAGGAGAAATCGCTCGTAACGAGCAATTTCTCCTTTACCCACAGTATTTTCTACCCGTTTTGACACCTTTCTGCCATTTTCATCAAATTTAAAATCGTTTTCTGCAAACTCTTTCAATTTGGACCTGTCTAAAATTTGTCTTTTGGGAAAGGGTTAAATGATTATCAGAATTATTAACCCAGTAAATAATTATCATACCGATACATCTTTCCACGCCTCTGCAGTGGACAGTTTTTGAAAAAAATTGTGGGAAACAGAGCAGCTGCTTGTAACAGTGTTTTGTCCAGGTGTAAAATTTTGCAGGTCATTTTGACCCCTTACCCAGGAATTTGGGAATCAAAATTGGCGCACATTTCTTTGTGTCGTCTTCAAATGAATGATGAATAAACAAGTTTTTGATATTCTTTTGTTTATGTTTCATTGACATCACCTAATACTGTGGAAAATGAGAGGCTTCATTTAATATGCCGTCAAAAGTCGCTGATTGTTCTATGTGGAAGACATTCTCTGCCATGTCAAAGTCAAGAATCAGTACTTCAGAATCTTGACACAGTACAATTTTTGTTAGATTTACTATTTAGATCAGCTCGTTTGCTTTGGGTGCTAATAATGCTGTCAAAAGTTGTTTTTTCTTTGGTGCTGATGACACGTTACGCCAAGCAATAGTCAAGGTTTCTTTGAGACTTGCAGTGAGACTCAATTGGTTCCCTGTTTATCAGCTCTTGTACGGCATTTGCATTCTGAATTGTATACCAATACAACTACTCCCCCGATTTAAAAGTGGAGCATATTGGAGATTGGATTCGGGAACCAGAGAGATTTGTCATTCAGATTCATCACCTATATTTTTCATTCATATACTTGGAAAATGGGTTTTGATTTAAGCATGTCTGAAAAGATGCAACTGTAAGATTACCACGGGACAAGTGAGTAAAAAACATGTCAAAGATGAAAAAAACATGCTCTGGAAAAATCACTACTTGTAACAAAGAATTACTCATTGACATGCAATATCTCATTTTGTGGTCTGCAAATGCTTTCAATTTGGAACAGTCTGAAATTCTGGGGTTTGGTAAAAAGTTAAAGCATTTTACCTCAGGGTCATTTAAACTCGGGATTTTGTTGTAAAGGGTTAAATGTGTACTTGACAGCTAGAGTATCCTTCACCTTTTGTGACATATCTGCTTATTTTTGCTAGGAGGAGTCAGATGATGAAGATAGAAAAACTCGGGAAAAACAGGAGAGAATTCAAGAAAGCATCCGCAAGAGAGAGGAAGAGGTTCAACGGTCATTGTCAAATTCCCTGCGTGAGAGGGACAAGGAAAGGGAACAGCACAAGAAGGACGAAGCCATACAACTGTTTAATGCCCTCTTGGCGGATTTGGTAATCATTGTAGAGTTTGAATTATGAAAATGTTCTGTTACACTTGTGTTCCTTAACTCTTTACCACATGAAAAAATTTGCAGACTGATCCAAACTGAAAGCATTTGCAGACGACAAATTCAGTGTGGCTCAAATGCTGGAAGTGTCCTTGACAGAGTAGAAAACATTGTGGGAAAAGGAGAAAATGCTGGTTACCAGCATTTTCTCCTTTTCCCACAATGTTTTCAAAAGGGTTTTTCTTCAGGATCGTAAAAAGTCAGGATTGTGTGGTAAGGGGTTAATTTCTGTAAGTATTATTCTTAGACATACCTTGCTCAAACCTTAGAGGGGGGAAAAAATAGAAATGAAAATGGCATTTTCATATACCATGCTCAAATCTTAGAGGGGGAAAAAAAAGGAAATGAAAATGGCATTTTCAACTTGTAAGGGATACTGTTGATATTGCAAATTTAACCCAGTACCTCACAATCCAGACTTTTAACAACCTGTGAAAACAATTGGAAAAGGAGAAAATGCTGGTAACCAGCATTTCCTCCTTTTCCCACAATGCTTTCTATCCTATCAATGGTGGAAACCATGTTTTGCACTACAATTACTTTGTCATCTGCAAATGCTTTTTATTTGATTGAGTCCTTAATTTTGGTTGTTTGGTAAAGAGTTACAGCTCTATTGTTCTCACTAAATTATAGATCCAAGAGAGGATTTTAAAGATCTCTGTATTATTTCCTTTTAAAGGTTCGTAATGCGGAAGCATCATGGAGAGATACAAGGAAACAACTGCGTAAAGATCATCGCTGGGATCTTGCAAGTTTATTGGAGAGGGAAGAAAAAGAGAAGCTGTTTGAAGAACACATTGAAGCGCTGACGAAAAAAAATCGGGAAATGTTTCATAAACTCCTCGATGAAACACAAGGGGTAAGGTGAAAGTCATACTTCAGTCAGTGTTTCCATCTTAAGCAACAAGAGTTGGAGGCCAGGGAGTTTATGTCACGAGTCATGATCCAGTGTCTTGTATAAAATGTGTCTGTGCCGTAAATTTTTCTCAAACATCTTTTCCTGGGAATACTGAACTGATTATAACCATATTTCATGGAAATGTTCTTTTTTGCATGAATGATCTGTTGACATTTTTGAGACGGCATTTTTATCAGAGAACAAATGACTGTTTCTTTTTGTTAGCTCACCTGAGCACAAAGTTGTTATGGTGAGCTTCTGTGATCGTGCTGTGTCCGATGTGCGTCATGCGGTCGTCAACATTTACCTTGTGTGCACTCTAGAGGCCACATTTTCAGCCAGATCCCGATGAAACTTGGTCAGAATGTTTGTCTTGATAAAATCTTGGACAAGTTCGAAATTGGGTCCTGTGGGGTCAAAAAGTAGGTCATAGGGCCAGATCTTAGAAAAACCTTGTGTGCACTCTAGAGGCAACATTTTCTGCCTGATACTCATGACACTTTGTCAGAATGTTTGTCTGGATAAAATCTCGCACAAGTTCGAAATTGGGTCACGTTGAGCCAAAAAGTAGGTCACAGGGCCAAATCTTAGGAAAAGCTTGTGTGCACTCTAGAGGCCACATTTTGAGCCTGATACTCATGAAACTGGGTCAGAATGTTTGTTTGGATAAAATCTCGGACAAGTTCGAAATTGGGTCATGTCGGGTCAAAAATCATAGGTCACAGGGCCAAATCTTAGGAAAGCCTTGTGTGCACGCTAGAAGCCACATTTTCAGCCCGATACTTGTGAAACTTGGTCAGAATGTTTGTTATTGGTAAAATCTTACACTACTTTGAAATGGGGTCGCGTCAGGTCAAAAAATAGGTCACAGGGCCAAATCTTAGAAAAACCTTGTGTGCTCTCTAGAGGCCACATTTTGAGCCTGATACTCATGAAACTTGGTCAGAATGTTTGTCTGGATATAATCTTGGAGAGGTTTGAAATAGGGTCATGTTGGGTCAAAAAGTAGGTCACTAGGTCAAATCTTAGAAAAACCTTGTGTGCACTCTAGAGGCCACATTTTTAGCCTATTACTTACGAAACTTGGTCAGAATGATTGTCTGGATGGAATCTCCGATGAATTTGAAATTGGATGACGTTGGGTCAAAGTGGGTCACTGAGCCAAATCTTTGAAAAATCTTGCGTACATTCTTGAGGCCACATTTTCAGCCTTATGCTTATGAAATTTGGTCAGAATGTTTGTCTTAATAAAATCTTGGACACATAGAAAATTGGGCCATTTCGAGTCAAAAAGTAGGTCACAGGGCTAAATCTTAGAACAAACTTATGTTCTCGGTAGATGCCACATTTTCAGCTTGATACTCATGAAACTTGGTCAGAATGTTTATCTTGATAAAATCTTGGACAAGTATGAAATTGGGGGTCATTTCCGGTCAAAAAGTAGGTCATGGGGCCAAATCTTAGAAAAACCTTGTTTGCACTCTACCAGCCACATTTTTAGCCTTATACTCATGAAACTTGGTCAGAATGTTTGTCTGGATGAAATCTCGGAAGAGGATGATATCAAGTCATGTCAGGTTAAAAAGTAGGTCACAGGGCCAAATCTTAGAAAAACTTGTGTTACTCTAGAAGCCACGTTTTGAGCCAGATTCAAAATTCAACCATGGGCTAAATCGGTCAAAAAGTAGATCACTCATACATTTTACATCATCATGACCAGGATCTTTTCAGCCTTATCAATCCTTGATGACCTTACTCAGGTGAGCGTTTTAGGGCCAATGGCCCTCTTGTTTGTATTTTGTTTGGAATAACCTGATAGTGCAATCTCTAAAGAAAAATAGCTGTAATGGATGTGGCCATTGTATTTGGCCTTCAATGGAATTTTTGTAAATCTTAATGCCTTTCTGTATAATCTAATTTTGTGTAACTCTGGGCCAACATGTGCCTATTGTTATCAATGTCATTTTGTTTGTCGGTTTAAAATTTAGTTTTGCCTTTTCTTCGATTGTTTATATCCTACTGTTACTCATTCTATACAGTCTAATTTTATATTGGGACGTACTAATACAAAAGTATGTAATTTGGAAATAAAAAGAAATACCTATTTCTAGTTGTTTGGAAAATGTTGGTGGAAAAGAAGCAATTGCTTTTTACACGTTTGGAAAATGTGTACAAGTAACTGTTGCAAGACATTTATTTAAAAAAAAAATCTCCATCAAAGATCCATCTTGCCACAGCAACACTGCTGAATGCAACATTCTGCCACAAGCAACCCAAGTTTGAAACTACAGTCCCTTTTTTGAATTTTTTTTTTTTTTTGTAAATCAGCTTTTGTTTTCCCTTGATCATTAGGGACTATTTTCTATGTTTACAATACTGTGGCAGACTACATGGAGAGAATTGCTGGTAACATTTGCTGCTAGATTGGGGAAAAAAATGTATATTTTTATGTAGAGCAGAGAATGATCATTAATGGACCATCGGCTGATTAAATTTGTAGCTTCATCCTGTTGTCTTGCCAAATATTATTTTCTTATGTTTTACCAGTATAAATAGAACACAAACTGACTAAATCAAGATGGATAGAATTGTTATGTTACAGTGATGGATTCTTGGTGAAATTTTATGCAAATGTTCTTTTTGTTTATTATATACCTTTGGACAGTTTTTGTTCTTTTCTTGAAAATGTGACACAGTTTGAGGAAGTTCAGCAAAGTGTGGCTTCTACCGAACGCCTTACTCTGTGAAATATCAGTCCAACAGTATAGGTCTTCAATAAAAATGGTTTTTGAAGAAATGTTGTGGATCCATTTTGCAACCTTTTTGGAAGCAGCATTGGATGATTATACAAAACTACTTGAAATCAGTATGGAATGAACATTTAAGAAAATGTCATGAAATGGAGTAATCCACATATATGGTACATATGATCAATTATCACTTATCTTTTATCAGATAACTTTGTCCACATCATGGAAAGAAGTAAAGAAGATGATCAAAGAAGATCCAAGGTATTCCAAGTTCTCCTCCAGTGACAGGGTGTGTATCTTTATCCCTAATCTTAGAATCTTATTAGATACATCTCTTGTTTTTTTAACTCCTAGGCACTGGTAAGAGTGGGTAAGAAAATTGACAAAAATTGTCATCCCTAAAACCCTGGTGATGGATACTGATAAGAAATCTCTTGAGACAATTAAATTGTCTTTATAGTTCACGTTAGTACCCACATTACAGGTTTTGTTGACAGATTAAATATATTGTACTCTGAACTGAAAAATAGTCCTGTCAGAATTAGTAGTTCAGTAGTATAGTTTATGCTCTGTTTTCCACCACTGTCTTGAGATTTTAAATCAAATACTCCTATACCCTCAGTCAATTTCATGTGTAAACAGTCTTAAGCGAGAGCACAAATGTTTTACAAATTTTGTATTCAATGGGCCAAGAGTTCGAGTCTTGGCTAATTCAATATATATTAGAATGGGTAAAATAATCCGTTATTAACCCTTTACTGTACCACCCCATGTTTTAATGACTCCTTTTGAAAACATTGTGGGAAAAGGGGAAAATGCTGGTAATTGGCATTTTCTTCTTTTCCCATAGTGTTTTCTACCCTGCCCAAGGCAAATCATATTTACTGTCAACAAAAGCCTTCAATTTGGAGTTGTCCAAAATTTTGTCATTTGGTAAAGAGTTAAAAAGGTTTTCTTTTTCCTTTGTCACCTTTTAATCATCTGCTTTCTTGGAGAAGTAGTGCAAGATGTAACAAACTTGCATGTACTGAAGTCGCAGCACATAGAGTGCAAAAGAACAAGTAATAGGCCTTAATCACATAATTACGGATCCATAATAGCCACCTTTCTTTAACTCTTTACCAAATGACAAAATTCTATACTTGCCAAAATTGAAAGCATTTGCAGATAACAAATGCGGCTCAAAAATTGAAATCTTATTTTGAAAGGGTAAAAAACCTTGTGGGAAAAGGAGAAAATGCTGGTTACCAGCATTTTCTTCTTTTCCCACAATACTTTTCTTTCTCAGGGTCGTTAAGTCGGGATTGTGTGGTAAAGGGTTAACACAGCTTGATCACGAGGTAGACTGATCCTTGGACAAACAGAAAATGTACCAATAGCAAAGAGTTTCGACCCAGGTCAGCTTGTGTAAACTGCGCAGGATGACCTGGGTTGATACTTTTTGCAGCTGCATTAAGCCCCTTTTTCAGAGAGCATGGCTCAAATTATCTGTGTATATTTCAGAGGAGGGAGAAGGAGTTTGATGACTTTCTCCGTGAAAAATATGTTCAAGCCAAAAGTGACTTTAGGGAATTACTGAAAGAGACAAAATTAATCACCTATATATCAAAAGCCAAAATGCAGGAATCAGATGCACACTGGAATGACATTATAAAGATTCTCGAGGTATGCCGTTTCAACCTATTTGGCAGACTGGTGTAATTGTGAATTGCTATCTAAGAAATAGAGAAAATTTATTTTGATGGGTCTTTTTTTTTTTTCTAAAAATGTTTGACATGAACATTACATTAATTCATGGTGCTTTAACCCTTTCCCAAACGATAAATTTTCGACTGGCCCAACTTGAAAGAGTTTGCAGACGACAATTTTAAATTTGATGAAAATGACAGAAAGTTCTCCAAAAGGGTAGAAAACACTGTGGGAAAAGGAGAAATTGCTTGTTACGAGCAATTTCTCCTTTTCCCGCAGTGTTTTCAAAAGACTTGTACTGCAGACATGTGAAAACCAGGGCTTGTTTGGGAAGGGGTTAAGGAATTTATATGTTTGGAGAAGGCTGTGTTTCAGCAGTCTTAATGGCTCATACAAGCTATCAGAGCTGCCATTGCTTTGTTTCTAGAGAAAGTCTGTCGATGATGTGTTTATGAAGACTAAATGACATGATGGTGTGGAAGTAAGCCAATTGTTACATTTCATGATTTGGAAGTTATACACTTAATCATAAGACAGTGTATCATTAAGTTATGTTACTTCCAATTTGTAAAATGAAACTGATTTACCTCTTCCCACTCTATTTAATTCTTTAACACACAATCCCATATTTTTACGACCCTGTGGAAGAAGCTTTAGAAAACATTGTGGGAAAAGGAGAAAATGCTGGTATCCAGCATTTTCTCCTATTTCCCACCATGTTTTCTACCCCAACAAAGACTAATTCCATCATTTGAGCTACATTCAAATTGTCATCTGCATATGCCTTCATTTTGGACAAGCCTAAAATTTTGTCGTTTGGTAAAAAGTTAAAACTTTCAACTTATTTCCACATGTTAACTCCACCTCGCAGCCAGTTTTTAGACTGGTCCAAAATGAAAGCCTTTGCAGATGACATGTTGCTTAACTCTTTACCAAACGACAAAATCCAAAGCATTAGCAGACGACATTAAATGTGGCTCAAATGGAAGAGAGTGTGATTGAAAGGGTAGAAAACATTGTGGAAAAATGATGAAATGCTGGTTACCAGCATTTTCTCCTTTTACCCCAAAGTTTTCTACCCTATCAAAGACAAATGCCTTGACTTTAGCCACTCATGATTTGTTGTCTCCAAATGCTTTCAATTGTTACTAGTCTAAAATTCTGTTGTTTGGTTAAAAGTTAAGTGAAAAACAGTTGAAATACTTCTAAGCCAATAATGGCCCTTTTTAACTCTAAATTTTTGCTTAAAAGCAACTGTTGCCAGGTGTTGGCAAACACCAGCGGTGCTCCCATTTCTTTTTTTCCCCTTATTGAAAGCAACTTTTCGTTGGCAAGACAAAATTGTGGATGAATGGTTAGAATTTATGTTGTGAAATAGGATTATATATTTTGCTGTTTCCTTTTCCACCAGAATGACAAACGTTACCTCAATCTGGAACCAGTGGCAGAGGAGCGCAAAAAGATGTTAATGGCATATATAGAAGATCTTGAAAAGAAGGGAGTGCCACCCCCACCCACAGCCACAGAACCTTCAAGGAGAAAGTGAATCACAGGCTTCCATTTGCTTTGGACACTTGTTCTGAACATTTGTTAAAACATACTTTAAGGCTTACCAGTGAATTAGTAATTTTATGGGTGTTAGAATGTCTGATACAGCAAGGGTTGTGTCCCGCTGAAGTGATGAAGATTTAAATTTGCTAAACTTGATGTGAAAGGTTAGAAATTTTTCAGTTTTTTAATTGGAAATTGGTGTACAGTTTAATCTTCATGTTGCTGTGTGATAGTAGAAGCAAGAGGTTTTTTTTAATAAACTTTATCAAATGACAAAATTTTATACTTGTCCAAATTGAAAGCTTTTGCAGTTGAATAAAATAAATGTGACTCGAAATTTATATTTGGAAGGCTAGAAAACATTGTGAGAAAAGGAGAAAATGCTGGTTACCAGCATTTTCTCCTTTTCCCAATATGTTTTCATAAAGGCTTCTTCTTCAGGGTCATTAACAGTTGGGATTCTGTGGTAAAGGTTTAACCTTTTCACCATGGTATCATTAGACAGGACAAGCCAATCAGAGTTGTTCAGTCTTTAGCTATTGATGTGACAGCAAGACTGAAAATTGGGGCTAATTTTGCTCGTAGAATGCCAGGATGTGAAAGGGCATACATGTATTTAATTCTTTCACTGCCAGAGTGGACTGAAAAAGCTTTTGAAGATTCATAGATCAAGATCAGATTGCACAGAAAATGATGTCTGATCTCAGATCTGCACTATCTTCTTCTTTATCCTTTTTTATTGACCAAAAATTGTCTTTACTTGCAGTGGAATCTTAATCATTATTGTGCAATTATCTTGCATTTCTCGATCCACATATGAAATATTTTCAAAAAGTTTAAATAATGCATTTTTTCTGTAATGAATATTTTTTTTAAAAAAAAGTCCAAATAATTCATTTTTTCTGCAATACTCAGTGCAGAATAAGTTTTCACACACACGTCTATGGTCATAAATTTTGGTTAATTGAAATAATATTTTTTGTTGCCTCTAAGTCTGGCTTCTGTAGATTTTTTTTTTTTCTATGTAAAAGAGAGTAGTTTTTAGCTGTGACTGAACTTAGGCCTGTTTTTTAGAATTATCTAGATGGATTGAAAGAAGGAAAGGGATGCAAATTACGGATTAACCTGTGGTTAAATTACCATAAGGAAATCTGTAATTATACAGTTAATATGTTATATTACTTGTTACGATTACAAATGTGATTAGTAGGACATCTTTTGTACATAATTGCTTTTAGCTTCAAAATGTGTGTTGTTGGGGCAAACTTGTCTTTTCATTTTTATTTAATTGGCATATAGAACCAAGAAGATTGGTAACTTTTTGTTGCTGCTTATCAGCTGAAATACAGGCTTGTACAACTCTTCTTGTGTTTTCTCTCCAGAAAGATTCTTTCATTAAAATCATGTAAAAATCAATACAATTTGTTTTATTTCTATTATGATGTCATTTGTTTTCATACTATACAGGCTAATATTAGACCAAGTCAAACATTGATACAAACTAGAACTGTTGCAAAGCAGACAAAATACACCCCCGAGCACCTTGTCACTGAAGCAGCACTTACAGAGAAAACAAGTTCCCCTTTGACTTCGGTTTTTGACCCATGTGACCCCAAAACAATAGGGCACCTCTTTGGGTCATAAGCAACACTTGCATAAAGTTTCAGGATCCTAGGTCTAACAGCTTTTGAGTTAGAGCATGGAAGCAACAAAGTTTACAGACGGACAGACAGACATGGTGAAACCAGTATGTATCCCATTTCCGTACCGAAAAGCAAGTTGCAACTACAAAGTTTTATCCAAAAAAAAACACACGTGCATCTTAATTTTTCTACTTTTTTGTCAATGTACATGACAATTTACAAGTTTAGAACGATACAAGATTAGAACAGCTAAGTAACATGTTTTGCATGTTTTCAACAGAAAAATCTTGTAAAAGTAACGGGTTTCAAAAGTTACCATCCACTGTCAAGATGATAGCCTAAACATAATGTACATACATGTATGTTAAATATTGTCTCTATATTAACTCTTTACCACAATGCTGCCTTTAAACAACCCTGGAAGAGAAGCTGTTTGAAAACAATGTGGGAAAGGGAGAAAATGCTGGTAACCAGCATTTTCTCCTTTTCCCACAATGTTTTCAACCCTATCAAAGAAAAATGAACCATTTGAGCCACATTGAAATTGTCTGCAAATGCTTTCAGATTGGACAAGGCTTAAAATTTTGTCATCTGGTAAAGGGTTAAAGTGCCTCTTGTCACAAAACAAACATGAAGGCACCCATGTATCCAAAAGCATCAACTGAATTGATCTCCTGATTCCTTGTAACAGTTCAATGAAAACAACTACATGTACATCTTTTAACCCTTTACTACACAATCCTAAGTTTTAGCGACCCTTAAGAAAAGGACTATTGAAATTGTTGAGGGAAAAGGGGAAAATACTGGTAAGCAGCATTTTCTCCCATTCCCACAATGTTTTCTAACCTTTCAAAGAAAGATTTCCTAATCTGTGCAACATTTAATGGTGTGGTCTGCAAATGCTCTCGAATTGGACTGGTCTACAATTTATTATTTGGTAAAGAGTTAACCCTTTACTGCACAGTGACGCCTTTTGACGCCCCTGGAAAAGAAGCCTTTTGAAAACATTGTGGGAAAAGGAGAAAATGTTGGTAACCAGCATTTTCTCCTTTTCCCACAATGTTTTCGACCCTATCGAAGAAAAGTTGCACCATTTGAGCCACAATGAAACTGTCGTCTGCAAATGCTTTCGATTTGAACGAGGCTAAAGTTTTGTCGTCTGGTAAAGGGTTAAAGCAATTACATTATGCTTTATATCTAGACGCACCAAAAACTGACACAACTGAGGGCATTTGAATGAAATTATGAATTGGTTCACTGAGAAGTGTTGACAGACGGCCTGCAAGTGACTTTTTCAACCTGGAGATGATTTTTGAAAACAATGTGGCAAAAGGCTTGCAAAAAGGAATTTGTCAATTCAAGAAGGTCATCCATATTTTCCACCCATGCTTTCAGGATTATCTGCTGCAAATTTGGTTCAGAGATCGCGTAATTAAAATCAACTTCACAGGTTTTTAGGTCTCATAATCTTTTCAGATGGAATGCACGTCAAACTTCAAACACTGTGACCTATCATGTTTGGTTTCAGAGATAACCACGTGGTCTCTACGTCCCATAATCTTTTCCGATGTAATCCACATCAAACTTAAACGCTGTGACCTATGATAGGACCATCATTCTGGGGGCAATACTCATAGACATCAGCTCTTGGAACAGGAGTTTGCATGCATATGGGATCCTAATTTGGGAAATCTGAAAAAAAAAAAAGTTTTTTTTTGTAATGATTCTGCTTATCGCAAATACGGAAATACCACAGTTACTTGTTTAAGACCTCATTTAAGAGGTCTGGAAAGCTTTCATTCCTTGAGTAGAAGAAAACAACAACAAAACAAGAGGGCCATGATGGCCCTGGATCGCTCACTTGAGTCAATAGGCGAAATTTCACCCCAGGGTCATAATGACCCAATTTAAAACTCGTCTAAGATAATATTAAGGCAAACATTCTGACCAATTGTCAGGTCAGTTGAGCTGAAAATGTGGCCTCTGGAGTGTCCAAAATGTATTTTCTTCAATTTGAGCTAGTGACCTAGTTTATCACCCTGCATGACCCAATTTCAAACCAATTCAAGATATCATCGAGTCAAACATGCTGACAAATTTTCAGGTCAGTTGAGCAAAAATTTTGACCTCTAGAACGCCAACAATACATTTCTTTAATTTGACCTTGTGATCTAGTTTATGACCCTATCAGACCCAATTTCTGACTGATCTGAGATATCACGTCAAAAATGTAAACCAATTTTCAGGTCAATTTGGCTAGAATTGTGGCCTCTAGCGTACCCATAAGGTATTTCTTCAATGTGACCCAGTGACCTTTTACAGTCAGATGACCTTGTTAATGACCCTATGTGACCCAATTTTGAACTCATTTGAGATATCATCAAAACAAACATGCTGACCAATTTTCAGGTCAATTGAGCAAGAATTGTGGCCGCTAGAGGCCCACAAGATATTTCTTTAAATTTGACCTAGTGACCTAGTTTATGACCCTATGTGACCCAATTTTGAACTCATCCAAGATTTTATAAAGACAAACATGCTGATCAATTTTCAGGTCAACTGAGTAAGAATTGTAGCCTCTAGAGAGCCCACAAGGAATTTTTGTAAGTTGATCTAGTGAGACATAGTTTTTGATCCTAGGCGACCCAAATTCAAACTCATCCAAAATTTCATCAAGACAAACATTGACCAATTTTCTGGTCAATTGAGTAAGAAATGTGGCCTCTAAAGTGTCCACAAGGTATTTCTTTAATTTGACCTAGTGACCTTGTTTATGACCCAAGGTATCCCAAACTCAAACTCATCCGAGACTTTATTCAGACAAAGATTCTGACCAATTATCAAGACAATTGAGCAATAAATGTGGCCTCTAGTGTGTCCACAAGGTATTTCTTTAATTAGACCTAGTGACCTAGTTTATGTCCCCAGGTGACCCGATTTCAAACTCATTCAAGATTTCACCAAGACAAACATTCCAACTAATTTTCAGGTCAATTGAGCAAAAAATGTGGCCTCTAGAGTGTCCACAAGGTATTTCTTTAATTTGACCTAGTGACCTTGTTTATGACCCCAGGTGACCAAATTTCAAACTCATCCAAGATTTAATTCAGACAAACATTCTGAGCAATTTTCAAGTCAACTGAGCAAAAAATGTGGCCTCTAGAGTGCCCACGAGGTATTTCTTTAATTTGACCTAGTTTATGAACTTAGGTGACCATATATAGAACTCATCCGAGATTTCATCAAGACAAACATTCTGACCAATTTTCCGGTAAATTGAGTAAGAAATGTGGCCTCTCGAGTGTCTACACGGTATTTCTTTAATGGCCTGTCAAAGAAGTCACATCAGGAACACCCCACAATAAATCTTGAGCTAATTGTATCTTGACCCTCATCAGCAACACAACTTTCATTGACTTCATTATTACCTATTATACCATTTCATTAAAGGCAATGTCTTCTTCTCATCCCTGACGCATGCATAACAACATTCCTTTATAGGACAGATTTTCGCTGCAACCTGGGAATTTCTAAATCGCGCTCAAAATCAAACATGGTTATGTTCAATTAAAAAATGAAGGAGCTAGAGAGTAAACAAAGTTAAATTATGCAATTTTTGAAAGTTCAAGTGCAAATCATTGCGGACATACTGGTCCAATCATGCTCAAAATGGAACTCATCCGAGATTGTACGATCATGGAAATTCTCTTCAAATATGATTAGGTTTGGTGAAAAAGTGAAGGAGCTCGAGAGTAAACAAAATCAAATTAAGCAAATTTTCAAAATTCAAAGGCAAATCACGACGGACATACTGGTCCAATCATGCTCAAAATGGAACTCATCCGATGATTAGGTTTGGTGAAAAAATGAAGGAGCTAGAGTGTAAACAAAGTCAAATAAAGCACTTTTCAAAATTCCAGGACAAATAACTCAGGACATACTACCCCAATCCCGCTCAAAAGGAACTCATCTGACATCTTATTGTCATATATAGTGTGTTAAAATATGATTAGGTTTGGTGTACATTATGTTAAATTGTGATTAGGTTTGAAGAAAAAATGATGGAGCTAGAGTCTAAATGATGTCAAATTCAGCAATTTTTCAAAATTCAAGGGCAAATAACTCTGGACATAGTACTCAAATCACGCTCAAAAGGAACTCATCTGACATCTTATTGTCAAAAATCTTCTGTTAAAATATGATTAGGTTTGGTGAAAAAGTAAAGGAGCTTAAGTGTAAACACAGCAAATTTAAGTGATTTTTCAAATTCAAGGGCAAATAACATAGGGCAAACTTCCATCCAACGTCCATAATTCAAGGTTTTTTGGTAGATGTCTACTAGATGATGCTAAATGCAAAATATGACGGTTCTAGCCCTTATGGTTCAGGACAAGATGATTTTTTAAGATTTCCTGCTTTATCTCTTTGTAAAATCCTGAACCCCACAACAGAGGGCCAATTTCATCCCTGGACCAAAATTTGTAGCATTTTGGTACAGATCCACTAGACAAAGCTACGACCCAAATATGAAAGCTTTAGCCTTTACAGTTTGGGACAAAAAGATTTTAAAAAAATTTCCTTCATTATCTCTATGTAAAATCTGGGAACCCACAACATAGGGCTCATAATGACACTATGGTTATAATTCAAAGTCTTTTAGAAGGGGTCCACCAGGCAAGAAGATTTTTAAAGATTTCCTTCATCTCTATGAAAATCCGTGACCCCACAACAAAGGGCCAATTTCCACACAAGGGCAATCATTTGAAGTATTACGGTAGAGGTCCACTAGATGATGCTACATGCCAAATATGAAAGCTGTAGCCCTGAGGATTTAGGACAAAAAGATTTTTAAAGATTTCCTTCTTTATCTCTATGTGAAATCCGAGACCCCACAACATAAGGCGAATTTCCACACCAGGGCAATTATTTGAAGTATTTTGGTAGAGGGTCACTAGATGATGCTACATGCCATATATGAAAGCTCTAGCCCCTACGGTTTGGGACAAGAAGATTTTTAAAGTTTTTTTCTTTCAGTTGCCATGGCAAACAGAGTTCTTCATGGAATTCAAATCTTTGAAGTATTCTGAAAGTGCATCACCTAAGGACCATTTCTGTGAAGTTTCACTGAAATCTGTTTGCCGGTTTCAGAGGAGAAGGTTTTTCAAGTAATTGTTCATGGATGGACAGACGCCGGACGGTGATCAATCACTATAGCTCGCCTGAGCACTACGTGCTCAGGTGAACTAAAAACATGTTGCTTAATAGTTCAAAATTCAATTTCTTACTATTGGGTAAAAAACTAACAAAAAAAAATATCTTATTGAGTATGAGCCATGCTCTGTGAAAAGGGGATTTAATGCATCTGCAAAAAGTATCAAACCAGGTCAGCCTCTGCAGTCTGACCAAAGTCGAAACTTTCACTATTGATCAATTTTCTGCAGGTCAAAGGACCATTATACCTCCAGAGCCAGTCAATTGTTAAACAAAATGGATTTTATGGATCCATAACTGTGTGACAACTTGCTTAGCATAATGCCTCACAGAGATGCATTAAACTCCCTTTAGCCAGAGGGCTCATATTCATGCTACAAACTTGTTTCACCTGTGTTTTATTCTTGCATCCCCGACACTCGAATGTTTGATTACGCAAGTTGGCTATGGCAATGAGACCACAAAGGTTGCAGACATGGACCCTGTAGGGGTCGGAGGCTTCGAACAGTCTCTCCCGTAGAAACTGGGCTGCACCATGGGCAATCTGACAGTCACGTTCCATTTCTCCAAAACGTAAACCTCCATCTCTGTAAATGAATGATACAATATGTTAATGACACCAATACCTATTTATAAAATGAATTGAATCTTTACCTCCAAAACATGCATTCACCCAAACAATTTTGACAGCTTTTTAAAGTATGACTAGTTACAACAGACTGAGGCTTTAAACATGAATGATTTCTAATTTAATACATGATTCACTACATGAATACAATGTGAAAAGTCTAAAATGGAGAAACTGTCTTTTACAAGGAATTTTTATCCTGCCACAATACTCACAAAATGGCTGCAAGAAGTGATAAGACTGCAAAGCATGCTGATTTTATAAAAATTTAGAGTATTCATACACCTAATAGACACTTGGTTGGGATAAACAATAAGCACAGTCCTTTATTGAATGTCGTGTATACAACATTGATAAAGACACAAAAACAATTAAAGCATTTGTCTAACTTGACCAGCATCTTCTCCTTTTCCCACAATGTTTTCAAAAGCCTTCTTCCTCGGGGTTGGTAAAACTGGGGATAGCGTGGTAAAGGGTTAAACCACGGTCAATATGTTTCTATTTTGTAGCATGGCAGCATAATATGATCAAATAAGGATATAGTACAAGGATCTCGAGTGCTAAATTTGATTTCAATGCTAAGAAAACACACTGGACATTTTTCAAAGCCCTTTTGATCTAACTATCTCGCAACACTTTTGACAGTGTAAATACAAGGTCGGGCTCCACTGTTTGCAACGACTTCAGTTTGGTTTGCACTTCATTAGTCTGTTGCCTTTTTCTGTACCTTGCTCTTCCTTCCATAGGCTGCCTATTCAAGATCTGTAGAGGACCCCTGGCTCTAGAGTGTATTTTGTCATCTACCATGTGTTTGAGACGTTGATAGTAGGTAGGACCCAAAAATACTTGGACGTTTAACTTTCTGCCAGTAAATCCATTAAACAGCACCTACAGAAAAGATAAGATTTTTTTCTGTTTGAAATCCAGTTTTATTCCAAAAAAGAAATATCAATTCATATAAGAAGATACATAGCCTCCTTCAAACTAGTTTAACCCTTTCTCAAACAACAAAATTTACAGACTGGTCCAAATTGAAAGCACTTGCAGACAACACAATAAATGTGACTGGAGAACTGAAATTTGTTTTTGGAAGGTAAGAAAACATTGTGGGAAAGGGGGAAAATGCTGGTTACCAGTATTTTCTCCTTTGCCCGCTATGTTTTCAGCTTTCATTCTCAGGGTCATTAAAACTTATTTGTTTGTTTGTACGCACCAGTATTGATACAACTTTCTTTCCAGAGCCACAGACTACTTTTCTCACATGCATCAGAGGTGAGAGGCGAAAAATCACCGGAAAGAATGTTTGCCTCAACTGGGAATCAAACTTGCAATCACCAGGTCACGTGTCCAATAAGCTAACCACTGAGCCAACCAGGCGGGTCGTTGAAACTCAGGATTGTAAGGTACAGGATTAAACGTTCAACTGAAGTAGATGGGTAGAAAGTTTGAAGTGGTATATCAAAACTCTTGATATACAGATTTGTTCTAGTAACAATATGTGTCTATATTAGGTTATATATTAAAGGCACAATAGCTGCCAAAGAAACAATGTAGGCGTTAAAATGCATTTGAATTTAAACCATACCGTTTAAAAGTATGGACAATACTGTGAAAATGACAATCTATTATTGTGAAGTCAGTCCAAGTGTTAGCTGCTGGCAGAAAAATGAATTTTAAAATCAAGCAAAAAGTAAATGAAAGGTAGCGTGGCAACTTTATATCTAGTTTTGAAAATTATTATTTCATCTAGTTTTGAAAATTAGTATCTCTGCCAGCAACTTACACTTGGACCGACCATACAATAACAGATTGTCATCTTCACAATAATTTCCATACTTTTAAATGGCATGATTTAAGTTCAAAATGCATTTACACACCACTTTGGTTATTTTTGGCAGCTATTGTTACTTTAATATTCAGCCAAATTATAAAACTAAATTTGGTAAAAACACACTCTTATCTTAGATATACACTTGTACATTGTTATATATCCTGCTGGCAAAAAACCTTTTGAAATAACACTATAATGCTATTTCACTTATTTAGTGCTGTAAGGATTGTGCAAACACAAATCACAACCAGAATCATACAATAAAACAACAGAACTTACCCATGCTATCTACACAACTCACCTCATTTCCCCTCTGTTGGTATCCATATTGGTAGAGTAGATTTGACACTTTTTGTACATTTACAGCATCGTTGAATGGTGTCGCATCACCAATTTCTCCTTTGTTGGCTGCTACTTTTCCTTGAAGGCACTCGATCAAGTGACCAATTGTCATACGACTTGGAATAGCGTGAGGATTAATAATAATGTCTGGGGTAATACCTTCACAGGTAAATGGCATGTCCTGAAAAAAGGGTGCGAAAAATTTCATTCCCTTAGAGTGCCAAATAAATCTAGCAGACATTCTCAACCTAGAAATATAACCAAAATAATGGCAATTTCATACATGTTTTTGTCTTCAGTGATTCAGCAAAGTGGACAGTGTAGATCAAAGATCAGGCTGCATGTTTTTTTGCAGTCTGATCTTGATCCACACTGGCCACAAAGGCAACTATAATCCTGAATTGATAATAATGGGTGGGGTAATACCTTCACAGGTAAATGGCATGTCCTGAAAAAATGCAGAAAAAATTTAATTCAAAAGAAAACTGCGATCTTCCTTGATGATGAATCTTAGGAGCGCCGAATAAACTTAGCAGACATTTTCAACCTAGAAATACTACCCAAATAATTGCAATTTCATGGTTGTTTTTGTCTACAATGATTCAGCAAAGTGGACAGTGTAGATCAAAGATCAGGCTGCATGTTTTGTGCAGCCTGGTCTTGATCTAAACTGGTCACAGAGGCAACTACAGTCGTGAAAGGGGCTCTAAGGGTTAAATGTGGATGTCAATGCATCTTGTTCTCTTTGACAAACTGAAACTTTACAGAAACTTAATTTTCCTGCCATGTCCAGTGAAGCTAAGAAAGCTTTTTAAACTGAGAGTAGAATGTCTTGTTAACTCTTTACCAAACAACAAAATTTTAGACCTGTCCAAATTGAAAGCATTTGCAGACGGCAAAATAAATGTGACCCAAAAATTTAAATTTGTTTTTGGAAGGATAGAAAACCTTGTGGGAAAAGGAGAAAATGCTGGTTACCAGCATTTTCTCCTCTTCCCACAATGTTTTCAAAAGGCCTCTTTCTCAGGGTCGTTAAAACTCGGGATTGTGTGGTAAAGGGTTAAATAAGCCCTTATTGATATCATAACAAGAAAACTATCAAAACATTATCCCATACAATGTAAGTTGAGAATCACGACCAGCAGACAGACCAGCAAAACATGTAATCACAATATACAAGCAAAAGAATGGTCAAGCAGGTACATGTATAACTATCAGCAATTCTTTCTGAAGAATGTGAATCTTTTACATACAAGCGTTGGCCGATATCTACTTATTTTCTACACCCACTTAACCCTTTACCACACAATCCTGACTTTTAATGACCCCGAGAAAGAAAACCTCTGAAAACACTGTGGGAAAAAGAGAAAATGCTGGTAACCAGCATTTTCTCCTTTTCCCACAATGTTTTCTACCCTTCCCAAAACAAATTTCAATTTCTCCACATTTATTTTGTCGTCTGCAAATGCTTTCAATTTGGACCAGTCTAAAATTTTGTTGTTTGGTAAAAAAGAATCATCTGTGATTTATTTGATATTTGTGCATCTATGTGCAACATATTCTTTTCCAGAAGAGTGCAACTCCAGACACCTATTTACAGAAATAACAAACCTTCAATTAACCTTCCTCTCCATATGTAACAATTCTGTTCACAACTCACCTCTTGCCTGTATGTTATACCGCAAGTACCCTTCTGTCCATGACGGCTGGCAAATTTGTCACCAATCTGTGGTGTTTTTACTGTTCTTACTCGAATTTTACAAAATTTGTAACCTTCTTGATTTATAGTCACCATCACCTGGAATTCATTTTTTCAAAGCATATAAATTTCTTTCTCTCGTCTATGCAGCATTGAAAATTTCTAATACTTAGAAGTTATGGACAAAATGTGTTTGGATAAATGTATACATACATTTTTTCTTTTCATTTCTTCAATTCTAACTTACACATAATGAACTGTAATTCATTGAAAATCATGAAACTAGAAAATTTTGGAATATATAAGACATTTCCACTCTCATTTTTTCGTAACCCTTTCCCCAATGACAAATTTTAGACCCTCCCAAATTCAAAACATCTGCAGACGAGAAGTTCAAATTAATACAAATAAGCTTAAGTTCTCTGATACGATAGAAAACAGTGTGGGGAAAAAGGAGAAAATGCTGGTTACCAGCATTTTCTCCTTTTCCCACAATGTTTTCAAAAGGCCTCTTACCTAGGGTCGTTCAAACTCGGGATTGTGTAGTAAAGGGTTAAAAAAAAGAAACTGACTGTATAAAGGAATGAATTCTCCCAGTATTCCAGTACTCCATATGTGTGAAAGTATGTCCGAGCCATTGTGGCTTACGTGCAAAAAAGTAACTTGTACCTGAATTTGTACTACTACACCATTCCATGGGAAATGACGTCGCAGTTGCTAAGACGTATATGTGTTTGTTGTCTAAGATACTGAATTACAAGGAATGATGAGAATTTTTTTTGTTTTCATGGAGGGAAAAAAAAAAAACCACACTTAATTGTCAAACAGCTTTGCCGTTTCATACACATACTGTAAGATTTGGTTTTTTTCCTTTTCATACCTCCATGGAAAAAAAAAAATTCTCTTCATTCCTTAAATAAACTGTGGTATTACTCCTTTCCCAAACGACAAATTTTGGACTGGTCCAAATGGAAAGAGTTTGCAGACGACAATTTTAAATTTGATGAAAATGGCAGAAAGGTCTCAAAAAGGGTAGAAAACGCTGTGGGAAAAGGAGAAATTGCTCGTTACGAGCAATTTCTCCTTTTCCCACAGTGTTTTCAAAAGACTTGTACTGCAGACACGTGAAAACCAGGGCTTGTTTGGGAAAGGGTTAAAGAAGTTTTATTCCAGCATTCTAAGCTAGATACAATGTATATCACTAATCACAAACCTGATCAATGATGCCTGTTTCACTTCTCCTCATGAAAACACTTGAGTCCCTCTTTGTAAATCTTCTTGCAGATCCTTCCAGCTGAAAATTGTAAACATACACGTTAATCCTTTCCCAAATGACAAATATTTGACTGGTCCAAATTGAAAGAGTGTGCAGACGGCAATTTTAAATTTGATGAAAATGGCAGGAAGTTCTCAAAAAGGGTAGAAAACACTGTGGGAAAAGGAGAAATTGCTCGTTATGAGCAATTTCTCCTTTTCCCATAGTGTTTTCAAAAGACTTTTACTGCAGACACGTGAAAACCAGGGCTTGTTTGGGAAAGGGTTAATATACACATCGCGATTTCCATCAACCCACTACCACATAGTCCCGAGTTTTAATGACCCTTGGACAAGGACTTTTGAAAACATTGTGGGAAAAGGAGAAAATGCTGGTAACCAGCATTTTCTCCTTTTCCCACAATGTTTTTTATATCTTTCAGAAACAAATCCAATCATCTGACCCCAATCTAATTTGTCATCTGCACATGCTTTCAATTTTGACCAGTCTAAAACACTGTCCTGTGGTAAAGAGTTCAACAGTCTCCAGCCTTGTTTAATGATTCGTAATAGCTGGTCAAAATTACGGATCAAATGCCATCCTTTTCAACACAGATTTCTGTTCTTCATTGGAACTTAGCTGCTTAACCCTTTAACAAACAATCCCAAAAAAAGAAGACTTATGAAAACATCAAGGAAAAAGGAGAAATTGCTGGTAGCCTTCATTTTCTCCCTAATCCATAATGTTTTCAATGTTCCCAAGACAAATTTCAATTTTAGAGTCACATTTTCTGGTCATCTGCAAATGCTTTAAATTTTTACATGTCTTAAAATTTGTTGTTTGGTAGAGTTTAAAGTAAATCAACACCTACACAATCCGCAATTAGGACCTTGGTACATAGTAATCAGAGGTCAGGGGTCATATTCAACAACCAATCCTGACAAATACGGAATGTGATGTAGTAACTTTACTGGTGCTTGTATCTGATTCAAGCAGTGTGAGAATATTTGATATTGCACAAGACCAAAGGTTGAGCGAGATGACAAAATTTTCTTGCGTAGCAGGATGCAAATACAAGTACCTTTTATTAAATACCTAAAACTTTCAACTAAAAAACATTGAAATTGCTGACATTTTATTTGAAAATGGTAAACTGGGAAGTAACTTCGTTTTTATGGATGACACATCAATATTACAGTGTAAAAGTTTAACCAATCAAATCAGAAATTAATATGTACATATTTCACCCACAAGGTATTTCATTATACCATGTTCAAAAATGTATTTGACACAGTGTAAATACAGATTTTTTTTTTTGTAGAGTGATATTTTTATCTGTATGCTGCACATGTATTTGCACCGCAAAATTTACAGGTATATAATGAAAATTGGCAAGTTTATTCCACATAAAGAATTACTGATAGGCTTTTAAAGCAGACATACCTCATCCTCATTAGCAGGTAAAGTGAGAGTTTTACCAATCAGTACATCATCTCCTGATACTCTGACACCTGGAGCAATGATACCATCTTCATCTAGTTTGTCATAGATAGCAGGACGCATACCTGAAACAATACAGCAAAACCTGTGTTAGCCATCATTTGTGTTGGACAGCCACCTGAACTAGGCAGACACTACAGAGGTGTCTGTTTCAAACAGCCACTTGTCTTAAGAAGCTAGTTGTGTTTGTTCCTATGGCTGGTTCCTTAAAGCTTGATTAACTGTTCTTTGTTACCCTCAAACTGCTGTTGTTATTATTATGTTATGCCACCTCATCTTTACCACACAATCCCAAGTTTTAGCCATGTTAAACAATAAGGTTTTTGAAAACACTGTGGAAAAAGGAGAAAATGCTGGTCACCAGCATTTTCTCCCTTTCCCACAATGTTATCTTCCCTTTGAAAGACAAATTTCAGTTCTTGAATCACATTTAGCTTGTTGTCTGAAACTACTTTTAATTCGGACAAGTCTAAAGATATGTTGTAAAGAAGACAAGAGGGCCATGATGGCCCTGTACTGCTCCACTGTACCTGTGGGGCAGGGCCAATTTTGACCTCGGGGCTATGATATGAAGAGTTCTTTTAAAGGTTTATTAGATAACACTACATGTCAAATTTAGTAGCCCTTGGTCATATGGTTTAGGACCAGAATACTTAAAGTTTCCACCATAGAAGCCTAGGTAAAACTTGTGGCCCTAGAGGTGGGGCCAATTTTGACCCTAGGGCTATAAGTTGATGAGTTTTTGTAGAAGTTCATTAGATGAAGCTACATGCCAGATTTGGTAGCCCTAGGCAATATGGTTTAGGACAAGAAGATATTTAAAGTTTTCACTATATAAACCTAAGTAAAACTTGTGACCCTAGGGGCGGGGCTAAATTTGACCCCAGGCTATAAGTTGATGAGTTTTTGTAGAGGTCTATTAGATGAAGCTACATGCCAAATTTGATAGACCTGGGCCATATAGTTTAGGACAAGAAGATATTTAAAGGTTTCACTATATAAACCAATGTAAAACTTGTGACCCCTGGGATGGGACCAATTTTGATCCCGGGGCTATAATTTGAAGACTTTTTCTGGAGGTCTATTGGATGAAGCTATATGCCAAATTTGGCAGCCCTAGGCCTTATGGTTTAGGACAAGAATATCTTTAAAGTTTTCACTATGTGAATCTATGTAAAACTTGTGACCCCCCCACGGCCGGGCCATTTTTGACTGCAGGGCTATAATTTGAAGAGCTTTAGTAGAGGTCCATTAGATGGAGCCACAAACCAAATTTGGTAACCCTAGGCCTTATGATTTTGGACAAGAAGATTTTTAAAGATTTTCAATATTTTTCAGTTTTATTGCAATGGCAACCACAGTTTTTATAGGAATCATATTCTTTGAAGAGTTTCTGAAGAGGGCAATGGGAGAATCATTTCTTTTAAGTTTCGTTAAAATCTGATGGGCAGTTTCAGAGAAGATGTTGTAAATAAAAGTTAACGCACACACGCATGCTTGCACAGACGTACGCATGACGGACACAGGGCCATGACATAAGCCTGCTGGCCTTCGGCTAGTGAATGGAGTTAATAAATGAAATTGTTTTTTTTCATTTACATTTGTAAATAAATCAAAACCAATAATTGCACCATCTTATCTAATAACATATCAGACAGACTGCACAGAAAATCAGATCCTGATGTACACTGTCCACAAAATCACACTGTGGTTCTTTCATTTGAACAGTTAACAGTTAAGTTTTTCCATAAGTACAAAATTTTGGACTCGACCAAATTGAAAGCATTTGCAGACCTTTGTTAGGTTAAAAAACATTATGGGAAAAGGAGAAAATGCTGGTCATCAGCATTTTCTCCTTTTCTCACATTGTTTTCGGAAGCCCTATTCCCCAGGGTCATTAAATCTCAGTATTGTGTAGGAAAGGGTTAACAATCAAAAGTAAACATATTTTACCTTGTACAGTTTCTCTAGTGGGTTTCTCAAAGATCTCTTCCTGATCCAAGCCTTTCTTCGATTCTGAGTCTTTGTATGCACGGAAGAAAAATGACCTAAAAGGTATTTGAGGACATTATGTTATTCAGTAATTGATTACATTGTGATGATATACCATTTAACTCTTTACCACACAATCCTGACTTTTAACAACCCTGTGAAAGAAGCCTTTTGAAAACATTGTGGGAAAAGGAGAAAATGCTGGTAACCAGCATTTTCTCCTTTTCCCACAATGTTTTCTACCCTTCCCAAAACACATTTCAATTTTTCAATCACATTTATTTTGTTGTCTGCAAATGCTTTCAATTTGGACCAGTCTAAAATTTTGTTTAACTAAAGAGTTAAGGTACTTAAAACAATGTGCAAAACTTAACTATCAATGACATACTCAAAAACCATCACACATTTTTCTCTTTTTAATCACAGATATGGAAATGGTCACTTAAGGTATATTTACTACACTGGATACTGTCTTACTCCGAGAAGTTTCTCAATTTTTCATAACATTTTCTAAGGCTTATCTGTATATAGTCAATGAATGTCTTAATAATTTCACTAACTGATATGAGAAATTTAGCCAACAACAAGATAAGTATGACTAAAGACTGCTGCGGGAAAGATATGAAAATTTTCAGGAAGGCTTAACACCTCTTTTAATATGATTTCAATCATGCTATGGCATTAGTTCATTAGATACAAATATATTGATTAGCATTCAAAAAATAAAAATACAGAGCAGTCAGCTGTGAGATGACAAATATCATCTTCCGGATAAAATTTGTTAATGCTTCGAAAGTTTTTGTACCTGAAGAACCCTCTGTCAACAGCGGACTGATTCAAGATAACAGAATCTTCCTGGTTGTATCCAGTGTAGGTTGCAATGGCCACTATAGAGTTGATACCTGAAAAGAGAATAGTGGCAGCTGATGAAGATTTAATCATCAACAGAAATTTAATAAGAACAAAGTTGTTTCATTGTCTAAAAATGTAAAGGCTTAAGCCACTGATAGGTTTTGAAAACAGAGCCAGAAGATGAGAATGCACATCTTGATCAATTTCACCTTTCCTGCAATGTTTTCACCTATGAGATTCTCCATATGTAAACAGTTGAGCAAGAACTAATATTCTTTTCTTGCTTGTATGACTTTTCATAACAATGACAGATTTAGTAACTAACACATCATTACAAGCACAGTATCAAAAAGTATTATGCAACTAACATCAGGTTCCATATTTACAACTCACTTTGTGGAAATATCTCACCATTTAGAAAAATCATGGTGCAGTCTGGGACATTTCTACTGCTATACGAAAAATGGTCAAAAGAAACCATTAAAAGACTGGCAGAAAATCTGCTTTTAAGTGTTAATCACCATTTTCAACAGAGTTCAAGCTTTATCACATCAGCAAGCATACCTGTCCATGCATTCCTGGAGTTTTTTCAAGGCTGTGCATAATTCTCTTTAGAAGTAAGTGGATGATTTCCAACATAAACAACTTTGGTCACTGGTGAAGGAGCAAAAAATCTTACTGAAATTAACTTGATCAGTCCTCAGATAGAGTTTTGGCAAAGCCTAGAATTTGAACTCAGGGCACCTAGCCATACAACTGAGCTCCTTGGGCTCAGCAGGGACATTGTCCTTAACTGTATAATACCATAAAATTTCATACCTGTCCAACATGAAAGCAAATGCTAAAGACGAATAAACATGGCTCAGATTATGCAGTTGGTGTTTGAAAAGACAAAAAACATTGCAGGAAAGGAAGAAAAAGCTGGTTGTCAGCATTTTCTCTTTTTTCCCCACAATGTTTTCAGAGGCCATTTTCCTTTCATTGTTAAAACATGGAATTTTTTGGTAAAGGTTTAAAGTTGCAAAGTCTTATACATACCTGCTGGAAGTTCTCTGAAACGTAAATATTCCATAGATCTTGTCGTGACTAGAGGTTTCTGTGGATACAACAGTCCGTGGGCCAAGGTGTCCATTCTGACATGGAAATTTGTGATATACACACCCATAGCTTGTTTACCCATAGCAGATTGGTATGTGTTACGAGGTGACTGAAAAAAATTACGAAACAAGATTCATAGGAAGTGGGAAAAAAATTACACATAAATGTGAAATCAATATGATATGTTTGAACTGATTACCACACAATCCCATGAATAAGACAATGGACAAATGTGAACTGTAAATTTACCTTTATATCTACAAAATTAGCCTAGTGCCTTGCAAGTTTTGTTCTCAACATTTTCATTACAATAATGCTCTATAAAGCCATTTTGAAAACAAGATCCCCATGCAAAGCAGCTCTATGACAGGTTTACTAATGAGAAGAAAGACCAAACTACTGCAATTTCAGGGGTATTAGATCCAGAATATTTCCCAAGATTGGAAAAGCATGTTAGTTACAGTCTGTACCTTGTCTGCAATAGTATCTTAACCCTTTCCCAAACAAGCCCTGGTTTTCACATGTCTGCAGTACAAGTCTTTTGAAAACACTGTGGGAAAAGGAGAAATTGCTCATAACGAGCAATTTCTCCTTTTCCCACAGTGTTTTCTACCCTTTTTGAGAACTTCCTGCCATTTTCATCAAATTTAAAATTGTCGTCTGCAAACTCTTTCAATTTGGACCAGTCTAAAATTTGTCGTTTGGGAAAGGGTTAAGAGTCCTTAGTAAGATACAAATGAGCCATGTTCTGGTACAAGGGGGCTTATCGCATCTCCGTGCTACATTATAACAAGCAAGTCATCACATAATCATGGATCCAAACAATCGTTTTTGTCTAACAATCAACTAGATCTAAAGGTAAAATGGTCCTATGCCATGCAGAAAATTTACAAATAGCAAAAAGTTTTGACCCATGTCAGCCTGCGCAGATTGCGTAGGCTGACATGAGTCCATACTTTTTGCAGATGTGTTAAAACCCCTTTTCATTGAGCCTGACTCAAATATACTTTATTTCAGAATTCCACTTTGACCTACCTGATTATGATCAGGGAATGGTATAATAGATGCACATACACCCAGGATCATGGCGGGGTGAATCTCACAGTGTGTGTAGGTAGAACAGTATTGTATCTCCTTGTCCTGTAGATCTTCAGGGGTCATAGCCAACATGACTGTCTCCTCCTCTAGAGGATCTATATACTCTACCACACCACTAGCAACTAGATCCTGCCAACTGTATCATAAACAAAAGTAAACTCTGTTTTCAGTTTCCATGTTAGAGGTTAGAATCCTTGAAGTAAAATTTTCTGGTCAAACGGTATCCAGTATCTCAAAATAAGAGCTTTAAGAAATACAAAAAGAGCAAAAACATAATTAACTCCTTACCACACAATCTTCAAAACCTTGAGGAAGAAGCTTTTAACCAGCATTTTCTCCTTTTTTCCACGTTTTCTACCCATTAAAAGACAAATTCCATCATCTGAGCCACATTAAAGTTGTTGTCTGCTAATGCTTTCAATTTGGACAAGACTAAGATTTTGTCGTGTGGTAAAACATTAAGAAATCTTATCATCTCCTTAATAGCTTTTTATCTTCTGAATATTCGGTATTCAGTTCGTCTTAAAATTCAAATTAATATACATGAACTGATGAGCTTAAAATTTTGTATGTTAGTAGACTCGTCACTATGAGACTGTGAAGAAATAATGTTTTGATGCACATAAAACAATAAATACAGGATATTTGTTTTTTTCGGTGAAAGATCGAAATTCAGTTCATCAAGTGAACATCATCAGTAATATTTTCACCAGTGGCACAGCCTCCAGTGAAAATATTACCGATGATGTTTACGAGACGAAATAGATTTTTATCTTTCACGGATGAAAACAAATATTCTATTTATTTCATGCTTCAAACCCGGTTTTTGTCATAACCCAGTGCAGTTGTTTTTTGGTAATTCCCTGTGGCGTACCCTCCTCACATAACAACGCATTACAATATTATGTAAAGTGCGAGAAATATAGCGTAAATTACGTCATATTACGTAAATTACGTCATATTTCCCTCTATTTGGAAGGCACCCGCTGTTTACCTAGGTAACTAGTGTGTGGGAACTACTGTTTCCGCCTTCGACTGAAGAGTTAGAAAATATGAAACCGGTATTTTTCACTGGTTATAACCATGAAATATCAAACCACAATCCAACATTATTTCTCGATAAACTACCGAAAAGCATGAAATAAATAAAGAATACTATCGTTTTGCCATTCAATTTTTATGTTCTGTGGAGATCCCAAACATAATTAAATCAGAAACAAAAACAGAAAGGATAAACAAACACTTTACAGAACAAGAATCAACAGAAAACAAGTTAACTAAAAAGTATGCTATACCTACAATATTGGGTCAATATAAGGTCCATTATTTGATCTATTTGAAATTGAATACAAACATTTTCCACTTTACACCATTTTTAAAATGAAGTTATCCGACAAATAATTGAGCAAAAACAAAAGGGATAGCATTCAACTATTGTATATACATGATTCATGAAGAAATAACAAGCAAACAGCTTTGTGCTTCGACGTCCAACCATTTCAAAACAGACTTCAAAGACTATTTAAGGCCAAGCACTAGGTTTTAGGGCTGGTGTCCCAAAGCCATTAAATTTAAATCCAAAACGGTAAGTATGAAATAACATTGTTTGGGTTTGTACTATCAGCTTGAAAGTTTTATTTAACTTACTTAGCAGGATAAGGATTAACCAAAAAAAAGCTCTTAACCCTTTCCCAAACAAGCCCTGGTTTTCACGTGTCTGCAGTACAAATCTTTTGAAGACACTGTGGGAAAAGGAGAAATTGCTCGTAATGAGCAATTTCTCCTTTGCCCACAGTGTTTTCTACCCTTTTGGAGAACTTTCTGTCATTTTCATCAAATTCAAAATTGTCATCTGCAAACTCTTTCATTTTGGACCAGTCTAAAATTCATTGTTTGGGAAAGGGTTAATACTAAAAACACCTACCTTAAAAGACACACCTAAAACACTTGCATTACACTACAAATAAGAAGCAATTCAATTTTTTTTTTCCAGTTTTATCTTTTGCCTAATATTTCTAGCTCCATTCACTGACCATTCTCAATTCAGTTCTTATTTTAAGTTCTGAGACTAGTTTTTATCATTGGTGGAGACAGTACAGTCAGTCTTAGTATTTAGAAAAGAACAATATTTAGAATGGTTTACGGATATGAGGCAGTGAACAGCTAAGCAGAAGTTCAAGCACAAACAAAACTTTTTAACCCTTATAAGGCAAAGAAATGGTAAATGCTAGTAACTGATTAACTCTTTACCACAAGACAAAATTTTAGCCTAGTCTATATTGAAAGCATTTGCAACTGACAAATTAAATGTGGCTTGAATGATTTGTTTCTGACAGGTCAGAAAACACTGTGGGAAAGGGAGAAAATGATGGTTACCAGCATGTTCTCCTTCTCCTGCATTGTTTTCAAAAGTGAAATTTCCGCGGTTTGTTTAACTCTTTACCACACAATCCTGACTTTTAACAACCCTGAGGAAGAAGCCGTCTGAAAACATTGTGGGAAAAGGAGAAAATGCTGGTAACCAGCATTTTCTCCTTTTCCTACAATTTTTTCTACCCTTCCCTAAACAAATTTCAACTTTTCAGTCACATTTATTTTGTCGTCTGCAAATGCTTTCAATTTGGGCCAGTCTAAAATTTTGTTGTTTGGTAAAGAGTTACACTCGGCATTGTGTGGTAATGGGTTAATCACAAGTTCTGTGCAACCTGATCTTGATCTTCATTTAGTGCAAAACCACTGTTAGTTACAATTGAAATTCTAAGCATTATATACGCAAATGAAGTACCTGTAGTTGTTGTATTCCCTCTGTTTCAACTGTTTGATATGACTTTGTTTCAGCAACAGTTTCTGATTTTCGACTATAAGAAGCGGTCGACAAATTCTACCAGCATCTGTGTAAATTCTGATTTCTCTATCACGAATGTCTCGAATCATTGAAACCTGATAGTAATAGAAACGAAAGCAACATTGACAAAAATACCTAAACAAGTACTTCACTTCATTTTATGAAACAGGGAAGCACAATGTAAATGATAATGATAGCTAATTCAATACATTAAAATTTCTTTCCATAACCATTATATAAAATCAGTGACAACAGAAAAGTATTGTGGAAATAAAAATTAAAGATTACGCTAATACAACACACCCAGAAGCTACAGATGAAAATGGCACAAACATATTATGGATATACTAGACAAAGGTTCAAATGAATCTGTTAGCCTCTTAAAACATTATTGGCAAGGGCAAAACTGCTTATTACTAGTAGTTACAATGTTTCCTTTATTCTAAAAATAAAACCTGCTACTTTCCTATTCTTAAGTTTGTTTGTACGTTTGTAATTTGTGGGTTTTGGGCTAGCCTAAGAAAAGTCTCACAGTGATGGGTCAAACTGACAATATGTTACTGGGCTGTATAACTCTTTACAACAGAGCAAAATTGTAGACTGGTCGAAATTGAAAGCATTTGCAGATGACAACTGTGGGTCAAACAATATAATTTGTCTTTGGTAAGGTACGAAACTTTGTCAGAAACTAGAAAAATGCTAGTTACCAGCATTTTCTCCTTTTCTCACAATGTTTTCAAAAGCCCTTTTTCTCAAATATTAAAATTTGGGATTGCGTAGCTAGATGGTGTTATCATCACAAAGCCGTTAACTCTTTACCAGGCGACAAAATTTTAGAGTACTGCAAATTCAAAGTGTTTGCAGACAACAAAATGAACACTGACTCAAACACTGAAATTCATTTTGGGAAGGGTAGAAAACATTGTGGGATAAGGAGAAAATGCTGGTTACCAGCATTTTCTCCTTTTCCCACAATGTTTTCAAAAGGCTTCTTCATCTGGGTCGTTAAAGCTCATGATTCTGTGGTAAATAATTAATCTATACCTCGGACACAATAATGTCCATTTCTCTTCTCAACTTTCTAAGAGTACTCATCAACTGTTCAGCGTCTCTGTGAATTCCAACCCAGCATCCATTCACAAATATCTTGGTTGCACTGAAATTACATATTTCATATGCAACAATAATTTGATCAGGCTTTTTTTCATCACTGACAGGGAAATAATACATTTAGTCTTGACAATACAAAGTTTATGTTGGCACTGAGAATTCAACGTAAAAGGTTTAATATTTAATAGTGGCTAATTGCATTTCAGATGCTCATTAATTTTGGTATCATGGACATTTTTACAGCTGTGCAGCTCATCTTTGGTGTCATGGACTACATGAAATTTCCAGTCATCATTACTCTTAACCCTTTATTACACAACCCTGAGTTTTAACAACTCTGAGGAAGAATGCTTTCACAAAACATTGTATGAAGAGAAGATAATGCTGATCACCAGCATTTCACCAGCATTTTCTTCTATTCTCACAATATTTTCTACCCTTTGAAAGACAAGTTTTATGTTTTGAGTAGCTTTCATCTTTTGTCTGCAAATGCTTTCAATTTGGGCCTGGCTAAAATTTTGTCATCTGGTAAAGTTCTAAGAATGAGGGGTTTTTTGTAAGTCAATCCAACTGTTAAACAGATGCTATGGACATTTGTAGTTTCAAGAGGAAAAGACACTGGGCAATGAAAAGCCAAGATCAGCCTATACCAAGACATTTTTCTTTGGTATTTAAACTTCTTCAGGCTTTTTATCAATGACTGTGCAAAAATGCCTTTTTGAATCTCTACTTATGAATGCTTTTAAAAACATTATGGGAACATAGCAATTGCTCCTTCCTGCAATGTTTTCTTTACAGCTAAATTCTACATTTTCCTTTCATTCAAGTGCTTGTGCTTTGTAAATATTTATTAATGTCTGGTAAGTCTAGAAACAGCCTGCAAAAATAATTACTGCTTTTCCTTCTTCTCTAACATGCAGAAAACAGTTTAAAAACTAAGGGAAAAAAACTGTCCTCTGTCGAGGCGATGCAAAGACCCAGTCTGATAAAGCAGCTGTCTCTGTGGTATGACAAAAATGATATTGACAGCAAGGTAACACCATTCCATTTGTCAATAAATACTGCCTGCGGGTGCAAATGCTCAGTAAAAAATTCTACACTCGGTAAAAAATTCAAAGTTGAAAAAAGGGGCATATTTGTGTCAAAAATACTTTGATGGTTACCTATCACTGTTGTGTGAGTTCCCCTTTTGACAATTAACAACTTACCTTCGTTTGAAGTAAATATCTGCAGCAATAACAAAGACATTATAAATTTCAAAGTTTCTGAATGACGCAGACACCACCAGGGCTATGACAATGACTTTGACTTTTTCTTTGAAACAGCCAAGCTAAAAAAATTCCTATGCACACTCACTCTTGTATGGATGAAGGTGCTACCTCCTCCAAGTTTTCCATACTCCATTCTTCCAAAAACTCTAGGATAGGGGAAGGCTGAGATCCTACAGAAATGTATGACATCAACGCCAGATTCTTCACTAAACCAACAGCTCCACCCTGGAAACAGGCATGGCAATATGTCACAGTAGCTTTTAACCCTTACAAAGGTATTAAGTATATAAAACATATGAGCCACATTCTGACAAAAGGAGGCTTAACTCTTTACCAAATGACAAAATTTTAGACTGGCCCCAAACTGAAAGCATTTGCAGACGACAAAATAAATGTGACCAAAAAATTGGAATTTGTTTTGGGAAGGGTAGAAAACATTGTGGGAAAAGGAGAAAATGCTGGTTACCAGCATTTTCTCCTTTTCCCACAATGTTTCCGAAAGGCTTCTTTCACAGGGTCGTTAAAATTCGGGATTGTGTGGTAAAGGGTTAATAAATCTCTGTGAGGCATGATAACAAACTAGTCATCACATAATTATGGATCTGTAAAATCAATTTTGTTCAACAACAGACTGAATTATGAGGTCAACTAGCCCTTGGACAAGCAGAAATTTGACCAATAGCAAAAAGTATCTACTAAGGTCAGCCTGCACTGACTGTGCAGGCTGACCAGGTTCAATACTTTTTGCAGATGCATTGAGCCCCTTTTAACAGAGCTCATATACTTTTTGCAGATGCATTGAGCCCCTTTTAACAGAGCTCATATATTTCCATAAAGTGCACTATTCTTATTCTAATAACTAAACATGTAAACTTGTAACTTGACAAGGACAGGGACAATTTCTTCTATTGCCCCTATGTTTTTGAAAACTGACTGCTGAAAGACAAAAAAAAAGAGATCTGCATGCTGGTGCCAACGCTCAGCTGCGAGTGTTTGATTTTCAGTGAAAATTCTAAGCTGAAAAAGGGACATAACGGTGTAAAAAATACTTTGATGGTTCTCTGCTCCTGTTGTACGAGTTCTCCTTTTGATAGTTAACAACTAGTCCAAGTTTGAAGTAAATACCTTCAGTAATGACAGAGATATTACAAAATGTCAAAGTTTTCACATGATGACGCTGCAGATGATGACATCAGGGCTATGACAATAACTTGTTGTTTTCTTCGAAAATTGCCAAGCTAAAAATTATGTAACTTCTGTAAATCTATCCATACCTCAGGTGTTTCAGCTGGACAGATCATTCCCCACTGTGTGTTGTGTAGTTGGCGTGGTCTGGCTAATTTACCATCTCTCCCAATGGGAGAGTTCAATCTTCTCAGATGGGACAATGTGGAGGCAAATGTCAGTCTATTCAATACCTACAAACACACAAACATATTGTTAACCCTTAACTCTTTACCAAACAACAAAATTCTAGATTTGTCCAAACTGAAACCATTTGTAGACTACAAATTAAATGCAGCTAAAATGATGCTTTCTGTCTTTGAAATGGTAGAAAACATTATGGGAAAAGGAGACAATGCTGGTTACCAGCATTTTCTCCTTTTCACACAGTGTTTTCAAAAGCCTTCTTTTTCAGGGTCGTCAAAACTCAGAAATGTGTAGTAAAGAGTTAGAAAACCAAGTAAATCCAGTGGACATTTTTATTCCAGAATAAGACCAAAGTAATTACAAATTCATTGCTTCCTTTTGTCTGTAGTATTTTACCAAAGCGGACAGTGTAGATCAAAGATCAGACTGCACATTTTGTGCAGTCTGATCTTGATCTACATTGGCCGCAAAGGTAATTTTATTAGTGAAAGGGCTAATGTTTTTTTTTTTTTTTTTTTTTTTTTTTTTTTTTTTTTTGGGGGGGGGGGGGGGGGGGGGGGGTTATACAAAACCTGTTTGAATTCAGGATCAAAAACATATTAAATACTGATTAAAAATATCATCTACGTATTGTCTGCAAGCATAAATGCCGCAAGACTACACCCTACCGGAGATGGAATACTTTGGTATTAAGAAAGCAAACACTTTGTGTTTCTCTTTGAGATCACATTGAAATATCAAAATTAAAATTAACCCTTCACCACACAATTCCGAGTTTTAATGACCTTGAGGAATATTGTTTCTGAAAGCATAGCTGGAAAATGAGAAAATGCCGTAACCATTATTTTCTCCTTTTCCCACAATGTTTTCTTTCCTCTTGAACACAAATTCCACCATTTGAGCCAATTTTGATATGTTATCTTCAAATGCTCTTAATTCAGAAGAGCTCCAGAGTTGTTTGGGAAAGATTTTAAGGCCACATAAAAATATTCACATCAATATTTACCCATTACCACACAATCTAGAGTTTTAACGACCCTGAGGAATAAGCCTTTTGAAAACATTGTGGGAAAAGGAGAAAATGCTGGTAACCAGCATTTTCTCCTTTTCCCACAACGATTTTTACCCTTCCCCTACAAAACTTTCAGTTTTTTAGTCACATTTGTCATCTGCAAATACTTTCAATTTGGACAAGTCTAAAATTTTGTCGCTTGGTGAAGAGTTTAACAATATTAAAAACTCTGAATACAAACCCAGAGCTTCATGCTGACTCACTCAATATCTACATGATTATATTACCTGTGACACTCCAGCTCTCGCCTGATGAGCTTTCTTCTGGTCTCCCCAGTTACCAGTAGCTAGAGAATATTTTAGACCATCCGTAATGATTCTAGTCTTTATGGCAAGTTCAAGGTTAAAGTCCTTCCCACGGTCAATAAACTTCTGGGCGTACATCCTCACTTCCTTCATGAGATTTCTGAACAATCTATATGGGAAAGACAAGAATCAAGTTTTACTTATTACTTATTTCCTCCTTAAATACAAATTGCAATCAAATCAAAACTTCAGTGATCAACTGACATACTGCCTGTGTATCTACTACACAGCATACATAATATTATGCCACTAAGTCTGTAAGATAAAAGAGAATTTCACCCTGTCAGATGCTAATCAGCATTATGCAAAATAAGACCTTTGTTAAATAGAAGATAATTCTTCTTTATTTATTGATTGTATGCATGTTGTTTAACACCATTTTCAACATTATTTCAATTATACGGCAGTGGCCAGTGCACCTATCCATGGTAGAGTTTCTTTTACCATTACTCCCAACAATATTCTTTCGCCACTGACCAGTTTTGCATATAACCATCATCAAAACAATGATCAGCAGTGAGAGAGGAATGAATTCTGTGGAAATGACTATCAACAATTCTCGGAAAGAAATTGGCAGAGCTGGGGATCGAACCAGCAACCTCCTGTTCTCAAGTTCTGTACACTACCTTCTGAGCTAAAGCAGATATCTGAAAATGGTGTCATGTAGTTTTACACTTTCTGGTAAACAAATGCACAACTCATATTACAATGACTGCAATACTGATGAGAAAAAATGTAAAACAAATACACATGTGTGCAAGCTAGACAGGTTCTGGTATACCTCTGAAAAGTTGCTTTTGCACAGGGGTAATTGGTAAGTGTTAGGCCATAAGAAATAAACATGCCTTACCCTCTAAACAAGAAAGCCAGTAGAGGTCCTGCCAGATCCAATCTTTTATTACCATAGTGATCTCTGTCATCTTCTTCTCGGCGACCTAAAGCTGCCAGTAACAGTCTGTGCACCATATATCTGTAGCAATAAATGTTAAGCAATGGCTGTATGTGAAGTTATTTGCATATAATTTCAATATAAACCCCTTAAAAAAACAATCTAAAATTTTAATGACCTCGAGAAGAGGCCTAAAAAACTTGAAAAAAAAAGGAGAAAGTGCTGCTTTTTCCAAAATGTTTGCCACTCTTTCAAAGAAGTCCATTCTTTCAGTCACATTTAGTTTGTCAGCAGAAAATGTTTCATGTGGGTAAATCTAAAATTTTGTTGTCTTGCAAAGTCTTAAAATATTCAGTTATTTCATTTAAAATCTACACTGATCAATATTCTTATCTAGATTTTCTGACAAAAAGAGTGTTGAACTTTCAGTATCAATGTGCTTTTCATTGATTTCATTTATTTATGTTATGACTGACTTTAAAAAGATCTTAAATGTATCAAAACAAGGCCTAATTCTTTACCAAACGATAAAACTTTAGACTGGTCCAAATTGAAAGCCTTTGCAGATGACACAATATGACACAATGTGACTGAAAAATTGAAATTTCTTTTGGAAAGGGTAGAAAACATTGTCAGAAAGGAGAAAATGCTGGTTACCAGCATTATCTCCTTTTCACACATTTTCAAAAGGCTTCTTTCACAGGGTTGTTAGAAGTCGTGATTGTAAAGGGTTAAAAACTATTTTCTTTAAGTTCTTTGCTTTTTTGACAGTCTTTAGTTCTGTGCCTTTGACTAGAACACCATTCCTTGAGTTTCTGGTATGAAATTTACCAGTAAGATGCACAACAATCTTAACATACAAAATAACCCTTTGATTTATTCACCAGTCTGTAGGTTGTTTACACTCTCTGGTTAAATGTTCTTTTAAAAGATGAAATGACTACTTGTCCGTGGTAAAGTTTCGAGTAAAGTTTTCCAGTGGTACATACCCTAAAAAGTATGCTTTCTTTGTTTCACAGAAGTCACTCACTCCTGCATGAGGCAGCATTTCCTTCTGTAAAATTTCTCTTGCGTATTTAATTCGTTTCTCCTTAGTTACACCAGGTCTTGCACCACGGGCTCCAATAAAGTTCAAGGCCACATTCTGCTCTTGAATCACAAATGCTTCATCTAAGGAAGGTTTCACCTACAACATGGAAAATTGTGGTTGTCATCTTTTGGGTGAGATACCAACTATATCATATAGTAATCACTTTAACTCTTTACCAAACGACAAAATTTTGTACTCTACCAAATTGAAAACATTTGCAGATGACAAATTAAATGTTGCTTAAATGATGATTTCTGTCTTTCATTGGGTAGAACACCTTGTGGGAAAAGGAGAAAATGCTGGTTACCAGCATTTTCTCCTTTTTCCACAACGTTTTCAAAAGGCTTCTTTCTCAGGGTTTTTAACTCTTTACCACACAATCCCGACTTTTAACGACCCTGAGAAGAAAGCTTTTTGAAAACATTGAGGGGAAAAGGAGAAAATACTGGTTACAAGTATTTTCTCCTTTTCCCACAATGTTTTCTACCCTTCCCAAAACAAATTTCAATTTTTCAGTCACATTTGTTTTGTCGTCCGCAAATGCTTTCAATTTGGACTAGTCTAAAATTTTGTCGTTTGGTAAAGAGTTAAAACTTGGGATTGTGTGGTAAAGGGTTAACAATCTTGCAGTGCTCCTGATAATGACTTATGACAATCTCCTATAGTTTCAATGCAATCTGCTTTCTGATTCTACAAAAAAAGGTTCATTGATGTCTCTGCTATCAACAGCAATGTATGCTCCCTTGTTCATATGACTTCTATCAGATGAACAATTTTCTCTGCCCTACCCTCAGATGCCTGCATATATACATACATGTGCATTCAATGGATTTGTACAACATGATACTGAAGTGTATTATGCTCTAATGTGCTTAAAATTAAAAGGACATTTCCAAACGAAAAATGCATGTTTTTCTTTTTACTGTCATGATTACAACATAATCTCTCAGATAGTAATTATGGTGATAGTTTCACTGAAACAATAAAATCTTGATCATTCAAATATATGTAAGATCCAAAAATTTTATTTAATTACACAGCAGGAACTGACACGCACCAGGAAAACAGTCTAGAGCTGCATCAGCTATAAGAACCTTGTAAAAACTTCCAAGCATAAAAAATCTTTATATGAAAATTTCACAATGATCCATAATACCAGTGTCTGATCTACAGCGCATGACTGCGGGAATCGCCGATACTTTTTGTGAATCACATATATTTTCAAACCAACTGCGGGATAATCCCGCATTCAAATTTTGGAGAGAATAGTTCAATTTCCTACCTGTTTTTCACCGATTTCTGTGTTTGTGAAGAAAGATAGATAGATCGAGCACATCACTGTTGCATAGAGTAGCTTTCATTTTTGTTTATGGTAGCGTTACCAATTCAATTTAACGGATTTCTTTTCAAACGAAACATTATACCGCATTTATATCTAGGTAAGCCTGGTAAAAAATAATGTCGTCATATTTATAGAAATGTTAGTATTTTTTATGTTTTTTTCTGAATATGAATTTATTTTATCGACAATAATATTTAAAAGGAGGACGGAAAAAAGTAAATTAATTTTTTCATCAATTTTTTCCAAAGCCGACTATATAAGTCGGGTTGTTTTCCTATCTATTTTTTTCCTATCCCCCATACTTTTGAGAAACCCCCTCCCCCATCTTTTACAAAGTAATGGGAGATTTTCCCCCTCATTTTTCAAATCCTGGATCAGACACTGTAATACTGACAATTCTAGCAAACATCTTGGTCCAAGCTCATTATGTGAATTATAAAACTTTTCATAGAAAAAATGCAGAGTCTTACCATTTCCATCATTTCTGGATCATCAAAGTCATAGATAATATGTTCCAGGATGTCACGATCAGATACAAAACCCAAGGCTCTGAATACAACGATAATGGGAATTTCTTGTTTAATGTATGGTAGAATCGAAATGATTCTCTGGCCTATTGCACTTTTCTTGGCACCCTAGAAAACAGTGAATACATTTGTGCTTACCTAATTGTTCATTTTAAGAATACAGCAAAATTTAGAAAAAAAAAAAGGTGTATATAAAAATGAAATAAAAAAGACATGAACCATGCTCTGTGAAAAGGGAGCTAAATGCATCTGCAAAAAGTGTCAATCCAGGTCTGCTTGCACAATCTGCACAGGTTGACAAAACTTTTCACTATTGGTCAAATTTCTATAAATATGTCCAAGGACCAGTCTACCCCATAATTACGTAGGTTGATAAAAAAAAAAAAAAAAAAGGTGGCTATCCGTAATTATGTGATGGTTTGATTGGTACCATGCATCAGGGAGATGCACTAAGCCCCCATTTACCGGGGCATGGCTCAAATGCCTTAGTTGTTGTAGGCCCAAAAGTAGTCTGTAAATATTTCGCCATCTTGCATACATGTACCTTGATCTACAGTCTACAACAGCAACTGAATTTGCAGTTTAATACTGCATGGGTTAATCTGTCAACCCTAACCTACTTATGTGGGTTGACATATCTTTACTGCTGTTGAACAGATATGAGCCATGCTCTGGCAAAAGGCCAGAATGCATGGTACCAACCAAGCCATCACATAATCATGGATCCATGGTCATTTTTTTTTTTAACCACTGACTGAATCATGAGGCATGATAGTCCCTTGACATACAGAAAATTAAACAATAGCAAAGTTTTGGCCCAGGTCAGCCTGCGAGGACTGCAAAGGCTGACCTGGGTTGATACTTTTTTGCAGATGCATTAAGCCCCTTTTTCTCAGAGCATGATTTATATCACATATTAACAATCCTTTGACTTTTCACCAGGTGACAAAATTTTTGACATGTCTGATTAGAAAGCATTCATAAATGTGGCTCAAATGATGACATTTGTCTTTCAAAGGGGAGAAAATATTGTGGGAAAGGGAGAAAATATTGGTCACCAACACCTCAAAAGCTTATTTCCCCTGTCTTGTAAAAGCACATGATTGTTTGATAAAGGTTTAAAAATCATCTTATATTTATATTTAGAACTACTCTCCAAACTAATATATCATGGGAGCAAAAACTGAAAAGAAGTAATTTCACAGATCTCTACAAAATTGGATCTACAGATGAGGGGAGTATTTAGGATCTTTAAATGCAATAATTTCTATGATCTTCACTAAAACCTATGTTATGGGTACTCACTAGCATACTTCACCTAGATAGTTCAAATAAATATTCACACCAAAGGTTATGGAGAAGGAACAATGATTTGTAAATGAGAACACTCCTTCTTATCTAGACTCCTATGAAATAAAGTACAGATAGTAGAACTTCACCTAATTCAGAAAATATTATTCCTTATCAGAACCTTTATTCTGTGTACTCAATAGTACCATCAATCTGACACAGTACTAATGAGTACCCACACACCTGTTTTAGTATAGAACTAAAGAGATATTACTCTTTGAACCTAATGTACTCCCTCTTTCTGTTGCTCTAACTGTGCTAGTTTACCTGACCACCTCTTGCCATCATGTTGACCCAGAGTGTACTGGTAGGCCTGGATGAATGTTCCAAACAGGAACGAATCTCAGTTTTGAAAGCGTATTTTGAATCCTTCTGCCGAAATACATACACTGAAAATGACAAGGTTAAACTTAATTTACATTAAAAAAATCGACAGTATCCTAGCTTAACAGTCAAATGTAGATGTGATGTATAGTATTTTCTTTTGGTTGTATTCTTCTTTACACCTATGAGTTCAGTTAAAAGTTTCAGTTTTTAAAATGCCAAGCCCCCGTAGCTCAGTCGGTAGCGTACAGGACTTGAGAACAGGAGGTCGCTGGTTCAATCCCCCGCTTGGCCAATTTCTTTCCGAGGATTGATGATAGTCATTGCGACAGGATTCATTCCTCTCTCACCGCTGACCATTGTTTTGACTGTGGTCATGTGGGAAAGCAGCCAGTGGCTTGGAAAGAATATTGTGCAGAGTACTGGTAAAAGAAACTCCAGGAAAGCATGGATAGGTGCACTGGCCGCCGCGATATAACTGAAATAATGTTGAAAACGTCGTTAAACCCCATAAAATCAATCAATTCAGTTTTTAATTGCTCATTCATTAGCTATAGAGTTTCAGTTTATTCCCTTGGAAAATTTTCCAGGAATTTAACCCTTAACCACACAGTCCAAATTTTAAGATCCCAATGGACGCTTTTGAAAACAGTGTAGGAAAAGGAGAAAATGCTGGTAACCAGCATTTTCTCCTTTTCCCACAGTGTTTTTTACCCTTTCTGATGGTAGTCCCATCCTCTGTGCTATATTTCTCATCTGCAAATGCTTTCAATTGGACCAGTCTTAAATTTTGTCATTTGGTAAAAAAAATAATAAGAACCATAGTACACTCAAACAAAAAGTGAATGAGGCTACAAAATGAAAGGATTAAAACAAATGGCAACCAGAATTGAAAATCTATTGCTTTCTGACCTTTAAGCCTTTACCACACAATCCCGACTTTTAACAACCCTGAAGAAAATGCCTTCTGAAAACATTGTTGGAAAAGGAGTAAATGCTGGTAACCAGCATTTTCTTCTTTTTCCACAACATTTTCTACCCTTCCCACGTCAAATTTCAATTTTTGAGCCAACTTTGATTTGTTACAGATCTGCAAACGGTTTCAATTTAGATCAGTCTAAAATTTTGTCATTTGGTAAAGAGTTAAAGCGTACAAACAACTATACAAGCTCATATAAGCTTGCCAAATCATCATTACAACAGAAAAATTATTTCAAGACATGAGTTACTGACCTTGGCTGCCATTCACCTATGTGCGTACGCACGAAAACTGCATATGCATTTTTACGTAAGTAAACATTAAGTCTGAAAAATGTTTCACTAAACTGCGTAACTTTACATTTGAGTAAATATCAGCAAAACTTTACACCGGCTCATCCCTTTGCATAAAGAAGGGATCCTATTTTTGTATATACAATCCCAAATAATTTGCGTAAATCTACACAGATTATTGAAATGCAGCCCTGCTGCCTACAACTGAAATACTGTTGAAATCAACATAGGGCCATATTTGAATCAAAAACAGAAATAATTATACCTGTATTAGTAGCCATTTTTTCCTGTGCAATCAATACTTTCTCTGATCCGTTGATGATAAAATAACCACCGGGGTCCAAAGGGCACTCATTTAATTCTGTTAAATCACGATCTGTCAGGCCACTCAGTAGACAATAGGTGGATCTCAACATGATGGGGATTTTGCCAATAAATGTTTTATGGTGTTGTGTCTCCACTGGATCTTCATCTGGTTTGACGACGGTTTTGGTAATATCTACATACAGAGGGGCCGAGTACCTGGAAAGAAAATTAATCATGTTAACCCTTTACCACACTATCCCGACTTTTAACGACCCTGAGTAAGAAGCCTTTTGAAAACATTGTGGGAAAGGAGAAAATGCCGGTACCCTGCCCAAAACAAATTTCAATTTTTCAATCACATTTATTTTGTTGTCTACAAATGCTTTGAATTTGGACCAGTCTAAAATTTTTTCGTTGGGTAAAAAGTTAAGTCTTTACCAAACGATGAAATTTTAGACTTGTCCAAATTGAAAGCGTTTGCAGACAACAATTATTCAAGGTGGCTCAAATGATGGAACTTGTCCTTGATACGGTAGAAAACAGTGGGAAAAGGAGAAAATGCTGCTTACTAGCATTTTCTCCTTTTCTCACCATGTTTTCAAAAGGTTTCTTTCTAAGGGCTGTTAATAGTTGGGAGTGTGTGGTAAAGAGTTGAGTATTGAGCTGTTGCCATGAGCTATATAATACACTCCAAAAGCTAAGCAGTGTACTCCACAACAACCTGAACAGGCTTGTCACAGAGAATTTTTCTTATCTAAATCCAAGGACACAAAAGTCATGAAGGCATTGACTGATCAAGATAAAAAAAATATAGGTCCACAATAGAATGCCGTAGAGTTACGGAACAGTTTTAACTCTTTACCAAGTGACCAAATTTTGGGCTGAACCAAACTGAAACCATTTGCAGACGACAAATCAAATGCAACTAAAATGATGATTTCTGTCTTTGATCGGTAGATAATATTGAGGGGAATGGAGAAAATACATTTTCTCCTTAAACTACAATGTTTTCAAGTGCATTCTCTTTCAAGGTCATTAAAACTTGGGATTGTGTGGTAAAGGGTTCAAGATTTCTGATGAAAAATATAGTAGCAGCAAACTGCACAAGAAACTGCAAACAAGCAGATGAACTAAACGATAATGTTACTACTTTCTCATACAAAATGCAATAAATGGTTTCAGCTTACGTCAGGTTTCTTAATCGGGCTTCATTCGGCATCATGGGACTTGGCGCTCCATCTTTCTCCCAGTGTGTTGGCTTGGACAGGTAGATTTGTTCAAATTTCAACAAATATTGTGGCTGAAAGGACATATGCAAATATCCAGTCTGATTTTTGTTCATAATAATTTTCATGAAATGCTATCTTTGTTGCTGACCTACTGCCTAGCTTGAGAGATCCACTTCTACAGAAAAAACAACATTCACAACATATAAGCCATGCTCCGTGACAGCCGGCTTTAATGCATCTGCAAGAAAAATAAAACCTATGGCGTCCTGTGCATTCCTTGCAGGCTGACATTGGTCATGCTACCTTTAAATTTTCTGTATGGCAAGCCGCAAAAGAACCATTCTACCTCCAGATCCAGCCGATTGTTAGACTAACTGATGTTATAGATCCATAATTAAGTGATGACTTGCTTAGTATAATGCATCACAGAGATGCATTAACCCTTTACCAAACAACAAAAATTTTAGACTGGACCAAATTGAAAGCACTTGCAGACGACAAATTAAGTGTAGCTTAAATGGTGATTTATGTATTGGATAGGGTAGAAAACATTGTGGGAAAAGGAGAAAATGCTGGTTACCAGCATTTTCTCCTTTTCCCACAATGTTTTCAAAAGGCTTCTTTCCCATGGTCGTTAAAAGTCGGGACTGTGTGGTAAAGGGTTAAACCACTTTTTTCCAGAACATGGCTCATATTCTAACTTTGACCTCTGTAACCTCTGACCTTTAAACTCTTTACCAATACCAAATGACAGAAATTGTAGACTTTTGCAAAATAAAAGCATTTCCAGATGAAAATTTAAGTGTGGCTCAAATGATGAAATTTATCTTTGATCGGGTAAAAAACATCCAGGGAAAAGGAGAAAATGCTGGTAACCAGCATTTTCTCCTTTTCCCACGATGTTTTCCAAAGCCTCCTTCATCAAAGACGTTAAAACTCAGGACTGTTTAGTAAAGGGCTAACGGAATCATGCTAAGAAGCTCCTCTGTAGCTACGTACTGGTGTTTCAACAACTCCAGCTCTGTGTTGTGCCTCAGCTATCAGCTCTATCTGTGGTGTATCTTCTACTATCCTCTGTACAGACATCTGAATAAACTCATCAAATGAGTCCAGCTGCTGACGTACAAGCCCTTTTTCATCAAAGTATGCACTGATAACAATCCAACAGGCTTCTTGCCACAGATCTGTAGTGATATCGTCCCCATCATCATCTTGCTCAAACAACTCTACAAAGGAAAAAAAAAAAGTGAGTGTTTACTTTAACTCTTTACCAAACAACAAAATTTTGGACTTAACCAAAATGAAATCATTTGCAGACGACAAATTAAATGTAGCTCAAATAATGATCTCTGTCTTTGAAAGGGCAGAGAACAATGTGGTAAACAGAGAAAATGCTGGTTCCAGCATTTTCTCCTTTTCCCACAATGTTTTCAAAAGGCTTCTTTCACAGGGTCGTTAAAAGTTGGGATTGTGTGGTAAAGGGTTAAAACTAATGGGTACAAAGGCTGAAGAGGGGGCAATATTGACACTGGGTATTCATAGCTATTCCATTGTGTTGATATGTTTATGTACATATTAATAATGGACATCATTGGGGATCTAATTTTAAGCCCAAACAAAAACCCTGGATATCTAAATAGAAAGTGGTGTGCATCAAGTGTAGCAGTACAGAGAATGACTTCTAAGAAGTTTTTGACACCAACTGGTAGAGCAAAATAAAAAGGGCTTCAAAACACATGATCCAACCACATTAACTTTTTGCGACTAGTGCAAAATTTATCATATCAAAAGCCTCTTCTAATTGAACAAAACTTTGAAAAAAGTATCAAATATTCCAAAATTTACCTTATACTAACAAAGATTAAATTAATCATAATCAATATTACACCATCGCTGTTGAACATAAAGTGCCGGATAACTTTGCATATTGTGACTACTGCCTGGCGTACGGGTAATTGACCGTCCGAAAATCCGACCACTTGGTGAATTTTTAACGTGCCTACTTTCGTTACATATTTGAGATTCCATTTACTCGGTTTAAATATATATGAATTTATACGTCCACTAGAAATCTCTGGTGTGTATTTGATTAAGGAATGAAAATAAGTATACTAGAATGAAAATGTAAACATTTAAATAGGTCAAAACTATCAACTGCATTCTATATCATATTTTCAGAATATGTACCTTCATCTTGTCCATACATCTTTACAAATTGTAATTTTAAGATTCAATGGTTGCTACTGGATATTAAAAGTCTTTGATCACTGGGTAGAGTTAATGATGAAACTAGATTTATTTAGAGGTCTCCCAATCTACTGTGTCAGCGTCAGCCATTTGACGCTGAATACTCTCCACACCGGAGGCAGAGAGGTTTTACTGACACGAGGGGAAACAACTCATTGAAAAACAAAAACAAAAAATGTCAAAACGGTGTTTCTCATGATGAAATGGTTTTTTTCGAACCATGTAAATGATTATATTTTTAACTGGAACAATTACAGAAGGAATGGAAATTTATCAAACGGACAATCATTACATCATTTTGGATGGAGAATACAGCCTCTGGTGCAGCAGACGACATGGATCCCTTGAACCTAAAACAGGTGAGATAATCATGTTTCACACCTGTAGTATTTTCAATCTGTACAGTGCTGCTAGTAGTATTTTCCAATCTTTCAGTGCCTGTATTTTATAATTGTTATTTATCATCAAACAGTATCGTTATATCTACATGTATACTAATTTTGATCATTAATTAAAGTTGAGTTGGCTACAGTAGCCTTTGCATAAAGTTAAGGTTTTCTAAACCTAACTCTGTCATGCCAAGTAAATGAAATGGCCATGCTCAGACAGCAATAACGGTTCTAGATTTTCAGCTTTTACATTTTAAAACTGTCTTGGTTAATTTGATATTCAACAGAGTGGTTCTAAAGATTAGACCACACATTTGATGCAGTCAGGACCTGATCTATCTGTCAAGGTGTCACCAGAAGCAACCAAAGTTGTGTTTAGAACATTAAGGTTTGAGGCACTTTAAATACCAGTAATTACAAATTTGCATTGCACGAACATATCAAATGACCAGACTATGTAGGATAGGGATGTAAATGCACAAGTTAACTTTTTACCACATGACAAAAGTTTAGACTTGACCAAATTGAAAGTATTTGCAGATGACAGAATATACATAGCTAAAATGAAGGTTCCTGTATGAAATAAAGTAGAAAACATTGTTGGGACAGGAGAAAATGGTGGCTACCAGCATTTTATCCTTTTCCAACCATGTTTTCAAAAGCATTCATTCTTCATTGTTGAAACTTGGGATTGTGTGGTAAATGGTTAAAGCTGATTAATTAACCCTTGAAGCACCTTTCACAACTATAGATGCCTCTGCAGCCAGTGCTGATTAATATTAGACAGCACAAAACTATGCAGTCTGATCTTTGATCTATACTGTTCGCTTTGCTTGGACATTCTGGACAAAAGCAACCTTGATATTGCATTTATTTGGGTCTTTATTTGTAGACTAAAAATGTCTGCTGAATTTATATGGTGCTGTAAGAGTTAATCCTTTACCAGATGAGAAAATTAAAACCTGGCCATATTGAAAGCAATTAGGGAAGATAAGGAAAATTTTGCTCAGTTGATGTGGTTCATCTTTGAAAGGCTAGAAAGCATTGTAGAAAAAGGAGAGAATGCTGATTACCAATACCTTCTCCCTTTGCCACAATGATTTCAGAATCCTGCTTGCTCATGGTCATTCAAACCCTGGGATTATGTGGGAAAAGGTGAGCTAAGGGCTGTATTTGTCTAGCGCCTCACAACAGTGATTAGGAAGCAGCAATTTAATTAATTAGTGTGTATTTGTATCATGTTTAGTTGTAATAGTTAGATACTTGTTTTAAAAGAACTGAAACAAGAATATCCTTGAAATGATAGACAGTGTAGGAGGAAGTGGAAAATACACATTTGAATTCTATTATTGTGGCTCAAAATGAAGAAAAATAGTGAAAAAATAGCCTATACAGCAATTGCCTGTTTTTCCTCATTGTTTTTCATTTGTTATAAAGAGGAATCCTTAACTAGATATATTCCAAGATATATTTCAAGGTTACATATTAACACAAAACATCATTAAAAAAGAAAAAAAAGTTAAAAAATGTTAGGGCACACTCAAGTATCGCATCAATATTTGGTCATCCATCCAAGCACTAACCTTAGTGTGCATCGCTTCACTTCATCCAGGAGCCGCACATCATACCATACTGCCATCACAGCTTCTGCATGTGGTTCCGCCGAATAAATTTGTGCACATTGTTAACAATCACATATCACAGTCTATACATTCCATTTCATTATACCAAGAAAAAAGGGTAGTGACTTAGTGCAAAGGGAGCCAGAAAATAATATTAAGGCCAGTAAAATAAACTTTTTCATTCAATTTTTGAAAAAAGAAGTTTTTGCAACCAATTTAGGTTAAGATCAGATGACTCAGTACTCGCAGTCTGATCTTCAATCTTCACCATTCAGTATTTTTTTTTTCTTTGTAAATGATCCGTTATAGCCTGTTCAAAGCAGCCAAACGACTTGAAATACCAATAAGTTGGCCTTTCCAAGCAGATCAAATGAAAATAAGCCATGCCCTGTGAAAGGGGCTTAATGCATCTCCCTGATGCATTATACCTGACTGAATCCTGAGGCAAGCTGGTCCTTTCAGATGCAGAAAATTAGAAATTGAAATAGTAAAAAGTTTTGAACCAGGTCAGCCTGCATGAGCTTCACAGGCTGATATGATTCAATACTTTTTGCAGATGCATTAAACCCCCTTTTCACAGAGCATGGCTTTAAAATATACTTCAATTGTGTAGCAGTCTTCAAATGAAAGTAAGTCAGCACTTTTCCACAATAAACTCTTCAAAGCTGGAAATATAATTATGTATACCAATAAGTTCACCAGTAACTTGTAACAGGTACAAAAGGACATAATATACATGTAACAAACTTTGAGAAATTCTTGGTTGGGCATTTTTTAAAATCGTTACAGTGTTTTTAGTTTTCAGTTACAAACTTTTTATTTTATTTTTTTCTAAACCTAGTACCATATAAACAAGGTTCTACATCTCTGCAGTAGACTGCTTTTGAGAAAGGAGCAGTTGCCTTGTATGGACTTCGTTAGTTGCGTTATTTCCATACTATTCCAGAGCTCCAGATTGAGGGAGTGATTTTGATTGCAAAATTAATTACTCTCCATTAAACCCTATGTTATGGGTACTAATTAGAATCATCTCATTGAGACGATTCTAATGAGTACCCACAACATAGGGTTTGGAAGAGAAATAACAGATTTAGAATACCATCACTACCTCCTATCTGGAGCTCTGTTATAATTCCAAAGAGAACTAATTCTCCTTCCCTTCAACAGATTCATTTAGTGTGTCATAATTATGTATGCTGCAGTCAGTACTAACTACTATAACAACTTCATTATGGTAATTACTTAATCATTTCTATGCAGACCATTTCTTCAGCATGCTACCACCAACTAGATATTGAGTACAAGTTAAAAAAAAAGGCAGAAATATTTGAATATTTGCAGGAAAGAAAAAAGTCTTCAGAGACATGACAAATATTTGGATGGGGATGGGGGAATCGTGAGAAAAAGCATTATGCTTGTAACAAGCACTGCTCCTTTTTCAACAGCATTGTAAAATCTGTTTTTCTTTGGCATAACAAGTTCTCTTTGTACTGAGATGGTTAGGTGTCTTATTTTACAAAACTCAGTCCCAAAATAGTGCATTTATTTCAATCTTGAAAAGATATGAAGGGAAAAGAAGCGATCGACTGCTAGTTACATGTATTTGCTCCCATAATGCATTCAAAAGCAATCACATTTGAATGTCATCAACAGAATCTGATGAACTCCAGCAATTGGGACAAAAGAATAAAATGGCATGGTATCACAATAAATTAGGCAGGAATAAACTTGAGGTTTATTCAACCCTTTACCACACAGTCCCGACTTTTAACCACCCTGTGAAAGAATCCTTTTGAAAACATTGTGGGACAAGGAGAAAATGCTGGTAACCAGCATTTTCTCCTTTTCCCGCAACATTTTCTACCCTTCCGAAACTAAATTTTAATTTTTCATTCATGTTTATTATGTCGTCTGCAAATGCTTTCAATTTGAACCAGACTTAAATTTTGACGTTTGGTAAAGAGTTAAAGATCATTCATACTGATTAGAGCTGAGCTGATACAATAAAATTGAAAGAATGTACTTGAGGGAAATTATCTCTCATAAACTATCAACAGGTAGTGGAACAATCATTATTAGATTAAGATCAGACTGCACAGATTCAGAATATTAGATGATTTATGATCTTGGATCTTTTATCTAGATCTACATATTTCATTAACTTTATTCTTAAGTATTACCTAAAAGTTTCTTCATTAGCCAGGCAAAAAGGCAAATTGTTTCATTTCATCATTTCTGAAACTCTTTCCTGTATAATTACAATTAAGTTCACTGCATTCCAAACTTTTTGTGAATGCATTTCTGCACCTGTTAGGGAGAAAAGTACAGGTAATATATGTAGAAAGTAAGCGGAAGTAAAATTAAAGTATGATACAAGACATGGAGGAATTAATACCAAGTTTTTTCAAACAGTGTATCATGCTTTATTCAGATTGATATCAAATTAAGCATTAAAAAACTAACTTTAACTTTCAGAGGAGAGACAAGCATTATGGCCGTGAAAGCAAGGCTAAATTACTCCTTTAACAAACAATTAAACATGTTTGAACAACCCTGAGGAAGAAGCCTGTTGAATACATTGTTGGAAAAAGAGAAAATGCTGGTTACCAGTGTTTTCTTCCTTTCCCACAACGTTTTCTATCATCTCTGAGATCATAAGCTCATTTTTATCAATTTTAAATTTGTTGTCTGTAGATGTTTTGAATTTGGGAGAGTATAGAATTTGATGTGTAGGAAAGGGTTTAACAGCTCTCTGTCACACTACTTTCTCCTTAGATTACCAAGTCTCAACCAGACTTAATTTAGATAAAGTTTGGAAAGAACACAAAGTATTAACTGCATTTTACACGGCATGTTTCATGATCCCACCTACATTATCAGATGTAACATGCAATGACTTGCAGTGCTGTAGTACTGCTGAGTACTTCAGCTTCTCTTTGGCTCTGGGAGATGTGAATTTACACAGATGTCAGGGGTGGATCCAGGACTTTTTTCCAGGCGGGGTGTCCAGAAAATGATTACGTACATAAGATGTGTCGAAGCATTTAGTAATCTGTGGATCCCCCACCCCAGACACCCCCCGTCCCCCATCCTCCCTGGATGCGCCGATGGATGTATTATACTAAGCAAGTTGACATAATTGTGGATTTATAAAAATCCAACATCTGACTGACTCATGAGGTAGAATGGTCCTTGGACATGGAGAAAATTTACAAATAGTAAAAAGTATCGACCCATGTCAGCCTGCACGGACTGCGCATTAAACCCCTTTTCACACAGCATGGCTTTTATTCAGTTGTCAATGATCAATGCACGACATTTCGTCGAAAGGGTGTTTGTCAAAATCCATTCATGAATTCCTAGATTTATTTCATGAAAAGCTCTGTCTAGGAGAAAGATTTTAGCCACAATTCATCTGGGTTTGGGTAAGGGTCAGTGCTAGGGATCGTTTTAGATGAAATTTCGCAGATCCATCAATGATGCGGTTCGTACAGAGGTAATCTTTTAACTCCTTACCAAACGACAAAATTTTAGACCAGACCAACTTAAAAGCTTTAGCAGACAAAAAAATAAATGTTACTCAAAAACTGAAATTTGTTTTGGGAAGAGTAGAAAACATTGTGGGAAAAGGAGAAAATGCTGGTTACCAGCATTTTCTCTTTTTTCCACAATCTTTTCAAAAGGCTTTTTCCCCAGGGTTGTTAAAAGTCGGGATTGTGTGGTAAAGGGTTAAATCACAGCAATTTTCTCTGAATCAAAGGTTTGGAACAAAAGGATATCTTTCATTTATAATGAGTCCAAGACTGATTCATATCCTCTGGTACTTCATTTCAAATTATTCCATAAAGTGATAAAACCTTAGGGATGCTTGCGTTTTCAGAAACAAGTCTTTACAAGGGGATTTCCAACATCAGAGAAGTTTCAAATTGGATATTGATTTGTTAACCTTTTTCCAAACAACAAATTTTAGCCTTTTTCAATTAGCTGTAAAAAGCAGAAAATATTTTTATATAAAGCATAATTTGGCCAGAATATCTCACAGAAAAGATCCAAGATCATACTGCAATGTTTGAAAGTTGGTCTGATCTTGATCAAACAGACTACACTGGCAAACTGCACATGCTATAAGTCAACTCCTTGCAAAACAACAAAATTTTAGACTTGTCAATATGTAGAGCAATTGCAGCCAATAAAATAAATGTGGCTTAACCCTTTACCAAACAACAAAATTTAGACTGGTCCAAATTGAAAGCATTTGCAGATGACAAATTAAATGTGGCTCAAATGATGAAGTTTGTCTTTGATAGGGCAGAAAACATTGTGGGAAAAGGAGAAAATGATGGTTACCAGCATCTTCTCCTTTTCACACAATGTTTAAAAAAAAGCTTCTTTCTTGTGGTTGTTAAAACTCGGTATTGTTTGGTAAAGGGTTAAATCACAGAATTTGTATTTGGAGATTGGTAGAAAATGTTGTGGACAAAGGAGAAAATTATGGAAATCAGTATTTCTCCATCAAGATAATTTCAAAAGCCTTCTCCAGAGTTGAAAAAACACAGCAAGCTAAAAGGTAACTCTTTACCACACAATCCCAACTTTTAACAACCCCCCAAGAAAAAAGGCTTTTGAAAATCTTATAGAAAAAGGAGAAAATGCTGGTAACCAGCATTTTCTCCTTTTACCAGAATGTTTTCTACCCTATCACAGGCAAATTCCCTCATTTGAGCCACATTCAATTTGTCGTCTGCAAATGGTATCAGCATGGACCAGTCTAAAATTTTGTCATTTGGTAAAGGGTTAATTTGAAGTTCTGTCAGGACTACAAAGGAAAAACAATGCTGATTGAAATGAGTACAATAACTGTAGTTTCACATCAGAAATACCTTCAGGATACACTAACCATGTTAGGCTTCATATATTGCCAGATTTGGAGACAAACCAAGGAAATGCCATAATGATATTCTAAGATAGAGAAGAAATAATTCCAGTTATTATGGTTCATGACGAGAAATACCACTTGACATCCTGAAAAAGGTGAAAGTTCACTGTGGATACCTGTTGTCAGATTGTGACAATTTTGTTTATGTTTTCTTCTTTTTAAGGTTTATCAACATCATTCAAAATATTTAACAAGAGATAGTTATTGAATTTCATTCTATTTTGAAGCAATACCTTACCAGTAACATTATCCTTTCAATTGGGCTTAGCCCAAGTGGAATCCCTTAACCTTTTACCAAACAATCCTGTGTATTAATGACCCAACAGAAAAAGCCTTTTAAAATGCTGGTAACCAACATTTTCTCCATTTTCGACAATGTTTTTTATCCTAAAGACAAATATCATCATTTGACCTACATTTAGTATTTTATCTGCAAAAGCTCTGAATCCTTTGAAGTGAACCCAAAGGCCTTATGACTTCACTGAGGCTTACACCACCAACTGCCATTATCTTAATGAAAACCATTCATCTTCTGGTGACAGTCCTGCATGGCCTGATGGTAAGTGAAAGATTTTAAATCAGGTCATCCCAGGCTTTATCTTTACCCGAGACACCAAGTTTTTCATGAGAGTTTCCTTGGGCAAGACACCTCAGAGCCTCTGCCACATACTTGTGAAATAGAGGACACATCTAGCATTAGACAAAGTTCCATCGTTCATCATATGGCCACATTGGTATGGTAAAGTTGCATTCGTGATGATGGTAGTCCATTATCTTTCTGCATTTTTCTACACACAATTCAAACATGCCAGCTACCTGCCAAATGTTCAAATGTCATTTCAAAATTTCCAGTCAGCTTCAACATGAGTTTTTGGCTTATCTGGAAAACAAGATAATATTATCATTTTGAAAAGTTAAGATGATGGAATCGAAAGATGGGGGGGGAAAGAATCTTCAACATGCATTTCAGTGGCAATGAGATAGGGGAGGTCTTGGGTTTGGACTCCACCCAGGTCATACCTTTTAAATACTTTTATCTCTTTACAGTGTATTATCATTTACCAACCACAAAATTTCACACTTATCCGTCATTTGTATGTGACAGGTTTCATGTGGTTGAAATCATTGGTCTTGGGAAAGGTAGAAAACAATGTGGGAAATAAATAAACTGCTGGTAACCTGCATTTTCTTTTTTTTTCCCACAATGTTTTCAAAAGACTTCTTCCTTTGGTTTTTTTAAACAAGGGATTGATTAGTAGTAAGTTAAACAGTAGCAGATGTGGTAATACTTTCTGATTTACCCAGGATTTAGGGGATATAGCATTTGGACTGGTCCAGCAGTCAGTTTTGGAGGACTGGTAAAGTACTGATGGAAAAGTGGTCCAGATATAATGAATAGTGTATGTGAATTTTGACAATTACAGTAGGTGAACAAATGGTTATAGACAGACAGCATCAAACACCAAAACATTTACTTTGTGTTACATAAGTAGCTTTGTATTTATAATAATTCTATTGTGTTTTTTCAGGAAATGATCTGTGTTCTGCCTGGAACCCGGTCTGTATTGGTCTTGTGTATGGCGTAATTGGAAAAATAAAGATACATCCAGGTAACCAGTTGAAAGTAGAAATATTGTTAACCATACACTTCCATTGTCATTATATTCTGTTAGTTTCTTTATTCATATTTAGCGCTCATATGATTATTATGTCCTTCATGAAACGATATGTTATCCTCTACGAATCAACCTTAAAATACTATATAAAGGAATTTATTTTAATGAATATATTTTATTTTTATGGAAATATATGAACATACACAAGTGAATAGCCCATTGCACTTACAGAGAAAGAAGACTAAAAAAGTTTCCTGATAGCAAGAACTTAAAGAAATGAGTAAATTTGATTAAAAATAATTATGGCAGCAATTAATGTAGTTTTTGAGACAATTGAATATGCCCTGGAACTTTATTCGTAAATTTTATATTATGAATGATGTCACAGGTACATAAGCCGTGAGTGTTTGGTACCCCGAGGTTAATGTTCATAATTTCAAATAAACCAAAACTAGGACCCATAAAATGATATATACACTGGTTTATTATTAAGAATGTATAATACAATGCTGATGAAGATTTAATACAAATGACAACTTAAGCTCATACTTGCAGAGGAAACAGTATTTTGATGTAGCAGTTTAGTATTAATTTATACTTGTCCTATTTTTTAAACATACACAGAAGTTCTAGGAAGCAAGAGAATAGTTTGAAGGAACTAACATCTCTACTTCGCTATATTGATTAAGATCTATATTTGGAAAGTCTTACCAGCTAACTTGTAATTTAACTGTAACATTACAAACAGTTACTGTAGCCAGACTTTCTAATTAACCCGTAACCTCACATTGCAAATTTTTGATTCCATCGAGTAAATGAAATCAATTGTGAAGAACAGAATATCTTACCAGGAACAAAATTTGGCAAATCCAAGACACAAGCAAAATCAAGAGACTTTTGGGCAAAATTGCTAATTTTACCAGAACAACAAGTTCAGATGATTGCCAGACTAGCCAGAATGAAACATACTGGTACAGTAGGTAGCCATTTTGTCAATGAGTTCCCAGAGTAGATGGTTCGTAGAACAATTCATTTTATCTACAGTTAGTGGCCTTAAATATTTTATCATGCTGAATTGCCATTTTGACTTACATGTATTTTTATCTTAACTTTTTAATTTAATGCTATCACTGTGAAACTTATATGAAAATGAAGCAATAGATTTGAAATTAAAATATATACTTTTAGACTTGATGCAATAAAATATGGTCAAAATATAGCTATTTAAAAGGGATCAATATTATAGGCATTTTTTTTTTATTAACATCAATGGCAAGATCAGCAAAATTTGGCACAATATAATGACACCACTAGGTTTCAGAGAGCTACCAATTTGATGTGATATGCTGAACAATATTAGCAAATTACTCTAGATAGCTCCAGTAACCTCACTTTTGAGCAGTATCTTTTTCATTACCACAGAACAATAAGAAGCTGTGTAATTCATTTTCTCACTACATGTAAGTCAATAGGAATGTGGAATTTGATGATACATTTATGGCCTCTATCTGTATATATAGATTGGTTAACAGAATAGGTAGCTCATATTTCTAATTAAATGAAATGGAGTGAAATTAGAAATGATGTGCTGGTCTTGTTTCTATCCCCAAGATTCCAAAATGACTAGATCTTAAATAAAAATTTCTGACCAGAGTTTTAAGAATATTTTATTGCAGGCTTGTTATATACATATACATGTAGAGGAGCCATGTTAATGCTTTCGATTTAGATCAGTCCAAAATTTTGTCTTTTGGTAAAGGATTAAAAAGATTTCAGTCTCATTCAGGCTATGCTGATGTGGTACTTTCATCGCCTTTTCAGACAGAGAATTTATTCATGGTGTGCTATTAATTTGTGTAGCCAGCAGTACATGTATTTGGTTTACAATACTGCATTCATATTTTATGAGGCAAATAGCCCACTCACCCCTCTCATTGATCTGCTACTAACATACCAGTAGCCAATGATAGCTGAAACTTGTAGATGATTCTAGCATTGTACAGTAGTGGAGTTGTTTTTGCATAACATCATGAGTAGACCTCCAGATAAAAGGGAGTGATAGTATTCTAAATCCATTATTTCTCTTCCAAACTCTATGTTGTGGGTACTCATTAGAATTGTCTCGATGAGACGATTCTAATGAGTACCCATAACGTAGGGTTTTGTGGAGAGTGATTAATATTTTTCAATTTTGAAATCAAAATCACTCCCTCTATCTGGAGCTCTGAATTCATGATCATCAAAATTGTATCATAATCACCATACAATCAGTCAATCAATTGGACCATAATTCATCAAACTTTCTATTCTTATGAGTCTCTAAAATCTGATGCTTATTGATCTGAGACCATTATTCAGGGTCAGCTGTCATGTAATATGTCTAACAGAACATCAAAAGTGGTATAAAACACCATATAATCAATCAGTCAGTTGGACCATAATTCACCAAACTTTCCATTCTTAGCGTACACGGAAAAAAAAATGTGAAAATTTACAAAAAATTCCATGTTCGAATGACCCTTTGTAAAAATTGTTAAAGTTGTGGATGTAAGGTAACCAATATTTTCTCCTCTTTCCACAAGCCTCTTTCAGCCTTTTCAGATTTAGAGATTTGGGTCCGTATTCACCAACCATTCTTAAGAATATTCTTGGTCTTGTTCTCCAAAATTTTCCAAATTTGAAAGTAACACACCTTCTGATTGGCTAAACCATTTGGTTTAGCCAATCAGAAGTTGTGTTACTTTCAAACTTGGAAAATCTTGAAGAATAAGTCTAAGAACGTTCTTAAGAATGGTTGGTGAATACGGACCCTGGAGTATAATCTGTCTGACAAGTTTATCTCTTTGCTAAATGACAAAATTTTAGACTCGTCCAAATGGAAAGCATTTGCAGACGACAAAATAAGTGTGACTCAAAAATAGAAATTTGTTTTGGAAAGGGTAGAAAACATTGTGGGAAAAGGAGAAAATGCTGGTTACCACAATGTTTTCAAAAGCCATCTCTTTCAGCGTCATTAAAAGTAGAGATTGTGTGGTAAAGACTTCTTTATGCAACATAGGGCTAACTTATTGACTATGTTGTGAACACACATTATGCATACCTTCTGAAGAGGCTTTGTGCAGATTCAAAACAGGTTTGTTTCAAAGCTGATTGACATAAATGGTGCACATAATATCAACCAGAATTATCCAAAATTTTATGGATTGATGTGAAATTTTCTTTTGCCTGAAGATAAACCCCAAAATGGCTCTGAGGCTTTTTCAAGTTTTAACTCTTTACCAAACGACAAAATTTTAGACTGGCCCAAATTGAAGGCATTTGCAGATGACAAAATAAAGGTGACTGAAAAATTGAAATTTGTTTTGGGAAGGGTAGAAAACATTGTTACCAGCATTTTCTCCTTTTCCCACAATGTTTTCAAAAGGCTTCTTTCACAGGGTCGTTAAAAGTCGGGATTGTGTGGTAAAGAGTTTATAATGATAAACTTTTTCACCCTTTTTACTGTAGCTTTGCTGTTTTTGAAGAAAATGTTGAGGTTTTGTCATAGCCCTGTTGTCATCTGCGTCATCATGCAAAAAATAACATTTCATGAAATTTTTGTCATTATTGAAGATATTCACTCGCAAACTCACACTATCAAAAGGGGAACCTGTGCAACAAGGACAGGTAACCGTCAGCTAGAGTAATTATGACACAGTTATGACACATAACTGTGTCATAATTACTCTAGCTGACGGTTACCTACCCTTGTTGCATGGGTTCCCCTTTTTCAACTTAGAACTTCACTGAAAATCAAGCAACTGCAGCAGAGTGTTGGTACCCGGATATTGTGCTCTTGTTCATAGTTGTAATATGAAAGAACATTTTCCCTAGAAATAGTTTCAGTTGACAAAAATCTGACAAAACAATAAGAATTTCTTGTATGTACTTAAACTGATGGCGATTTTATATTAAAATAAACCAGGAATGTCTGTATTTTGAGCCAGTTTTAATGTTTTGCAAAAGTGTTTGGCATTAGATTTGTCAACATTTATCCAGACCTCCAGATAAAAGGGAGCGATAGTATTCTAAATCCTATTCTTTGACCTTGAAAGTGCTTATGACACCACTTAGAAATACGGGATTTTAAGGGACTTACACGACTTTGGTATTAGAGGCCATCTTCCTCTTTTCATTGCAGTCTTCTTAACCCTTTACCAGACGACAAAATTATAGCCTTGTCCAAACTGAAAGCACTTGCAGACGACAATTTCAATGTGGCTCAAATGGTGCAACTTTTTTTTGATAAGGTAGAAACATTGTGGGAAAAGGAGAAAATGCTGGTTACCAGCATTTTCTCCTTTTCCCACAATGTTTTCAAAAGGCTTCTTTCCCAGAGGCGTCAAAAGGCGTCATTGTGCGGTAAAGGGTTAAATGAAAGGCTCTTTCGAGGCTGTGTTGGAAACACACAGTCAGGTGCTTGAGAGCAGGAAATGGGCATACCACAGGGTTGTATTTTATCTGTAACTCTTTTTAGCATTAAAATCAATAGCATTGTAAAAGCTATAAACCCAGAAGTTGACTGTGCCCTATATGTAGACAACTTTGTCACATGTTTTAGGGCTAGAAATATGAAGACCATAGAGAGACAATTTCAGCAGTGTCTCAATAAACTCCAGTCTTGGTCGGATGAAAAGGGTTTCAAATTTTCTAAATCTAAAACAAAGTGTATGCACTTTTGCAACCTTTGGCGTCACCATCTAAACCCTTGTCTCTTCTTGAATAAAGCACGCATTGATGTTGTCCCTGAATTTGAATTTCTTGGGGTAACTTTTGACTCAAAGCTTACATTTATTCCACACGTCAATATACTAAAAACGAAATGTAAAATGGCCCTCAATGTTCTCAAAGTCATCGCCCATTCTGAATGGGGGGGGGCGGCTGATCAGAAAGTTCTTCTTCCTTCGCCTTTATCGTTCTGTTGTCCTCTCCAAATTGGACTAGGGATCCATTGTCTACGGATCAGCTCGGAAGTCATACTTTAAAGTTCTTGATTCTATTCATAATGAAGGCTTGCGTCTTGCCCTTGGAGCATTTAGAACTTCTCTGGTTAATAGCCTCTATGTCGAGGTTAATGAGCCATCTCTTTACGCAAGAAGGCAAAAGTTTGCCCTTCAATACCTTTTAAAACTTACATCTAACCCTTTTTAATCCTACTCATAAGGTTGTTTTTAACTCTCAGTATAAATGTCTATTTGAAAGGAAACCCAATGCAATACAGCCTTTTGGTATTTGCTTGGAACCTCACATAAGTAATCTTAATGTGGATCTGGACACCATTGCTCAATATAAAATTCCAGACATTCCACCATGGACAATGGGAACAGCAAAGTTTCCTTTTGACCTTACTTCTGATAAGCAATCAGGAACAGACCAAAGTATGTTTAGAGTCGGATACGAGATCAAGGAACAGTACTTCTCTTTCAAGCCTGTTTACACGGATGGGTCTAAAGATGGTGATACAGTTGCAGCAGCTGCTGTATACAGAACTAAAATTAAACAATGTCACCTTCCTAATAAATCTTCTATCTTTTCAGCAGAAGTGAAAGCATCTGACCTTGCCCTTGATCTTGTTGAGCAGTCTGACTCTACTCGCTTCATCATCTTTTCTGATTCATTATCCTCACTTCAAGCTTTGCACATCCAGAAACTTGAAAATCTGTCTGTCTGCGATGTCCTTGAACGCATTTCACTTTTGGTTTAGTCTAAAAGAATAGTCTTCTGTTTGCTCCCTAGTCACGTGGGCATAAGGGGAAATGAAAAGGCCGATATAACTGCCAAGTCGGCATTGTCCCTTCCCCAATCTATAACTTTAAAGTTTTATACACAGATTTTATACCTTCTGTTTTAACCAATATCCAATCTTCTTGGCAATTACAATGGGATGCAGATATTTTTCATAACATACATTCAATTAAACAGGTCATAGGTGAATGGTACCCTGCTTACAGGTCCTTTCGCCGAGAGGAGGTAATAGTTGCCCGCTGCAGAATTGGCCACACATGTTTAACGCATTCTTGGCTGTTAACATGTGATGAGGCACCAGAGTGCATTCCCTGCAATGAGCCCTTTTCAGTTGACCACATTTTTCTTGACTGTGTGGATCTCCATCCAATTCGTTCCAAACGCTTCAGTGTTGACAGTATAGGAGCTCTCCTTGATACTGTCAACATTGAAACAATTATTGCCTTCCTGAAGAAGATTGGACTCTATACAAAACTGATATTGTTTTAAAACTTTTCCTTCCTTAATTCAGACGATTTTATTCACTGTATATCTAGCTTATTTTCTTTCCATTACAGAATCATTTTGTGAAACATCTTTCATCATTCATTACTCATTTTTTTAGTTCTATTTATGTCATTCCATTTCTTCAATATTTTATCTCGCATGATGACTGACCTTAGATATACATGAAGATAATGAGATGTGCTGGTATTTGCTGATACAAGATCTGTCTGTTTGAAAATCTGATCTGGATACAGTAAACAATAATTATTAATCAAGCATTCAAATGAATCAATTTCATAAAATAAAGATAAATTCCTGCAAAACTGTCACCAATGACGGATCAAGGCATACCAGAAAGGTTGTCAATCTAATCAGGGACATTGCTGTTCTCAAGAATATTAAACCATATACAAAACTGTGATATTGTTTTACGACCTTTTATTCCTGTTCAGACTTTTGATTCTTATCACTATATATCTATTTCATTTCCATTACAAAATCATTTCATGACACATCTTTCGTCATATACTCATTACTTACATTTTTACATACTATTTTTTCCTTTCATTACTTTTTCTGTTTGTGCGCTAAATGACCCTAGATGTCGATGTGCCATAAAACACCATACATTCATTCATTCAGTATTCTAAATCCATTATTTCTCTTCCAAACCCTATGTCGTGGGTACTCATTAGAATCATCTTGATGAGATGATTCTAATGAGTATCCATAACATAGGGTTTAGTAGAAAGTGATTAATATTTTCAAGTTTGAAATCAAAATCACTTTCTCTTATCTGGAGCTCTGTTTATCTGCAGAAACTAGACTGTAAAGCTGAAAAAAACTTATCAACCTTTTTATTGCAGAGGTACTTGAATTGATTGGTTTTGTGTGTGTGTGTGTGGGTCATATCATGAGAGCCAGAGTACCTGTCCATGTGTTTTCAAGTGCTCTGCTTAACCCTTTGACCAGTCCTAAGTTTTAATGACCCTAAAAAAGAAGGCATGTGAAAACATTGTGGGAAAAGGAGAAAATTCTGGTAACCACCATTTTCTCCTTTTCCCACAATGTTTTATACTCTGTCAAAGACAAGTTTCATCATCTGAGCCACATTTGATTTTTTTGTCTGCAAATGCTTTCAGTTTTAAAAAGTTCTTAAATTTTGTTGTTTGTTATAGAGTTTATAGTCTTTATATGCAACTGGCACATAGCTGAGATAGCATAATGATGTTGAAGAATTCATTCTTTTTTATCATCCTTTACTAAATAATCTTGAATTGTAAGGACCATACAAATGAAAATCTATTAAAAAATTGTGAGAAACAGACAACATGCTGGTAACCATCATTTTCTCTTATTTCCAACAATGTTTTTTTACCCTTCCAAAGACAGATCCCCTCATTTGAGTCAACATGTCACCTGCAACTACTTTCAGTTTGGACAAGTCTAAAATTTTTCATTTGGTAAAGAGATAAATTACCTTATTCTATTCTAGAATAGGCTTCTGTACTCTAGAGGTCACATTTTCAGTTCAGTACTCATGATATTTGGTCAGAATGTTTGTCTTGATGATATGACAAGTTCCAAATTGGGTCATGTCAGGTCAAAAAATAGGTCATTGGAACTTTCTAGAAAAACCATGTGTGCACTCTAGAGGCCACATTTTTAGTTCAATACTCATGAAACTTTGTCAGAATATTTGTCTTGCTATCTGGAACAAGTTGGAAATTGGGTCTTGTCAGGTCAAAAAGTATGTCAATGGGACAAATCTTAGAAAACCTTTGTGTGCACTCTAGGGGCTACACTTTCCATCTGATACTCATGAAACTTGCTCAGAATGTTTGTCTTGATGATATCTTGGAGAAGTTTGAAAGCAGGTCACATCTGGTCAAAAAGTAGGTCACTGGGAAAAATCAAAGAAAAATCTTGGGTATGCTCTAGAGGCCACATTTTTAGTTCAATACTCGTGAAAATTGGTCAGAGTGTTTGTCTTACTAATATCTCTGACAAGTTTAAGATTGGGTCACATCAGGTCAAAAAGTAGGTCATTGGGACAAATCTTAGAAAACCTTGTGTGTACTTTAGAGGCCACATTTCTAGTCTGATACTCATGAAACTAGGTCAGAATGTCTTTCTTGATATTTTGGTCAAATATGAAATTGGGTCACTTCAGGTAAAAAAGTAGGTTACTTAGACTAATCTTAGAAAAACCTTGTGTGCACTCTTGAGGCCACATTTTCAGTACAATACTAATGAAAATTGGTCAGAATCTTTGTCTTCAGAATTTTTGGACAAGTATGAAATTGGGTCACATTGGGTCAAAAAGTAGCTCACTAGAATAAATATTAGAAAAACGTTGTGCACTCTTTACAGGCCACATTTTTGGCCTGATACTAATGACAGTTGATCAGGGTGTTTGTCTTGATTAGATCTCAGACAAGTATTAAATTGATTAAGTTGGTGTGAAAAAGTAGGTCACTGGGACAAATCTTAGGAAAACCTTATATGCACTCTTTAGACTTCATTTTCAGAAAAGTATAATATTCATGAAACTTTTGTCAAAATATTTGTCTTGATATCATCTGGTATAAGTTCAAAATTAGGTCATGTTGGGTCAAAAAGTAGGTTAATAGGACAAATCTTAGAAAAGCCTTTGGTGCACTAGTCGACATTTTCAGTCTGATACTCGTGAAACTTATTCAGAATGTTTGTCTTGTTGATATTTTGGACATGTTTGAAATTAGGTCATGTCATCGAGAAAAATACCAGTAGGTTACTGGGACAAATCTTGGGAAAACCTTATGTAAAAATGATCTGTCATTGAATTAAATAATTCATTAGGTGACAAACCAACGGTAAAGAAGAAAGATGTAATATAAGAACAAAATATTTTTCAGTGGTATTTCTGTAATGGGCTAAGTAGCCTCTTAAGGTAATTTTAGATTCTGTGCCATAATTTTTCCAAGGTTTGTGGAAAAATCAAGTGATCAGTAACATGTGTTGGTTATGTAGGATAATATTCAAATTTGTACAATGACATCATGTTTGACCCTAAAAAGACAGTGTTACCGATTGCAAAGCAACCAAACATTTAGTTGATGCCAAATTTGCACCTTTTTTTTCAGAAGATAAATATCCAGTCTATGTTTGCAGGGAAAAGTATGTTTTGTAGTTTCTATCTGTATTTAAAGATACATTTATACTCGTTTTCTGCCAGTTTTTAACCCATTTTATCTGTATGTTATCAAATTATTTCCTTCTTGTATCTTCAGTCCAAATGTAGCCCCTGATGGTTTCAATGTTGCATAGATTAAGACGGGTAGAAAATGCACTTCATTTTCTGGAGGCCATCAAAGATATCTGTTGTGACATATCCGGTTTTAAATCAAAGATTTCCAATATAATTATGTATTCATCCCTTATACCACATATATTGGTAATTTATCTATGTTTACACATTTGACTTAATTCTGAACCATTATACAGTCTGTAAAATTGTAACAGCGAATTTGCTCTCTTACCGTAAGGACGTATCTTTAACAAAAAATTTGATTCACAGCAAAAATCTAAATGGTTTTCTTTAACCCTTACCACACAATCACAAGTTTTAGAGACCCTGTAGAAAAAGCCATTTGAAAACATAGTGGGAAGAAGGAAACCAGCATTTCCTCCTTTTCCCATAGTGTTTTCCACCCATTCAGAAACAAATTTCAAGTTTTGATTCATGTGTATTTTGTCATCTGCAAATACTTGAAACTGGGGCAAGTCTAAAATTTTGTCGTTTGGTAATGATGTCACTTAAATAATACCTCTCCTCTTAAAAAGCCTAGCTTTTGCTGCAGCATAGGTATGCTGTTTTTATGGCTATTTCGGGTGCTTCAAAAAAAAATTTTGTGTTCTCATCTATCACCCTTTGTCAAACAATCACCTGGTTATAAACATTTTCTCCATTTCCCACAATAATACAAAGGTATTCAGCTTTATGGTTGTAAAAATATGGGATTGTTTAGTAAAGGGTTAAAAAAAGGTTTTCATCAAGGATATTGTAATACGGTATATGTATTATGATGTCAGTATCGCAAATAAAATTTGTTATCACAAAATGAATCTAATGCAGTAATTGTAGACGATACATTGATGACTATGCACCCCCCCCTAATTTCCCACAGGATTTCAAAGTACAGAACATTTGACAAATGTCAGAATGGATACAGACTAGTGCTGTCATAGAGCCACAGTTGATGTAATATCAGGGGCATAGCTGCCTGTTCCAAAAACAGAGTTGTGTTCACTTTGCAAAAAAATGAAAGGCAAAAAATAAAAAAAGTAATGAAAAACAAAAAACTTTTATTACAAAAAAAACTTGCTGTGTGTGCTAATAATGATCATTAATTTTTTAAATATTTAGTACAGTTGCCAGAGCTTTCGAGGGTCTCTGTGCCGAAAGAATATGTCCCACACAATAATTCCCATATAAATCCACCAACCTTTTTATTATGTAACTTGATATTATGTACTTAACTTCCCACAATGTACAGTGCCGGTAGTCTTTTTTTTCTGTTTTATTTCATTCTTGTACTTTACAGTAGATGTAGTTTTTTTCTGTTTTATTTCATTCTCTTACCTTCCTTTTCATTTTATAAATGCCTAGATGTGTGTTTTGTAGATTTACATTTCTTTCGCAGAATTTTTATACCGGCAGATGATCACTTGTCTGGTACAAGGGGTATTTATACAGATACATGCATTACAATTTATGTAAGATGATACAAAGAAACTTATTTAGAAAAGGTTCCCCACTGGGACACTGCCCCCCACTGCCCTCTTGGGGCTTTGTGCCTCTGATAATTACTTTTTTGTATACTTTATTTTGGGCTAGATCTAGCTATGCTCCTAAACATTAATATAAAAAGAGTAATTTTGTTGATAAATATTAATGGTTCTTTCCTCTATTAACCCTCAAAGTGCCTTTGACAATTATAGTTGCCTTTGCGTGCAGTTTAGGTCAAGATTAGACAGCTGAAAATGTGCTGCCTGATCTTTGATCTATACTATCTGTTTTGCTGAGACATTATTACAAAAGCTGTCTTAAAATTGAAGTAACTTGGGTCTTATTTCTGGACTGAAAATAGAGATTTGGTTTATTTGGTGCTCTTAGGGTCAACTGTCTTCCTTTTATAGGATCGTTTTAAATTTTGTCCACAGTGGACTCTTACGAACATGAAAGTTTGCAACAAATGCATAGCTCAAATATAAACAGCCCCAGCTGGAATTCGAACCTGTCCGGCAAATATCCTGGTTTATTGAAGTTTAAAAGACCAATACACTAACCCCTGAGCTAAAGAGAATTCTCCCTAACACAGTTGTCAGGTATTGATTTTACACAAGAAGAGGCTGTGCTGTAAGGAAGGAGTGATCTCCAGTATTAACTCTTTACCAAACGACAAAATTGTAGACTGGTCCAAATTGAAAGCATTTGCAGATGACAAAATGAATGTGACTGAAAAACTGAAATGTGTTTTGGGAAGGGTAGAAAACATTGTGGGAAAAGGAGAAAATGCTGGTCACAATGTTTTCAAAAGGCTTCTCTCTCAGGGTTGTTGAAAGTCAGGATTGTGTGGTAAAGGGTTAACACACCCCCTCATAAGAGAAGTCATCATTTTGATGACAGAAAGCCTTATTAGGCAGTAAGGCTATTATTTAGACAACAAATAACGGGCAATTTTATAGACAACAAATGGCTCAATGGCCAATCTCGGACAAGCCCCCATCTTACAAACATGAAAGTTCACAACAAATGCATAGCTCATATACAAACCGACCCAGCTGGGATTTGAACCTGTGCCGCAAAGATCCTCATTTATCGACCAATACACTAACCACTGAGCTAAAGAGAATTCTCCCTAACGCAGTTGCCAGGTATTGATTTTATACGGGAAGAAACTATGCTGTAAGGAAGGAGAGATCTCCCATAACAGGACCAGTAACTCTTACAGCTCCTATGTATAAGCTCAACCTCTTTGGACAGCTGAAAATACAATCACTCTTTAGATTCTCATTTTACATATTTGACTTAACAAGGGTATAGGAAAGATCCAAGATTAAACTGCACAGAATGTGCAGTCAGAGCTTGATCTATGCCATTGATGCTGTTTTTTCGTCAATAGTACTGAGAGGGTTTGAGACACAGACCACCATCTTACAAGTGATATAAATAATACAAAAGTATAAAAGTTACAATTAGTATATCTAGTGCATTTATTGACTGAATGTTGTTTTATGTCTCCGTAAATTCTTGCAACATTAATTTTGCTGAGCCCTTTTTAGCTCAGCTGGTAACATACAGGCTTGACACCAGAGGGCTGCTGGTTAAAATTCCTGTCTCAGCCAATTTCTTTCTGAGGATTGATAATAGTAATTGTGACAACATTCATTGTTTTCTCAGAGCTGATCATTGTTTTGACAATGGTAACATAAAAAAGCAGCCTGTGAAGAATATGAATAATATTGTGCAGAGTGCTGGCAGAAGAAACTCCTGGAAAGCATGGACAGGTGTACTGGCCGCCGCATTATAACTGACATACAAGCAAGCTTGCACAATGGACATGTCTTAAATTTTTGTCATTTAGGAAAGAGTCAAGTATAATTATAATGCCAAATGAATTATTCTGTAGGAAATTCCCAATTTAGCACTTTATTTGTCTGTATATCTGTGTACACAGATGTTACTTTAATTGATTCACCCTTAGCTTGCCATGTAATTCTACAGACAAGGTAGATCACGACTAGACTATACATGCAGTCTGATCTTCAGTCTACTCCATTAAATATTCTAGTTTCTGACTTTGTTGTGTCTTGGTCCTTTTGAAAGACAGAAAATTATAATTTCATCATTTATGTAGCTGTGTTTACAAAGTTAATAACTATCCGCAAGCATTCCACTTTGGAAGTTTCAGAATGTTCAATTTCTCTAGGATGTTTTCATGCGTTTTCATTTGTCAATCCTTAATGCTTTACCACACAATCCCCAGTTTTAACAAACCTGTTTAAAAAAGGCCTTTAAAAACTTTGTGGGCAAAGGAGAAAATGCTGGTAACCAGCATTTTCTCCTTTTTCCACAAAGTTTTCTTCCATTCCAAAAACAAGTTTCACTATGGGAGTCATGTTTACTGGAGCCATGCTTTGTAAAAAGGGGACTTAATGTATCTGCTGAAAGTATCGACCCAGGTCAGCCTGCGCAGTCCACGCAGGCTGACCTGGGCTGAAACTTTTCCCAATTGATCAAATTTCTGTTTGTCAAAGGACCAGTCTACCATATGATATGGTCGGTTGTTAGACATAATCAATGTTATGGATCCCTTAACCCTTTACCACACAATCCCGCGTTTTAACGACTCTGAGAAAGAGGCCTTTTGAAAACATTGTGGGAAAAGGAGAAAATGCTGGTAACCAGCATTTTCTCCTTTCCCCCAATGTTTTCTACCCTATCAAAGACAGAAATCATCATTTTAGCAACATTTAATTTGTCTTCTGCAAATGTTTTGAATTTGGTCCAATCCAAAAATTTGTCATTTGGTAAAGAGTTCATATGTGATGTCTTGCTTGGTGTGATGCATCATGGAGATGCATTAAGCCCCATTTTGCCAGAGCATGGCTCACTTTGTTGTTTGAAAAGCCTTTGAATTTGGACAAGTCCAAAATTTTGAGAGTTAATTCATGTTGATCACAGTTATTCTACAAAGATCTTTTGAAAGCCATTAAGTCCTCTTCAGCAAATTTCCTTCAGGACAAAGATAGTGTAAAAGATCACTGGCAAACAGACATACTTTATTGTCTATGCTGTGGTTATTTATTGATGAAATAAACATTATTGATATGGTAAATACTAGGGAGTGTGCCAGTATGCTAGTGGTTGTTCTTTATTTAGTAGATTATTAACTTTTCCTCTCCATTTACAGTCCAGTGGCATAGTCAGGCATATGCACATATGCAAATGTGTAATATCAGAATACCCTCAGTTGCTTTTTATTGAAATGAAATAGTAATAATAATGAAAAAAAAAATATGTCAATGACTTGAATCACAGAAATATTTGCCCATGTCAAAACTACATACTCGTAATTTCTGTCCAGCAGTAGAAAAGTGATATCAAAGAGGTCTGTTTTCACAACCAGCCGATAACCGCCTTCCACATTTGTGTTAATTTCAAAAAAGGTCCAGCTACACCCCTGCAGTCACATCCTGAATTTAAGGATTTTTTTTTTTGGACAAAATCAATGTAGTGAAGGACTTTTTATGGTTTTTCAGTGTTTTACATTTAACCCAGAGTGCTGGTACCAGCTTAAGCTGTTTTTGCAGACAGTGTGGATCAAGATCAGACTGCAAAGAACATGAAGTCTGATCTTGGATCTACATTGTCCACTTCTTTGTTACATATTCTTGCCTAAACAACCTTGAAATGACAATGTTTTTAATGTTTTTCCCAATGTAAAAGGTCCATTTCATAAAATCAGCAGTGTAAGGGGCAAGAATATTTCGTTTACAATATCTCGGCATCTGTTGCACATATTTTGGTTTTCTAGGTGCTTTTGTTTCACAGTAGTACTTAACCCGTAGAGTGCCGAATAAACCTATCGTACGGTTTTATCCTAGAAATACAACTCTGATAATTGCAATTTCAAGGTTACTTTTGTCTACAGTGTTTCAGCAAAGCGGACAGTGTAGATCAAAGATCAGGCTACACGTTTTGTGCAGCCTGATCTTGATCTACACTGGCCGCAAAGGCAACTATAGTCGTGAAAGGCGCTTTAAGGGTTAAAAACACCCTTTCGGTCCCACTAGATGCTGACATATGTGCAAACAATGCAAACAATGGAGTGAAGGAAACTTATTCTCAAGATAGGCGACTGAGCTTATTTCCCTAGATCTATGCTTCTGATGGTGATTTCTGAGAGATGTCAAATATTCCACTTATCTTTTTGGATGAGTATACATATTAGTAGCCACAGACCATTTATGGACGGTCAGGCTGCTGTCAAGACCAGAGTTAACAAAATACACATACTGTTACCAAATTCTTTATTTTCCATGGAGCTTATTTCAGACATACCACCAAGCATTACAAGTGACACAAAGAAGAATATTTGATGGAAAGAAGAATGACCCTCTTGATCAATATTATTAACAGCATTGTGGAAGTGGAGCAATTTGTGTTTTTATCTGACAATGTCTGATGCTGAAAAAGCTTTTCACTACATGGACATACAGTTAGACATACAAATACATGGCCCAATAACTATAATAATATAAATGATACCTAAATACACTGAATGCAGATTACAAATTAATGCATCCAATATTTCTTTACCCTTTATCAGACGATCCTGGGTTTTAACCCTTAGAGCACCAAATAAACCTATCGAGACATTTTCATCGTGAAAATACTACCCAAATAAGTGCAATTTCATGTTTGCTTTTGACTACGGTGTTTCAGCTTTTAAGCTGACAGTGTAGATCAAGATCAGGCTGCACAAAATGTGCAGCAAAGGCAATTATAGTCGTGAAAGTCACTTTAAATCTGGTAACCAGCATTTTCTCTTGATGCAACAATATTTTCTACCCTTTCCAAGGCAAAGTCCAACATTTGAGCCACAATGCAAATGCTTTCAATTTGGAGAAGTATAAGTATTTGTTGGTTGGTAAAGAGTTAAGCAACACTTGAGCTCTGATTGGTTTTTACATTGCACTGCAAGAACCCAAAATAATGAATTTAAAACTATTTTGTTCAGAATATCAGCATAATTACAAGAAAATGTAGATGAACACAATGCTGTCTGATCCTGATTTGTGTGTCTTCAGAACCTTCAACAGTTTTCCCTTGGATAAGAAGAGTTGAGTAAAGTGTTTAACTATTCAGATTTCTCTCAGAGGAAGCAATAGAAATAATTCAAAATTTGCTCTAGTCTTTAGTGTTATTTATTGCATGCTACCATACTTTTAACACTTCGAAAATGAAATACAGCTATGCCAAGATTTAAAAAAGGTTTGAATTGGAGCAAATAAACATTGTTCTTCCTTTATTTTTTTTTTGCCAAGAATTGGAGCAAATAAATATTGTTGTTCCTTTATTTTTTTTTTGCCAAGCCCCCTAGCTCAGTAGGTAGCGTACAGGACTTGAGAACAGGAGGTTGTTGGTTTGATCCCTGGCTTGGCCTATTTCTTTCCGAGGATTGATGAGAGTCATTGCGACAGGATTCGTTACTCTCTCACTGCTGACTATTGTTTCGATGATGGTTATGTGGGAAAGCAGCCAGTGGCTTGGAAAGAATATTGTGAGGAGTACTGGTAAAAGAAACTCCAGGAAAGCATGGATAGGTGCACTGGCCATCGTGATATAACTGAATTAATGTTGAAAACGACGTTAAATACCATACAATCAATCATTCAATCTTTATTTTTTTACCCTATAGATTCTATATGGACTAGATCTATCAGAGTAATTTCCATCCTTGTGATATTTACTGGAAGCCAGAAGTGGGTTTTGTGATTAACCCTTTACCAAACAATTCAGAGTTTTACAACCCTAATAGAGAAGGCCATAGAAAATACTGAATGAAAAGGAAAAAATACTGCTAACCAGCATTTTCTCCTGTTTCTGCTAAGTTTCTACCCTGTCCAATGCAGATATTGTCATTTGGGTCACATTTACTTTGTCATGTGCAAAAAATTCCAGTTTCGATGAGGACGAAATTTTGTCATTTGGTAAGGAGTTATGATAGAATCTGAGGCCAACAGCAAATTTTTCATAGATTATCTTTTTATGATACATTCATGACAAATCATCAATATCTGAGAGTGCTCATTTGTTTATAGCTGTACAAAATGATGCAGTTCTCTGCTCCATAAACTGCATAATTTATGCTAGGATGTTTTATTGACCCTTTACCATACAATCCTGGGTTTTAACAACCCTGAAAAAGAGACCCTTTGAAAACATTGTGGGAAAAGGAGAAAATGCTGGTAACCAGCATTTTATCCTTTTCCCACAATGTTTTTTGTCCTTTTACAGACATATCTCACCGTATGATGTGTGCAAATGCTTTCAGTTTGTATAAGAGTAAAATTTTGTCATGTGGTTAAGGGTTAATTCATAGAACGTATCATGACATGCTAATCGGACAACCAACAGGAGTAACAAACACAGAATTGGAGAAACGAACCAGCCAAAGGAGAAACCAACCTGCCATTAACCGTTAAGCTAAGCACAACTTGCAGACCTTTTGTTGGCAGTGTAGTTCAAGATCAGACTGCACAAAATGTGCAGCTTGATTTTGGATCTACACTGTCCAATAAGAAGATATTTCCCCAACCACCAAAACTTTTAAATTCCAGTATTTTGGTATTTACCATCGGCTTGATAGTTTCATAAGGGTTAAATATGACTACAAGGCCTAGGCTGTAGCTCTTAAAACAGCTCGATTTTTCCCTCTGAACTGGTTCAACTCTTTACCACACAATCCCGAGTTTTAAAAACCCTGAGGAAGAGGCATTTTTCTCAGCATTTTCTCCTTTTCCTACAATGTATTAAAAAGGCTTGCCCTTTAGGGGCGATGAAATGTGGGATTTCTTGGTAAAGTGTTCATGTATTTTCCAAGAATAAAATGTTTGACGTGTGGAATCTGTAGCTGTTCAGTTGAAAATGGGGAATAAAGGAAGGCAGTGGAGGGTAAAACCATGCCTTCATGATAGTAGTAGTAGTTTCTAGATTGAATGATTGATTGAATGGTGTTTTATGCCACTTTCAACATTATTTCAGTCATATCACGGCAACAGCTCAAATATTCATGTATTTCCTGGGTTTCACTAGTACAAATATTCATGTATTTCCTGGGTTCACTAGTACTAGGCTTGGGCTCTGAAGTGTCTTACCCAAGGACACTCCCACGAAAAATCCAGTCGATCCATTGAGGCTTGAACTTGAGGTCTCCAGGTCACAAGTCCTACATTTTACCACTGAGCCACGCAGGAACCCTGCATGGGTAGTTTCTGGGACAATGCAGCATAAATGTATGATTTAACTCTTTACCAATCAGCAACATTTTGGACTGGTCCAAATTCAAAGCACTTACAGACAACAAAATAAATCTGGCTCACATAATGGCTTTTGTCCTTGAAAGGGTAGAAAACAGTGTGGCAAAAGCAGAAAATGCTGGTTACCAGCATTTTCTCCTTTTCCCACAATGTTTTCCAAGTCTTCTTGCTCAGGGTCATTAAAAGTTGGGATTGTGTAGTAAAGGGTGTAGATAACTTGCCAATAGTATCTCCTTATAAGGATAAAAGCAAGAGAAAATATATTGACTTGCAAAAGATTTCCATCAATTTTAATGTGCAATTCCTCTGATAGAGAATCTCCATCATATCTCCATGATACCAGGACATAGAAACTGTGTGCATGTACATAATGACTCAATGTAGATCCCTAAAGGACATTGTTTAACCCGTAAATCACCTTTCACAACTACAGTTGTCTTTGCAGCCAGTGTAAATCAAGATCAGACTGCACAAAATGTGCCGTCTGATCTTCAGTCTTCACTGTCTGCTCTGTTGAGCCATGCTAGACAAGAGCAGTGTTGATAATTGCAATTAGTTGGGTCTTATGTTTCTGGACTAAAAGTGCCCATTTGGGTTTATTTGGCGCTCTACTTGGGGTTAATATCAAAGCATAACAGATAGGGGTCACTTGATAAGATAATTCCAGAACCATTAATCATCAAAATTTTCTTGGCAAAAAAAAACCTCTTCCTTTGTCAAACGACTCTCCATGAATAAATGGACAGAGCTCCCACTGAAAAGCAGTTCCGTATCAATGCACAGAATGGAAGACTACAGTAAAGATTTTGACTTGACTATTCTTGTATTACATGCAAGCTGTTTTATGCTTGCAATTTAAAGGGGTCCGTTTAATGTTAATTCTGTAAATCAAAAGTTTTTGTTAAACAACAATAAATTTACTTAGATATAACTATATTTTCTTTGCAATCATATAAACTTTATGGTTACATTCTGTAAAAAGATGCATTTTTTTGCTTTAAAATAAAGGGATGGTCATTTTGCAATCATTAACTCATTAATTGTTATCCTTTTGGAGATGACATCATCATACTGATTTGAATACAAATCATCATAATTAATGGGTGTTATTGATCAAGTGACATTCCAACAAGTCTTGCTTTGAATACAGACAAATCTAAAATTTGTATGATAAATGATAAATGTCATTTGTATGACTTAGTTGTATATCTGTGTATAGCTTGTATGATGATGGATTTAACCCTTAACTCTTTACCAAACGACAAAATTTAGACTGTTTCAAATTCAAAGCATTTGCATACGACAAAACAATTGTGACTCAAAAATAGAAATTTGTTCTGGAACAGGTAGAAAACATTGTGGGAAATGGAGAAAATGCTGGTTACCAGCATTTTCTCCATTTCCCACAATGTTTTCAAAAGGTCTCTTTCTCAGGGTCGTTAAAAGTCGGGATTGTGTGGTAAAGGGTTAAAGTGCCTTTCACGAAAATAGTTGCCTTTGCGGCCTGTGTAGATCAAGATCAGGCTGCACAAAACATGCAGCCTGATCTTTGATCTACACTGTCCGCTTAGCAAAATCTTAATAGACAAAAGCGACCATGGAATTGAAATTCTTTCACTCTTATTTTTCAACTGAAAATGTCTGTTGGGTTTATTCGGCACTCTAAGGGTTAACTGTCATACCATTTATGCACTAGCTACCTGATATTTAACCTTTTACAACACAATCCTAAATTTTAATGACGCTTAGAAAGAAAGCCTTTGTAAACATTGTGGGTAAAGGAGAAAATAATGGTGAACAGCATTTTCTCCTCTTCCCAAACTGTTTTCTACCCTTCTCAAAGCAAGTTCAAATGTCTGAGTCACATTCATTATGCCAAATGCAAATGCTTTAAATTTGGACTAGTCTAAAATTTTCTCGTTTGGTAAAGGGTTAACTCGAGATCTACTAGATGACAAGATTTCAAATTTGTTCAAACTGAAGGCATTTGCAGACAACAAACTGGCTGAAATGATGGGATTTGTGTCTGAAAGGTTACAAACAAATTTTGGGAAGAAGAAAATGCAAGTTACTGTGTTTACATCCTTTTTCCACGTTGTTTTATTTATGCACAAGTTAACTCTCCAAACGACAAAATTTTAGACTGCCCCAAACTGAAAGCAGACTCGAGACAACAATTTACATGTAACACAAAATGATGATTTTTGTCTTTGATAGGGTAGAAAACAGCATGGTAAACAGCATTTTCTTCTTTTCCCACTTATTTTCCAAAGGTTTCCTTCTCCGGGTCGTTAAAACTCGGGATTGTGTGGTAAAGGGTTAAACACAGGATTGTTTGATAAAGGATTCAGAATCCCGACTTTTAATAATCATTAGATATAATATATTCCATGCTAAAAGATTAAGTTAAGTTACATGAAAAAAGAAAGCACAGGATATATGCTTCTGCTTCTAAATGTCAGACAAATGTAAATGAAGTCAATTACCAGTCAATGTGGAAAAACAGGCTCATAGATTGTAAGAAACCTATTTTCCTTTCCTAGTCAATAGTAGCGATCTACTTTTAGATTGTATGTCTTAGTATATTGAAGAAATGTCAAGGAAATACCTTATCTTCATTAGTCTTTGGCACTTTGAAGGATTTAGGAAGAGTTCCAAATCTTAACCCTTTACCAGACGACAAAAGTTTAGCCTAGTCTGAATTGAAACCATTTGCAGACGACAACTTCAGCGTGGCTCAAATGCTGCAATTTTCACATAATAGGGTAGAAAACACAGTGGGAAAAGGAGAAAATGCTGATTACCAGCATTTTCTCCTTGTCCCACAATGTTTTCAAAAGGCTTCCTACCTATAGGGTCATTAAAAGTCGGGATTGTGTGTTAAAGGGTTAAATCAGTTACCACATTTTATTTGTTTCTTTTTGTAACCTTGCTAAATTAACTCTACCGAAAACAAAATTTTAGACTTGCTTAAATGCAAGGCAGCTGCAGACAACAAATTAAATGAGGCTCAAATGACAAGATTTTTCTGTGAAAGGGTAGAAAACATGTTGGAAGAGGAGAAAATGCTAGTAACCAGCATTTTCTCCTTTTCCCACAATGTTTTCAGATACTTTTTTGTCAGGGTCGTTAAAAATCGGGATTGTGTGGTTAAGGAATAAGACAGATTTGTAAACATTTGGGAAATGAAGTACTGTATTCAATTTTAACATGCAATAATTTTTGCTTATTGTTACCGTTAATGGCCTCATTTCCCTGAATGTTTCCTGTATCATTCAAAGACAGCAATTTCTCTCCCAAGAAGGCTTTGTCTCTAAGCACCCCTGGATAACACAACCACGTTGATGTACCTGCACTACACAGTCACCTGCCTTTATTGAGCACATTTCCAGTAGTTGTTTGCTCAATACATGTTGAACATACATGCATTAAAAGAATACTAAAACAAACCAAAAAGTGCTCTGGCTACAAAAGACATAACAGATTGACTTATGACCATCAGTCAATCCATAACCTCTCTGGAGACATGCTGAACAGGCCTAACCTTAAAAGTGACAAAGAGAATCATACTTGCCTATGTGGACATTATAGAATACTTTGTGAGATATTCTGTCGAAACAGCAGTGAAATACTTTGATCTCCAGTTTTTATTTAAACTGGCACTCACTGGGCCAAGTTTACCCTTTACCGCACAATGCCGCCTTTTAACGCCCCTGGGAAAGAAGCCTTTTGAAAACATTGTGGGAAAAGGAGAAAATGCTGGTAACCAGCATTTTCTCCTTTTCCCACAATGCTTTCTACCCTATCAAAGTAAAGTTGCATCATTTGAGCCACACTGAAATTGTCGTCTACAAATACTTTCAATTTGGGCAAGGCTAAAATTTTGTCTTCTAGTAAAGGGTTAATCTAAATAATATGCAGTTGCATGGGTTATTATTTTGATACTCTAGTTGGGTGCTTACAGAATATAGGCAAGTTGTGTGGGTGTGTTACAGAAATAGCAAAAATATTAGACTATTTTCACCAACCAAAGTAATATTGTTATGGGTTTAAATTCCATAGTTAGCTGCTTGATTATCAGAGACAGTCTGTCCAGAGACAGTCTTGGCCAAGCAGACAGCTAGTCTTCAAACTTAGAATTGACCCTTAGAGCGCCGAATAAACCTATCAGACATTTTCAAATTAGAAGCATGACCCAAACAGTTGCAATTTCATGGTCGCTTTTGTCTATAATATTTCATGAGAGCAGACAGTGTAGATCAAAGATCAGACTGCACATTTTGTGCAGCCTGATCCTGATCTACATTGGCCGCAAAGGCAACTATAGTCGTGAAAGGCGCTCTAAGGGTTAAAACCAAATTTAAAATTGTTTATGAGTGTAGATGGTGATTGTACTGACGTAGAAATGAACATTTGTTTTTACCATCAAATTCCTAAATATTTTCAATTTGTAGAGAAATAGTTTCATTAAATAACGGGTATTGTAGGTCCAAGTTTTACAGCTTTTTGTTTCTCACACAGCTTTATCTCAATACTCGTTGTCCACAAGAGAACTTATCCCTTACATCCACAGAATTATTTGTAACCATTCCCAGTTTTCATGCAGACCTATAGATTCTGATAGAGAATCTGTCACAGATTTCTGGGTTGTCTTTATCAATTGATTTTCAGATGATATCAAATTATAGGTGGGTCTGGCTGACAATCTGGATTCTTTATTTGTTGACAGGTTTTCTTGTCCTTTCTCCGTATACTTCCATGGTTGTTTTGTACTTCATAGTACCCCCACCTACGAAGTTGAGGGGGGTATACTGGTTCCACCATATCTGTCTGTCCATCCATCCATCCATCCATCTGTCTGTCTGCCATCTGTCAATTTAAAAACTGTTTGACCTCATGACCCTGAAACTTTATACAAGTGTTGCTCATGACCCAAGGAGGTGCCCTATTGTTTTTGGGTCACATGGGTCAAAGGTCAAGTTCACATGACATGTGAACTTTGTTAGAAAATCATTTCGGTGCTTTAACTCAAAAGGCATTTGACCTAGGACCCTGAAACTTTATACAAGTGTTGCTCATGACCCAAGGAAGTGCCCTATTGTTTTTTGGTCACATGGGTCAAAGGTCAAGGTCACTGGTGAACTTTGTTTTGAAAATCATTTCCATTCTCTGATTGTGCTGCTTCAGTGACAAGGTGCTAGTGGGGGGTATTTATCCGCTTTGTGACATTTGTAGTTTGTTGTGTTTCTAATAGCAAATGTCCTATTTTCAGTAGGCTGTTAATTTTTCTCCTTAACAACAAAACTTTATTGCTTTAGTTTTGTCACTCCTGCTAAAGTTGTCTGACACAGTACTCTCTTTTTTGGTCTTGACATGGCTCTCAATATTTAGCCCAACTTGTCGAAATACTGGCTGTTTTCAGAAATATCGCAATCCAGTGCAAGAGATGCAAAGAAGAAACATCCAAACAAAAGGAAAGTGTCTGTCTTGTGGAAAACTGTATGGGAAAGGAAGCACTTAATTTTAGCAAGCAGTTACTTCTTACCAACAGAGCTTACAAACCAGTGTGTGATTATGAATACAGTATAATTGTAGATTGACATCATAATTCCCTTCAAATTTATTATCTATTTATAGAATCTGACTGGAAGTTACTACTAATCAGTAAACAGACATGTGTGGGACAGATCTGTGGAGACAATGATGTGAACCAGATCAACAAAGTAGTAGTGCTGTCTTTGTCAGAGTCAGAGCCAGTTGACCTGGACCTAGATGTAAGTTGTTATTGATGGCATAACCAATAACATTAGCATTACCAATTTTATAAATTTTTAAATAAATAAATAGTGCTAGGAAAATGATGAAAGTTACACTGAGAAACATTTTGAAGTTTAAAGTTTGAATGTCCCCCACATGTGTGGAACACATCTATGTAGACACTGATGTGTACCAGGGTACCATTTTACTTAAGAACTTACAAGTACCCAAGCAGAAGTCTAAATTTACAAGCTATTGCATTATTCAATATTTGAATGTTACTTAACCCTTTCCCAAACAAGCCCTGGTTTTCACGTGTCTGCAGTACAAGTCTTTTGAAAACACTGTGGGAAAAGGAGAAATTGCTCGTAACGAGCGATTTCTCCTTTTCCCACAGTGTTTTCTACCCTTTTTGTGAACTTTCTGCCATTTTCATCAAATTTAAAATTGTCGTCTGAAAACTCTTTCAATTTGGACCAGTCCAAAATTTATCGTTTGGGAAAGGGTTAAGTTTGCATAACTATGTTCAAAGGTAAGTTTGTTTTTTAAACCCTATGTACATGGTGCCAAGATTTTCCGACCAAAGTTTAGTGCTGCCTCTGTCAAATTAAGAGCAAGTGGATGGGGCTTATATGAAGCATTTTTACATACCGAATATCATACTGATGATGGTTATAGGCAGAAATGTTTTAAACCTTTAGCGTACAATGCCGTTTTTTCTCGCTTTCCCAGGATGTATTCTACCCTATCAAACAAAAAAAGCACCATTTGAGCCACATTGAAAATTGTCATCTGCAAATGCTTTCAATTTGGACAGAGCTGAAATTTTGTCATCTGGTAAAGGGGTAAAACTAAAAGTTTGGTTTTCCTGCAGTCTTCCCTGTAGGCTCCAAGAAAAATGAAAAAAATATATATAGAGAGATCAAAACTAAAGGGATTGAACTGATCTACATCAATATACAGACAGGAAATTTGCATGGAAAGTGCAAATTGCATTTAAATTTTCTTGCAGTTGACAACTACAGAAAACATTGTGGTAGAAGGAGATATTGCTCATAGCAAATAATTACGTCTATTTTTGTATTGTTATCACACATATATTTACCTTTTCAGACCGTAATTAATGATTACCCATATTACCTATGCAGTCTCATCTTGATACTATCCATTATCTCTAAAAATGTTAATGGCAAAAAGAGATGTGAAATAGCAAAATTTAAGGTCCTTTTTCTAGACTGGAAAATAACCATTGTACGTATGTTAATTATGGTTTAAAAATTGCAATTAGCCTCTAACAAATATCAACTTTTTTCTTCAGACTTTCAAAGTACCTCTGTTTTGAATCACTGTGTATCTATGACAGATTTTGAAAGACAGAATTTATGTTTTCTATAACTTCTAATTGTCATATACAAGTATTTCCATCTTGGATCAGTCTAAATTTTTGTCATCTGGTACAGAGTTATCAATGAGACGTTGTAATTTTCATTATGTTAATGACCGTAGGACAATGGTAATTGCTATAAACACAATCATATTAATGGATATGCTTCCACAGCTTCCAGAGAATATGCCTTCAACCTTTGATAACTGTTACACATATTATGTATTACGTATGTATGACTAGAAGCTGTAGCAACTTGTACATCAAAAAAGGTTGTCTTGTCTCTAAGTTAAAAGGAAAGTTGTGATTTTGTATAAATGACATAATAATGTATGATACAAGGCATGTGTTGTCTCTGTTACAGCTCTGTAAGAAACATCACTTTGGTATAAAACGAACAGAAAGAATCACTCAGAATAATGATGGACAAGGGAAGTCACTCCAGAAAACCCTCAGTACTCTCAAATCTGCTGCTGAAAATATTAAACCAAAAAAGGTTGGTTAGTCATGCTATATGCCTTAACTCTTTACCACACGGTCCCAACTTTTAATGACCCTGAGGAAGAAGGCTTTGGAAAACATTGTAGGAAAAGGAGAAAATGCTGTTAATCAGCATTTTCTCCTTTTCCCACAATGTTTTCTACTCTTCCCAAAACAAATTTCAATGTTTGAGTCACATTTATTTTGTCGTCTTCAAAAGCTTTCAATTTGGACTAGTCTTACATTTTGTTGTTTGGTAAAGGGTTAACAACAAAATTTTAGACTTGTCCAAATTCAAAGCATCTGCAGATGACAATGTAGATATGGCCCATATGGTGAGACTTGTCTGTAAAAGGACAGAAAACGTTGCGGGGAAAGGAAAAAATGCTAGTTACCCTCATTTTCTCCCTTTTCCACAATGTTTTCATAAGGCCTCTTTCTCAGGGTTGTTAAAACTTGGGATTGTATGGTAAAGAGTTAACCCTTTACCACACAATCCTTGGTTTTAATGACCCTGGCAGAAAAAACTTTTGAAAACATTTTGGGAAAAAGAGAAAATGCTGGTAACCAGCATTTTCTCCTTTTCCCAAAATGTTTCTACCCTTCTAAGACAATTTTCACTGCTTGAGCCATACATGTATTTAATTTGTTGTCTGCAAATGCTTTAGATTTGGACAAGTCCAAAATTTTGTTGTTTGGGAAAGAGTTAACTATAGACATTTATTTCAACTGAAAAATCTCTTAGTTCTCTTTATTTATTTGGTGATTTATTCTAAAGAATAACCAGGGAGTTTTGAGAAAGATGTGAACTTGAAGTATTCCATCACTCACGCGTTTCTCCACTTTCTCCTACATAAGGTTGAAAATGTAGTCATTGCTTTGTGAAACAAATTCACAGCAGATGCCTTGACAAAACCAAAAAGGTGTATTATCAAATCAATTTGACATATTACACCTGAAAACATGCAGAAACATGGTGGCAAATGCCCCCTTTGCCATAACATCTCTAAGCTTTTTCTGTTGCAAGATAAAAGTTATCAACTGGAGGCACATTGCTATTGTTAATGAATATTTTGAAAGGCAAAATTTATTTTTCCGACAAGCAACTGTACTTTAAATAAAAAAAAAAAATTATTATTATGAAAAATAATTACCTACCACTTACCATGTTTTGCCTTCATGTCATAAGAGACAGGGATATTTTAGGCAAAACTTTGATTTGCACTATTCTTGATTGTTTTCTGTTCTTTTTTATGCCTAAAGTTCACAATACGAAACCCACCATTCACTACCCTTTGGTGGAAAGTAATATGCTTTCACTGTTGGATGTAGTGTGTAAAGAACTGTATAGCAGTACATAACCTTTTAACCTTTTATCACGCAATCACAATTTTTAATGACTTAATTGTTGAAAGCTTTTGAAAACATGGTGGGAAATGGAGAACCAGCATTTTCTCTTTTTCCCAGAATGTTTTCAATCCTTTCCAAGACAAGTTTTATAATTTGATCCACATTTTCTTTGTTGCATGCAAAGGCATTCATTTTGGTCAATTTTAAAATTTTTTAGTTTAGTGAAGAGTTAATATTTTCTTTTGAAAGTCAGTACATAAAAATGTTTGCAACTACATACTAATTCTAAATACTTGTACTGTTTAGCTTTTCTACTCAGCTTAAAATATTAGAAAACACAAAATTGAAATTTTTACCAATACTAATACTCATCTGTTATGGTATCATGTCCAATTTTAGGTCAAATGATAACTGAGATTGCTAAAATTTTTGACAAAATAGCTTTATTATGGAAATAGTTTGAAACTGAAATATGTACTGAAGTTTTCTGTATAGTTATGAGTAAGTAAAATGAAACTTGAAGTGAAGCTATGAAACTTATGAAATTTCTGATTATGTGCCTATTTTCTATTTGTTGCAGAGGGAGGTGAAAGATAAAGAAAAATTTGAAAAGAGAATATTGGAGGTAATTGGGCTTGCCTAACCCTAAAGCACCTTTCACAATAATAGTTGCCTTTGCAGCCAGAGTAGATCAAGATCAGACTGAAAAAAAACATGCAGTCTGATCTTTGATCTACACTGTCCACTTAGCTGTAACATTCTGAAAAAGAGCAACCTTATAATTGCAATTATTTGGGTCTAATTTCTGACTGAAAATGTCTGTTGAGTTTATTCGGTGCTCTAAGTGTTAAAAACTTGTATACAGATGTATGTTTTGAACTTTTGTAGAGATGAAATATCACATATACCAGTGCTTTGTTTATCCTTTACTTCAAGTTGTTTACAGGACTTGAGAACAGGAGGTCGTCGGTTCGATTCCCGGCTTGGCCAATTTCTTTCCGAGGGTTGATGATAGTCATTGCGACAGGATTCGTTCCTCTCTCACCGCTGATCATTGTTTCAACAATGGTTATGTGGGAAAGCAGCCAGTGGCTTGGAAAGAATATTGTGCGGAGTACTGGTAAAAGAAACTCCAGGAAAGCATGGATAGGTGCACTGGCCACCGCGATATAACTGAAATAGTGTTGAAAACGGTGTTAAACACCACAAATCAATCAATCATTCAAGTTGTTTACAGCAATATTCAAACTTGCGTTCATATACAGGGTGATTTATAATATCTGATACAGTTTCAATATGTAATTTTTTTTTCTGTCAGCACGTACCATGTTATAATTTACATCACAGTACAAAACAATAATTACAGTTTTGTTTGATATATAATGTCAACCCTTTCCCAAACAAGCCCTGGTTTTCACGTGTCTGCAGTACAAGTCTTTTGAAAACACTGTGGGAAAAGAAGAAATTGCTCATAACGAGCAATTTCTCCTTTTCCCACAGTGTTTTCTACCCTTTTGGAGAACTTTCATCAAATTTAAAATTGTCGTCTGCAAACTCTTTCAGTTTGGAAGGGTCTAAAATTTGTCCTTTGGGAAAGGGTTAAGTACTTTAAGTACTTACATGTTACATAAAATAGGTGCAAATCCTTTCAGTGTGGACAAGTCTAAACATGTTTTTGTTTGGTAAAGCATTAACTTATTACCAGATGAAAAAAATTTTTTGACTTATCAGTTTTCAAAGCATTTTCAGACAACAGATTAAAGTGATTGAGTTTGCTTTGGAAATGGAAAAAACATTGTGGGAAAAAGAGAAAATGCTGGTTACAAGTATTTTCTTTTTCGGGAACAATTGATGCTTCCAGATGGCCTCTTTCACGGGATTGCTTAAACTTGCGATTGTGTGGTAAATGGTTAACCCTTTACCAGACGACAAAATTTTAGCCTTGTCCAAATTAAAAGCATTTGCAGACGACAATTTCATTGTGGCTCAATTGGTGCAACTTTTCTTTGATAGGGTAGAAAACATTGTGGGAAAAGGAGAAAATGCTGGTTACCAGCATTTTCTCCTTTTCCCACAATGTTTTCAAAAGGCTTCTTTCCCAGGGGCGTCAAAAGGCGGCACTGTGCGGTAAAGGGTTAAAGATGTGATCATATATACTGTAAAGTACCATGGATGTGAGAGTAAACAAGACTTTTTCTACATTCAGGAACTGATAAAGATGTACAACGAAACCAATAGTTTTTATTACTGTAAATCACATGACTTAACAAACTCTGTTCAGCGCCAGTATCATGAATCTTACAACAAAACTTTACCACCATGGCAATGCTGTGATGAGCGATTCTTTTGGAATCTCTTTATGGTGGAAGAACTTACAGAACTGAAAGTATGTTTGCCAACTTTTTTTCTTCCTCACAGTGCAGTCAGCTTTTTATTCATTCACTTTTTATGGTTGACTTTAGAATCAAAGAAGATACTGTATCCATACAGATATTTACAATGAAATGTAAGTACAGTAGAAATCCTTACGTTGCCACGACACTGGTTGGCTGTGATCTGGTGGTTTGTATGCTATTTCCAGTCTTAATATTTATTCTTCTTTATCATTGTTGAGTTGCTACAGATTACAATGGCCTGAAGTCCTCTGAGTGATTTGATCTCTAGTAGGGCTGTCACGATACGCCTTAAGTGTACCACAATCTATTGCAATACACAGAAACCGTATTGCGATACGTATTACAATATATCATGTCCATGTTAAAATTAATATATTTTTTTTAAAAATACCTTTGTTACTTATAATTCAGGTTTAATTCTTTCAGAACAAGAGGTGAATCAATTAAATCACCCAATCTCAACAAAAGTAATTCCAAATATTGGATTTTGCCTTATTATTTGGTATTTTTCCGTAACCGTCCTCGGTCGCATCTATAGTATTAACGTTGGCAGCCATTGTTGATATGGTCATACTCAATTCAGAAAATGCAGACGCAATCAAGTAGGATTACAAGAAAATACTTAGTGTAATTTGTGCACATTTTCCATTAATCTAATTTTTGCATTAATGAATTTTATTCTCGTATTCCTGTTTTTTAAAAATCTGTAACTTTTGATGTTTTAAACATAGCATCAGCAACTCATCATTGCGTTGTTTGGATTGAATTTATTGTGACCATGAACTATTGACAATCATGAATCAAGTATGCCGTAGTCTGCTTTCATACTAAACTTGTACCCGTAACCGTCCAATAGACAACAGGCTGCCAGTTTACTTTCATATGCACTACAATTATAATAGTGATAAGCGTTTGTATGAACATGACATTTTAGAAACGACCAGATCAAAATAAACTGAAAATACATCGAAACTAGAAAATATCGCAAAAAAACTGGTATGTGAAGTTCGTATCGCGGTACGTATTGACTTAGAATTATATTGCAGTATACGGGTATATCCTGACAGCCCTAATCTCTTGAAGGGGAAATCACTTCAATGGAATTCAACCAACTCAAAAATATCAGATAAATTTCTTTCATGTGTTTATTATGATAAACATGTATTTTTAGATGGATGAAAAGTAAAGATAAGTAAATTTCCTAGTTTCAGACAGTCACTGGAGATTAACCCCAATTCAGAGGTTTACTCTGATGTTATTTATCTTTATTGTGATTCCACTAGGTGAGTGGAGAAACAATCACAAAAATAGCATTGGAGCAAGCCTTCAGGTTGAAGGTAACAGGAGATAACAGATACCAGTTTAGGGTACTGCAAGACATGCCGCGTAAATCAATTTCAGTATATATACGACACCGAAAATGCCCAAACGCAGTCACACTTTTTGGTTCATAGTACGTTTAATTTGTATTAACAATGCCAGTCCCTTATGTTACGAATGAATTACCAAGCTTTCACTGTAACTTGTTTATACTTATTTTGTCATTTTATTGCTTACCTATTTTAACCCTTTACCAAACGACAGAAAAGTAGACTTTTCCAAATTGAAAGCATTTGCAGATGACAATTTATATGTAACTCATATTGTGTAACTTTGATAGGGTAGAAAACGGTGTGGGAAAAGGAGAAAATGCTGGTTACCAGCATTTTCTCCTTTTCCCACAATGTTTTCAAAAGGCTTCTTCCTCAGGGTCATTAAAACCTGGGATTGTGTGGTAAAGGGTTAAGGTAACAATTTCTTGATAAAAAAAAGATAAAGTGTCTAAAAGTATTGCAAATGTAATATTTAGACCTCCTCTTTTTTTTCAAGTACATTTATTTCTAATAGTTTGTTACATTGTACTTTCAGACTGAGCTAGCAAACCACTGGATTTTGCCAGTGATGCAGGGATCAGTCGATATCCAGCGCTGTCGTTTAGATTTTACCGAGAGCTCCCTAGATCTCAGTCCTATGATGCCTCCGAAGAATACCAACATGACCAAAGATCCCATCACATATAACTTTATACTCATCTCCAGGAGGAGCAGGCATAGAGCAGGTAATGGGTTGCAATTAGAGGTTTAACTCTTTACCAAACGACAAAATTTTAAACTTGTCCAAATTGAAAGCATTTGCAGACGACAAACTAAATGTAACCGAAATATTGAAATTTGTTTTGGGTAGAGTAGAAAACATTCTGGGAAAGGGAGAAATTGCTGGTTACCAGCATTTTCTCCTTTTTCCCCACAATCTTTTCTAGAGGTTTCTTCCTCAGGGTCGTTAAAAGTTGGGATTGCGTTGTAAAGGGTTAACTCATTAACCCTAAGCATGCTAAGTGTGACTCACTGATCTCTTGTGGATGGTGTAGATCAAGATTAGATTGCACAAAACATACAGACTGATCTTAGATCTACACTGTCCAATAAGGAGATATTGTTCCCCAAAATATAACTTTGAAATAGCAACATTTGAGTTTTTACCATTGACTTGGAGGTTTCATTTCATTTGTTTAGCAGCTTAACCCTTTACCAAACAACAAAAAATTTAGACTAGTCCAAATTGAAGCATTTGCAGACTACAAAATAAATGTGACCCAAAAATTGAAATTTGTTTTGGGAAGGATAGAAGACATTGTGGGAAAGGAGAAAATGCTGGTTACCAGTATTTTCTCCTTTTCCCACAATGTTTTCAAAGGGCCTCTTTCTCAGGGTCGTTTAAACTCCGGATTGTGTGGTAAAGGGTTAGGGGTTAACAGATGACAGAGTTTTCGACCAGCCTAATTTTAAAGCACTTGTAGACAGAAAAATCAAATATTGATCAAAAGGTAAGATTTGTCTGTGGTAGGATAGAAAACATTGTGGGGAAAGGAGAAAATGTGTAGTCGGCATAGGCTAACCTGGTTCAAAACTTTGTTATTGGCCAATTTTCTGCATGTCAAAGGGCCAGTCTGCCTCATGATGCAGTAGGTTGTTTAACCCTTTACCACACAGTCCCAACTTTTAACAACCCTGAGGAAGATGCATTTTGAAAACATTGTGAAGCCTTTTGAAAACATTGTGGGAAAAGGAGGTAACCAGCATTTTCTCCTTTTCCCACAATGTTTTCTAACCTTTTGAATTTCAATTTTTGAGTCGCATTTATTTTGTTGTCTGCAAAAGCTTTCAATTTGGACAAGTCTAAAATTTTGTCATTTGGTAAAGAATTAAAAAAATGCTTTTTATGGATTCATAATTCTATGATGACTTGTTTAGTATTAAGCTTCACAGAAATGCATTCAATCCCCTTTTGACAGAGTGCCACTCCTTTCGGTTTGTAGTTTCACTTTATTTCAATTCAGAACATAACATCACAGGGTTAAGAAACTGAACAATTTGAGCCCAAGATCAGATTGCAAATCCATCTCTGCTGCCTATAGAAGCAAGATTTTGAAATTTTGTTCCATCCTATCTATTTTTGTGAAAGAACTTACATATTCAGTTGAGAGTATGATTAGTATGCTTGAATTTCATTAAGTCCTTTTGATAATTCAAAATTTTGTTACATTTATTGCAGGTACAAGATCAAAAAGGAGAGGATTGGACGAGACTGGAGCATGCTCAAATTATGTGGAAACTGAACAGGTAAACTTGATATTAACCCTTAAGCTGCTAAGCGGGATCCAAGGACCTTTTGCGGACAATGTAGATCAGAGTCAGACTACACAGAATGTGCAGTCTGATCTTGGATCTACACTGTCTGATAAAATAATATTTCCCCCGCCCAAATACCTTTGAAATAGCAAACTTTGGGTTTTTACTATTGGCTTGAAAGTTTCATTTCACTTATTTAGCAGGTTAACCCTTTACCAAACGACAAAATTCAAATTGAAAGCATTTGCAGACGGCAAAATTAATGTGACTCAAAAATTGAAATTTGTTTTGTGAAGGGTAGAAAACATTGTGGGAAAAGGAGAAAATGCTGGTTACCAGCATTTTCTCCTTTTCACACAATGTTTTCAAAAGGTTTCTTTCTCAAGGTCTTGAAAACCCGGGATTGTTTCCTAAAGGGTTAAGGTTAAGAAAGCCTGTGATGCCTTAGAACTGTAATTTTGCAATTTCAAGGATGTTTTGGTCAGAATTTTGCCTATATCCAAAAATGTCAGTCAGCGTAGATTCAAGATCAGAATGTGAATCACTCTTGATCTTCACTTTTTTTTGCAAAATCAGTTAATTCTTTACTAGACAGCAAAATTTTAGAATCATCTGTATTGAATGTACTTGCAGACAATAAATTTAAGCCAGCTCAAAATTTGGGATTTGTTTGTGAAAGGGGAGAAAACTTTGTGGGAAAAAGAGAAAATGCTGGTCACCAGCATTTTCTCCTTTTCCCACATTGTTTTCAAAAACCTTCTCCATCTGGGTCATTAATTAAATTTTGTATAGTGTTTTAACCTTTAGCTGCTAAGCATGACTTACTGACCTTTTGTGGACAGAGTAGATCAAGATCAGACTGCACAGAGCGTGCAGTCTGATCTTGGATCTACACTGTCCGATAAGGAGATATTGTTGTCAAAAAAATAAGTTTGAAAAAACATTGTTTGGGTTTTTACTATAGTCTTGAAAGATTTAACTTATTTAGGAGGATAAGGGTTAAAGGGTTAAGTCATACTTAGGGTTCTAAGGATGAAACCACTATTAAACCACTTGTGTTAAACACATTCATTGTCTTAATTGCTAAATATGTGTATGGGCTTCTTATTTCTGTAGGAAAGTCCCATATAGTCCATGTTATTGACTGTTTTAGCTAGGATATCTCACAAAAAAATATAACAGCATGGATCTTGGATCAGGCCACCTATTCTTTTTAGATGGATCTGATCTGCACAATCCTTTTACAAAAGCAGCTTTACCCTGAGAGTACTGAATAAACAAAATCGACATTTTACCTGTAGAAAACGATTGCAAGTATTGAAATGTTAAGGCTGCTTTTTAACCAGAATACCTCCATATAGCTGACTGTGGAGATCAAAGATCAGATTACTAGCTACTTGCAGTCTGATCTAGATCTACACTGTCCACGAAAGCAACTAAAGTTGTGGAAGGGTGGAGCCCAGTAGTGCAGTAAGTAGCATACAGGAGTTGAAACCAGGGGATTACTAGTTTGAATCCTCTGCCATTTAAATTTTTTCACGAGGACCGATGATAGTCATTTTTTCAGTATTCATTCCTCTCTCACTGCTGATCATTGTTTTGATGATGGTTACGTTAGAAAGCAGCATGTAGCTTGGGAAGAATATTGTAGGAAGTACTGGTAAAAGAAACTGAATAATCATGAGTGTGCTTTTGCTGCTGCAGTATGACTGAAATAATGTTGAAAATGGCATAAAACACAATACAAACGGTTGTGGAAGGTGCTTTAAGGAAAGGATAGTCTTTCTCTGTTAAGAGATTTGCAAGGGATACAATTCATGAATATCCAAACTTTTGAAGTACAAGTTATCTACCTTGATTTATAGCTTCATATGAGGATTATTTGGTTTCGATGTTTGCTTATGTCAGGCAGTTATTGATAATTTTGCAGATAGACTTGTATTATAATAAAAATCTAGAAAGCAGAGGTGTTTCAGATTGAATGATTTTTCAATGTCGTTTAGGTACAAGTTTTACACTTGCAATATCTTGTTCCATTTATCCCATTACTGTCTGGAACAGCAGCTAAAGTTGTGTCATATAGGGAGTTATGTACAACCCCCTGCTTACTTTATGATCCAAAAATGATAAAAGCTAGCAATGAAAAACACCAGTGCTATTACAGAGATTTTGATAACCCTTTAGCTGCTAAGTGCAACTCAATGACGTTTGCGCACAGTGTAGATCAAGATCAGACTCCACAGAATGTCCAGTGTTTGATCCTGCTATTTTGTCGATTGAAGTTCACTTTTCATACTCGTGAAGTAGAATTTTAAAGCTAAAATTGTTCCTCTTGCAGATTATTGAGTTTAGCCACCACAGGGTCTCTTTTGTACAAGTCCGAGGTTCAATCCCAGTATTTTGGAGTCAGACAGGTGTGAAGTACAGGCCACCACCAAAACTAGATAAAGGTAAGTGAAATAATCTTTACTTAAGGGTTATCACCATACTTTTGCATTTAGCTTGACATATATTGTTGCATAACCGTTTACTTTAACCCTTTACTACACAAGTTCGAGTTTTAACAACCTTGACGAAAAAGTCTTTTGGAAACATTGTAGAAAAAGGAGAAAATGCTGGTAATCAGCATTTTCTCCTTTTCCCACAATGTTTTCTGCCCTTCCCAAAACAAATTTCAATCTTTGAATCACATTTATTTTGTCGTCTAAAATGGGTTGAATTTCTGCTAGACTCAAATTTTGCCGTTTGGTAAAGACTTAAAAGTTTATTTTAGGCCTGTCATAAACTGCAAGAAGAAAATTTTGAAGGAAGGAACATTAATTTCTCTTGAAATATGTGGAAAACATTGCGGCAAGAAGAGCAACTGCTTGCAGCATGCTAATGGTCCTTTTGCCCTCTATATTTTTAAACAGCAGTCTGTTGCAGTGATATAGAGAGTAAAATTTTGTGTTGTAATAAGTTTATGAAAATATTTGTCATTCTTGTCCATATTCTATTACCCTTTTGCTATAAGGTCCCTTTGCTAAAGAAATTCATTGTAGATGTTACTTTTGTCGAGTGCTTCATTGTTGTTGTACCTGATAGCAGAGGACTGAGAGAGCATGCAAGGTAAGTTTTGCCTCTTCTTGAGCAATCCAGATGTAATATAAATGGCAGTTAATGGCTTTAAAAACACAACGAAAAAGGAGTGGTTGCTTGTTACAAGCATTTGTGCTTTTTTGCTTTGATTTCATTATTTTTGAGAAAAAAAAAAAAACCACTTAGCCTGCAACTGTTTTTTCCATGTATCATTGTAGCATTTGTTAGTACAGACATGTCTTTAAAAATGTCCATTTGAAGTTGTAAGGTAAAATACTTTTGTGGATAATAAAGATCAAGGTCAGACTGCACCAAAACTGCAGTTTCATTACTGATCTTTACACTCCCATTATTTTTAAAAATATGCTGGTTAAGTCTTTACCAAACAACAAAAATGGAGACTTGTCCAAATTGAAATCATTTGCATGTGGCAATTTAGATGTGACTTAAATGATGGGACTTGTCTGTAATATGGTAGAAAACAAAGTGGGAAGAGACGAAAATGCTGGTTACCAGCATTTTCTTCTTTTTCCACAATGTTATCAAAAGGCCTCTCCCTCAGAGTCATGTAAACTTGGTATTGTGTGGTAAAGAGTTAAAACGGTTTTGAAAATGCTACGGGAGAGTGGGTTTTGTCATCCAACTGAAAATATCATTGTGATTCATTTACATAAGGTTCTTGGAATTAATAGTATACATGTATAGTATTAGTGCCATGAACAAGGTTTACCATTCTGTTTATTCCTATCAAGTGAAGAATTGGACCTAAAGATCAATCTGGATTATGGCTGTAAACAATGGTGCATGTGTACAAACAGGGGAGATCACTCTGTCAGCATATCTGAATAAGAGCCAACAATATTTGTTATTCTTTGGTAGATACCATATTGGTGTAGCTCTGATCTGTAGAGCATAGCGAGACCTATTTGAACTAAATAACAGTTTAACCCTTTACCACACAATGTCAACTTTTAACAACCCTGAGGAAGAAGGCTTTTGAAAACATTGTGGGAAAAGGAGAAAATGCTGGTAAGCAGCATTTTCTCCTTTTCCCACAATGTTTTCTACCCTATCAGAGAAAAATCATTATCATTTGAGCCATACTGAAATTGTTGTCTGCAAATGCTTTAAATTTGGACGGGTCTAAAATTTTGTTGTGTGGTAAAAGGTTAACTTATTAAGTTCTGAAACAAATTTGCAGCCGAAAACTTTGAAAATACCACTGTAAAATAAGGAAGAGGGTTTAACTGCATACCACACCACAAAAATATAGACTTGTTCAAAATGCAAGCATTTGCAGAAGACAACTAGAATGTGGCACAAATGATGGAATTTGTCTTTGGTAGGGTAGAAAACATTGTGGGAGAAAGAGAACATGCTGGTTACCAGTATTTTCTCCTTTTCCCACAATGTTTTCAGAAGGCTTTCTACTCAGTCTCCTTAAAACTTGGGATTGTGTGGTAAAGGGTTAATACATCTACATAAGAAAACAGAGGTAAAGAAATAAGCAAAGAAATTGCTAATTACAGGCAATTTCTTCTCTTGCGAATGTGTTTTCAAAAATGGACTGGCTTTAAAAGGAAAAAAGTCATCTGTAGGAGATATGTTTAATTTCTTTGAAGGATTTATTTACCTTCATCTTTATACGTTCAAGTTTCGGTTGCAAGGTCTTTACTCACTTGAATTTCAGTGGCAAGCATTACATATGCTTGACAAGGCTACAATAGCTTTAGTTAATTATTGAACCTTTCCCAAACAAGCCCTGGTTTTCACATGTCTGCAGTACAAGTCTTTTGAAAACACTGTGGAAAAAGGAGAATTGCTCATAACAAGCAATTTCTCCTGTTCCCACAGTGTTTTCTCCCCGTTTTGAGACCTTTCTGTCATTTTCATCAAATTTAAAATTGTCATCTGCAAACTCTTTCAATTTGGACCAGTCCAAAATTTGTCATTTGGGAAAGGGTTAAACCAAAACTGCAGGGAAGGAAATTTGTAAACAGTGATGATCAAGACTAGTCAGCATAGAAGGTCATTATTATTCATTGTCTGTTTTTAGGTTTAACTCTATAGCAAATGACAAATTTTGGACTCGTCCAAATTGAAAGCATTTGCAGACAACATATTAAATGTTATTCAAAAATGTGGGTTTTGGAAGGGTAGAAAATATTGTGGGAATAGGACGAAATGCTGGATACCACCATTTTCTCCTTTTTCCATATTGTTTTCAAATTGTTCTTCAGAGTCGTAGGGATTGTTTGGAAAAAGTTTAAACATTTTTTCACATTCGAGCCACACACCTACCACTGGAAATGATCAGCCTGTAGGAAATCTGTGGGTTTTGTCATTTACAAAATGGATAGTTTACATAAAATGACACATTACGCCAGAAGTGTAATTCTCATGATATTCAAAATTTTGCCAATAAAAGTAATAAATGCACATTTTGTTTGGAGAAGAAATTTAACTGTTAACTCTTTACCAAACGATAAAAATTTAGACCAGTCCAAATTCAAAGCATCTGTAGACAACAAATAAACTGATACTCATACGATGGGATTTGTATCAGAAAGGGTAGAAAACATTGTGGAAAAAGGACAAAATGCTGGTTACCACCATTTTCTCCTCTTCCCACATTGTTTTCAAAAGGCCTCTTCATTTGATTAGTTAAAACTTGGGATTGTGTGGTAAAGGGTTAATGAAAAGAATCATAGAAAACTGAATACTTACAACTTTTGGAGATAAGTGGTGCCCTTTTGTCATTCAATATTACCAAGAAAAGAGAAGTGTTCAGTGTTCACCCAGGAAGTTTTGAATAAAAAAATATAGACATTTTCTGTCTTTAACTCTACCACCTAATCCCAAGTTTTAATGACCCTGTGGAGGATGGATTTTGAGAACATTCTGGGAAAAGGAGAAAATGCTGGTAACCAGCATTTTCTCCTTTTACCAAAATGTTTTCTACCCTTTCAACGACAAGTCCCAAGAATTGAACTGCATTTGATTTGTTGCCTACAAATGCTTTCAATTTGGACAAGTCAGTAATGCTGCGCTTTGGTAAAAAGTTAAAGAAGACTAGAATTTATAAATTTAACCCTTAAGCTGCTAAGCGCGACTCACTGACCTTTTGCGGACAGTGTAGATCAAGATCAGACTGCACAGAATGTGCAGTCTGATCTTGGATCTACACTGTCTGATAGGGAGATGATTCCCCCCCCCCCCCCAAACTAATTTTGAAATAGCCAACATCAGGTTTTTGCTATCGGCTTGAAAGTTTCTTTTAACCCTTTACCACACAATGCCGCCTTTTGACGCCCCTGGGAAAGAAGCCTTTTGAAAACATTGTGGGAAAAGGAGAAAATGCTGGTAACCAGCATTTTCTCCATTTCCCACAATGTTTTCTACCCTATCAAAAAAAAGTTGCACCATTTGAGCCACATTGAAATTGTTGTCTGCACATGCTTTCAAATTGGACAAGGCTGAAATTTTGTCGTCTGGTAAAGGGTTAAGTTACTTAGCAGGATAAGGGTTAATGCTGATTTGGTCAGAATAACCGAGGAAAAAACATGTAGCAGGCCCATATTGATCCATATGATCAGAATGCACACTCTTAGTGTCCAAAACAGGAATAAATCCTTGCTGGTTTGTTTTTTTCCCTGACAGTGTAGACCAAGATCAGACTGGGATCTACACTATCTAGTATTTTGTAAGATATTCTAGCAACACAGCCTTACAGTTATAGTTCCATCAACATTTTAATGGGCTTTTTCTGCAGACAGAAAAATGTTCACATATTTATTTTAGCAATCTCCTTGCTAAGATTGGAAAACATTATAACCCTTGTATTATCCAATGAACAAAATGGACAGTTGCAGAACAGAAAACTATGCCAAAAACCACAATTCCAAGACTTCATTTTGCAAAGATATCTAGTATAGGTGACAGTGTTGATTTAAGATCAGACAGCACATTATGTGCAGTCTGGTCTTGGGTCTACACTGTACACAAAGGCAACTTCAGGAATGATAGGCATGCTAAGGGGTAATGGCACTATTTGGAAAATGGTTTGGGATTAGGAATATAAATTTTTCTCTCTGATAGATTCATGAAATGCAAGTAGTATTGACAAACAATAAATATTCCCTCAGAATCGACGCCTACTGCACTGAAACCTAAGATGGTTTTGCAGATTTTGGATTTCAAGGTTTCTGTGTAGGTGTTAATGCGTTGTCAGTTGTTATCGTTTTTTGTCTAATTAATTTAACCCTGATATTAACCTTAATAACACACAGTCCACAGTTTTAACGACCTTAAGGAAGAAGGCTTTTGAAAACATAGTTGGAAAAGGAGAAAATGCTGGTAAGCGGCATTTTCTCATTTTCCCAAAATGTTTTCTATACTTCCAAAGAGAAATTTCACCTTTTTTTGTCCGATTTAATTTGTCATCCGCAAATTCTCTCAATTTGGACAGGTCTAAAATTTTGTCATTTTGTAAAGGGTTAAGCAAAGTGTTCTAAGAAATGTACTTTCTGATTTTCTAGCCTTAACCCTTTACCACACGACAGAATGTTACACCTATCTAAATTGAAGGCATTTGCAGACGACAATTTCAATATGGCTCAAATTATGAGATTTTTCTTTGATAGGGTAGAAAACATTGTGGGAAAAAGGAGAAAATGCTGGTTACCAGCATTTTCTCCTTTTCCCACAATGTTTTCAAAAGGCTTCTTCCTCAAGGTTGTTAAAACTCGGGAGTGTGTGGTAAAGGGTTAAAGGACATGATCACAAGGAAAAGAAACATAAAAATGCAGATGAAAGGGTCACACAACAAATGGTAAAAAGAAATTGTTATAATATGTCTCAAATTGTCTATAAAAAGTAGAAAATATTGTGAGAAAAGGAGAAATGCTGGTTACCGTCATTTTCTCCTTTTCCTACAATGTATTTAAAAGGCATCTCCCTGTCAATGACAATTTCCATCATTTGAGTCACATTTAAACTGTCATTGGCAAATGATTTCAATTTGGACCAGTCTAAAATTTTGTTGTGTGGTAAAGAGTTTAACAGACAGCAGGAACAACCACACATCTGTTTGGTAAAAATATTAATAACATAATAATTAAGTCTTTGCCAAAGAAAAAATTAAACAGACTTGTCCAAATTGAAAGCATTTGCAGATTACAAATTAAGTATGCCTCAGATAAAAGAATTTGTCCTTGAAAGATGAGAAAAGATTGTAGGAAAAGGATAAAAGACTGGTTACCAGCAGAAAGAAAATGCTGGTTACAAACATTTTGTGCATTACCAGAATATTTTTTTTTTTGAAACGCTCCATCCCTAGGGTCATTAACCCTTTGGCACACAATCCTGACTTTTAACAACCCTGTGGAAGATTAGCCTTTTGAAAACATTGTGGGAAAAGGAGAAAATGCTGGTAACCAGCATTTTCTCCTTTTCCCACAATGTTTTCTACTCTTCCAAAAAGAAATTTTAATTTTTGAGTCACATTTATTTTGTCATCTGCGAATGCTTTCAATTTGGACGAGTCTAAAATATTGTTGTTTGATAAAGAGTTAAAACATTGTACAATGCAGAAAAGGGCTAAAACCCACAGCTGTTGTGCTGCACTAGTTCAGTTCTAGCTGTGCTTTGCCAGAATCAGGAGATATTTTTATCTATGATCTGAAAATGATTTAGCCACACAATCCATTAATATGACCTCATATGAGGAATAAGACCTTTGAAAACATTGTTGGGAAAGGATAAATGCTGGTAACCAGTATTTTGTCCTTTCCACGCAATGTTTTCTACCCTTCCAAAGGCAAATTTCAGTTCTTTGAGTTGGTAAAGGACTCGGGCTGGGATTGTATTTCAATTTCATTTTGCCTAAAAGAATCTAACCCAAACAAGTGTAAATCCAAGATCAGACAGCATGTTTGGTGCAGCCTGATTTTGGTCAGCATTATTTGCAGAATGGCATGTAGTCTTGCCTAGCATACTAAGGGTAAACCCTTTACCACACAATCCTTATTTTTAATGACCCTGAAAAAGCAGCATTTTGTCCTTTTCCCACAATGTTTTGTACACTTTCAAAGGAAAACTCCATCATGTTAACCACAGTAAAATTGTCATCTGTAAATGCTTTCAATTTGGACAAGTCTAAGTTGTTGCCATTTGATAAAGAGTTAACCCTTTACCACACAATCCCAACTTTTAACGACCCTGAAAGTGAGGACTCTTAAAAAAATTGTGGGAAAAGAAGAAAATGCTGGTAAACAGCATTTTCTCCTTTTCTCACAATGCTTTCTACCCTATCAAAGCCAGAAATCATCATTTTAGCAACATTTCATTTATCGTCTGCAGATGCTTTGAATTTGGTCCAATCAAAAAATCTGTAGTTTGCTAAAGAGTTAAAGGATCTTACATGTACATGCATTTCCACAAAGGGTACAGCTGACACTGTAAATGAACCTGCGGGTTGACGGATAGCTGTGGATAGCTGCGTCCTAGTTTTCATAGCAACTGTCTAATACAGGAGACCGAGCTCAAAATTTCCGCTAGAAAACGACAATCCGTTGTTTCAAAAAAAAAAATTGTTTTGAGCTTTACAGAATTAATTAAATTCCCATGAGCTGTCAAGTTGATTCTGGGTCTGTGGATAATGATGAACAATCCAATTTGGCATGTAGAAGGCAGATCCCACACTGAGATATCTGGTTTTTAGATGTGGTAACCCCCTTTACCACACAATCTTGTGTTTTAAAGACCTTGTGGAAGAAGGCTTCTGAAAACATTGTCGGAAAAGGAGAAAATGCTGGTAACCAGCATTTTCTCCTCTTTCCCACAATGTTTTCTAACCTGCCAAAGAAAAACCCAACCAGTTTAGAAACATTTCATTTTTTGTCTGCAAATCTCTTCAATTTAGACTAGTCTAAAATTGTTTTGTTTGGTATAGACTTATAACCAGGAAGAATCTTTAACTTTTCTTAATAAACAAAAAAACATTGTCCTAGATAAGGATAAAAGTTTATCATGCTGAATTTGAAAATGTCATGGCCACAAGACCAGAGAACTGTGATACACATTTTGAATTAATTCAGCTTCAACGAAATGTGGAGCTATTTTACGGGGACTGACATCTTTGCAGTTTGAATTGGCAATTATTTTCAGGGTAATTCATTATTGTAAAAAAAAAAAGCACATTTTCTTCGTCTTTGAGATGGAAAGGGGGCTTGAAATAATAACAAGTGGAAAATTGTTAATTTTTGTCAAGATATCAACTACACAGATTCATTTCATTTTAACCTTCAACCTGCTTAACCCTTTCTCAAACAAGCCCTGGTTTTCACGTGTCTGCAGTACAAGTCTTTTGAAAACACTGTGGGAAAAGGAGAAATTGCTTGTAACAAGCAATTTCTCCTTTTCCCACAGTGTTTTCTACCCTTTTTGAGACCTTTCTGCCATTTTCATCAAATTTAAAATTGTCGTCTGCAAACTCTTTCAATTTGGACCAGTCCAAAATTTGTCGTTTGGAAAAGGGTTAATGAAACTTTCAAGCCAATCGTAAAAATCCAAATGTTGCTATTACAAAGTTGTCTTTTTGGAAAAGAATATCTACTTATCGGACAGTGTAGATCAAGATCAGACTGCACAATCTATGCAGTCTGATCTTGATCTATACAGTCCGCAAAAAGTCCTTGAGTCATGCTTAGCAGCTAAGGTTTAATTGAGTTGGTTATTAATTTAGAAAACAAGTAAAACTATCAAACAAAATGGTTCAGGCATAGGTTAAGCAAAAATTGCAACTTGATCTGTGACAAAGGTAGAGCTGGGTCACTCAGCTTGTTATTTTACACAGCTAGTAATCCTGGGGTTGCTGGTTTAATTCAGAGCTGTCCTAAGTTCTTTCTTAGGACTGATGATAGGTATTGCAACAGGCTTCAAACCTCCCTCACTGCTGAAGATTGTTCTGGGGAAAGCAGCCATTGTCTTGGTAAGAATGTTACACAGTTGTAGAAAACAAATTGAATATCATTCAAATAATTGGATTTGTATTAGACAAGGTAGAAAATGTTTGTGAAAGACTTTGAGAGAGTAAAGACATGTGGAAACTGGTCAGGAAATGCTAGTTACCAGCATTTTCTCTGTGATCCAAAGTGATTTCAAAAGCCCTCTTTCTTGGGCTTTTAAAACTTGGTGGGGGAAGGGGGGAGGAGTGGCTATTCAGAATACTGACGTGAGCATTTAGATCTTGTCCAACGGAAAAGTTCATTGTAAAGAAAAAAAACAGGTTTCTGTTGGTTCTGTCTTGAATTAGACTCGGAAATTTTGTTCCAGTGGGAAAAAGCACAATCTTTCTTGGCATGCTTGTCATGACTGTACATGACAATGGAAATCCCTGGAAATAATATCTTCTCTTGGTTACTGTTAGTTTTTCTGGCCCAGATTGAATCCGTGACATTATAGAGGACTAATCCTGTACTTTTATGAGGAAGACTAGGCTTCTGAAAACATTTTTGGGAAAAGGAGAAAATGCTGGTAACCAGCATTTTCTCCTTTTCCCATAATGTTTTCTACCTTACAAAGACAAATACCATAATTTGCACTAGATGGTGTAGTACAGACCATGCCTTTTTAGATCCGGTGTTGATGATCTGCATGACACTTTTTCATTCTATACTATGGCATTTTGTTACCATAGTGATAGCTATGTTAATTTCAAAAGGGAAAAGCGCTGTTGGCAGGTATTCATACCTGGGACCCCCTCACTTACATGATGATTGCTCTGCTGCTTAGCTACCAAGGCTGCTCGACATCCATGACACTGCTTTTCACCACAGTCTGGTCCCATTCCTAAATCAAAATGGTCTTTGCAACCACTTCTGGTACCACTGCAGTAAATTTCAAAAGAAAGAAGATTTGCTTGTGTGGGACACAGACCCTGGACCTGTTGCTTACAGGTCATTTTAGTGCTCTACCACTGAGCGTAGACATAGACTGCTCGACACCCATGCTAACAATCATCACTGCATCCCCAAGGATGCCAAGACAGCTTCAACCATTACTGTACAGGTTTTTTTTAAATCTAAAAAACAATTACAAATGATATAAAAGACAGTCATTGAAGAAAATGAAATACTGTTTTTCAAACGAATGGAGTATATCATGGAAGAAAGGAGAAATTCCTTGTTAGGAGCAGTTACATTTTTTCCACAATGTTTTCAAAGTTGTGAAGTTCAGGGGTGTTAAGCACAGTAATGGTCTCAGTGCTTTTGCAGACAGTGAAAGGACATAGGTTTTACTGATCAGAAATCTAATGATTTAGAATAGAAGTATTCCCTCTTACTCAGACCTTCACAAGTAAACTGTTTTGGGGGAACAAATGGATTGAAATTTGTACGTATCTAAGAGAAGACTCTGTAGATATGTGTGGGCGTTCCTGAAATCTGGAATCAATTTCATAGATTTAAAGTACCAATATAAAGTAAAAATTTGCTATTTTAATCATTATTTTTCTCGTATAAAACAGGGAAAAAATAATGATTCATGCAATCATAATTTTAGAGATTTCATTCTTGCTATTCAGCAAAAAATAGAAATATATTTAATTGGTAGTTTTTAAACTGAAATATTCACTTCCTGTGGTTTTGTTTCACTTTAAAGTATAAAAGTATAATTTGGCTATAATGACTCAGGGGTATTAGAACTACAAATGGAATACAGACAAAAGGAAAAAAAGGCACTATGATCAGTATACAAAAGTAATGCACATGGGAAAAACAGAGGTGGAGACAACAAATGTTGCTGGTAGAGGGAGCCAAAAGTGAAGCATCAAAATTTCTGTAAACAGATATTGTTTAAACAGTGATTGTGTAATTGATGTTTTAAAAATTTGTAGAATTCATGTTATAAAAAAAAAATGGTTCTTTTTCTAGCATGATAGAAACAGACAAAAAGGAAGTTTTTTTTTTGTATTTCCATGGGATAAGCTAATGTTCTTGATATCAGATAGTCATGTCATCTGATGTTGTCAGATGGCAACAATGCTTCATATTCATTGGTTCATTGTCAGTAGAGCATTTATGGTCCTCATGGATCTCTTGTTTAGCACTAGGGCCTCAAATAATGGGAGTGAACCTTTCAAACTAAGTGAACAGCCAAAGATCTTTCAACCTACGTTGTCTGCAAAGCACCAATTTGAACCTGTATTATGCCATAGAAAAAAAAAGATTAACCTTATACCAAACAATCCCAAGTTCAAATCATCCTGAGGAAAACGACTTTGGAAACATTATGGAAAAAGAAGAAAATGCTAGTAACCAGCATTTTCTTCTTTTACCATAATGATTTGTACCCTTTTGAAGTCAAATTCCAATTTTTGAGTTACATTTATTTTGTTGTCTGCAAATGATTTCAATTTGGGCAAGTCTAAAATTTTGTCGCTTGGTAAACAGTTTAAAAAAGATGACAAAAATAAAGAGTAGATAGGAAATTCTAGCCTGGATGACATGTTTTCATGTGTCAAAGCTATTTCCATGTCACGGATTGGTATAATTGGAGAGATTTCCTGAAGGAGGATGTGTTCTAAGTTAATTTGTTTGAAATATACACTATAATGCGAAATTATCTGGATGTGTTTTTCCAGGTTACTTAAGTTCTTTTGTGGAGACAACCTAGGAAAAAATGTAATGAATTGAGAAATAACTGTATCAAGAATACCCCCCACCTTTTTTTCCCCAATAACATTTTTAAGCATTTGGGTAATATAGTATCAGTTCTTTTGAATGATCAACTACAGCTTTAGGTAATTGTCCATTTTTCTGCTGTTTGTAAGATTCATGTTTGACACTGACTAGGGGAGTGTCCTTATTGTAGCAGATACATTTTAACCCTTAGGCAGCTAGTGTGACTCACTGACCTTTTGCAGACAGTGTAGATCAAGATCAGACTGCACAGAATGTGCAGTCTGATCTTTGATCTACAATGTCCGATAAGGAGATATTTTTCTCCCAAAAAAAAGTTTGGAATAGCATTATTCTGGATTTTACTGTTGACTTGAAAGTTTCATTTAACTTATTTAGCAGGATAAGAGTTAAACCAACAGCTTGAAGTAAAACATGACACTGTCAAGGTGAACACTGCAGTACTGGACCATACAACAGAAAAAGTTGGGTAATTTCATGCAAGCGAAACCATTCTGAAGAAATTTGGATTAATAGCGAATATTTCAATATTTAGTACGGTACACTGCCCCAGAATTGCCTTGAACTTGCAACCGTGGAATACTTCCTTTTGACTGAATATATCTATTTGCTGCTTTTTTGCACGCTAAGAGAGAATATCGTGGATACTGATATATTATTTTCCAGACAGTATTCAGACATGAGGCTTAATCAGCTATGAAGATCAGAAAGAAAGAATATACACTTAATTTAACTTGTCGTACATCATGCTTTAACTTTTACAGCCAAGCAGATAGATTCATCTTCTATAGAACTAAACATCAATTTCACTGCAAATGGAGACATTTTGGTTAACCCTTTCCCAAACAACAAATTTTGGATTGGTCCAAATTGAAAGAGTTTGCAGACGACAATTTTAAATTTGATGAAAATGGCAGAAAGTTCTCCAAAAGGGTAGAAAACACTGTGGGAAAAGGAGAAATTGCTCGTTACGAGCAATTTCTCCTTTTCCCACAGTGTTTTCTAAAGACTTGTACTGCAGACATGTGAAAACCAGGGCTTGTTTGGGAAAGGGTTAAAGTTCAGAGTCAGGTTTAAACCCAAAAGATCTGGTCCGTATTTACCAATTATTCTTAACTCTTTACCACATGACAAAAATGATGACTTGTCCAAATTGATAGCATTTGCAGACGACAATTAAAATGTAGCTCAAATTATAAAATTTGTTCTTGATAGAGTAGAAAATATTGTAGGAAAAGGAGAAAATGCTGGTACCAGCATTTTCTCCTGTTCCTACAATGTTTTCGAAAGGCTTCTTTCTCAGGGTTGTTCAATCTCGGGATTATGTGGTAAAGGGTTAAGAACGTTCTTAGTCTAATTCTCCAAGATTTTCTAAATTTGAAAGTAACACAACTTCTGACTGGCTAAACCAAATGGTTCAGCCCATCAGAAGTCGTGTCACTTTCAAATTTAGAAAATTCTGGAGAATAAGATTAAGAATGTTCTTAAGAATGGTTGGTGTATAAGAGCCCAGTGCCCTTGATCTTTGCTGCAAACAAAAGTAAGGTTTTTGTATTACCTTAGGCAGTTACCAGGAAATAACCGGAATATTTAACTGTTGCAAGATTACATTGTTTCACAATTTCAAGATCAAACATTTATTTCTTGCCGTATAAGAAAAAGCGGAGGAGAAAAGCTCAGGGGCCTTAAGAGCGAAGGAAAATGGATATAGTTTATTTTAATGTGTATTGAAAGAGCCAAAAATATTTCCCCCAAAACAGTCAAGAAACCTTAGCATGCTTCCCAACTCTCCCGATTTCGTCGGGAGTCTCCCGATTCAAGACAAAAAACCCGATCACCCCGACAGACAGTTAAAAAACCCCGATTTGGAAAAAATCTGACATAAGGGTAAAAAGGGTGAGATAAATTTGTACCCGAGGTACCTGTATGTTATCCAAAGTTTACAACTAACGTTAGTTGACATATGTGTGTATTTCACGGTCAATCAGGTTCATTGTCTATAAATAGGAATCAAGATACTGAGATTTATCGATCGATGATCGTGAACCAATCAAATTCGAGATCGGGCCAAGGGACTTTTCAGAGTAAACTAGTAAACTGGCAGCCTGTTATCGATCTTTGTATCAACAACAGGTAACACCCAATGCTTACAAGTCGAGTTTCTGCCCGGTTCGAGATTTCATGAGATAGCGCGAGACTTGGAAATTTAAATTGTGATCTTAGTTATGCACAGTAATAGACATTATCGAAAAAGATTAAATTCTTTACCGATTTTGATAAAATGATAACGGTCATAAAAATCTTTGTCTATCATGAAAATCTTAGCCAAAGATAGAATATTGCTCGGTTATTTTAAAACAAATTAAGGCATTCTGCTACGAGCTGTCTGATTGGTGGATTTGGTACATATGAAAACCAATAGCTGCCGTCGATAAATCGAGTGTTGCCTGTTGTCTATCGGACGGCTACGGGAGATACAACGGGTACCAGCTTAAGTAAACTAGCAGCCTGTGTTTGATCTTCTATTGGACGGCTGCGGGTACCAGTTTATTTTCAAAGTGGAAATCAAACGTCGTTCACCTGACGTTAGCAGGTAAATTACGTTCTACAAGTATAGATCTATAAACACAAAATACCAGTGCTCACTGCGTCCCCGGGACGCAGATAAAAATGAGTGAAAACATTAAGTTAATAATCATCAGAAACAATGAACAAATACGAAGTTTAAAACTCTTACTGCTCAGTGATCACTGGAATTCCAATTCACGTAAAAATAGATTGACCCGAACATGATCGTAGTTTTATTTAAAACATTGATGTAGCAATATTCGACTGGTTACCGGCAATAGGGTAATATTGTAATGCTCAGGGCACTGATTGGAAGAACCAAGTGTTACCTAGCGTTACCGATGCTGACGTTTGCTTCCAGAATTTTTTTCGTGTGAAGATTGCCTCCAGATCTTTTTTTTTTTGAAAAGTGTATTTTTTTTTTTTTAAATTTTCTTCATGCTTTTGAGATATTTTACTGATGATTTATGCAGACAAAAATGATACTCCAAAGAAACTCAATGGGACTTGACTTTTTTTTCAAACAGTAGATCTATGACAGCTTGTCCTTTTCATACTTACCAGCAATTCGAGCCGGATTATTTGAGGTTTATTCGATATACCTGTTTGCGATTATTGAGAACCAAAGAGAACGAATAATATAAGGATAAAATGTGGTACTCTGTAGTCTATATTTCAAGCTAAGACATTATGGGTACAACATAAAATGGCAGAATATCTTTACACAATAAGTCAAAATGATATGATATACTTACAAAACAGTGAAAACACAATGGACAAAGTAGCATTTGACAATAAACATTACAGTGCTTCTTTACCATAGTCACTGCTTTCAATATAATATTCATGACTGTAATGACTGATTTTGTTTTAGCTCTAAATATTCACATGTATACATCTGAAAAACAATAATATTCAATAAAGAATAAAATAAATAAAGTAAATAGATACATGTAAATCATAAACCTGACTTTTGTTCAACTGTAAAGTTATTTAGCCTAAAATGGTTTAAAAATGATCTTTACAAGGACCTTCCGGTACGCCTCAAAAAGTCTCCCCCTTGAAACCCCCAATCTCCCCCTTTGAAACTCTCAAAAACCCCCTTTGGTGTTTGAAAAAGTTGGGAAGCATGCCTTAGAGAGATAGTGGTTTATGAGGGAGAGTCTTTACCAAACAACAAAATCTTGTTCAAATTATCCAAATTTAAAGTATTTGTAGACATCATAAAAATATGGCTGAAATGATGAGATTTGTCTTTGAGAGTGTAGAAAACATTGTGGAAAAAGGAAAAAATCTGATTACCAGCATTTTCTGCTTTTAACATAATGTTGTTTTCAAAGAGTTTCTTACTCTGGGTTGTTTGGTAAATGGTTGACCCGAAGAATGCCACAAAAGAAGTGATAAGAGTACAGTGTGACAATTTCAAGCCAGACTATGAAGAGGAAATGGACAGTGTAAGTCCAAAATCAGACTGCAAGTAAGAACTTGACCTATTCTGTCCACTTAAAAGCAACTTAACCCTTTACCACACAACAAAATTTTTAAACTTTTTCAAACCCAAAGCAGTTGCCACTAGACTACAAATTAAATGTGGCTCAAACTGAAGAAGTTGTCTAGAAAACATTGTGGGAAAAGGAGAAAATGCTGGTTACCAGCATTTTCTCCTTTTCCCACAATTTTTTCAAAAGCCTCTTTCTTCACGGTCGTTAAAACTCAGGATTGTGTGGTAAAGGGTTAAGCTGTGCTAGACATCTAAATAGCGAATCTTAATACTGTTGGAGAAATGGAATGGACATCCTGAGTAAATGACTGCAAGCCTAATTTTAGCCAGTTTAACCCTTTACCATACAATCCTGACTTTTAACAACCCTGAGAAAGAAGCCTTTTGAAAACATGTGGGAAAAGGAGAAAATGCTGGTAACCAGCATTTTCTCCTTTTCCCACAATGTTTTCTACCATATCAAAGAAAAATTGCACCATTTCAGCCACATTGAAATTGTCATCTGCAAATGTTTTGAATTCGGACAAGGCTACAATTTTGTTGTTTGGTAAAGGTTAAGGCCCGGTCCTGAAGGAAATTTCAGATTAGACATATATAGGATTGAGTCGATCGATGATCAGACTGCACAACCTGCAGTCTGATCTCAGATCTACACTATCAGCATAAGCAACTGTAATTGTCCTCAGCATTTTAAGGGATTAATCCAGTCTGCAGACAAGAAATCAAGCTGCAATATATCATTAACACACAGACAAATAAATAGCACCCTCAAATAGCTTTTTTCTCAAACTAGATAATCTCTTATTGAACAGAAGTCCTCCTATTGTGGTTTTGTTACCCTTTACATTTTACTCAGAGATCTGTTGATCCATCTGTTTCTTTCCATCTGTTGGCCAGTTATAGGATTTTATTTCAGGCTTTTCGGTAGTTTATTGAGAAATAATGGTGGAGTATGGTTTAATTATAATTTCACCGTTTCGACCAGTGAATTTTTACTTTTTGATAAACTTACTAATACAGATACCTCCCTTGTACTTCCCAACACCCTTTGAAGGCTGTTAGTTATGTTACATGGTATAGTACAAGATACAGGAATAAACCCATGATCCTAAGTTACGCCTGGTTCTTTAACCCTTTACCGCACAATGCCACCTTTTGGCGCCCCTGAAAAAGAAGCCTTTTGAAAACATTGTGGGAAAAGGAGAAAATGCTGGTAACCAGCATTTTCTCCTTTTCCCACAATGTTTTCTACCCTATCAAAGAAAAATTGCACCATTTGAGCCACATTGAAATTGTCGTCTGCAAATGCTTTCAATTTGGGCAAGGCTAAAATTTTGTTGTCTGGTAAAGGGTTAACATACTCTGTATAATTATCAGGTCACATGGGACCAGTCTGTTTAATGCGTCATCCAAAAGACTATTAAATTTTGTACTTTTAGATGGCCAACAGTGGGGCTTGAACCCACACTCTCATGTTGCCCGAGACTTGATGTTTACAAGTCATACACTCTGCCACTTGACTTATTTGGGCTGGTCTCAAGGTAACAGCAGACATTTAGTAATACTTCTAGGTTTCTAATTGATATAAAACAGTTCCAACAGTGCTTTGATTTTTAGATTTTTCAAACCAGAACACTGTTTTATATTTTATTTGACAGTAAAGTAATGTCTTTCAGGCTCTTTCCAAATAAATCATAATCCATTATGTGCTCAAAAGAGAATTTTATATACCAAGGGATTTACTTGACATATAAATGATAACCCTTAGCATAAGATAGATTTGAAGTCTAAATAGCAAGGTATTTATGGTAAGAATATTAATCAATTTTGAGATAGCAAGTCTTTTCTTATGTTTTTTTTTCTTTGTGAAAGGTATTTAACCCTTTGCTAAACAACAAAATAATCAACTTGACCGAACTGAGAGAATTTGCAGACAACAGAATAGAATGTAGCTTAAATGATATTATGGGAAAAGGAGAAAGTGCTGGTTACCAGCATTTTCTCTTTTGCCCATAATGTTTTCAAAAGCCATCTATCTTAGGCTCGTTAACTCGGGATTGTTTGGTAGAGAGTTAATCTCTGATACCCCTTATCCCCTGTTAGTCATATTACTCTAACTAGCATATACCTTTTTGCTAGAGACAAAAAGGCTTTCCACATCTTATCTCATTGCAGACAGGACCTCTTAAATGGGAGTGTTTTGATCCAAATGGAGGCTCCACACTTTCTCAAGTTTCAGATATCATTTCCTTAACGCTTTACCAAACGACAAAATTTTAGACGTGTCCAAATTGAAAGCTTTTGCAGACGACAAAATAAATGAGACTCAAGAATTGAAATTTGTTTTAGGAAGAGTAGAAAACATTGAGGGAAAAGGAGAAAATGCTGGTTACCAGCATTTTCTCCTTTTCCCACAATGTTTTCAAAAGGCTTCTTCCTCAGGGTCGTTAAAAGTCGGGACTGTGTGATAAAGGGTTAAAGATACTATTCACAGTCTTAACTTTTCACTTAAACTTTTGAGTGGGCAGATATTGCCCATACAGATATGGGTGCTAAATGACCAAAGCTGTCGATGGCCATAAAATACCTTCATTCATTCATTCATTCATTCTGATGACAGGTGAAACAGTTTTTGTTGAAAGTTTTGATGAATATAAACATCATGTGTAATAGCTGCAGAAAGCTCTGTCACAAAGAAAGAAAGAAAGAAAGAAAGAATGCTCTAATATAATTTAAGCCTTTACCAAACAATCCTCACTTTTAGTGACCCTAGAGAAAAATACTTCTGAAAATATAAACGAGAAAAGAGAAAAATGCTTGTAACTGGCTTTTTCTTTCTTTTCCCACAATGTTTTTTACCCTTTTATACACAGGTTTCTTTTTTTTTGGTCAATTTACTTAGTCATCAGCTTTGAGTTTCAACAAGTAAAAAATTTTGAGGTGCACACCATATTTGGTAATTCAGTGAATTATTGTCAATACGCTTAAGGTCATAATTTCCAGACATACAGCACTTGCTTTTAACACCTAGGCTGCTAAGCGCGACTAACTGAGCTTTTTGCGGACAGTGTAGATCAAGATCAGACTGCACAGAATGTGCAGTCTGATCTTGGATCTACACTGTCCGACAAGGAGATGTTTTTCTCCAAAAAATAAGTTTGCAACAGCATTATACAAGTTTTTACTATCGGCTTGAAAATTTCATTTAAGTTATTTAACAGGATAAGGGTTAAATGTCATGGAATTCTGCACAAACTGCTTTTTGACACTTGAGACAAGAAAGTAAACAACTGATCATTCCTAGATAAATAAATTTTGTTTACAAATAATTAGATGATGGGTTTTTGTTTTCACAAACAATAAGGGATATCTCTGTTATAAACAGGAAATTTGTCTATTGATGTAATTGAAAACAAACAAAACTGTAATTTTACAATGTAGCATTCTTGACAGAATTATTTACAGTGATCTTTTTTGGAATGTTATCTTCCAATATAAACAAATAAATTTTCAATGTGGTTGTTGTAGCAAAAAGTTTGTTATGAATGCTAAAGTCGGTCAGTTCTCCTTGAAAAAATGTTTTTGTTAATCCTGTAATTTACTTGTAGTTCAATTCTGTTCTCAACTGATCATGACAATTGTAAAGGCATCTGAACTAATTAGAGGACCATATTTGTTGAAATATGAAAATTTATAATAATAATTTTTAGAGCAGGTTTGTGCTTAACAGCCACTTTAGTCTTTGACCATGGTGCATGATGAAGCTCTATATACAAGCCTTGCTCTGTGAAAAGGGGGTTTAATGCATCTGTGAAAAGTGTCAACTGAGATCAGCCTACGCGGACTGCACGTACAGGCTGACCTGGGCTGAAACTTTGCAGTATTGATCAATTTTGCGTTTGTCCAAGAACCAGTATACCTCATGATTAAGTGGGTTGTTTCAAATTTCGCTTTTATGGATCCATAATTATGTGATGGCTTGATTGGTACAATGCATCACCGAGATGTATGAAGCCCCCTTTTGCCAGAGCATGGCTCACATGTATATTATTTCAGTACCATATTCAGGTTTTAAAATTTACAAATTTCGATGCTGAAGTATTTTTTTTTAAACTTGATTTGCCTAAAGTTCTATAAGGCATACCAGTAATAGACCAGAAGTCTGTTAACCCTTTGCCATACAGCCCCGACTTTAAATGACCCTGAGAAACAAGTTTTTTGAAAACATTGTGGGAAAAGGAGAAAATGCTGGTAACCAGCATTTTCTCCTTTTCCCACAATGTTTTGTACCCTCCTCCCCCCAAAAATTTTGATTTTTCTGCTGCATTTATTTTTTGTCATCAGGCAAATGCTTTCAATTTGGACTACTCTAAAATTTGTTACGTGGTAAAGAGTAATAACACTGACTGGCCCAATACTAGAGTATTTTCAGACAACAAACTAATTTTGGTTCAAGTGATCACTGAAAGGGTGGGAAAAGGAGAAAATGCTGGTAACCAGCTTCCTCTCCTTTTCCCACAATGTGTTCAAAAGCTTTCTCTGTCAGGATCATTAAACTCTTGATTATCAGGTAAATGGTTTGAAGTCTTTACCAAACGACAAAAATGTAGGCTATTCGAAATCAAAAACATTAGCAGACAACAATTTAAATGTCACTTAAATAATAGAACTAATGTCTTTGATTGGGTGGAAAACATTGTGGGAAAAGGAGAAAATGCTGGTTACCAGCATTTTCTCCTTGGAAAACATTGTGGGAAAAGGAGAAAATGCTGGTTACCAGCATTTTCTCCTTTTCCCACAATGTTTTCAAAAGGCGTCTTCCTCAGTGTTATTAAAACTTGGGATTGTCTGGTAAAGTTTTTAAGGATGAACAAGGAAGGGCCCAAACAACCACATGCTAAATATTCAGAACCATAATGGCTGCTTCAGATTGTTGCATTAATCAACCACAAACTATGAATTTTTGTTGTTGATTGATGATCCAGAGAGGTTCCAGGAAGCAGCAAGATGATACAAAACTGCCTTTTCGTTGCTATATCTGGATCTATCGCCTACTTACGGCAAATCAGGACTTTATTACCATTTCATGTACATTTATTGAACAATGCCTGGTTTTTGCTATTTTCAGATCATTCGAAAACTCCATAGCATGCATTAATGGAAAAAACAAATTAAAACATCGCTTTGTATAACGGATTATAACCCTAAACAGTGCCTCTGTAATGTGATTGGGCATGCAGTCACAAAGTGATATGGAATTAGGACTAAAATTCATAAAAAAGGAACACATTCAAAGAAAAACAATCTTAGTATGAACAACTTGTCAAGTCTAATAGTGCACATAATTTCACTGGAAGGAGATGTATTGTTTGTTTGTTCTTGGTTATTAACACAAGGGGTGAAATACTTACATCTGAGATTTTTCAGCCGTAAAAGCAATTTATCTTCTGCCAAGACAAGCGAATGGTAGATCTGATTCACCATGGCATTTTGACATTACATCGAGTCTGTCTCGATTACCATATAAAGGGGTATATATCATAATTCAAATCAGTTTATGTCGACTTGGTACTGAAGATAAAATATCCATGTCAAAATGGGCATTTAGCCTCTTTTGAGATTGTTTCCATACATTTGGATGTTTATTAATTTGTTTTACTTTACAGGCTATTTAATTTGCAACTATTTGATAAAGATTCTGAAGTCCCTCGGAAGTACACATATATTTTTTTATGTACTAATTTAAATCCATTGTTCAAGTCCCCAGTGCTGAAGAGAGGCCGATTTCACCCTGTACCACATAATCCCAAGTTGAAACAACCCTGGGAAAAAAAGCTTTTGCAAACATTGTTGGTAAAGGAGAAAATGCTGGTTACCATTATTAAAATGGTCAAGGGTCATTAAAACTTAGGGTTGTTTGGTCAAGGATTAAATCAGGTCCATGAACCGAATGTAAAATGAAGCAAGCTTTTGTGATTGGAATTACTTTGAAGGACTCTAGAGAATTCTATATGCTTTAAGAAGGCATATTTGAAGTCTATGCTCCTTTTGTGATCTGTAGATCTGTATTAGTTAATGGTACATAGATGCATTAAATATCGTGTATGGTAGTTGCTTTAACCACTTTGGTATCTTTGGCAGATGAATATCGAAAAGGGCAGGAATTTTGACCAATGGTTATTAACACAACTTTAATATTTTTTTTCAGTGTATGTCTAGAAAAGACTGCACAGAGCATGCAGTGTGATTTTTGATTTACGTTGCCTACAATTTTACAAGAAATTCAGATGAACAATGTCTGCAAGTTGCAGTATGTATCTAGGTGTCTAGCACTTTTTTTTATGGGCTGAAAATGTCCTTTTCATGTTCTTGGCACTCTAGGTTAATCATTACTTACTAATGGCTTCTATAATTCTTTACCAAACAATCCTGAGTTTTTATGACCCAACAGAAAACGGCTTTTAAATCATCGAGGGAAAAGGAGGAAATGCTGGTAACCAGCATTTTCTCTTTTTACAACAATTTTTTCTACCATATCTAGGACAATGTCTTCATTTGGGCTAACTTTAATTTATGATCTGCAAATGCTTTCAATCTGGACCAGTCTCACTCTTCACCACACAATGCCGACTTGTATGACCCTGAGGAAGAAGTCTTTTGAAAACATAGTGAGAAAAGGAGAAAATGCTGGTGTAACCAGCATTTCCCCTTTTCCAACAATGTTTTCTACCCTATCAAAGTAAAATCACATTATTTGAACCACATTGAAATTGTTGTCTGCCAATGCTTTGCAATTGGACAGGTCTAAAATTTTGTCATGTGGTAAAGGGTTTAATCTCCATTTTCTTCTGAACTCCATGATACTATGTATGTGTCTCAAGATAGAAGCTGATAGCCACCCTGTCATACAAGATGTCCAGTGCCAGTTCTGTTCTTTATCTTTTAACTCTTTACCAGACAACAGAATTTTAGTCCAAACTTGTCCAAGCTGAAAGCATTGGCAGATGACAAATAAAATGTGGTTAACCCTTTCCCAAACAAGCCCTGGTTTTCACATGTCTGCAGTACAAGTCTTTTGAAAACACTGTGGGAAAAGGAGAAATTGCTCGTAATGAGCAATTTCTCCTTTTCCCACAGTGTTTTCTACCCTTATTGGAGAACTTTCAGCCATTTTCATCAAATTTAAAATTGTCGTCTGCAAACTCTTTCAGTTGGAAGGGTCTAAAATTTGTCGTTTGGGATAGGGTTAAAATGATTAGAATTGTCTTTAAAAAAGTACAAAACATTCTTAGAAAGAGAGAAGGTGATGTTTTCCAGAATTTTCTCCTTTTCCTTTTCCCACTTTTTTGTTTCGGAAAGCCTTCTTCCTCAGGGTCATTCTTACAGGGGATTGTTTGGAAAATGGCTTATCTCCATTTTCTTTTGAAATCCATGGTGATTAGAATTGTCTTTAAAAAAGTACAAAACATTCTTAGAAAGAGAGAAGGTGATGTTTTCCAGAATTTTCTCCTTTTCCTTTTCCCACCTTTTTGTTTTGGAAAGCCTTCTTCCTCAGGGTTGTTCTTACAGGGGATTGTTTGGAAAATGGCTTATCTCCATTTTCTTTTGAAATCCATGGTGCTATAGTGGTGTACGAGGATGTTTGCCCGCGAGAAATGATATCTGCCCTGTCGTATAAGGTGTCTAGTGCCAGTTCTGTTCAATATCATGTAACTCATAACTGTACATAGTTGTTTTGGCTCAATTAAGTTACACACCAGAGAAGTATTGGAGGAGAAGGGCAATGTCTTCTTTTGAGCTATATATAAAACATTGTTTGGAAAAATGGATTGTCACAAAAACTGCTACTTTTCCCCTTTATTATTTTAACTGCAAGTCCAAAACTAACCAAGCCTAAACTAACACGGGGTACAAATTAAGGTGTTTTTGTTTCCAGATTAGTTACTTTACATCTTTGGCTAGCTGGCAGGCTTAAATACCAGTTTCAACATTATTTCAGTCAGTTCATAGCACCATTATTCTTGTCCTTGTTTTCACCAGTGCTAGGCTAGGGCTCTGAAGTGTCTTGGCCAAAACTGAGTTTTACGAAAAAAAACCAATGCCGGAAATTGCATAAACCTTAAAATATATGGTTTACAAATCTGACACCTGAGCAGGACTCCCTAAATCAGAAACAAAGGGATAATTAATATGCTCCTTTTAGGCAGAACAACCAGAATATCAATCATAATAACTCCATAAGTATTGGTTACATGTAATAAATTCTTCTTGATATGGAAATGGACAAGGAACTGTCTATTTATCCATTGAGTCCCTCATTTATGTAAGAAGTCGTACAGATGGTGATTATTTATACCCTTTACCACACAAGGAAAATGTAGACTTGTCCGAATTGAAAGCATTTGCAGACGACTTTTTAAAGATGGCTCAAATGATAGAATTTGTCTTTGGTAGGGTTGAAAACATTGTGGGAAAAGGAGAAAATGCTGGCTACCAGCATTTTCTCCTGTTCCCACAGTGTTTTCAAATGGCTTCTTTCTCAGGGTCATTAAAACTCGGGATTATGTGGTAAAGAGTTATACCCTTAGATGCCTGTGGGCAACATTTAGGTGCTATTGTCAACAGAGTAGATCAGGGTCATGTTACAGTATCCTTACAACTTGCTTAAGAAACCAATTGAAAACGCTATGGGAAAAAGAGAAAATGCTGATAACAGCATTTTTGCCTTTTCCCACCATGTTTTCTGCCCACCTGAAGACTAACCTTACTTGCAATTCACTATTCTACTCTCATCTGCAATTGCTTCAATTTGGACCGTAGTGTCCAATGTCATCTTGTAAAGAGGTAAGGAATGTGAAAAGGTGGACCACATTATATTACATGTAATAGTTTTTTCTCATGTTAGATTTCTTGACAGGATCTTAGTTCAACATAAAATCATGTCAGCTTGAGCACGGATTATTCCTTCTGTATCAACTGTGGTGCAATCATTGCAAACAAATTCTTTTCAAGAACACTAGAAGATGAGAGAAGACTGAGAGCTGGCATAGAATGTGGTCCCTTTGTGGATATTAAGGAATGTGAAAAGGTGGATCACATTATATTACATGTAATAGTTTTTTCTCATGTTAGATTTCTTGACAGGATCTTAACCCTTTCTCAAATGACAAATTTTAACCCCTTGGAAATTCAAAGCATCTGTAGAGGACAAATTTTAAAGTGGTACAAATGAACTTAAGGTGTTTTGACAGAGTAGTAAACATTGTGAGAAAAGGAGAAAATGCTGGTTACTAGCATTTTCTCCTTTTCCCACAATGTTTTCAAAAGGCCTCTTCCTTAGGGATGTGAAAACAGGGGATAGTTTGGTAAAGGGTTAATTCAATTTAAAATCCGTAGTTGGCATAGGATGTGGTCCCTTTGTGGATTTTAAAGTTTTTCATAAAAGTCCCAAGTCTCTTCCTCTGCCTAAATACTCTTAGCATGGGGAACAGCATTTGACCATAATATTTTGTGCTAGCATCATGATGATCTTTTTCTCTACTGTAAGACTATACATGGATAACTGGATTCTTTATGAATGATAATTGTGGTCCATTCAAATTTATGGATTACGTGTTTCCTTAGTCCGTGATACAGGGCCATCCTTGCCCTCTTGTTCTATTTGTTTGATTTTTGAAAAAAAGGTCAACTGCTGAGATTTCTAAGGTGAGGGAGGGAAGACTTTAAATTGACTGAACTCTGCTGTGGCAAAGGGGGGCTTAATGCATCTCTATCTGCATTATGCCAAGCAAGTCATCACATAATTAAAGATCCATAAAATCCATTTAGCCCAACAATCCACTGGATCTGGAGGTAGAATGGTCCTTAAACAAACAGAAAATTGTCAAATAACAAAAAGTATTGACCCTTGTCAGCCTGTGCGGAGTGCACAGGCTGACAAGGGTCGATACTTTTTGCAGACACATTAAGCCCCCATTTCAGAGAGCTTGGCTCATCTATTATTTTAAACACTGGAAAAAATGAGATGCATTTCATTTTTAGTCGTCTTTATAAAAGTAAATTTTTAATCAATCATGTAAAAGGAGATAAAAAAGACTTAAGTTATGATTAGATACTTTGTATCACAGATTCACAAGACAGAAATGTCATGTTAGATTCACGTTTGTTTAATGTTGTAATTGCAAACAAAAAATAACATGTTTAAGGGATTTTTCCAAGTTTGGCTCTGCTTTCCAAGCAGAGATCTTCACTGTGTACATATTATCTACAAAATTTCATACATTCTTCAGTTTGAATGAACCTTGCTGCTCTGTCAGTCAGTCTTACCATAATTTTTTATAAAAGTATATCACTGGTATAGGGTTATAGCTTAGTAAACGTCCTTTTAAGTTGTAGATAATGAAAATTAATTAAGGCTGATTAAAATAATAGAAGTAAAAACATGTGACAACAGGTAAATTGCTCGTTATCAGTATTTCTGTCTTGGTTTTAATGTTTTCAAAAGAAGTATTTTGCTTATAGCAATAGTTTGTCTGTAGAAGATGCTAAGTATCATGAAATGCAGATGCTAATTGAATCTTCTGTTTACCTTATTTGGTGTCATGTTAGATGCCTGCAGAGTGTCACATATGCAGCATACTAATTTGTTAAACCTCAAAGGGGAATGAATCTGCATACACATCACATTACCTTTTATTGGATAGAAATTATTATTCTGACTACAGGGTGTTTAAGTATGATATTCTTAACCGTTTACTGCCAAGCCCCAGTAGCTCAGTCGGTTACAGCATGCAGGACTTGGGAACAGGAGGTCACTGGTTTGATACCTGGCCTGGCCAATTTCCTTCTGAGGGTTGATGATAGTCATTGCAACAGAATTCATTCCTCTGTCACGGCTGACCATTGTTTTGACAAAGGTTATATGGAAAAGCAAGCTTGGAAAGAAATTATTGTACGGAGTACCAGGTAAAAGAAACTCTTGGAAAGCATGTATAGATGCACTGGCCACTGCAATATAACTGAAATAATGTTGAAAAATGGCATTAAACACCATACAATCAATCAGTCAATTAACTTAATCCTTTACTAGACAATTCTGTGTTTTGATGATCCTGAGAAAGCAGCCTTTTGGAAACTTTCTAAGAAAAAAGGAAAGTGCTAGTAATCAGCTTTTTTTTTCCCTTTTCCACTAAGTCTTTTACTTCTCCAAGACATATCATTTGAGCCACATTTCATATGTGGTCTACAAATGCTTCCACTTTGAACAAGTCTAATGTTTTGTTGTTGTAAAGAGGTAAGAAACACTTATATTAGGTAACCAGACTCCTTTATTATTAAGACTGAAGAATAATAGTGATATTATCTCCCATGTGCATTCATTCTTTACCACAACAAAAGTTTGGACTTGCTTATATTGAAAACATTTTGCTAACAACAAATTACATTCAGCTCAAATTATGGGATTTGTCTGCAAGAGGGTAGAAAATGTTCTGGGAGAAGGAGATAATGCTGATAACCAGTCTTCTTTTCAAAGGCCATCTCTGTCAGGGCTAGTAGAACTGGTAAAGGATTAAGTCTTTACCACACAATCCCGAGTTTTAACGATCCTGAGGAAGAAGCCTTTGAAAACATTGTGGGAAAAGGAGAAAATGCTGGTAACCAGCATTTTCTCTATTTCCCGCAATGTTTTCTACCCCACCAAAAAGAAAGTTCAATTTTTGAATTACACTCATCTTGTGGTCTGCAAATGCTTTCAATTTGGAAATGCCTAAGCTTTTGTTGCTTGGTTAAGAGTTAACCCTTTACCACACGACAAAATTTTAGACCTGTCCAAATTGAAAGCATTTGCAGATGACAATTTCACTGTGGCTGAAATGGTGCAATTTTTGTTTGATAGGGTAGAAAACATTGTGGGAAAAGGAGAAAATGCTGGTTACCAGCATTTTCTCCTTTTCCTACAATGTTTTCAAAAGGCTTCTTTCCCAGGGGCGTTAAAAGGCGGCATTGTGTGGTAAAGGGTTAAAGGATGTTACCTGTAATTACACTTTCTGAAGTCATTTATTCTCAGCAGGTTTTGCAGTTCTTTCATATTGGAAGTTGAACTCCCTATTCATTGCATTATCCTAATATAATCCCAACTACTTTTGTCATAATCCTTAAAAATACTGATATCTTTCCCTGACGTAGAAGTCATAATTATCATCAAGTAAAAGTTCAGTCTGTAACCCTGTCTGCAAAACCTCATTTAAACTTTTTTAGCTCTCCTGATCATGAAATCCATTACAGTTGATTGATTGATTGATTGGGTTTGGTTTGGTTCGGTTTGGTTTGGTTTGATTTGATTTGATTTGATTTGATTTGATTGATTGATTGATTGACTGACTGACCGACTGACCGACCAACAAACCGACTGACAAACCGACCAACAAACCGACAAGCCGACCAATCAGTTGATGGATCGATTGATTGAGGCAACTTTGCATGGTGATGTGTCTCGATATGCAGACTATGCACATACCTGCATTTTATAGCTGAAATTTATGTCAGGGTCACTGGCACTACATAAAGGAAAAGAGGAAATATATGAGAACTTCAACAGTCTTTCAGCTAGATTATGATACTATGAATGGTTACAGATTTTTAAATGCAGATTATAAAAAAAAAGACTTTTTACAGCTAGAATAAAGGTCAAGGTCACTGTTACTGAAAACTTAGAGAAATGGTATATGCAATATCAATAACAACTGCAAAGCTAGAATATGATACTTTGATTGTGATGAATCACGATTTGGATAATATGCATATACAGTACCTCCATTCTTTGGCCAAAGTGAACATCAAGATCAGTGTAAGCATTTATAGAAAAAGTAATGGCATTCTTTTAGCCTGTAGGAGACTTTGTTTTCTGTACAAAAGTCCAGCTCTAAAAAATGTCAACTAAGGTGTCAGTTACAAGACCATCATGGTCCTCAGTTTTTAGCTCCACTGGCTGAAGGCCAGCAAGCTTATGTCAGTTGGCCCTGTGTCCATCATGTGTGTGTGTGCCTGCATGTGTGCATGTGTGTGTGCGTTAACTTTTATTTCAAACTCTTCTGTGAAACTACCCATTCAATTTTGATGAAACTTCATAGAAATATTCCTACCACAGCCCTCTTCAGAATGTCTTCAAAGAATTTGATTTCTGTAAAAACTGTGGTTGCCATGGCAACAAAACTGAGAAAAAATGAAAATCTTCAAAAATCTTCTTGTCCGATATCATGAGGCCAAGGGCTTCCATAATTTGGTTTGTACCTTCATCTACTAGACCTCTACTAGATTTATTTGAATTATAGCCCTGGGGTCAAAATTAGCCCAATCCCAGGGTACACAATTTTTACATGGGCTTATATAGCGAAAACTTTAAAAAATCTTATTCCTAACCATTGAAGCATAGGGCTACCAAATGGCAAGTAGCTTTATCTAGTGGACCCCAAAGATAATTCAAATTATAGCCCCAGGGTCAAAATTGACCCCACCACAGGAGTCACAAATTTTACATGGGCTTATATAGTGAAAAATTAAAAAATTGTTTTGTTCCTAATCCTAAGACCTAGAGCTACCAAATTCAGTATGCAGCTTCATCTAGTAGACCTCTACCACTGTTGTCCCAAGTATAGCCCTGCAGTCAGAATTGGACCACCCCAGGGGTCACAGTTTTACATGGTAGTACATGAAGTTAACATGACTTAAATTAAGGTTATTAACCCATTCCCACACAATGACTCCTTTTGACGCGTCTGGAAAAGAAGCCTTTTGAAAACATTGTGGAAAAAGGAGAAAATGCTGGTAACCAGCATTTTCTCCTTTTCCCACAATGTTTTCTACTCTATCAAAGACATAAATTATCATTTATGTTACATTTATTGTCGTCTGCAATTGCTTTCAATTTGGACAAGGTCAAAATTTTGTCGTCTGGTAATGGGTTAACTGATCAAGAGAAATGGCCATGTTCACTCATAACAAATATATCATAGTCTGTTACTGGTTTACCTCCCTCGATAATCAAACTAAATTATTACATGATTGGTGTCCAAGTTTTTTGGACAGAAAATGTTAAGTTTACAGTGAGAGAGATTTAGTTCATTGTTATGCACATTTTGGTTGAATGTTCGATATGAAGTGAGATTTGTATCATTCAGTTTTTTGTTCCAGAACTTTCCCATTCATGCCGTTGAAAAAATGTTGTCTGCTACTAAAGTTTTGGAAATCTTCTTGTCAAAGCACCTTTTTTTTGTGAGAGTACACTGAAATTAAGTGTAAATGATACTTGATTAGACCTGCATTTATTTATTGACATCATCTCTGCATTTGAACAAAAACATGACCTTTTTTTGACGGGGGGGGGGGGGGGGGAGCTAGGCTATGAAAGTGCCATACAAACTTCTTCAGTTGATGTCTCAGTTGACACCAATTAACCCTTTCCCAAACAAGCCTTGGTTTTTCACTGGTTTTCACGTGTCTGCAGTACAAGTCTTTTGAAAACACTGGGAAAAGGAGAAATTGCTCGTAACGAGCAATTTTTCCATTTCCCACAGTGTTTTCTACCCTTTTTGAGACCTTTCTGCCATTTTCATCAAATTCAAAATTGTCGTCTGCAAACTCTTTCAATTTGGACCAGTCCAAAATTTGTCATTTGGGAAAGGGTTAAGCGCATGATACACTTATTTAACTCTTTACCAAACAACAAAAATGTAGACTTGTCTAAACTGAAAGCATTTGCAGACGACAATTTAAATGTGACTTAACCCTTTACCACACAATCCCTTTTAACGACCCTGAGAAAGGAAGCTATTGAAAAGATTGTGGGAAAAGGAGAAAATGCTGGTAACCAGCATTTTCTCCTTTTCCCACAATGTTTTCTACCCTTCCCAAATCAAATTTTAATTTATGAGTCAACTTTGTTTTGTCGTCTGCAAATGCTTTCAATTTGGACCAGTCTAAAACTTTGTCATTTGGTAAAGAGATAAATGATGGAATTTGTCATTGATAGGGTAGAAAACATTGTGGGGAAAAAGAGAAAATGCTTTTTACCAGCATTTTCTCCTTTTCCCACAATGTTTTCAAAAGGCTGCTTTCTCAGGGTCGTTAAAACTTGGGATTGTGTGGTAAAGGATTAAAAGGTAGTGGAGCAATACAGGGCCATCATGGCCCTCTTGTTTTGTTGTTAACATTACAAAACATTATTCTGAGCACTGCAAAAGGATGTGTGGGGGTTGATGAACGACATTATTTTGACATTTAGTGCAATGATTACAGGAGAAATTTACCATCTTAAAAATTAATCCTCTCTAAATAAGCTTATCTCTCTACCAGACACAAAAAATGAGACTGGTTCACATTGAAAGCATTTTTTGTGGGCTCCAAATTCAATGTGGCTCAAATGATGGGATTTCTCTTTGATAGAGTAGAAAACATTGTGAGGAAAGGAGATAATGCTAGTAATCAGAATTTTCTCCTTTTGCCACACGATGGTTTTAAAAATACATCTTTGGGGAGTAGAAACATTGTTTATAAAGGGTTAACTCTTTGACTGTCAAATAACTAAAATAGACATTTTCAACCAAGAAGAAAAGACGAAAATGTTAATTTTTGGTTGGCTTGGCTGAAATTTAATCTATAAGTAACCACAGAGTATATCCATGATTGAACTGTATATTTAGAACAGTTTGATCTTGATCTACACCGTGTACTTTAAACATATATATTTTACATCAATTGAGAAATCAGTCTTGCAGCTTCTACTAATCTCTCTTGATTCTGCTTCTCGGAAACTACACCAGTACTTGCACTGAATGTGTGGGCCAATGAACAGTCCCAAAGTTGACAAAGGTTCCCAGGTATCCAATTCAGGACCTTATGATTGTGAGGCCAAGGCTCTTACCTACAACCACAGACACCACCTAGTCTAGAATCTACACAGTCCAACTACAGTACCCAAGTTGTGTAGAGATAATAAGACTTCATCTTTTTTTCTGATAACCCGATTAAAGGCTTGTTATCAGTTTTGTAATGTTGATGCTTTAACACCTTACCAAACAACAAAATTTAAGACTGGTCAAAATTGAAAGCATCTGCAGAAAACATATCAGTGTGGCTCAAAAACTGAAATTTGTTTTGGGAAGGGTAGAAAACATTGTGGGAAAAGAAGAAAATGCTGGTTACCAGCATTTTCTCCTTTTTTCACGATGTTTTCTAAAGGACTTTCATCAGAGTCGTTGAAAGTCAGGATTGTGTGGTAAAGGTTAAGAGCCAATCAAGTCCAAAAGACCTTCAAGAATTTTCTCATGAGCATGGAATTTCTGCTATATTACAAACTGGATTAACTGTTTACCAAATAATACCAAGTTTTTATGACCCTGAAAGAGAGAACTTTAGAAAACATTGGGGGAAAAGAGGAAAATACTGGTAGCCACCATTTTTTCTTCTTCCCTTCTTCATACAATGTTTTCTATCCATTCTTACACAAATTCCATGTTTTGAGACACACCTTCTTAGAGAGAAAGCTTTTGAAAACATTGGCGGGAAAAGAAGAAAATGCTGGTAACCAGCATTTGTAGCTCACCTGAGCACAAAGTGCTCAAGGTGAGCTTTTGTGATCGTGCTGTGTCCGGCGTCCGGTGTGCGTCATGCGTTGTGCAGTCGTCAACATTTACCTTGTGTACACTCTAGAGGCCACATTTTTAGCCAGATCCTCATGAAACTTGGTCAGAATGTTTGTCAGGATAAAATCTCGGAGAAGTTCGAAATTGGGTCACATGGGGTCAAAGAGTAGGTCACAGAGCCAGATCTTAGAAAAACCTTGTGTGCATCCTAGAGGTTACATTTTCAGCCTGATACTCATGAAACTTGGTCAGAATGTTTGTTTGGATAAAATGTCTGACAAATTCGAAATTGGGTCATGTGGGGTCATAAAGTAGGTCACAGGGCCAGATCTTAGAAAAACCTTGTGTGCACTCTAGAGGCCACATTTTCAGCCTGATACACTCAAAACTTGATCAGAATGTTTGTCTGGATAAAATCTCAGACAAGTTCAAAATTGGGTCATGTGGGTTGAAAAACTAGGTCACTGGGTCAAATCTTAGAAAAAGCTTGTGTGCACTCTAAAGGCCACATTTTCGGCCTGATACTCATGAAATTTGGTCATAATGTTTGTCTCGTGGGTCAAAAAGTAGGTCACAGGGCAAAATCTTAGAAAAACCTTGTGTGCAGCCTAGAGGCCACATTTTCAGCCTGATACTCATGAAACTTGGTCAGAATCTTTGTCTGAATAAAATCTTGAACTAGTTAGAAAGTGGGTCATGTTGGGTCAAAAAGTAGGTCACTGGCTCAAATCTTAGAAAAAGCTTGTGTGCACTCTAGAGGCCACATTTTCAGCCTGATACTCATGAAACTTGGTCAAAATGATTGTCTTGATGAAATTTTGGACAAATTTGAAATTGGGTGACATTGGGTCAAAACATAGACCACATTTTAGAGAAACCCTGTGTATGCTCTAGAGGACACATTTTCAGCCCGATACTCATGAAACTTGGTTAGAATGTTTGATTTGTTAAAATTTTGGACACATAGAAAATTGGGTCATGTCAAGTCTAAAAGTAGGTTGCTGGGCCATATCATAGAATAACCTTATGTGCACTCTAGAGGCCATATTTTCAGCTTGATACTCATGAAACTTGGTCAGAGTATTGGTCTGGTTAAAATCTTTGACTAAGTTTGAAATTAGGTCACCTCAGGTCAAAAAGTAGGTCACAGGGCCAGATCTTAGAAAAAATCTTGTGTGACTCTAGATGCAACATTTTGAACCAAATTAGAAATTCAAAAATAGGCTAAACCAGTCAAAAAGTAGATCACTTACACTCGTGCATTTTACATCACCATGACCAGGATCTTTTCAGCCTTATCAATCCTATATGACCTTACTCAGGTGAGCGCTTTAGGCCCTCTTGTTTCTTTTTCCCACAATGTTTTCTACCCATTCTTACACAAATTCCATGTTTTGAGACACTTTAATTTTGACAGGTCTAGAATTTTGTTGTTTGGTTAAGAGATAAAGCCATTCAATCCAAAAGACCTTCAAGAATTTACCTTGTGTTAAGCTAGATTGACATTCTTTACCAAACAATACCAAGTTTTAATTACTCTGAGAAAGAAAGCTTTAGAAAACACTGTGGGAAATGGAGAAAATGCTGATAACCTTTTTCTCACAATATAAAATTCAACCCTTTCAAAACAAATCTCATCACTTTAGCTACATTTGATATGTCATTTGCAAGTGCTTTGGATTTGGACAAGTCTAGAATTTTGTGGTATGATAAAGAGTTAAAGCAAGATTAAGAAATTGAGACATGTATAAAATTGTTTATGGAACCCACATTGAAACTAGAAATGCAGTCATTGCTAGTCTTATTCTCTGAACCTAGTAATTAACTATTAACCAAACATGCAGATTTTTAATGATTCTGAGAATGAAAAGGCTTTTGAAAACTCTTTTTTCCCCTCACAATGCTTTCACATCTTTGAAAGACAAATTCCATCATTTGAACCACATTTGTCATCTTCAAAATGCAGTTCAATATGGAGAGGTCTAAAGTTTTGTAATCTAGTAAAGAATTAATAAGGAAGATGATAACAATAATAAAAGAGGGGATTATAGAGGAGTGTTCTTATTATGTTTTAACTCACTACCAAATGACAGAATTTTAGACTTGTCCAAATTGATAGCATTTGCAAAATAAACCAGACTCAAACATTGAAATTTGTTTACAGAAGGGTAGAACATTTTCTCCTTTTTCCACAATTATTTTAACCCTTTCCCAAACAAGCCCTGGTTTTCACGTGTCTGCAGTACAAGTCTTTTGAAAACACTGTGGGAAAAGGAGAAATTGCTCATAACGAGCAATTTCTCCTTTTCCCACAGTGTTTTCTACCCTTTTGGAGAACTTTCTGTCATTTTCATCAAATTTAAAATTGGCGTCTGCAAACTCTTTCAATTTGGACCAGTCTAAAATTCATCGTTTAGGAAACGGTTAAAAGGCTCTTTCCTAAGGGTCGTTAAAAGTGGAATTTGTGTGGTAAGGGGTTAACACTTCAGTTTCTGATTCTTTCAACATTAACAATACTGTTAAGCTGCAAAGCTAAAAGACTTTTGGATAAAAGTTAAATCATGCTGCACTGACAGTGTAGATCCCATATCAGGCTGTACAGTTGGTACATGTAATGTATTGCTGATCAGTGTGATGGATGCCTTCTTTAACTCTTTACCAAACAATCCTGACTTTTAATGACCTTGAGAGAGTAAACTTTTTATAACATTGTGGGAAATGGAGAAAATGCTGGTAACCACATTGTTTTCTACTCTTCTCACAACAAATTTAAATTTTTGACTCGCATTTATTTTGTTGTCTGCAAAAGCTTTCAATTTGGACTGGTCTAAAATTTTGTCATTTGGTAAAGAGTTTAAACCTTATCTTGCTAAATAAGTTAAATGAAAAATAGCAAACCCATAGAAAAAATCTGAATAATGCTGTTTCAAACTTATTTCATGGAGAAAAATATCTCCTTATCAGGCATTGTAGACCAAAGATCAGACTGCATGTTCTGTGCGGTCCGATCTTTGATCTATACTGTCCGCAAAAGGCCAGTGAGTTCAGTGGCTGATAGAAGCTGATAGAAAAAAATCCGAATAATGCTGTTTCAAACTTATTTCATGGAGAAAAATATCTCAGAATTCGGACAGTGTAGATCCAAGATCAGAAGACTGCACGCTCTGTGTAGTCTGATCTTTGATCTATACTGTCCGCAAAAGGTCAGGAGTCGCGGTTAGCAGCCTAAGGGTTGAAAGCACCTTATGTTGCTTACAGCATGGAAGATCTAAGAGTTATAATGCAAGACTAATCAATTATTATTCCGTAGATAATAGCTGTATGATACCCAATATTCTATTGATGAGGAGATTTCCTCTTTCAAGGTTAAACTTTATACCAAACGACAACTGAAAGCAATTGTAGACAACAAATTACATGTGGCTTAAATGGTGGGATTTGTCTTTGATAGGATAGAAAACATTGTGAGAAAAGAAGAAAATGCTGGTTACCAGCATTTTCTCCTTTTCCCACAATGTTTTTAAAGGCTTTGGCCTTCAGGGTCATGAAAATTCAGGATTGTTCGATAAAGGATTAAGATGAAGTCTACTTCAATATAATTTCTTTGGCATAGAATCTTTTAATTCCTTTCCCTTAAGCAGACAGCCCTTTTGATATTTCTGCAGCAGACTGCCTCTTGCAAAACTTATGAAAAAGCTCTACAGAGCATTTAGTATTTTAACTCTGCCACCCAGATGACAACTCTGCCAGGTAGGTCAGAGTGTCTGATTTGTGACTTGATGGTTGCAGGTTTGATACCTGGTTGAGGCAAACTTTCTGTCCAGCGATTTTTCTCCTCTTACCTCTGAGAAATGTAGTCAGTGGCTTGGAAAAAAAGTTGTGTCAGCACTGGTGTGAGAAAGCCAGGAAACACATGCATAGGTGCACCGTGATATGACTTAAGACAGCGTTAAATTCCAATATAAACAAACAAACAATCTGGGTCTGTATTCACCAACCATTCTTAAGAACGTTCTAAGTCTTATTCTCCAGAATTTTCTAAATTTGAAAGTAACACAACTCCTGATTGGCTAAACCATTTGGTTTAGCCAATTAGAAGTTGTGTTACTTTCAAATTTAGAAAATCTTTCGGGTGACAAAATCTTGGACTTGGCCATGAAGAAAGCACATATGCAGACAAGTCAAATGTGGGACAAGGAGGAAAGTTGGTTACTAGCATTTTCAAGTTCTCAAGATTCAATTCAATATAATAGTACAGGTCTCTCAAATGACTGCAAAGTGCTTTTTTAATTTGCATAGCATGTAAAAAGTTATAATGCAGTTACAAGGGCTGCAAGGTTTGTTTTAGAGACTTGAGGATAAACTGCAGCCATGCTGTCTACATTGCATCCACCTTTATCTTACCCAGGACATCTGCAAATCTGCTTCCAGTATGAACTACTAGAGGCAATAAGCTCATTCTTTGTAACACATTTGCCTTTTACAGCTTTACCTTTCTTATCAGTGGTGATGTTTTCAAAATTCAGAAAAAGACTGAACCTTTAGACTTTTTTAAATGGGAAGCATTTGCAGATGATAAATGTGTTTGGTAAAGGGTTAATGATAGTTTGTCTGTAACAGTCTATTATATAGTTGTTCATTTGGCACAGGACATATGACATATCCTTTTTATCTTGTTTGATATCTCAAACAGACCATATCAGATGTTAGGCCATAATGTGCAACAAATCACAAGGGAAATAAGACTGTCTCTGTAAATTTTTCATCTTTTATCTACTTTCATGAAATTTCATACACTACAGCAAGGCAGCTTATTGGCATAATTGGCATGAGATGATTTGTAGTGTCTGATATTGTAGCAAGATTACAAAAGATAGGATCAATGTTGGAATTTAGACTATAAATACACATAGGATTGCAGACTTTTTACGGTATTCTTGACTTAGAAAAATAGGGAATGACAAACTGCTTGCTTTGAGCAGTTTCCAACAGCTTTGACTCCATTTGTTTATTTCAATTTTACATCCACTGTGTTGATTCTCTTCTTGCAGTTTTTTCAAATCTCTACAAAGTCCAGAATCTAATGTGTGAATGATAGTAGATTAACATTCCTTAGTGGGTTCCTAGTGTGTTTTATTTTGGAAAAGGACATTAATGTTACATTTTCCAGGCTGGTTTGTCCAGATTATTGTACTTTAAACTGGAAATTGTACAACCAATATATCATTCAGATTGCACATTCTCAATAATCTGATCTTGAGCTAAACTGTCTGCTTAGTAGCCTTGTGAAGGTGTGCCTGGGTTTCTAAGGATTAATAAAGTAGGATAGAAAGTTACTTTTTTCTGTGACTTTACATCCTGTCCTATTAGAGATTGATACATGAATTTCTGTCTCTCTGATGACAGTGTTATGATCCCATTGAAGGCTCCATTCAGTTTCAAATCTGAGCTCTTGTTATATAAACTTTTCGTACTTCAATAGTATATTCCACCATTTTATAAACATCTGTCCTCTGCCATTCATTGAGTTACTACCCTTTAAATGAAAAATTTATTTTCAACATCATCAGTTCTTTTTTGGAGCAGTGCATACATTCTTATCTTTGTTAGAGAATAAACTACATAGACTGATGTTGCAGAAGAGCTAAATAATTTCTTAGAATGGCATTGAACACCCAGTTATCCAACAGAGGATTTCTGTTCCTTTCTCAAAATATCTACCTCTATTGTATATATCATATTATTAAGTGTGGCTTTTACATGCAATAATCTTTGCTAGCAATTGTTGCTATGTTTTGGCATTGTTAATATAAATTTTAGCTTTTGCATTCCTATCTTCTGTAGCATGGGCAGCAAAACACCTACACATGAAAAATGCAAAAGTTCTTTCATTGTCATATTATTGGATTTTATCTTTTAACAAACCGGATATCCATGCAATAACACCCATGCGATATTATTTTTTTGATCTACCACGGATATTTGTAGATTTTTGATATACCACAGATATTTATAGAACAGTAATTTCCAGTGACTCTGCCCCCATCACCATTTATGAATGAAATGCATTCCAAAAATAGTAACAATTACTACTGAAAGCCCGTGAAAAAAGAACGATGTCATAGCATGCGCACTACTTTCCAATGATTTGCCAACGTAATTCCTGCCCGTGATGTCATTTGAATGCTTGTTTACTGCTTCTTCTCAACTAGAATAACCCAAAGTGATCTCAATCAATTTTCGGCTGTTTAATTCCTACGATAAAGTACTACATATGTGGGTAATGCAATTTTAAAATGGAAGTTCCGATATAAATGAACTTTCAACATGTATTTGTCAGCAACATTTTTCACATCTTTTTCACATTGAGTACAAATCAGATGTTAAATGATAAATAGAATATGTACATAGAGTTGTCATAGATCAAAAATATCTAACTCGGTTGTGAGAACTGATAATTGTCTCGCCAAGGCTCGACAATTATCAATTCTCCCAACCTCATTAGATATTTTTGATCTTACACTAACGACAACACTATGTACGTATTCTCTATACCCCTTCACCATCTGAACTTCAGGTTATTCTCTCTCTAGAATAAATGTTGTATTCTGATAATGTCAATGTTGACCAGAAATCATCAATAACTTTATCATTGTTGGACAATGCATGGTAAACACTAGATATTTACTCAGTTTTGTATCTCTTATATTGTCCAAGAAAAATATCCCAAGTGGTTGTGTTTACAGAGGCAGTCCATGACACCTCTTTGCCTGGTACGTGTTTTTGGATAGCAATTTATGGCAGCCTTACAGGAGACAGAATATGTTTTATGGCCATCTAATGTACTCTTGAATGAGTATGCCACAATAAAAATAGTTATTGGTTACACTGTGATGGCTCAGCAGGAACTGTTTTTAAAAGTTCATCAAGAGGTCAGCAGTATTTGTTATTGTGACTTTGATGTAGTGCTTTTCTTATAATTTGCATATGATTTATGACATTAAGTTCAGATGGTATCAAGATATAGAGTTCATCAGTTTGGAAAAATCAATGTTTTTCCCATTTTAGATGAAAGACAAAACAATTTTGAGGCAGAAGCTCTTCAAAAAGCACAATTATGTCCTGTATTTGCAGTTACAGTGAGGTTAATAACCTTAAATTATACTCCATTGATTGATCTGTAAATTTTTTTATCATTATTCCATTCATCAGAAAAGACTTTGGTACCTTGACCCTGTCCAAAATGCAGGTGCCCTTTGATGCTGTGTAAGGTTATAAAAAAATATTTTGAAAAATAGAGAAATTGCTGGAAACATTAGTTTTTACTCCATTTTTCTTGAATGTTGCCAGGATTTTCTCTGTACCATTTGATCATTTGTTTATGGGAATCTGCTAAGTAAGAACAATTCAAGAATTGATCAACCCTAAAAGGCCTGCAAGGTCAAACAGCCTCTGGAGTTACTGTAGATAAACATCAGACTGCACAGAATATGTACTGGTAGTCTGATGCTGCTTTTACAGTGTCCAGCATTACCAGCACAAGGTACTGTAGAGGGCCTTTTACTGTCAACAGTGGTTTCTGTTAACTCTTTACCAAACAACATAATTTTAGACTGGTTCAAATTGAAAGCATTTGCGGATGACAAACATTAATAAAAAATGAAAATTTGTTTTGGGAAGGATAGAAAACATTATTGGAAAAGGAGAAAATGCTGGTTACCAGCATTTTCTCCTTTTCCCACAATGTTTTCGAAAGGATTCTTTCACAGGGTCGTTAAAAGCAGGGATTGTGTGGTAAAGGGTTAATTGTGTGTTGTCATTATGACAGTTTGCTTATTTAGACCTCAGGGGCCTCGTTTTATGAAACTTTGCCAAGATCTCTTTACTTGTAAGGTCACTTTTGAAACTGGGAATTGTTTAGATAAAAACAGGTCATTATTAATAAGTCAATATTTAACTCATAAACCATGGAATAAACCCTACAGAAATTGTTATTGTAGAAATATGACCCAAATAATTGCAATTTCATGGTTACTTATGTGTACAGTGTATCAGCAAAGCGGATAGGGTAGACCAAAGATCAGGCTGTACATTTTGTGCAGCCTAATCTTGATCTACACTGGCCGCAAAGGCAACAGTAGTAGTGAAAGGTGCTTTAAGGGTTAACAGTTTTCATATTCTATGCTTTACAACTTGCACCAAATTTTCATGAAACTTTGTCAATGTGCATGTTGCTAGGATCTCTAAGACAAGGCTGAAATTGGGTCAGGTGAGCTAAAGTCTAGGTCATTAGGTATAATTAATGTAAACCTTGTTTGTGGTGATGGCCCAAACAGCATCCAGGCTGATTTAGAAATGGTTTGATATGAAGTCAAAATCTGCGTCATATTAGAAGAAATATCTTGTTATACCCCCGCAAACGAAGTTTGTGGGGGGTATACTGGAATCAGCCTGTCGGTCGGTCGGTCATGCGGTCGGTCATGCGGTCGGTCGGGCGGTCGGTCTGTCCGCAAAATCTTGTCCGGACAAGTCCTCCTACAGTTTCAATCCAATTCCCTTGCTACTTGGCAGAAGTGTTCATTAGGAGCTGTAGATGTGCAAGACACACATTTTGTAAAAATTCCATCAAGAATTACTGAGTTATTGCCCCTGATTTGACTTAAAAATGCTTGTCCGGACAACTCCTCCTACAGTTTCTGTCTGATTCACTTTAAACTCAGCAGAAGTGTTCATTAGGAGCTGTAGATGTGCAAGACACACATTTTGTAAAAATTCCATCAAGAATTACTGGGTTATTGCCCCTGATTTGACTTAAAAATGCTTGTCCGGACAACTCCTCCTACAGTTTCTGTCTGATTCACTTTAAACTTGGCATAAGTGTTCATCAGGAGTTGTAGATGTGCAAGACGCAACTTTCGTGAAAATTCTATGAAGAATTACTGAGTTATTGCCCCTGATTCACATTTAAAATGCTTGTCCGGACAACTCCTCCTACAATTTCAGTCTGATTCGCTTTATACTTGGCAGAAGTGTCCATTTGGAGTTGTAGATGTGCAAGACGCAAATTTTGTGAAAATTCCATCAAGAATTACTGAGTTATTGCCCCTGATTTGACTTAAAAATGCTTGTCCGGACAACTCCTCCTACAGTTTCTGTCTGATTCACTTTAAACTTGGCATAAGTGTTCATTAGGAGCTGTAGATGTGCAAGACACACATTTTGTAAAGATTCCATCAAGAATTACTGAGTTATTGCCCCTGATTTGACTTAAAAATGCTTGTCCGGACAACTCCTCCTACAGTTTTTGTCTGATTCACTTTAAACTTGGCATAAGTGTTCATTAGGAGCTGTAGATGTGCAAGACACACATTTTGTAAAAATTCCATCAAGAATTACTGAGTTATTGCCCCTGATTTGACTTAAAAATGCTTGTCCGGACAACTCCTCCTACAGTTTCTGTCTGATTCACTTTAAACTTGGCAAAAATGTTCATTAGGAGTTGTAGATGTGCAAGACGCAACTTCCGTGAAAATTCTATGAAGAATTAATGAGTTATTGCTCCTGATTCACATTTAAAATGCTTGTCCGGACAACTCCTCCTACAATTTCAGTCTGATTCGCTTTATACTTGGCAGAAGTGTCCATTTGGAGTTGTAGATGTGCAAGACACACATTTTGTAAAAATTCCATCAAGAATTACTGAGTTATTGCCCCTGATTTGACTTAAAAATGCTTGTCCGGACAACTCCTCCTACAGTTTCTGTCTGATTCACTTTAAGGAGGTCTTTTCTGTCATATGTATAGTTGGCCAACATTATGCGAAAAGGCACCTTTGGACATTTGCAACAAGCGTGGATCCAGACCAGCCGCTGTGTCTCAGACATATTGTCAGATTATGGTCTACACTTTTTTACACTCATTTAGTTTTGTGTCCAATTAAATTGATACTTTGCATAAATATTCACCAGGAGCAGTAGAGGTTCAAGATGCATTTTTCTCAAATGTTTGCCAAATTAATTACCCCTGAACTTACTCAAAACTTCTTGTCCAGAGACCTATTCCTTCAGTTTAAGTCTTATTCACTTGATATTTGTCATGATATTCACCAGGAGCAGTAGATGTGCAAAGCACAAATTTCATGAGTGTTGGCCTAATGATTACGGAGTTACTGCCCCTAAATTGACATTGCAGAGTTATTGCCCCTGTGACATGAAATATAGGGGCGGGGGTATTTATCACCTTTAGTGATAGTTATTCTAGTTTATATTCTGGAGGCCACAATTTACTTCTTACCTCCATTGAATTTTGTGTGAATGTTGATCTATATATTATGTTCATCATATTCCAAACTGGTCTGTGTAGAGTCAGCCATCAAGATAAATGAATGAGTCTGTGAATAATCTTGTCAAGTCCCTTAAGAGGCCACCATTTTCATCTACTCTCCTAGAAACCTAAATATCAGGATATTGCTTGCCTTATAGTATTTTCTAAACTAAGAGTAAGAAATGTTGTTGCAAAAGTTCTGTTAATAGATGAAATAGAGATAAGAAAAACCTTTCAGAATTATGAAAGCCACAATGCATTCAATGTCCACCAAACTTTATCAGGATCTTTAGCCCTATTATATCTAGCTCATATTTTAAACATGCTTAAGTGGGATCAAAAACTGTTTCACTAGATCAAACTAGTGCATACTTTTTCCTGATGTTAGAGGTCACTATTTTACTGATGTATAGGTTTAAAACGTCAGTCATTTTGCCATATTATCATCAGTTTTGTTTAGGTTAATGAAGAGGCCAAAGTTCTCATCCAATCACCCAAAAACTTAGCCAGAATTTTGGTGTCCATGATATCTAGGGAAAGCTAGACAGTAATGGTCAATTGAAAGGTGAGGCATTAACTCTTTCACTACTAATGACGACTTGACAACCTTTTGCGGACAGCGTAGATCAAGATCAGACTGCACAGAACGTGCAGTCTGATCTTGATCTATGCTGTCCGCTACTCTATTTTTAAACTATGATGAATGTCATTTTAAATGGCAGTGGAAATCTATTTTTAGAGCTCTGAAAAAACATGTAATTTCTGGAGTTAGTAGTGAAAGAGTTAAGTCACATTCAAATGATACAGCAAAAACTTAAGACTGCACAGACCACATGGCACATCCTGCACTTGATCTTTGTGTCTGCCTCCTGATATCTAGTTCATACTCAATATTTTCACATGAAGTGTCAAAGCCTTAGTCTAAGTAGGTCACTAAGTCAATTTGATGAAAACTGTTGTGAAACATTATGTTGTACCCAAAGAGTTGGCAATTGCTATGAATGAAAAGGTCTCAAAAATAAATATCAATAAAACTGCCCATGCGAGGAATTCAAGAAACAGTTCTAGAACAGTTCTTGAACCTAGTTCTTGAATAGTTCATGAACATTAAATGGCCATAATTCTAGAGCTGATGTTCAAGAACTAAGTCAAGAACTCCTGTGAGGAATTCAAGAAACAGTTCTAGAACAGTTCTTGAAACTAGTTCTTGAATAGTTCAAGGACCTAGTTCTTGAATAGTTCATGAACATTAAATGGCCATAGAACTGATGTTCAAGAACTAATTCAAGAACTTCCTTTAGAAAGTTCTAGAACAGTTCTTGAACCTAGTTCTTGTATAGTTCATGAACATTAAATGGCCATAATTCTAGAACTGATGTTCAAGAACTAATTCAAGATTTACTTCCTGTGAGGAATTCAAGAAACAGTTCCAGAACAATTCTTTACTCTAGTTCTTGAAAAGTTCATGAACATTAAATGGCCGTTCTAGAACACTGATGTTCAAGAACTTAATCAAGAACTTAAAAAAAAAAAAGATTCTTGAACACATTCTTAAACAAATTCTTGAACCTGTGATTCTAGAAGTATAATTAGGTTCATGAACAATTCTGAGCTGGATTACAGAACTTATCTAGAACAGCAATTTTATGATCAAAACTAAAACTTTGGTATCCTCCTACTTATCTGGAGCTATGGACTCTGCATTTCAAGATTCAAGCTGCTATGATCTTTTTCTGGTCAGTGAGTCGCTACAAAAAAAGGACAATCAAGACAACAAACAATACACAAACAATTTACAATTGATGTTTTTGATTGTCATCTCTTTACCAAATGACAATAATCTTATCCTCATCCATGCTAAAAAAACTTGCAGACATCAAATTAAACGCCACTCAAATGATAGGATTTGCCATTGAACGAAGAGCAAATATGTAAAAACAAGAATGCCAGCACCATTTTCTCTTTTTTTATTCAAAATTTGTTTTCAGAATTGTAACAAAACATGTCAGTGAGAAGTGACATATATGTCAATGTGGTAGTATCCCATAATTGTATCTTATATTTTGATCTTTAAACAGACTTCAAAAAAAATTTAGATCGAGATCTAATGAAATTAAAATCTAATTCAAATGATTGCATAAATGTCCTAGGTACAAACAAGACATTTTGAAATTTTCGGTAAAATCAGAGACATAGATTAGATGTGTATTGTATGTCTCTGGTAAAATCGCCAATCTGGAATCACAAACACCAAAAACTCTGGGATGAACTGGTTTGGGGACGAAGGAGCAACGGCCGAGCAACATAAAACAACGGTGGATGAAATATTGGAAAGCATCGCGAGATTAAATCTACTGAAAGATATTCTCGATAAATTGATGTTCTTCAGTCTTCTGTTCTGTTGCGGGCTTCTGCAGAAGACACATGCAGAAAACACGAAAATTCAAACGATTCTTACCTGACATTCAAGCATCGTCCATATTTCTTCCCTATGAAGTCATCATCCAGGTCTGATTGCGCTTTACAGAACTAGCCAATGAAAACGAACAAGAAGAAATCGACATCCAACCGCAAAAGTGGAGAAGAGCTTGGCCGATATTCTTTGCATCTAATGGACTTAAATTGGACAACCGTTGATTGCGCACGTCATGTGAAAAATGCCACCTAGCAGAAGGTAATGTTGAATAACGGATTACCCGAGATTTTCCGAGTGCATGAAAAAAATCAAATTCCACAGGATTTCAACACTTGATGACCATATTTCACCGAAAAATGACAATTTTTATTGCCGTAGTGACAACTTTTGACCTGAAATGAAATATATTTATGTATAGTATGATTTTATGCTAATTTTCTGGAAAATATCTTTTTCTAATGATAATTTGTCAGGGTTTCTTCTAATTCCATTTGTAAAGATTTTTTTTGACATGTTAGCGATAATTACATAATAAATTAGCTGAATGAGTATAGCCATGGCGAAGAATTTACTATTTGATGTGAGATACGGTCATAAGAGGTGAAATATGGTTATCAAGTTGTTCGAAGTGAAATCCGGTGTTTCCATGCACCCTTCCGAATGAAAGTAAACATAAACATGTTCCTCCATATTCTCTACACTTCTTTTTCAGAAAACCGCAAGTTTACGATTTTGTCAACCAGCATGACAATTAAATAAGGGTTAGTAAACTAGTACATCGTAGATCTCTATCTGTTCATATTTATGACGAGATTAATATGAACGAAAATGATGTATCTATTTTCGGTTTTGTTCTCCGAACTTGTCCTCAAGTACGAGTTCCCCTGCAAAGTCATACAGTTTCTGCTTTTCATTGCATTTTTTTTTTTTAATCAATGATACTTGTATGATAATATCCAGAAAAAAAAAAGTTTGCAATAATATTGTTGAGTGACAATGAAACACAAAAATCCGGGCCAATGAACATTACATGTTTTTGGATGGTACTAGAAATAAATAAGTCTTATCATTATTTCAGCAAAGTTTAACAAAGGACTTCTGAGTGAAATTGATTGTCCATAATTTTCTTATTGATTGCTTAGGTGAATAAGGTTTTAACCCTAACCACCTTGAATATAATCACTATTGTTCACTTCACATCTATATTGCAATATTAATAATAAGTCCAACAACAACAAAAAGTTACTATAAACTCTTAAAGTTTCCGTTTTTAACTCGTGATTTTTTTTGTTTGACTCTTGAAAAATTAGATTTGACCCCTGAAACTTTTGGGTCAGTGGGTCATCTACTCCAGAATTTCCGAGGCTAGCTAAAGTCCTCCTTATTCACCAACTGGACTTATTCAGTTTTGGGCTTGACTTACTATTACGTAAGAGACTGCGGCAATGCAGAGATTGCTTGTAACTTAATTTTAGTAGCAAGATAAAAGTTGATAAAGAGCCATTGTGTAAATCATCATTAGCATATTATGCAATCCCACGTAGATCAAGTGGAAAATGAAGTTGCAATTTTCAAAACATTGTGACGGAAAAAAATTCAAATTATCTGATTGACTTCAAAAATGTAAATGAGTCTGCAACAGTTATATTACTGCCATTTCACATAAATCGGGGATAATATATGTACACATGTATGATCCCTGCATAAATACACTAGACCTCATGGCTTCTAATGTTTCTGAAAGTTAGCACATGTATGCATCTGAAATGTAAACAAGCATCTGGAACCACTTTTATGCAAATTGAAGGAAAGACAACTTGCTAATTTTTGCCATTACACAAATTTGCAGCAAAACATACAAGTTTACCAAATTCTAGATTTCCAACCGTTCAAGATCTGGTACAGTTCTAGAACCAGGGTTTGTAGAATTTGGTCAATGTATTAAAAGCAATGTTCTGGAACCATTTGTGTTCTAGGTCAACTGTTCAAGAACTTTCAGATCAGTTCAAGAACTGGTAGTGTTCTAGAATTAATGTTCTTTCACTTTCGTGCGTTTAGAACCAATGTTCAAGAACCATTTGGGTTCTAAAACCTGAATTCAGGAACTGTTTTATTAGTTCAAGAACAGGTCTAAAGGTTCAAGAAAGATTCTTGAAAGTTCATGAACTTTCAGATCAGTTCAAGAACTGATGGTTTTCTAGAATAAATGTTCTTTCACTTTCGTGCTTTTAGAACCAGTATTCAAGAACTATTTGGGTTCTAGAACCTCAGTTCTTGAACTGTTTTATTGGTTCAAGAACAGTTCTTAAGGTTCAAGAAAGGTTCTTGAATGTTCATGAACTCATTACTTGAACATTTTTTGCAGGGGTACACCAACCCAAACAGCTTTGAAAACTGAACATTGATTAACTGAGCCATGCTATGGTGGAAGAGGGCTTAATGCATCTCTGTGATGCATGATACAAAGCAAGTCATCACAGTGTTATAGATCTATAAAATCCAGTTTGTCTGTCAACCTAATGTACCATAAGGTACACTGGTCCTGAAAAGACATGCAGAAAATTGATTACCCATAGCAAAAAGTTTTGCCCTAGGTCAGGCTGTGCGGAATGCCCAGGTTGACCTGGGTTGATACTTTTTGCAGATGCATTAAGCCCCCTTTTCACATAGCCTGGCTCATTTTTATTTGTCTTTTGTCAAGAATCATACTTTGAGGTTCAAAATATATACACTCTTGTCTTTGAACACTTTACCAGACAACAAAATTTTAGCCTTGTCCAAACTGAAAGGATTTGCACACGACAATTTTAATGTGGGTCAAATGATGTAATTTTCTCTTGATAGCTTAGAAAACATTGTGGGAAAAGGAGAAAATGCTGGTTACCAGCACTTTCTCCTTTTCCTACAATGTTTTCAAAAGGCTTCTTTCCCAGGGTTGTCAGAAAGGTGGCATTATGCAGTAGAGTGTTAAGAGTTACAGATCAGAAACATGATATTTTTGGGAAAAAATGAATTATTGGAGGAAACTATAGAATGACTAATGAATACAAATCAGTTCGGTTTTGTTTTCTTTCTATTTCATTACTGACTTCCACTGCATTCAAACAAATATTCAAACAATATTGTGACAAATAACCTTACAAATGCAAAACCTGGGTCCGTATTCACCAACCATTCTTAAGAACGTTCTTAGACTTATTCTTCAAGATTTTCCAATTTTGAAAGTAACGCAACCTCTGATTGGCTAAACCATGGTTTAGCCAATCAGAAGGTGTGTTACTTTCAAGTTTGGAAAATTTTGAAGAACAAGACCAAGAATGTTCTTAAGAATGGTTGGTGAAGACGGACCCTGGACCTGTTTCACCAACTAAAAGGGCTGGCTCATTTGTTATAGCATTGAATTTATCAACATGTTTATGTGGTTATGTGAATGTATCAACAGATTTTGCTATGTTTATGTGGTTATGTGAATGAGCTGTGATCAAGTTTTCCATGCTCTGAATAAAGCGTACAGTCTAGTCTCCTGACATTCAAATTCAATTTTCCCTTTTAGCATAATTTTGGCTCCCAAAAAGAGAATCACATCTAATGAACATTTAGTCTGTGTAACATAATCAATCATTAATTAAGAATAGAAGCTAATTCAATTCCACTGTTGGGAAAAACTGAAAACTGATTTAGGAGCATGCACACAATACTAAACTGATAAAGCCAGACCTTTGTTTCTAGACTGCTAAATAACTGAAATGTACATTAAATCTTTACCACATAATCCCAACTTTTAACGACCCTGAGAAAGAAGCCTTTTGAAAACATTGTGGGAGGAGAAAATGCTGGTAACCAGGATTTTCTCCTTTTCCCCACAATGTTTTCTACCTTTCCCAAAACAAACTTCAATTTTTTGGTAACATTTATTTGTCGTCTGCAAATGCTTTCAGTTTGGACGAGTCTAAAATTTTGTCATTTGGTAGAGGGCTAAATCTTTACCAAACTGTCACAAATTTTAACAAACCTGAAGATGATGGCTTTCGAAAATGTAGTTGGAAAAGGAGAAAGTGCTGGTAATCAGCATTTTCTCCTTTTCCCACATGCTTCCAGTTTTTAGATATGTTTAATTTGTTGTCTGCAAATGCTTTCAGTTTGGACTAGTATGAAATAATGTTTGCTATTAAAAAATAACCTGTCAGATGAATTGACCATAGACCAAAGTTTTAGCTGTTTTGGTATAAATGTATGGCAAATGTAAGACAATGGAGATACATGAGCATAGCATAAACAGAAATTGTTGTCTTAAGTTCAATACAATGTATTTGGATGGCAAAAATATTTTTGCTTGAAACATAAAGTCTTTTCTCTTTCTATAGATACAATTTTGGATACAAAAAGAAGAAAATTGTCTTACAGTCACTATTATGTAATGTTATTTTCTATTTTCTGTTTCCTTGTCATGCAATTTTAGCATCCTATTGGAGAACTAGAGTGCTTTTCTGGACGGTGGAAATCAAGCCTACTGCACAACACTTATATTCTGATTTTGGTGTACACTGTCCATCATGAGTTACCTTCTGCACAGACCTTTTCATCTTCCATAGTTTAGAAACATTGCTTGTCTGCTTTTGTCACAATGTTTCAGATAGAGATTGTTGATTTTTTTGCAGGGTTTTTTCAAAGTTGTCTGTTATAAACTGACACAATCCTGACTTAAAACAACCCTGAGAAAATTCAAGCCTTTTGAAAACATTGTGGGAAAAGGAGAAAATGCTGGTTACCAGCATTTTCTTTTTTTCACACAATGTTTTCTCTCAATCAAAGACAAGCTCTATCATTTGAGCCACATTTAATTTGTCATCTGCAAATGCTTTGAATTAATTTGAAGGAGTCTGCATTTTTGTTGTGTGGTAAACAGTTAACTCTTTACCACATGATAAAATTTTAGCCTTGTCCAGATAGAAAGCATTTGCAGACGAAAATTTTAAAAGCAACTCAAAACATCAACTTTGTCTGTCATAGAGCAGAAAACATTGTGGGAAAAGGAGAAAATACTGGTTACCAGCATTTTCTCCTTTTCCTACAATTCTTTCTAAAGGCTTCTTCCTCAGGGTCGTTAAAAGTCGGGATTGTGTGATAAACAGTGAAGACAATGAATATAACCACTCAGAGCCAAACTTCAAAAGTTGCAAAAGTCTGTTTCTCATGTTTAAAAAGTTCTCGGGGCTGCCCAAAGTTGCACAATGAAGTTTCTGTGAATTATGGCTTACAGGAAGGCCATAGAATTAAGACTATGTGCTCAATAAAATGGGACTAGATATGTAAATGTGTCCTCTAATTGACCCTATCCTATATTGTCTGTGTGGTAATTTAGGTGTTATTTGACTTGGGTTATATCAAAAGGCCTCATCATGGGTCTTTTGAAACATATGTTCTTTGCAAGCTTGCACAGAATATTAAAGACGTTGTTAGAATAATGTTAACATAAAAAGAGAAAAAGTCTGTTAAACCGGTATGCTGTGACAAGAACCAATATTTTTTTTCCATTTAGGTTTCTATGCAAATTTTCTAAGATGGAATTTCAAAATGAACATGCAAAACTTGTATGCAAATCATATCCTTCATACCATGCCACGGTTCGGGTGAAAGTTGGTGTTGGGTTGCACTTTGATTGCCTAGAAAAGGAAAATCAATCCAAAGCGTGATTCTCTACAATTTCATATAATTATTTCATTATTTGACGGTAAGAATTCACGGCTTTCTGTGTTTCTATGAATTTATTTGCAAATGATGTGCCCAGCGACCAACAAGTGATTTGATTACTTTTTTTTCATATCCTGCGTGTCCTCTTGATGACATGGTCGCCACAATTTTATTTCCTGTGGCCTGTCATTTACAGAATGTGATCAATAGAGACCATGCTATAAAGACTGGACAAACAGGTGACAGAGAGACCATGTAGCAGACAATTTAAACCTTAGAGATTGCACAAATTAACCCTTTCCCAAATGACAAATTTTGGACTGGTCCAAATTGAAAGAGTTTGCAGACGACAATTTTAAATTTGATGAAAATGGCAGAAAGTTACGAAAAAGGGTAGAAAACAGTGTGGGAAAAGGAGAAATTGCTAGTTACAAGCAATTTCTCCTTTTCCCACAGTGTTTTCAAAAGACTTGTACTGCAGACACGTGAAAACCAGGGCTTGTTTGGGAAAGGAATAACCCTCATAATGCTGAATAAAATCAACAATCATAGCATTTTCAGTCAGATGAAAAGAATAATTTATTCAAGCTCTTAACTCTTTACCAAATGACAAAATTTTAGAATGGTCCAAATTGAAAGCATCTGCAGACGACAAATGATAAGTGACAGAAAAATTGAAAGTTGTTTTTGAAAAGGTAGAAAACATTGTGGGAAAAGGAGAAGATGCTGGTTACCAGCATTTTCTCCTTTTCCCTTAATGTTTTCAAAAGCCTTCTATTTCAGGGTCGTTAAAAGTCGAGATTGTGTGGTAAAAAGGTTTAAACTGTTTCAACTAGAATATTTCCAAAAATATTTGATAGTGCAATTCCAAGATCAGACTGAAGGTTACATGCTATCTGATCTTGATCTACTCTCCACAAAATCTCCTAGGGCTGTATTCATCAACCATTCTTGATTGCTGTCTAATCCTCAATTTTTTTTCTAAATTTTAAAGTAACACAATGTCTGATTGGCTAAAACCAATGGTTTCCTAAATTTGAAAGTAGACAAAGAAAGCAATATATAGAACACTGATTGAGTATAGGTCCTGAAGTCTGGTGTTCAGCATTTTAATTAAATTTGAGGGAAGAACTGAAATGATGGTCATTATCAGTCCTTTAACCCTTAAAGTGCTGAATTAATCATTTAGACCTTCTTACTTAGGAAAAACAGCCCAAAATATTGCTATTTAAGATTGTTTCCATTCAAATATGCAACATAGTAGCAGACACTGTAGATCAAAGATCAGAGTGTATGTCCTGTGCAGTCTGATCTTGATATACATTGTTTGCAAAAACATCTTAAGGGCTTTAAGGGTTAAGAAAATTACAATCTTTTAGACAAGGATCACTGACCTGATCTGACTGATCAAAATGTTGACGATTTTGGAGGCAGACCCTTTCTGGCAACACATTCAAATTGTTGGAAATGGTGACTTCCTCTGTTATTCTTGTCTGCTTCCGGTCAATTTGTGTCTATGTGTGCATGACCAGAATGAATTGCACATTTTGAGATGGGCCATTGTCAGACATCCTGCTAGATCAGTAAATGCCTGTTGATGTAAATTTATAGTAAGGCTGGATCCAGTAAGTCCATATTAATCCTTTCCCTGAACAACAAGTTGTTGGCTCTTCCAAACTGATAGTAGCTGAAGACAACAGTTTTGAAATTTGTACAAATTTCATGAGCTGTCATGTTCTCTGAAAAGGTAGGAAACATTATGGAAAAAGAAAATGCTGGTTACCAGCATTTTCTCCCTTTTCCACCATGGCTTCAAAAACATTAATTCTTCCTGAGGCTCATTATAATTCTGGATTGTTTCGTAAAAGGGTAATCCATTAATACACAGACTATTTTTGACTGATCCATAAAGTGCTGGAACCAGGTTAAGGTGTTTTTTGCAGACTGTGTAGATCAAAATCAGATTGCACAAAATTTGCAGTCTGATCTTGAATTGACACTGTCTGCTTCTTTGTTACATATTCTGGCAAAAATTAACAATGACAAGACATTATTGTGGATGGTTTTCCACATTGTCAAGGTCTATTTTATTAAGGGTTAGGACTTCAATTAGAAACGATGGAAAGACAGAAAAATGTCCATATCATTCAAATGATTTAGAAAAGGAGCATTACTGGTAAAGAGTAACTTCTCATCTTTCACAATATTTTCAATATATGAGCCATGCTCTAGCAAAAGGAAGCTTAATGCATCTCTGTAATGCTTGATGCCAAGCAAGTCATCACATGATCATGGCCATAAAGTCCATTTTTTTCAACAACCAACTGAATCAACTGGGTTTAACTGGTCCTTGGACTTGCAAATAACTGACCAACTGCAAAAGGTTTCAAACCAGGTCAGCCTGTACAAACTCTGCTGATTGACCTGGGTTGATACTTTTTGCAGATGCACTAAGTAGGGGTGAAACAATACGGTAAAAAGCGTATTGCAATATATTGCAATACGGCTGACCCGTATTGCAATACGTATTGCAGTATGCTGTATATGCTGACATTTAGCATATCTGACCACTTGTAGTCACTGTTAGGGTAGCATATGCTCAAAAGGTGATAAAGAAAACTAGTACATGTGCTTGGAACTCTTCCATTCTTTCAAGATAATGAACTAAAAAGCAATTCTTTTGCATGAACAAATAAAAACAAACTGAAATTGACTAGTCTTTAACACTCGCTATCTTGACGATTTTCGTCTGCCATTTTTTTTTTTCTTCAAGAGCGTACTTGTTTATATAAAAACCACCGCTACTATACCGAACTTCGGGAGCTCAACAGAGTAGACAGTGCGATGCACTAACTTACTCAGTTGCTTACTGTACTAACACTAATACTTTGCCGCTTAACTACCGGAAAACGCAAAAATAAGTGTAAGCAAAGTTATAAGAAATGAATAACATACAAACTCCGTTGATCCAAAAGCATTAAAGCTCGACAGTTATTTGGAGTTTGTGTCGTGAATTTTATGTGGTCATAGTTTTACCTAAACACCGGTGACACCGTCTGTGGAAAAAAATAAACATCTTTCGCTTTTGGAAATCTTTAGAACTGTAAGTTGAAAAACGATCGATTTCTGACAGAATTTTTGGGAAAACCGGACTTTCTGATGCAATTAAGAGAAGTCGACATATTGCAGAAATACCGATACGGTAAAATTCGAACCGGTTTCGGTTTTTTTCTTTGAATAGACCGCGGTTAATCGGTTAAGCGGTAAACCGTTTCACCACTAGCACTAAGCACCCTTTTTCACAGAGCATGGATCATATCTACTGTTTTGCACAGAAATGTTTTAATGAGATTTTTGTAAGATCCGATACCTGAAACATTACAAACCCTCTCTACCCTATCTTGCTTCTTTGATGCTTCGACTTTTTTAGCTCACCTGAACACAAAGTGATCAAAAAACCTTGTGTACACTCTAGAGGCTACATTTTCAGCCTGATACTCATGAAACTTGGTCAGAATGTTTGTGTTGATGATATCTTCGATAAGTGCGAAATTGGGTCACATTGGATCAAAAAGTAGGTCACTGGGCAAAATCTTAGAAAAACCTCGTGTGCACTATTTTCAGCTTGATACTCATGAAACTTGGTCAGAATGTTTGTCTTGATGATATCTTGGACAAATTGGAAATTGGATCATGTCGGGTCAAAAAAATAGGTCACTTAAACTCATATGTTTACTCATGTAAACCAGGATTGCTTCAGTTTTATCAACTGTAGATGACTTTACTCAGATGAGCACTTTAGGGCCAATGGCCCTCTTGTTTTTAGATTGTAGCCTTGAAAAAAGACAAACAAAATGGATACAATTTTCAGTTAAACTGTTCTGGTAATGACAAAACTGAAAACAATAACATTGAGAAAGTTGTCCTTTTTAACAGAATTTCCACCTCCATTATTGGTGCAATGGTATGATTAAGTTATTGGAGCATAATGGTAAGAGCACTGATTGTATACACTAATGTCGCAGCATGATTTTTAACCATGCAGATGCTTTGAAAAATTTACGTGGTGTTTTCAATCAGTAAACAACATAATTTTTGTCCTGTAATCTGTTTCAATACTTTCCAAATTGAGGATTAGATCACATATTTTGTACTCCTTGTTCTTGATCTATTGAGTGTCCACAGAAGAAGCTTAAAGATACATCCTTACAGCCAAAGAGAAAAAAAAAAAACCGCTGTTAAAATTTGATAGTGTGTAGAATGGTTCAGAATTTAGTCAGCTGTGTAAACATAGATAAATTACCGATATATGGTGTAAGGGATAAAGAAACTCAAGGAAGTTGTCTTGGATTAAATTATAAAATGCATTTTCTATCATGATATGTGCAACTTTGCAACTGTCAGGGTTAAGATTTGGTATGCAGATAAAAGAATGATAATAGTTTTCATAAAATTAAGATGAAATGAGTCAAAAACTGACTGAAAATTAGTATAGATGTATCTTTAAGATGTGCTTCTTGCTTTAATAATGATAACAAGATTTTTTTAAACAAAATACTACAAACCATGATAGAAATTGGTTAAGGCCTCTTTATTGATAGCAAATGACCAAATTATAGGAACCCATACTACTGTGCTGTGGAATTGAAGGAATAGGCAAAACTAATTAGGTTAGGCTGATGATTATTCCTGTTTATGGAGTGAGAACAGTCTGGCCTGTGTCACATGTACTGGGTCTGTATACATCGGGTGTGCGACATTTTGTCGAAAACCATGTTCATCAAAAACGATCACTATCCCTGACCCTTACCCTAACCCAGACAAATTGTGGCTCAAATCTTCCTCTAAGGCAGAGCTATTCATGAAATAAATCTAGAAATTTAGCAATCAGTATCTTAAAACATACATGGATTTCAACAAATCACACTTTCAATGAAATGTCGTGCACCGGTATTCACCAACCAATGTTAAATTCATTCGAAGTCTAATTTTATATTTAGAAAGTAACACAACTTCTGATTGGCTAAACCATAATAGTTTAGCCAATCAGAAGTTGTGTTACTCTCAAATTTAGAAAATTCTTGAGAATAAGACTAGGAATTTTTTGAAGAATGGTTGGTGAATACACAGATGCTGGACTCTCAAAATACAGTTATGTGAAACAGGTTCCTGGCCAGAGGGTTTTTAGGTTTGTATGATGTAGAGAGGCTCAGATGGTTCTGATGCAATGATCTTGAAACACTTTTGATGTTATTCTTATTCACCTCAAGAAAGAAGTCTCTTTCTTTTGTTTCCCCTGAATTAAAAGGCCAGATTGCTATGCACAAGGCTATACAAGTCCTGACGGATTGCAAACTTGTGGTCAATGGAGAGCACCCAGAAGTAAATGGCTGGTATTCTTAGATAACTTTTCACAACTGGCTGATAGTCATACTGATAATGGACCTCTACCGAAATTCTTCAAATCGTATAGCCCTGGGGTCAAAATTGTCTTTTGCAAGTTTGTGACATGTCAATGTCTCTGCTGATGAGTTTTGAGGGTTGATTGTTCCTTTATGTTCTTCCATACTCCCAGTTGCTATCTGTAGGTTTTACTGAAGCATTCTGATATCACTTGTTCTGGTTCTCCTTGCTTGATTAAACCTTAACCCTTTTCCAGGCAACAAAATTATAGCCTTGTCCAAATTGAAAGCATTTACAGACGACAATTTCATTGTGGCTCAGATGGTGCAATTTTTCTTTGATCAGGTAGAAAACATTGTGGGAAAGGAGAAAATGCTGGTTACCAGCATTTTCTTCTTTTCCCACAATGTTTTCAAAAGGCTTCTTTCCCAGGGGCGTCAAAAGGCGTCATTGTGCAGTAAAGAGTTAAAGCACCCAATAAACCCAATGGATATTTTCATTCTACAGTAAGACCAAAAAATTTGCATTTTTGTGGCTGCCTTTTGTCTGTACTGAATCATAAAAGCGGACAGTGTGCATCAAAGATCAGACTACACATTTTGTGCAATCTGATCTTGTTCTACTCTGACTGGAAAGGCAACTATAGTAGTGAAAGGCACTTTCAGGGTTAACTGAACAGAAGTGCTGATGGATCAGCAAATTTCAACACAAAAAGATTGGTATTGGCAATAATGATAAAGGGTCACCATTCTGACTGTTATGTCTTGGCAACTGCAGATTAAAGACATTAAGTTAGAAGTCTCGAAACCATTCTGGCCCATATCATGCTGAATAAATAAAGTGGATTTTTTTTTTTTCTGTCCATAAAAATCTCTGATATTCTAAGTTCAAGACTGTTTTGTCCAGAATAATTATTTAAAAAAAAAAAACAGACATTGAAGATCTAAGATCACACTGGTGGTTCTGATCTTGATCTACAATGTCTCTAAATGTAACTTAAGTTGTGTTTGTGCCTTAAAGGGTTAACTCTTTACCGAAAGACAAAGTTTTGGACTAGACCAAATTGGGTGCATTGCAGTCAAAAAATTATGTGTGGCTCAAATGATGATTTCTGTCTTTAATCAGTTAGAAAACATTTTGGGAAGAGGAGAAAATGCTGGTTACCAGCATTTTCTCCTTTTCCCAAAATGTTTTCAAAGACCTTTGAGATTTTAAGGTCGTTAAAAGTCAGGATTGTGTGGAAAAGGGTTAATCGAAACACTAATGTCAAAGCGTGATTTAGTGTCTCCCATCCGAGGCAATAATGTCAGGAAATTGAACGGAAAACGGTAATTCTACTTCCACATTGTTTTAGTCTGATTATCTGTGTCTCTCAAATCTGAGCTGGCTGTTTTTTTTTTCCCTCTTGTATTTTCAAACCATTACTGGACATTTTTTACAATCATAGTTGTAACAAAATGCACTGAAAAAAAATTTCAGTTTTGTTTGTAATAGATCCAGATCGTAATAATATATTTTAGCCATGCTCTGCATAAAGAGGGCTTAACCCTTTACCACACAATCCTGTCTTTTAATGACCCTGTGAAAGAAGCCTTTTGAAAATATTAGGGGAAAAGGAGAAAATGCTGGTAACCAGCATTTTCTCCTTTTCCCACAATGTTTTCTACCCTTTCCAAAACAAATTTCAAATTTTTAGTCACATTTATTTTGTCGCCTGCAAATGCTTTCAATTTGGACTAGTCTTAAATTTTGTCGTTTGGTAAAGAGTTAACCCTTTCCCAAACGACAAATTTTGGACTGGTCCAAATTGAAAGAGTTTGCAGACGACAATTTTAAATTTGATGAAAATGGCAGAAAGTTCTCAAAAAGGGTAGAAAACACTGTGGGAAAAGGAGAAATTGCTCGTTAACTTTTTCGGCGCCAAATAAACAAACTCGGCTTCTTTTGATGGCTGTAAATAGAATCCACTGAGTCTCTGGAAGATTTTTGTCATATAGGCTCGACCAAAGTATAGATCAAAGATCAGACTGCACAGAATGTGCAGTCTGATCTTGATCTATGCCGTCCGCAAAAGTCCCTGTTTTCACCTATGGCGCTGAAAGGGTTAAAACCCATGATAGTTTTGCACTGGGTTAACAACTGAATCGAGCAGAACCTCTTTCATTCATGAAAAAGATGTTGATGTTCCAAAGCTGCTTTTGCCTGAATATCTTCCAAAACATTGAACAGTGAAGATCCAAGATCATACTGCTCATTTTGTTCAAGGTTCACAGTTGTATTGAGCTCTTTAACCCTTTCCCAAACGACAAATTTTGGACTAGTCCAAATTGAAAGAGTTTGCAGACGACAATTTTATGTTTGATGAAAATGGCAGAAAGGTCTCAAAACGGGTAGAAAACACTGGGGGAAAAGGAGAAATTGCTCGTTATGAGCAATTTCTCCTTTTCCCACAGTGTTTTCAAAAGACTTGTACTGCAGACACGTGAAAACCAGGGCTTGTTTGGGAAAGGGTTAACTCTGTACAAATCGACAGAATTTTGGACTTGTCTGTATTGATAGGATTTGCAGATGAAAAATTGAATGTGGCTAAAAATGGGATTTTACTGTGAAGGGAAGAAAACATTGTGGGAGAAGGACAAAATGCTGGTTCCCAGCAGTTTGTCTTTTTCCCACGATGTTTTCAAAAGCCTTCCTCTTGAAGGTCATTAAAGCATGGGATTGTCTGGTAAAGGTTTCAGAGTTAACCCTTTGATACACAATCCTGTGTTTGAATGACCCTGAGAAAGAGGCCTTTTGAAAACATTATGGGAAAAGGAGAAAATACTGGTAACCAGCATTTTCTCCTTTTCCCACTATGTTTTCAATCCTATACTAATTTCAATTTTTGAGTCACATTTATTTTGCCATCTGCAAATGCTTTCAATTTGGACTAGTCCAAAATTTTGTCGTTTGGTAAAGAGTTAAATTGCCCCTGGCATCCTAAGAGTTAAGAACTGTAAGGATTAGTGTCTTTACGTTCAGAGAATTCGACCAAAAATTGGTATTGCATGCAAGCAAAGAGGTTTGTAAGCTAATTCAATTTGTGACAGACATTTGTGTCCTTGACTCTGATATCTGTGAATTTCACATCTGCAGAAACGTAATTGGAGGAAATGAAATCTGAGATAATTTACTTTTCATTTTCTATGAAAAACAGAGTCTGGGTTCATATTCGCTAACCATTCTTAAGACGATTCCTTAAGACTGTTACTAGATTTAGAAAGTAACACAACTCCTGATTGGCTAAACCAAATAGTTTAGCCAATCAGAAGTTATGTTACTTTCAAATTCAGAAAGTTCTGAGAGAATCATCATAACTAAGAATGTTCTTAATGATTGGTGAATATGGCCCACCTGATATTGAAAAACAGAAAGAAAAGGCACATTCTATAATAATGTGTTCTGTTTTCAACTTTTCTGTGATGAAAAATTTCCAAAAAATTATTTGTCACTTAGATGATGTTGTGATTCAGTCTTGGTGTAAATCATTCTTGCACTGAATAAAAAAAATACCCAATTTTACAGTTCTACAAGTCTATGATGTATAAAAGGATATAGAAGTTACGGTACAGAAAAGGAAGAAAGAGGTCTTGCTTGACATTTACACAAGCAGAGGCAATAATCACCAACCATTCTAAAGTCAGTTCTAATTCTGATTTCCAAGATGAGGCATCTGATATGCTGAGACAGAACATCTCAGCTTATGAAATAGTTCAGTTGCAACATTTAGAACTAGACCAATAGTTTGGATTGTTTGAGAATACAAATTCTGTCAAAGGGAAAACAAAAGTAACTGTGTATTTGCGTGTGGCTGCACCATCTTCATTATAGCCGATAATTCAATCTAGAGATTATTTGACAGGGAAAATTGTCTCGACCCTTAAAATGCCTTTCACAACTATAGTTGCCTTTGCGGCCAGAATAGATCAAGATCAGACTGCACAAAAGGTGCAGTCTGATCTTTGATCTATACTCTCCGCTTTCCTTTAAGAGAATTCGGACAAAAGTGACTTGAAGTTCCAACAGTTTGGCTTGTACTACTTGACTGAAAATGTCTCTCTGGTTTATTCGGCGCTCTAAAGGTTAAGACTTTACCAGACAGCAGAATGTTAGAATTTTTCATATCGAATGCATAATGCAGAAGACAAAATAGGTATGGCTCAAGTAATTGGACTTGTTGCAGAAAGGGGAGAAAACTTCATGGAAAAAGGAGAATATGCTGGTTGCCAATGTGTTGCTAAAGCCTTTTCTTTCTGAAGAAAATTTTAACTTTTTTTCAAATGACAAAATTTTGAACTGCAGATGACAAATTAAATGTTGCTTAAATGATTTCTGTGTTTGTTAGGGTAGAAGACATTGTGGGAAAAGAAGAAAATGCTAGTTACCAGCATTTTCTCCTTTTCCCACATTGTGTTCAAAAGCCTTCTCTTTCAAGGTCATTAACCGTCAGGATTGTGGTTAAAGGGTTAAAAAAGTTATGGACAGCAATCAGGAAAGAGCACCGATTTACTTATAATGACTCACTGCTCCTTTTCCCTTTCTGTTTTCAAAGGCTTTCTGCTGCAGAGGTTTGAGAAGTAAGTTGTTTGTTTTGATTGAAGAATGACATGTATGATCAAAGGGAAAGGATTTATTTGCTCCTTTTCTATCAATGTGCTCTTTCCATAATGTTACTCATTTTGTTACTAATGCTTATTCTCTGTCACTCAGCCCTGTTAACTCTTTTACAACACAATCCCGACTTTTAACAACCCTGTGAAGGAAACCTTTTGAAAACATTGTGGGAAAAGGAGAAAATACTGGTAACCAGCATTTTCTCCTTTTCCCACAATGTTTTCTACCCTTCCTAAACAAGTTTCTTTTTTTTTTTTGTCACATTTATTTTGTCGTCTGCAAATGCTTTCAATTTGGACCAGTCTAAAATTTTGTCGTTTGGTAAAGAGTTATAACATTACATTTCAGTTCATTTTACTTATTGGCATTATTGACATTATTTAGCACATCTTTGGCCATAATTACAAACTGATGCAAGAAATGAACCATGCCCTATGAAAAGGGGGCATAATGCATCTGCAAAAAGTATTGACTCGGGTCAGCCTGCGCAGTCTGCACAAACTGACCTGGGCCAAAACATTTTGCTATTGGTCAATTTTCTGTATGTCCAAGGACCAGGGTACCTCTTGATTCAGTCGATTGTTATACAAAATGGATTTTATAGATCCATAATTATGTACTATGAAAAACAACACTATTGTTCAAAGTGTTTTCATAGTGTTTTATTCATTCCCTGAGAAATTCATAATGTCATTGCATAATGATGCAATGACTTCCATGGTATCATGGATCATGAGGATGCATTAATCCCCCTTTTGCCATAGCATGGCTCATTAATCTATGTGAAGCCTCTGAAAGGGAGAAAACTCTATCTGTTGATACAAAATGTAACTAAGGGAGATTCAAAAGCAATTTCTATTGCACGTTCTCAAAAATGCTTCTACTGCAGGGACATTAACAGTTGAACCCTTGTCCTGCTGAATAAGATAAATGATTTCTTCAAGTCGACAGTAAACCCCAAATATTGCTATTTCAAAGTTATTTTGGGAGGGAGAAAAATCTTCTTATCGGACAGTGTAGATCCAAGATCAGACTGCACGTTCTCTGCAGTTTGATTTTGATCTACACTGTCCGCAAAAGGTCCTTGAGTCACGATCAGCAGCCTAAGGGTTAAGTTATTAATCTAAGTTCACTACATGTATTATCTTTCAGAGGTTTGATCATTTTATATAAAATTACCAGAAAATAATTCAATGGCAAGAGCCAACATGAATGTAAATGTTGTTAATTCTTTACCACACAATCCTGTGTCTTAACTAACCTGACAAAGAAACCATTTGAATACATTGTGGGAAAAGGACGAAATGCAGGTTACCAGCATTTTCTCCTTTTCCCACAATGTTTTCTACCCTTTCAAAAACAATTTCAACCATTCAAGCCGTAATTATTGTGTCGTCTTGCAATTGCTTTGAATTTAGAAAAGTCCAAAATATTGTTGTTTGATAAAGGGTCAAACTGGTAACCCAGAACTGACCAGGCAAACTTTAAACATATTTCTTAGAAGACATAGTTCAGGTAACACAATGGGGGAAAAAACTTTGGATAAATGTAAAGTTACTGTTTTGATAATTTATTCAATTCATTGTGCAAGAAAAAGCAGTTGCTTGTAACAAACCATTGCTTCTTTGCTACTATTTGTTCAGTTTTATGGGCCGTTGTGAAAGGTTCTACTTGTATTGAAAATTGGGTAATTCTGTGATTCGTTGATTGATAGGAAATAAATTACTTCCCTATTTTCCTGTCAAATTCACTTTTTCCATATGTTGCACTCACCTGTCCTTGGTAAACACATAATTTTAGTAATTATCTGTAAACATCAAAAGTCTGTGTTTCCCATATAGTTTTGGAAATGAATATTTCTTCTTCTTAACTCTTAACCACACAATCCCGACTTTTAATGACCCTGAGAAAGACGCCTTTTGAAAACATTGTGGGAAAAGGAGAAAATGCTGGTAACCAGCATTTTCTCCTTTTCCCACAATGTTTTCTATCCTTCCCAAAACAAATTTCAATTTTTGGGTCACATTTATTTTGTCGTCTGCAAATGCGTTCAATTTGGACAAGGCTAAAATTTTGTCGTTTGGTGAAGAGTTCAATGATATTCAATGGAATATGAAATAATATCAGGGGATTTCACCTTGATAATTTCATTGCTTCAACTTCACTACTCGTCCAGTTCTTTATCCATGCATTTTGCAGTAGTGTAGTTCGGCATTTTTGACTCCGGGTTAATCTTTTACCACAGGACAAAATTTTACACTTGTCCAAATCGAAAGCATTTGCAGACAACAAATTAGATATGGCTCATATGGTGAGATTTGTCTCTAAAAGGACAGAAAATAAGACAGTTGGCTTTGCAAAAGCATGCTTAGAGAGGAAGCTGTAAGCCTTTTCCCCCCCCCAATGTTTCCTATCATTTCAAAGGAAAATCATTTGAAAGCGCCACATTTTGTTTATCATATTTAACTTGCTTTCAACTTTCAAAAGGCTACTTTTTTTTAGTAGACTTAACCAAACATCAACACAATTTTAGAGACCATTAGGAAGACGGTTTCTGAAAACCCTTTTGAAAACATCACGAGAAAAGGAGAATGATGCTAGTTACCAGCATTTTCTCCTTTTCCCACAATGTTTTCTACCCAGACAAAGATCTTATGTTCATTTGTCGTAACCACTTTCAAATTTTTCACGTGCAGATGCTCTCAATTTGGAAATGTCTAAAAATTAGATTTTTAGGAAAGGGTTAACAATTCACTTCTTGTAGGGCTGGACTATCGGTAAGTTTGTAATAGAATAAAGCAGAATATAACATGATTGCTACAATACATGATGGCTCCAAGAGAGGTGTTGGTGTAATAATTTTTCTGATCATCAGAGCTCCATATAAGAGGGAATAATGGTATTCTAAATCCATTATCTCTCTTCCAAACCCTATGTTGTGGGTACTCATTAGAATCGTCTCGATGAGACGATTCTAATAAGTACCCATAACATAGGGTTTAGTAAATCAAAATTACTCCCTCTATCTGGAGCTCTGGATCATAATTATCTGTTAATTAAAGTGACTTCCTTCACATTCTTTATTGATGATATTAAAGACAATCAGGTTGAGTGGATGAGATGAGAGGGTAGCTGTTTGTGTTTGACATTAATTGATACTGAAGTATTATTTATTTACTGATGGCCATGTTTTATGTATAGTAAACCCTTTACCAATTGATCGCATGGTTTATGAATCTGGAGGGGAAGGCATATGAAAATATTGAGGGAAAGGAGAAAAGGCATCTTTTCCTTTTCCCACTTCTACCCTTTCAAAGACAACTTGATGTATATTTTTTAGTCAAATTAATTTGTGGTCTCTGAATGCTTTCAATATGGACGGGCCTACAATAATTCGGTCTTGTAAAGGAAAAAAGCGGAAGTTGTCAGTGAGTCTGGTCAGCTTTCAGGTGATATGGAATGATAGATATTGAAATAGAAAGGTAATTACAAACATATGTTTCATATACAGTCTTTGCAGGTGAGTTTTGAGCACCAGGCCATGACCTTGGATGACCCTAATTGACCCCTGATTAGCTCCTATATTAGTTTTTTTGTCCAGATGTGAATTATTACTTGATACGTCTGTGGGATAGTCTGTTTCCATGTTTTGAAGATGTTGGGATTTTACACCACATTTTCCAGCATGCGATGCACTGAGGCTAAACTAAGTAATGGAAATCAGGACTTTGTTCATTGTTGTCATTTTATGGAGGAGCAAGTCTTTAATATTTCCATCCTTGAGATATTAACCCTTAGGCTGCTAAGCACGCCTCACTGACCTTTTGCGGACAGTGTAGATCAGACTGCACAGAACTTGCAGTCTGATCTTGGATCTACACTGCCCGATAAGGAGATATTTTTTTCCCAAAAGGTAGGTTTGAAATAGCATTATAAGGGTTTCTACTATCTCCTTGAAAGTTTCAGGTAATTTATTTACCAGGATAAGGGTTAATTTACTTAACACTTTACCAAACGACAAAATTTTAGACTGGTCCAAATTGAAAGCATTTGCAGACGACAAGTTAAAGGTGGCCCAAATGATGAATTGATAGGTTAGAAAACATTGTGGGAAAAGGAGAAAATGCTGGTTACCAGCATTTTCTCCTTTTCCCACAATGTTTTCAAAAGGCCTCTTTCTCAGGGTTGTTAAAAGTTGGGATTGTGTGGTAACACTTTACCAAGCAATTTGAATGACTTTGAGAAAGACCAGTTGCTTTTGAAAATGTTGGAAAAGGAGACAAAAGGATTTTCTTCTTTTGTTTCTACCCTTTTAACCCTTTACCACACAATCCCAACTTTTAATGACCCTGAGCAAAAAGCCTTTGAGATGCATGTAAAAATGTATTCTGCAAAAGCATTCAATATTGAGGTGTCTACTCTAAAGAATTGTCTCCTGATAAGAAACGTAATGTCACTGAGAAGCCCGAAAGAGCCAGAAGAATTATTAGCAAACATAACTGTTATGAGATACAAGTCTAGTAGAACAGTGTGGTCTGTCTGCAGATACAGTGTAAATCAAAGACAAGGCATAATTGGTACAAGATAATGTCAACCAAACAATAGGATTAACTCTTAGACTGCTTTTATTATAAACTTTGTCTCCAGAATAGACTAGCATATTTATTGCAAGCCAAATATTGTAGTGGCTTGGTTGTTTTTCACAAACTTGGAGAGAGGTGGATCAAGACAAAGCCACACATTCTTTGCAAACTGATCTTGATCTACAATGTCTGTAAGAGCCCCTTGTGTTATGTGCTGTTGTCAAACACAGAATTTCAGCTTTAAACAGGCTAAACTTGAAAACTTCTCCTAAAAGTGAAGATTCCAAATTGGGGGCAGTATTCACTAACAAAGTCTAAATTTTTGCTCAAATTCTGAACTTGAAGACTTGGCTAACTGATTGGCTGAGGCATTCTGTCTTAACCAAGTAGATGTATAGTCTTGACTTAACCCTTTCCCAAACAAGCCCTGGTTTTCACGTGTCTGCAGTACAAGTCTTTTGAAAACACTGTGGGAAAAGGAGAAATTGCTCGTAACGAGCAATTTCTCCTTTTCCCACAGTGTTTTCTACCCTTTTTGATAACTTTCTGCCATTTTCATCAAATTTAAAATTGTCGTCTGCAAACTCTTTCAATTTGGACCAGTCCAAAATTTGTCGTTTGGGAAAGGGTTAAACATAGATTATAGTTGATGAGTACCTCCCCTGTCTTGTCCAGAACTTATTCTGTATCATACTGAAGTGAATAAGAGTCACCATTTGATTTACTGTAAAGAATCATAGAGAATTTGTCCCTAGTATACTGATTGAATGAAAATGCCAGACAACCTTTAGAATTTTTTAGAAACCTTAGACCTTTGCACTTTTCAGCTGTTTTTGTCTTTAGATTTAACTCCTTGTTTCACTAAAAGACAGGATTATGTTTAGCAGAAATCAGACTGATTATGGATCTTTACTTTCTGATATTGATGGCAATGGGGTTCATCAGCTTTTTTTGATAAATTTCAATTTGAGAGTTCGGGTGTGCGACATTTCATTGAAAACCATGTTCCTCGAAAACGATCCCTGGCCCTGACCCTTACCCAAACCAATTGTGGTTCAAATCTTTCTCCCAGACAGAGTTTTTCATGACATAAATCTAGGAATTTGGCAATCCTAATTTTAAAACATACATGGATTTCGACAAAACACACTTTCAATGGAATGTCGTGCACCGGAGAATTCGGAGAATTCGTGAAAGATGTATCAACTTAACTCTTTACCAAACAACAAGATTTTAGACTTGTCTAAATTGAAATCTTCTGCAGACAACAAAATGAATGTGTCTCAAAAATTAAAATGTACATTTGAACGATTAGAAAACATGTAGGAAAAGGAGAAAATGCTGGTTACCAGTATTTTTTCCTTTTCCCACATTGTTTTACAGAAGGCCTCTTCCTCAGGGTCATGAAAACATGGGATTGTTTGAGAAAGGGTTAAGTTGATCAACTACTGATGAATTAGTTTTATGACCATGCTGATGAACACTGATAGGCAGTTTATGAAGCTTCATGAACAATTCATGAATTTTCACCAACTGTTCATCAGTTCATGAACAGATTCTCAACAGAGTAACACTGCGAGAGATATGGATTTGTCAGTCTAAATGATCAGCATTGCACCCTAGGTATTTGTCTGAAAAAAGAAGTGAAAGGAATTATAGAAAATATTGCTAGTGGAGTTAAAAGTAGAAAAATGAACATGATCAACAATTTGATGTTAAAGGCACACCAGTGGCCAAAAGTAAACAATTTGGGGGTCAAAATGCAGACAAATTTAATTTCTACTATTTAGAAATATGGACCTAATTATGAGTCTGATAGTCTGCTAAAGCTTCAGTCTCTAGCAGACAGAATGTATTGTAAAACTAGAACAACTTTGGAAAAGTGCCCTCAGCCAACATGATATTACTGGAACATGGTTGAAAACAGCTTAAAACATTACAAATATCAGCATGCTATGATAAACAAAGTCCAGGTAGCTAATATTGATGATTTTTAGTGATAGACATGATTCCTCTCACCTGCCTGTCCAAGGTTTTATTTATCTTAGTAATCATCACAAAATCCAATTATTGCTATCAATGAACCTATTAATGTCAACATGCTCATTTATCAGAAAAACTTGTAAGCCAGATAAGGCTTACCAGTTTGCACTTTAACCCTTTATCACACAGTCCCGACTTTTAACGACCCTGGAAAAGAAGCGTTTTGTTTTCTACCCTATCACAGAGAAATTCCAAAAGTTGAACCACATTTTTACTGACATCTGCAAATGCTTTCAATTTGGACTAGTCTACATCTTTGTCGTGTGGTAGAGCTAAACCTTATCCTTCCATTAATTTTCCAATCATTGATGTACTGTATTGGAGGTGTAGACTAAGGTCAGGCTGCAGCAAATACATGCTGCCAGATTTTTAGCTTGGGTGTTTTTGTAGAACACAATGAGATATTGTCATTGTCCTGGCGTCATCTATTTTGTTGTCTGTGCCTTCGTCTTCATGCAAAAAATTTGACATTTTGCAATTGTAATACCTCTGTCATTACTGAAGATATTTACTTCAAATTGGGACTAGTTGTTAACTGTCAAAAGGGGAACCCATACAATAGGGGCAAGTAACCATCAAAATATTTCTGATACAATTGTGCCCCTTTTTCCAACTTAAAATTTTCAAAAAACTTTGACATTTCATAATATCTCAGTCATTACTGAAGGTAGTTACTTCACACCTGGACTAGTTGTTAACTATAAAAAAGGGGAACCCATACAAAAGGGACAGGCAACAATCAAAATATTTTTGACACAGTTATGCCTCTTTTTCAAAAAAGCAACTGCAGCTGAGCCTTGGCACCTGCATGTGGTGCGTTCTTGTTAGTCTAGCAATTGCTATTTTATTGCCATCCAGAGTGACCCACACTCAAATGTTGTAAAAAAAAACCCACAATCCCCAAATAATGCCATACAGAAAATGTTTCATTTTGTAAGAAATGGTAATTGTGTTAAATATGACTATGTTGACTTGAGCTACAAAACCTCTACCTCTCCAAATTTGAACAATGTCTTATTATAGAGCCATAGACTGAACAAGGTACAAGTTTGCTTGGTATATAAATTTAGTAAGTGACCTATGCAAATCAGTCTGCAAGACGTTTTCATCCTGCTGTTTTTCGTGATTCTTGTAGGTTACGTCTAGCTACGAACTAATGTCCAAAGGATTGAAATGTGAAAAAGTATGGAAAGTTCATCTAAAAGTAAACTGTAGCAAGTATTCAAATGCTCTTTACCTGCTTTTTTTCAAATATATATAAACAGACTAAAATTTTTTGTGGTTATTTCCTCTTGTGACAAGTAAATGGCTATGAGTGGTGGGTAACGTCACCAAATTGAATCAGATCGGACTTAATAGAATGATTGGACCACGCCAAAGCGGATCAGGCATTATAATTAGAACGGAGTGGATCAAACCAGAATGGACCTATCAATCGGATTGACCTTTTTTCTTCAATCTAGTATGGACCAACCAAGTTTTACCATTTACTAATGCCACTTTATTCCTAATTCACTAGTCTGTCAGTATTTTCAGTACTTTGATTATTTGATGTGGCTGTGACCTTCTCTTTTGGAAGTTTCAGTCATTATTATCATTGTCAGATTAAGTAAAATTTACCGTTTTTTTTTGAGGGGAAGAGGGTAAGTTCAAGGGGGTGGGTGGAAAATGTGTGATTAGTTACTATGTGAATTTGAAAGAATGAGGATAAGCACTAACACATTACTGTCTACAAACATCTATTTTTGCCTTGCTACAGACTCCTTGAAAAAAACATTGCAATAAATGGAGAAATAGCTCAGGAATAGCTGTATGAAACAATTGCTCCACCTACAGATATTTTCAAAAGCTCCCCATAATGGCAATGAGGTGTAATTTCTGTTTTGTAACTGGATAGATACTTTTGATGAAATTAAAACAAAAATTTAGTTTTAACCCATAGGCTACTAAGCGCGACTCACCTTTTGCAGACAGTGTAGATCAAGATCAGACTGCACCTTTTGTGCAGTCTGATCTTTGATCTACACTGTCCGATAAGGAGATATTTTTCTCCAAAAATAAGTTTGAAATAGCATTATTCAGGTTTTTACTATCGGCTTGAAAATTTGTTATACAGCAGGATAAGACTTAACTTTCTTGTCAATCATTTATAGTCCATTTGTCATCAAGTAACAAATTTACTGTTGGACATTCATGGACAACATGATAAGTTGATTATGCTACTGTTAAACCTAATAATTCAGACTTTTAAGGATCCTGAGGAAGAAGGCTCTTGAAAACATTGCAGAAAAAAAAAGAAAATGCCAGTATCCAGCATTTTCTCCATTTTCTACATTATGTTTTCTACCCTTTCAAAGAAAATTCTTAAAATTTGAAACACATTTCATTTGCAAATGCTTCCAAATTAGACAAATCTAAAATCTTGCCCTTTCGAAGAAAAATCTCAAAATTTGAAGTACATTTCATTCTGCAAATACTTTCAAATTGAACAAGTCTAAAATATTGCCGTTTAGTAAAGAATTGATCAGCATATTAACCCTTTACCACACAATGCCATCTTTTAATGACTTCGAGAAAGAAGGCTTTTTGAAAATATTGTTGGAAAAGGAGAAAATGCTTGTAACCAGTATTTTCTCCTTTTCCCTCAATGTTTCCTACCCTTCCCAAAACAAATTTCAAATTTTGAGTCACATCTAATTTTTCGTCTGTAAATACTTTCAATGTGGTCCAGTCTAAAATTCTGCAGTATGGTAAAGAGTTAGAGACAGACATTGAGCTGTTCTGAAGTACAGTTTTCAATAGGCTCACTTGTTGATAGTTTGTTTTCCTGCGATGCTGTCAGTGCGAGATAGTCTAAATTGTACACTTGTATGGTAGTGGATTGATCAAGGTAAATAATGTCCTGTAAAGATAAAAATCATAATTACCTCTAGAACAATAAACTTTTCACCTCTAACCTTTGTCAGATAAGGTATTGCTTAAATGATCGGAAGTCAGTTTCTACAAGATAATTTGACAGGCAACAAGAACTGATGTTGCAGATGTCATTATCTTCACTGGTTCTTCAATCAAATGTTTTTTTTTACTTTTGGAGCGCCTGAAAAACTAAAGACATTAGCAATAGTGGAAAAATACCCAAATATTGCATACTCTAGTGATGTTTTGGTCAGAGGGTATTGTTAAGGCATATAACTTGGATCCGAAGTCAGACTGCCCATTCTTTGCATTCTGATCTTGTTTTACGCTATTGGCCAAAGCAACTTAAGCTGTGAAGGGAACTTAAAATCAATTATTCATTGTTAAAATCAATTATTCAGTGGTTTTTTTTGTAACGATGAATACACTAAAGTCTTATTCACTTGTTCAGAATAAACATAAATACTCAGTGCAGACAATTTTACACTTTAATGATAAAGTGACAATGGCAATAATAATGTTATTTTACCAGTAAATGAGGTTCAGCATCAGGCTGCAAATAAAATAGTTATATTTTAATTCCACACCGTCCAGTTTTCAAAGAGATATAATCTAAGAAAGAAAAAGAAAAACACTTAAAATCAGAAAATCTATGTCCATTTTACTCACTGGCAACAATTGAGCAATACTCTAGCAAATGGGGGCTTAATGCATGTCCGTGATGCTTTATACCAAGCAAGTCATCACATTATTTGGGATCCATAAAATCCATTTTGTCTGAATCAACTGGATCTGGAGTTAGAATGGTCCTTGGATATACAGAAAATTGACTAGTAGCAACAAGTTTCGGCCCAGGTCAGCCTGCACGGACTGCGCAGGCTGACCTGGGTCGATATTTTTCGCAGATGCATTAAACTCCCTTTTCACAGAGCATGGCTCAATTATATTTTGGCCAGGATAGATCTAAGATTGCACAGGAGAAAAAGACCTATTCAGCTTTTGCCATGATTAAATGATTTTTAGCACTACTGCTTGAAAGCCAGCAGAGATTATGTCATGGTGTGGTTCTGTCATCCGTCTGTATGTCTGTCCATCTGTACATCCCATAGTCTTTTTCTTGTTTACGTGATAAAGTGTGCAATTGTGGCCAGATCTTGGTGAAAGTTTCCTTATATCATCAGTAGCTTGAACCCTATTGATTATGAAATAAATCTGACAATTACTAGGGCAAAAGTAGCCATTTAAAGCTGAAAACTTTCATTTCTTGGTTACATGATAAAGTTTGCATTTTTGATCCAGTTCCTTGGAAACTTGCTCAGATTACTTGTATTATCAAGGGATTGAACCCGATTTGAAATAAAATAAATACAGCAATTAGGTAAAGAAAAGCAGCCATTTGATGACTAGTCTTGTTTACTCAGTATAGTCCACATTATTGGTCCCATCTCTTTGAAATTTGCAGGAATTAGCAATACAATGGATACTAAAACCCTGTCAGTAATGACTGGATTCCAGACAATCAGTTTTCGAAATTGTACTTTGCTTATTTCACTATTTGTTCAATTCACCATGCCTACTTATAATGATGTCTTATTGGAGCTTCAAGCCCAGTTGCAACAAATCCCCTTCCCCTTTTTTTGTGTGTATGCATTTGTCTTTTGTGTGTAGCTGAATGCGCTGGCTTTTGACCTACTTCTTGGTACTGATAAAGAATGAATAGATGGTAATTTGCAATTTGTTAAAAATGTGCACATGTTTATTCGGCGGGCTCCTGCTGACATATTTGCTCACTCATAAATTTATGAAACCACTATTAACATTTTGCATTGCTTCTGCTAATGGATACCCTGGGGCCTTGATTCATACCATAGCAAAGTAATATTGTAGAGAATAATTTTGTTCTTGTTTTATTTGGAAATTTAATATTTTCATGAGCATTACTCAATAACCCATTACTGCTTTTCAACAAAATGAAAAACATTGAGGTTACTTTCATTATTTTACTTCATAATGAGCCATAAAAGAGTTTCAATATTCATATTCCCTTATCTCTTATGCCCCTGCTGAAAGCATTATGAAAATAATGGTGATTATTAATGCTTGTCTTCATAAATTTTCCTCCAGATAATGTATGGAGTTATTGCATGTATGCAGTCTAGGTTCAGTATCATATTTCATGTTCGTAGTTGTACTTTTTATCCTACCCATCATCACTCTGTCATAAACTATATTAATTCAACCCTTAAATCTTTACCAGACGACAAAATTTTAGACTGGTCCAAATTGAAAGCATTTGCAGACAACAAATTAAACAAGACCCAAATGGTGAGATTTGTCCCTGATAGGGTAGAAAACATTGTGGGAAAAGGAGAAAATGCTGGATACCAGCATTTTCTCTTTTTCCCACAATGTTTTCAAAAGGCTTCTTTCCCAGAGTCGTTAAAATTCTGGATTGTGTGGTAAAGGGTTAAAGCACCTATCACAACTATAGTTACCTTTGCGGCCAGTGTAATCAACATCAGACAGCACAATGTGTAGTCTGATCTTCTATCTGCACTGTCTGCTTGGCTTTCAGTTTTAAAGAGTCTAAGATTTGTCATTTGCATAAGGTTAACAAAGTAAGCTACCCTATGAATATCATTAGCTCCACTGGCCGAAGGCCAGCAGGCTAATGTCATGGCCCGGTGTCCGTCGTGCGTCCGTCCGTCCGTCCGTCCGTCTGTGCGTTAACTTTTATTTCAAACATCTTCTTCTCTGAAACTACCCATCCAATTTTCATGAAACTTCACAGAAATGATCCTGCCATGGTCCTCTTCAGAATTTCTTGAAAGAATTTGATTCCTTCAAAAACTCTGGTTGCCATGGCAACAAAACTGAAAAATATTGGAAATCTTTAAAAATCTTCTTGTCAGAAACCATAAGGCATAGGGCTACCAAATTTGGCATGTAGCTTTATGTAGTAGACCTCTATCAAGTTTCTTCAAATTATAGCCCTGGGGTCAAAATTGGCTCTGCCCCAGGGGTCACAAGTTTTACATAGGCTTATATAGAGAAAACTTTAAAAATCTTCCTGTACCTAGTAGGGCTCCGTATCGGTCAGTTTGATCGATACGATATTTGTATCGATACAAAATGATCGATATTCGATATATCATATGATATTTCAATTTTCAATAAAAGAAAGAAAAAAAGAAAGAAAAAAAGCGGAAACTGTGTTTGTTCTTCTTTATTTAACGTTTAGGATGCTTTTCAGTAAGTTTTACACAATAAAGTCTGCAGCTTTAGCATTTTTTTTCAAAAATATCATTGCATCTAGTGCGTCTGCATCTAGGCAAGACCTTTCTGCCGACAGAATGTCCCCAGAAGTCGAGAACACCCGCTCAGATGCCACTGAGGCTACTGCAGTCTTTCATCTTTGGTAGTGCAGGCATTTCATCACTGTCCATGTGAATGGGAGGTTCCACTGACATAGCTTCAGTCAAACTTAAAGTCGCAGTTGCCGATGTCTGTTTTGTAGGAGCAACTTTTTTCAGCATACCTGAAAAACAAAATACCGCAAATTTAACACTTCTAGATTGTATTGAAATTTCATAATTATGTAGGCCTAAATTAATATGAAATCTAACTAAATCTACAATCTGGAATTAAGTGTCAGATTTGGAAATGATTTGCTCAGGTACAAACCTGCGACGGATGGATGAGGGGTGCATTCGATCTTGTGTGCTCGTCTTAAATGGACAGCTAGATTTGTGGTGTTACCCCCTTTACTAACGACCTTTTTGCTGCATAACTTGCACTCCGCACCATCGACGGTCTTGTTAAAATACTGCCAAACTTTGCTTTTTGGGGGCGGCATATTTCTTCAGAGTGCAGACGAACTAAGTAGTAGGACGTGTTCGATTTGTAATTAAAGTACAGTCCGTAGATAAATCGTTATGCTCTTTATGAAGGCGATTTAAATATGAATGACATCTAATTTGTTCATGTTTTGCTGTTATTCAAAATCATTTATCATTATCTATATCTGTTTGACAATGTTACAAAAATAGACAATGAATATACACTTTTGGAATCGTATGAAAAAATTACCTGGTCGATCAACGAAGTACCCCCAAGTCTCAAGTTCCTAACATCTCGGTCATGTAAGTGTCAAGGAATCTGTCCGAAACTATCCGAATTACCGGTTGTTTGATTTGATTTTCCGGGAATTGATAATATGAAAGTAAACTTGCAATGAATTTCGCCGATAAAACAACTAAATTGGGTATTTATATGCTTTACGGTTATTTTCTTTTGATGATCGATATTTTGTTCGATACAGAAACGTTCGATCCGATATATCTATCGAACGTAAGATACCGGTTTTCGATATATATCGAATACCGGTACGGAGCCCTAGTACCTAGCCATAAGGCCTAGAGCTACTAAATTTTGCATGTAGCTATATCTTGTGGGCCTCTACCAAGTGGGCCAAAATTTTAGCCCTGGGGTCAAAATTGGCTCTGCCCCAGGGGTCACAAGTTTTACATAGGCCTATATAGAGAAAACTTTAAAAATCTTCCTGTACCTAGCCATAAGGCCTAGAGCTACCAAATTTTGCATGTAGCTATATCTAGTGGGCCTCTACCAAGTGGGCCAAAATTTTAGCCCTGGGGTCAAAATTGGCCCTGCTGCAGGGGTCACAAGTTTTACATGGGCTTACATAGTGACAACTTAAGAAATCTTCCTGTTTTGATTTTTTTTTTTAAATTAGCCTTGCATCAGGGGTCTTATGTTTTACAGAGGCTTCATATGGACAAAACTTGAAAATCACCTTATTTTTATGGCTTTATCTTGTGGACCTCTACCAGGGTTCAAGTAATTATAGCTCTGGGATCAAAAATGGCTTTGCCCTGCGGGTCTCAACTTTCATATGGGCTTTTACAGAGAAAACTTTGTAAGTCATTTTGAAACCATTTGGCTCAGCATTGAAATGTTTATTATTTATGGTTTATATTTATAAGCCAGTGGAGCGATACAGGGCCATCATGGCCCTCTTGTTTTGAATGAGTGGGAGTAATTTACAAGAAATCTCTAGTATACTGCTGTCTTAATTGGCCATTACTCATCAAACTCATTATCGTGCATTCTTCTATGAATGTTTATTTTGCTCATTTGACACAGAATAGCTGCATGCAAGTGACTTCTGACAATCTGAGCTAAAACCTGGGTTTTTGAAAAGATTCTGACATATTGAATTTTCTCTGTTTTTGCAACATCCATATTAGTATAGATCAAGTTTGATTTTTTAGCTCCACTGGCCGAAGGCCAGCGGGCTTATGTCATGGCCTGGTGTCCGTCGTGCGTCCGTCCGTCCGTCCGTGTGTGCGTGCGTCCGTCCGTGCGTTAACTTTTATTTCAAACATCTTCTTCTCTGAAACTACCCATCCAATTTTCATGAAACTTCACAGAAATGATCCTGCCATGGTCCTCTTCAGAATTTCTTGAAAGAATTTGATTTCTTCAAAAACTCTGGTTGCCATGGCAACAAAACTGAAAAATATTGGAAATCTTTAAAAATCTTGTCTGAAACCATAAGGCATAGGGCTACCAAATTTGGCATGTAGCTTTATGTAGTAGACCTCTATCATGTTTCTTGAAATTATAGCCCTGGGGTCAAAATTGGCTCTGCCCCAGGGGTCACAAGTTTTACATAGGCTTATATAGAGAAAACTTTAAAAATCTTCTTGTCTGAAACCATAAGGCATAGGACTACCAAATTTGGCATATAGCTTCATGTAGTAGACCTCTATCATGTTTCTTGAAATTATAGCCCTGGGGTCAAAATTGGCTCTGCCCCAGGGGTCACAAATTTTACAAAGGCTTATATAGAGAAAACTTTTAAAATCTTCTTGTCTGAAACCAAAAGGCATAGAGCTACCAAATTTGGCATGTAGCTTTATGTAGTAGACCTCTATCATGTTTCTTGAAATTATAGCCCTGGGGTCAAAATTGGCTCTGCCCCAGGGGTCACAAGTTTTACATAGGCTTATATAGAGAAAACTTTAAAAATCTTCCCGTACCTAGCCATAAGGCCTAGAGCTACCAAATTTCGCATTTAGCTTGATCTAGTTGGGGTCTACCAAAAGTGCGCAAAGTATAGTCCTGGGGTCAATTTGGCCTCATGCTTGGGGGGGGGGGGGGGGGGGGGAGGTTCACAAGATTTACATGGGCTTACATAGGGAAAACTTTTAAATCTTGGTGTACATAGCCATAAGGCTTAGGCTACCAAATTTTGCATAATTATAGCATTATCTAGTGGACAATTACAAAGAGGGCCCAAGTTACAGCCCTAGGATCAAGTTTGGCCCTGCACCAGGGGTCACAAGTTTTACATGGGTTTATGGAGTGAAAAGTTCAGAAACCATCTTGTTACTAGCAATAAGGCCAAGAACTCCCAAATTTGGCATGTTATTCTTCTAATACACATATTCCCCATTTAGTCCGACTGTAGCCCTGGGTTCAAAGTTTTATAAGGCCTTATATAGTGAAGACTTTTCTTCATGGTTTATATTTATAAGCCAGTGGAGCGATACAGGGCCATCATGGCCCTCTTGTTATCCTTCCTTGAACCATAGAATTATGCCTTTTAAATACCCAAATCTCCCATGCTTTCATGACCTGTACAGAAAGAAAGCTTCTGAAAATACTTTGGAAAAAAGAGAAAATACTGGTTTCCAGCATTTTCTCTTTTTCCCGAAATGTTTTCTAACTCCCTCAAGACAATTCTTATCATATCATACACATTAACTTTGTCATCTCCAAAGCCTTACAATTTGGGCAAGTCTAACATTTTGTCATACGGTAAAGAGTTATGGAGATTTGCATGTTGGTTAGTGGTTGTATTCTTGAGTACCTAATAAAATGATCCCTCATCTGAATACAACAAACAAGGGAGGGGCAAAGAAGTACTTACATGACGTACTATCAACACTTTTTCAAGGATTATGCTGGGTTGAGACCATACATGCTCGAGCCTCCGGCTTTACTCTAATAATGCTCCTCATCCTGCACTAAAGCTGGGATGAGGGGTCATTATTTTCCGTAAAGCCTCCAGATTCGCATGTATAGACAGCATTTTTAAAGAGCAACTAAACAAACTAAACAAAAGATAAATAAACAAAAGCAGGAAATGTAATAAACACATAACTGAACTTAGAACAGCAAAGAAAATCAGTAAATGAACATGAACAACGAAATACATGACCCAGGCTATTGAAGAACTGCTCAAGCGAAAGTCAACTGCTTGTTACTCAAAGGTTGTCTACGATAGAATTTTACAAACTTCTTATCTGTGGACCAGTCTGCTGTAGACAAAATACGACTCAAAGAGCATTCCTTATTGAAAGCAGCCGAAGCTGCTGCGCCACGGCAGGAATGAGCCTTAAAAATGGATATACAGTGGAGCCCCGTTATAACGAATTTCGTTAACTCGCTGATTCCGTTAGAATGCGGGTGTCCTATGGCTCCCAAAATTTGGGGGGGGGTTGACCATTTTGCGTTGGATCAGGATCTAGGATATGCTGATCTGGATGCTCAATGTAAAAAAAAAACCATCCTACTAATCAATTGCATAAAATCGATACACGTGCACATAATCAGACAGTCTTTCACACCTTTTTTGGTTGTTACCTGTATGACCGCTGGCAATCGTTAATTGGTTGTTTGACATTGTTTGACAAATACACGCTCAGTTGATTACGATAGGACTTCAGTCTTTAGCCAAACTGTGTGACACTTGAGTGAATAAAGAATGGTCAAACACAAGCTTACACTAGCCATTTTCTGTATTAAAAACTGGGCTACTTGGTTCGAATGGATACACTACGTTGTATTCTAGATAGCGATAGCAATCGATCATACAGCGATTCATACAGCGATTTCTCACTCATTTATCGACTCTTTTTAATCCAAAGCAAAGCACTTTGTTCTTTTATCCTTTGACTAACAAATTTATTCTTAAAAGCTAACTTTGCAATATTTCACACCCTTTAATTAGTTGCACTATCGTTTTCGTACTTTCATGCCACAAGTTTTGTGCATACTGTTCTTTCTCTCTATACTTTTACCTAACCTTGTTTTACAATGTCTCAGAAGAGGAAAGCATACACGATCGCAGAAAAACTACCGTAATTCGCCAATGTATTCAGACACCGTAAAAGTTCGGACACGGTCAAAAAAATTCAAAAATAATTTATTTTGAGTCCTTATTCCGGACAGTCCAAAAAATTAATTTTCCTATATATTCGGACAGCCTGTAACATTAATTTTCCGAAAAATCAGCCAGTAAATACATATTTTTTGTTTAGAAAATGTTTCCGATAATGATCGGCCGCATATTTGCACATTTCTGCATCACTGATATTCATCATTATGAACATGAATTCCTTAAGAGTCAAGTAACTCGGCGGTTATTTTAAGTCATGAAATAAGACCAAAAAAAATGCAGTAAGTCTTTGTTGAAAACTTCTTACCAAAACAGAGTAGATTTAGATCAGACCAAACATTCTGCCGAGTGTGATCTTGATCTACACAGGCCGCTCAAGCAACTAGTTTTGAAAGGTGCTTGAAGAGTTTAATGTTTCTCGGCTCTTTGGTGTTGTGCAAGCAGTTTTTTCCTTTTTTCGTAACGTTTTCAAAAGGCACCTGCTGAACCGTGAAATTGTCCCTCCATGAACAATATAAAAAAAATTATAAGTACCAAACCTCATTGTTTCTTTCCTTTATTTATCGGTATTAAATCCATTTACATGTATATATAAAATTAGATTGAATGCATTAATTGCGTATGCATTCCTTTTTATTTTGGTTGCAAGGAATATTTTCTGAAGAAAAAAACAGGCAGACTTTTTTTCTGCTGACTACACAAATTATGTGACAAAGCTGCCCAGGTGTTCCTGAAACAACCATTACTAACCGCAAAAAGACACTATCAGCTGGAATAAAGTGGGCATGATACACGCTTATTGCGTGGTCATTTTATGTCGATTGGAGGTCGGCATGTAACCCGGGAGAGTGTGTACAAAAACAGGTGCTTTTACAACCCTCTCGCTCTGGATGATTTGCACATTACGTCATACCCATAATCCAAATTTTACTGCAAACATTTGTGTACCCACGACAGGTGTGAAATCTTGTTGACAGATGATTCTTTGATGATGGCAAGATGGCGGAGTCTAAAATATTGGCGTACGGTGTAGAGATCAGATTATAGAGAATGTGCGGTCTGATCTTGGATATATAATATCCACTACTGAACTATAATTTTAGAAAGCTACTGCTTATAGGCCTAAAAAAATTAAGAAATATCTAAAACACAAGCTTTTAAGATTGAAAACACGCTGGAACTTTAGATATATTACAGTTTTGACCCCCCCTCATCGGTGCTATAAATAGATCTAAATTTGTTGGATTTTACTCTTATTTTTTCGGGACATACACATTTGGACAACAGGGTAAAACCTATTATTTCGGCCACCCCCTTTTTTTCAAGATAATAATTTCCTAAAGATTCGGACACAAAAAAAAATTTTTTTCTGTCCGAATACATTGGCGAATTACGGTACATATCATCGACAGGATCAAGAAAGGAGAAACACAGGCCAGCGTAAGTAGAGAGACGGGAATTCGGGACTCGACGACGAGGATGGATAAGCGTTATATCCTTCACCCCGGATATAACGCGGGTCGAATCCATGGACCCCGCGGACTTCGTTATAACAGGGCTCCACTGTATCTATCCCAGACAACTCGAGAACAGTTCTAAGCCATCTAGCGATGGTACTAGTAGTAACAGCTTTGTAAGTCTGATAAGAAATCAATAAAAGTCTTGACTGTCTCAAAGCACTGGTGTGTTCTATATAATGCTTCAAAGTATACAATGGACACAAGGACTGATGACTGTATTTTTCTATTTTCAAAACGTAAGTATGACCATGTCTAGAAGTTTTAAGTAGTTGAGGAAAAGTAAAAGTTACCACAGACGTCTCCTTATACATGAAGTCTAAATGTAAATTAGCTAGAACTTGAGCTCTAGGTGCAGACAACAAGGCAATCAAGGCTACAAGCTTGAATATCAGTAGTTTCAAAGATAACTCTTGCACAGGGAAAAGTCCAGAGAGATATTTCAAGACTACTGACACATCCCATGTGAAATGGTATCTTGGAAGGGGAGGTTTCTGTACAGATAAACCTTTCATAAATCTATTAATAAGACCACAATGGTTACACCACTTATTACCTAAGAGGGGCAGGTTCTGTAAAAGCATAGCTTTATGTATATTAATGCACGAGTAAGACTTTCCTGTCTTAAAGAGGAAAAACATGAACTTTAAAACCTGAGTTTCAGTCGCCAGAATTGGATCTCCTCCCCACAGTAGATTCCAAACACACCACTTTTTCCAAGCACTGTTATACTGTTTTCTCGTTCCTTGGCTCCACGAAGCTGTAATGATTCTTGAAATTTCATCTTGAAGTCCGCCTTTACACAGCTCTTTCCTGATACTGTCGACTTGTGTAATGGATGAATGGTACTAACGTGTGGAAGGGTAAGTAAGTCTTTGTGGCATGGTAATCAAATAGCATTGGTAATCAAAATCAAAATAGCATTTTCAACTCTATCTTTGAGAATCTTATTCATAACTTTCCCAATCAGGTTAAAAGGAGGGAAAACATATGGCCTCAGATGTTGCCATGAAAAGGTAAAAGCATTATGCTGTATTACACCTGGCTCAGGGAACCATGAAACATAATTATCAACCTGTGCAGTTAATCTTGATGCAAACAGATCTACCTCGGGAACAAAGAAATGGCCACAAACTCTACTGAAAATCTCCTTCTTTAACATCCACTCAGTAGAATCTGAGAAATTCCTTGAAAAGAAATCTGCTGTATTGGATACCCCTGCAATATGAACTGCAGTTAGAATAATATTTCTTTCCAAACACCAGTTCCAAATATCTTTTGCAAGACAATCAAGAGGTACCGAGCACATACCACTCATGTCGTTGATATAGGTGACAGCAGCCACATTATCTGACTGAACTTCAATATGAATACCCACTCTGTTGCTATAAAAAGCTTGCAGCGCATGGAAGATAGCTAAAAGCTCTAAGAAATTTATATTTCCTTCTTTTTCCACATAAGTCCATCTACCTTGAGCGACAATACCAGTCTCAAGATCTATAGCGCCCCAGCCTGAAAAACTGGCATCTGTCCTGCACTGTACATTAACATCTTGAAACCTTATACGTTTGCCATTTCTAAGTCTAACATTCTCTTTCCACCATACAAGTTCAAGGATACTATTGTTTGAAAGGGGCACTTTGTTACCAAAATTGCATTCTGGACCAAGACCTAGAATTTTGTTCCTTTCTAAATCCCTGTAGTGCAATGGAGTCTCCAGAATAGCATAAAAAGAACTAACAATGAGTCCTGTAAAAGATGCAAGGTCACGAACAACTACCCTTCCAGCTCTGAGCAATGTTTCAGCTTTAGCGGCAGTTTTTACCACTTTCTCTTCCGGCAGATATATCATGAAAGCAACAGAATCTATAATAAACCCAAAAAATGCAATCCTTTGAGTAGGAACCAGAACAGACTTTTTAAAATTAATATCATAGCCAAGACGTTGCAATGTATCAACCATGATATTAGTATTTCCTTGGGCCAAAGGACTAGAAGAGTTCATGTTAATGGAATCATCTATATAATAGCTACAGCGGATGTTCTGTAATCTGAACCAAGCATAAACTGGTTTCAATATTTTCGTGAAAACATATGGAGCAGATTTCAAACCAAAGGGAAGAACAACAAATTTGTAAAGCTGACCTTTCCATGAAAACTTCAGATATTTCTGGAATTCAGCGGCAGTATGCACTGACAAGTAAGCATCACTTGGATCTATAGATGTAAAGAAATCATTCTTCTGAATCAGATCAACATCTTTAAAAGTTTCCTGCTTGAAGTGATCATAATGTACAAAATTATTCAGAAAATGCAAGTTGATAACTGGCCGATACTTGCCATTTTTCTTAGGAACAATGAAAAGTGTAGATATATATTCACCAGGCTCAGACTTAGTGGGAACAATGGCTCCTTTCATTAACAATTCCGAAACTTCATTATCAACAATGTCCCATTGGTCCCCTTCAAAAGGGATTTCATTGGGTATTCTATCTTGTACTGGAATACTATCAAAATAGATCTTGTAGCCAGAAATTACTTCTTAAACCCAAGCATTATTAGTTATAGACTGCCATTCAGTTTCATGATATTTTAATTTCCCAACATTGGGTAAACAGGTACTTACCCATGAAGAAGCTATTCGTTTGGGGAAGTAGCAGTAGCAGTTGCTGGTTTTTTGGAACCTCGGAAACTTTTGTTCCCCCTTTGCCCCTGACCGCTATTGTACGAATTGTAGGGCTGATATCTTTGACCACCAGAGCTGTAAGAGTTTGGATTATTATAGGAATAGCCACCTCTCCTTTGAAAACGTGCATTACCTCTACCGCGACCAGAGGAGTCTCTGTAATAGGATTCTTTACCCAAGGACACTAATGAGTCACATGACTTAATATCTTTGGCAATATCATCTCCAAAGAGATTAGTGGCAATAGGCATGGAGATATTACAAAGCGAGTGATACTTTTTCTTAAGAGTAGGTCTGATCATGTATCTCCTGCGAACAGACATATGGTATTGAACTTGTCCCATAATAGTCAATGCATCACCTAACAAGAATTTAGCCTGAGAATTGCCAGAAAACTGAGTTTTCAAAATGTCTGCCAACTGAACCAATGGAGTCATACCGGTAGCCACTAAATTCTGAATTTCTGCCATACTTCTATCCTGTGTCTGTGTACGTTTATCCATTACCTTCCAAATCTTATTGTTCACAAGAGGAACACAAGCCTTATCACAACTGACAGGAATTTTGTACTTAGACACTATAGGGTCAGTTTCACAAAGAGAAGTACAAGCTAAATTGATCATATTTGCCAAGGACTGCGGCACAGGATTGCCCTTTAATGGAGCTTTAAGATGTGGTAAATCCCACTCATTCTCATCAACAATCTAACCTTCTTCAAATAAAGCAGATGTCATATCATTATGAGCTGTAATATTAGAAGGTATTTCATGCAAAGGGGATTCACCCCCTGAAATATCTGCAGAGTCAATTTCAACCCTCATAGTCGGCAATTTATGCAAGGGGTTTCCATAGAGTTCTTGCACTCCAGAATGCTCCAAATTGTCATTTTCCTTATTCTGGACAGTCTCAGTGCCCAATAAACTTCTTAAATTATCAATATCACTTTGTGACAACTTTGTCAGATCAAAATTATTAGTGTTCACATTCGAACATGATGGCGTCACCGACGTGGCACTGTTAGTTTTAGTTTTGGACTTATTCTTGCCAGTTTTATCGATTTTCTCCTGCGGAGTGTCTTTTCCTTTTTTAGAAGTCACTGACTTAGTAGTCTTTTTGGTTTTGGGCTTCTTCGAAGCAACCTGGTCGTCGGAATCCACAGTACTGAAGCCCGAGAAACTGTAAGACTTGCCCAAGTCTTCCACACTCAAGACATCGTCCTAAGAATTAGAGGCCATTATAGCGATAAAGCTATATGTTAAATAGTTTAAATAGTCTGGGACTATGTCCTCAGAGACCTCTTTAACTCACCTGTATCTGAAAAAGGCGAATCAAGAGAAAAAGAGACCTCTTCACTAGTCGAACGCCAGGACTATTATGAGAACATGTGATTACCGCTTTCGGTTATGACGTCACAGGTAGTACTCGATTTGTCTTTAAAGTGCGATAGTCGAATAATGTTCGAGACGATATGCTGTCTATACATGCGAAGCTGGAGGCTTTACGGAAAATAATGGTACAGACACGTTATGTCATGAAAGCAGAATATTAGTGCATTATCATGAAGGCTGTTTATTGGGTCAGAATATCTCAACACAGCAAAGTGCAGATGACAGATCACTCTGCACAAAATATGCGGTCTGATCTTGATCTAAACTACCCACAGAAAGCAACTTTTTGTCGACAGTAATTCAGGGTGTGCTTAGTGCTCTGAGGTTGAACTGTTAGAGTGCTTCCCCTGCAAACTGAGGAGTTACAGTTCATGAATTATTCATGAATTATTCATGAATTGTTCATTACCCAAGTTCATGAAGTGCTCTTAAAATTCCTTAAAGTGCAAATGAGACAAATTCTTGAAGAGTCCTTGATTACTTCATAAAAACAAAGTTCATGAACAGTCTTTAAAATTACCCTAAGGTTTTTGAAGAACCTATCAAGGACACATGTCCATGAATCATTCAAGAACTTATTATGGACAGCAAAACAGTGATATGTTCTTGAATAGTTCATTACCTGGTCATTCCAGTTCTAGGATTTTAGTTCTTGAATAGGTCCTGAAATGTACACTGCCAGTTCATGAACAGATGATGGTTTGAATATTCATGAACTGTTCATGAACTTTCCCCATCAGAATTTCAATGTCTCATTTGCACTTCAAGGACTTTTAAGAGTATTTCATGGTCATAAATTCATGAAAAGATGAAGAACTAAGTTATTAGAGTATTTCATGGCCATAAATTCATGAACAGATGAAGAACTAAATTGTGACCTTGAACTGACCTTGGGCTTTTGCAACAAAAACGTCCTTTATTCACCCTTTACTAGATTATAAATTCTGGATTTTTCCTTTTTGAAAGCATTTGCAGCCCACACTAAATGTGACTTGAAAGATGAAATCTATTTTAGGTAGTGAATAAAACATCATGGGAAAAGGACAAAATGCTGGTTACCAGCATTTTCTTATTTTCCCTCAATGCTTTAAAGCTGCCTTCTTTCCTAGGGTTGTTAAGTCTGGATTCTGCAATAAAGCATTAAAATTATGCATTACTACTGATTGCAATCAATGTTTGTTACTGGTACTATCAATTACAAATGTGGGTAACAGCACTAAAATACAGAAATGCAACTGGCAATTCATAATAATGGAAAGATGTTAAAAGGCTGACCTACAGAGTAGTGTCATTCAGTGGCAAAAATTCCTGGTAAAAAAGAAAGCCAGTTATTTAAACAGTAGAAAACATTGTTGGACACATTCAGTAGCATCTGGGTCCGTATTCACCAATCATTCTTAAGAACATTCTTGGTCTTGTTCTCCAAAATTTTCCAAATTTGAAAGTAACACACCCTTTGATTGACTAAACCATATGGTTTAGCCAATCAGAAGTTGTGTTACTTTCAAACTTGGAAAATCTTGAAGAATAAGTCTAAAAACGTTCTTAAGAATGGTTGGTGAATACAGACCCAGATTTAAATCTGCAGTTTGCAATAGCATTCAAGATGTCCCATGGATTCAATAGTGTAGAATAACTAGAAATGTTTGAGCTTTCAAATGTCTCAGTACTTCAAAATTTACCAATTTCATAACAAAAACTCTTTGGGAAAAAGAAAAAAATGGTATCAGATAAGAGGGAGCAACATAATTTCAAAATGCAGAACATCAGAAATTGTGATAATCAAATCCTATTTTATGAGTACTCATTAGAATTGTCTGGAGACAGTTCTAATGAATACCCACAAAAAAGGGGTTTGGAGGAGATTTAATGGATTTAGAATGACATAACTCCCTCTTTATCTGGAGCTCTTTGTTATTTTCAGATGCTCTCATCTAAAAACAGTTTAAATTTTAGAACTTCCGGCCTCTAACATTTTTCTTTTGCAGATTCTCAAACTTCTTAATGAATAAATCTTTCTTCATTCCGGTTTTCTGTAATGCAAGCCCCTGTAGACGTTCCAAATTGCGCTGGTCCAATGGTGGCCTTGGAGATGCGTTACACTTAACTGTCTTCTTTCCTGTTCTGGAATAATTAAGAAGTTCGTCTTCAGTGAAAATATGTTTAGCCAAGGAAGAAACATCTTGCTCATTATCTAAATGTTTGACTAAATCCAGTGAATATTCATCCTCTGACTTGGGGTTTCCATTTTTATGTACAGCCTCCAATGCCGTGATTCTTAGTAACTGTCTAATCTTTTAATTTTCTTTCTGAGGATGCTACTTTCCTCCTCCCACCTGAAAGAAGAACACCTAGAATTATAACTACTTCCATGGAAAAGATTGAAACACCATTTTTAACCCTTACAGTGCTGGAAGAGTGAATTTGCTTTTGTAGACAGTGTAGATTTAGATTAGACTGCATAGAATGTGCAGTCATGAACTTTGATCTACACTGTTTGCTACCTAGTTACATTTTATGGCTGAAACAACCATGACATTTATAACGATGTTTAGGGTGCTTTTCCTACTTGAAAAAGTTCAACTCATTAATTCAGTACTTCAACTCTTTCCCAAACAATCCCTGGTTTTTACAACCCTAGGGAAGAGGCCTTTTGAAAACATTGTGGGAAAAGGAGAAAGTGCTGGTAGCCAGCATTTTCTCCTTTTCCCACAATTTTTTTCTATTCTATCACAGACAAAAACCATCATTTGAACAACATTTGTCATCTGCAAATGCTTTTAATTTGGACCGATCAAAATTTTGTCGTTTGGTAAAGAGTTAAGTGTTACCAGTTACATCATGGCTTAAAGCAGTTGTCTGTCTGTGTGTTCCTGTTTCCACACCAGTGACCTTGAGAAATGTGGCATTTTGAAACAATATTAACCCTTAACGTATTAATAACTGAAATAAAAATTCTGAATAGAAAGTAAACTCCAAGATAGGTATTTTTAGGGGGGAGATTTCCACTTCTAGGACAGTGTACATCCAAGATCAGACTGCATGTTCTGTTAAAGGTCCTCGAGTCACCCTTAGCAGACTCAGGATTAAAAAAAAAAAAGGAGAAAATGCTGGTAGCCAGCACTGGTTCCGTTCTCAAAATGTTTTCTTCCCTTTGAAAGACTATTTCCATCATTAGTGCTACATGTAGTTTTTTACCTGTACTTGAAAACGAAAAAGTAACATTTTGACTATAAATGTGACTAACACCAGCATTGGAAATTAGAGCTGATAATTTTAAATGCTCCTCTTCATGTCTGTGAAAATTGGCTGTGGTGTTTAGGGGGGGTGATCCTCCTCTTTTTCCAATGGGCCTGCTCAAGACAAATAAGTTTCGAAGGACATCTATGGATGTAGAAAGATTTATTTGCTTACCAGTATCAGACTGCTGTTTCTTTGCCTTGACATATTCAAACTTTGGTGGAAGTTTTGCTTGTTGAAGTAAATGTCTTTTGTTTGCTGAAAAAAGGGTCAGAATTCGATTTAATCCTTTTCCACACAGTGCTGATGTTTAATGACCATGGAAAGAAGCCCTTTATAAAACTTTGTCAGAAAAGGAGAAAATGCTCGTAACTAGTATTTTCTCCTTTTTTTCGCCCAATGTTTTCTACCCTTGAAAAATTGCATCATTTGATCCACATTGGAATTGTCATATGCAAATGCTAATACACTTTGGACAAGGTTCAGATTTTGTTGTGTGGTAAGGGGCTAAATGCGTGCTGTGACACTTTCACAACCTTGAAAATATTAAGTGTGTAAGTACTCTCTGCCAGAGCTTGAGATTCCAAGAAAAAATACAAAAAACCTGTTGTGTCCACTGCCCATGGTGCCATCACTCAAAAAACAAAATTTCAACTCATGACACAATATATTCTACTGATATTCAGTTAACCAAAGGATTTACGTGACAAAATTTTAGATTTGTCTAAATTGAAAGCATTTACAGACAAGATAAATGAGACTTAGAAATTAAAATTGCTTTTAAAAGGGTTACATTAAAGGAAAAGGAGAATATCCTTGTAACCAGCATTTTCTACTTTTCCTACATTGTTTTCTGAAGCCTTGTCTTCAGGGTCTTCAAAACTTGGGATTACATAATAAAAGGTTAGGGTGTCATCTGTTCTTCAATTTTACCATGTATGTGTTGCAACAGTTCCTGGCCTTGGCAAGTTCAAAAGATGCAACACTTTGGATATTGTGAAACCACTATATGGGGAAACCATTCTACACCAGAAAACACAGAAATCATTTTTTTTTTTTTTCTGAATTCCTAGGTAATTCTTTGTGTCAAAATGTAACATTCTAAAATTGAGAAACATTTCTCATTGTGAGCAATTTTATCTTTTTTCTTGTGTTTTCGAAAGTTGCATTTTCTAGATACATGGCCGTAACTAGATCTCAATCTCGAGCTTGAAGCTGTTTGCCCCAGTCTCACATTCCCTGCAAAACCATTTTAAATTTGACCAAATTTTTACATGCCCTCCCTTTTAGAAACATTTGTGTTGGGTTAGATCAATTCTATTTTTATAATTATAATTCAGTCTATAATATTTTGGCACATATAACAGTTGGTGTACAATGTTTTACAATGCCAGTCCGTATCGTATGCAAAATAAGCTCCTCCACCAGACACCCTAGTTTTCCGAACATGATTAATTGGAATGACTAAAAAGTAGGAATCTTGGCATACCATATATGGATATCTTTGAATTTGCAGAAGTCATGGGTGTTAAGAAATTTACTTACGATGCATTTCACATATAACTGCTTCATTAACTTTCTTTGCGAATACAGCTCTGATAAGATCTCCTTCCCTGTAACCATCTTTCACTGGACTGACTATCCTCTTAACAGACATAAAGCGATATTCCCATAGAACGAGAAAGTTTTCCTCCGCCATGATTTCAAGTTTCACGCGGTACTATGCGGGGATTCCGCTTCCGATGCAGTCCTCGTTCCCGCCGCAAACGCGCCACCTATCGCGGTAAAATTTTGGGCCGTTTAAGCACCATTCGGATATTAGATAAATACGAATTTCTTCTCTATTTTTTGTTTCAATGCAGGATTAATGCATCGTTTATTATATATAATTATATCGTTTATTAGATGATATAATTTTATCGAAATTAACCGGCCCCAGTAAAACTTTTAATATACAACAATGACGTAAGCAACCGATGTTTACAAATACTGGATCGCAGACAACTCAGCTATTGACGGATGATTATTTCGTATTTTTGCATCAACCTGGTATGTATGTTTACTCTAGTACCATCATTACGTAACTATTTTGTTTATTTACTTAAACAATCTTTTTTCTAGAGTTACCGAGTGGAACTTTTTCGCATGTCTACAAAAACACGCGGTACTTTCGCACCATAACAGTTTCGGGGACCACAGTTTCGCACCAAGAAGATAATTCTTAGCTCCACTGGCCAAAGACCAGCGGGTTTATTTCATGGCCGGTTTCCGTTGTGCGTGTGTTAACTTTTATTTCAAACATCATCTCTGAAACTACCTATCAGAATTTGACGAAACTTCACAGAAATGTTCCTGCCAGGGCCCTCTTCAAAATTCTTTCAAGGAATTTGATTTCTTCAAAAACACTTGTTGCCATGGCCACAAAACTGAAAAATATTGGAAATCTTTGAAATTTTTCTTCTCCAAAACCATAAGGCTTAGAGCTACCAAATTTGGCATGTAGTCATGGAACTCTACCATGTATCACATTATAGCCCTGGGGTCAAAATTGGCCACACCCTGGGGGCCACACTTTCCAAATGGGCTTCTACAGTGAAAACTTAAAAAAAATCTTATCCAAAAACTGTAAAGCCTTGGTTACCAAATTTGGCATGTAGCTTTATCTAGTAGACCTCTACCATGTTCTTCAAGTTGTAGCCCTGGGATCAAAAATTGCCCTACCCCAGGGGGTCACAAGTTTTAAATTGGCTCCTGTAGTGAAAACTTCAAAAAAAATTTTGATCTCCAAAATCACAAAGTCTATAGTTACCAAGTTCAGCATGTAGCTTCATCTAATGGAGCTCTACCAAATTCTCTCAAAGTGAGCCCTGGGATTAAAGTTGGCCTCTCTCCAGGGGTCACAAGTTTGACATGGGCTTCTATAGTAAAAACTTCAAAAATCTTTTGAGCCTAAACCTTAAGGCCTAGAGCTACCAAATTTGGCATGTAGCTTCATCTAATGGACATGTACTAAGATATCTCATATTATAGGTGGGGGGGGGTGTATCAAAATTGGCCCTTCCCCAGGGGTCACAAGTTTGACATAGGTTTCTAGAGTGAAAACTTAAAAACTTTTCTGATCCTGAACCGTAAGGCCTAGAGTTAATAAATTTGGCAAGTAGCTTCATCTAATAAACCTCTACAAGGGTACTACAAATTGTAGCGCTAGAGTCAAAATTGGCCCTGCTCTGGGGGTTGCAAGTTTTACATGGGCCTATATTGTGTTAACTTCAAAAATCTCTTTATTCCTAACCATAAGACCTTTGGCTACCAAAATTTGCATGTTTACTTTTGTAATGAACCTATATTAAGAATTCAAATTATAGCTGCCCTTAGGTAAACATCATAACCGTAGGGCCTCAACCTGTATTATTTGGCATGTGGCTTTATCCTGTCGTTCCTCTACCGGGATTCAAGTAATTATAGCTCTTTGGTCACATAGCTTTGCCTTGTCGTCACAACTTTCACTTGGGCTTTTGACGAGAAAAAATTCTGAAGTCTTCTTGTTTAACACCATTTACCCTGGAATTATTCCCGGGCTTGGACAATTTCTTTCCAAGGATTGATGATAGTCATTGTGACAGGATTCATTCCTCTCTCACAGCTGACCATTGTTTCGATGATGGTTATGTGGGAAAGCAGCCAGTGCCTTGGAAAGAACATTGTGCAGAGTACTGGTAACAGAGACTCCAGGAAAGCATGGATAGGTGCACTGGCCACAGCTATATAACTGAAATAATGTTGAAAATGGTGTTAAACACCATATGATCATACCCTGGAATTATAATTTTTGGTATGTATGGTTTGTACTTATTAGTGGAGCAATACAAGGCCATCATGGCCCTCTAGTTCATTTGATAATGTAATATTGGTAACTGACAAGTTTGGTAAATTGGTAAAAGCATTGGATATTTCAGTAAATTAATATTTTGGCATAATTCCTGCAAACCCCTGCCACTATATAGATTTATGCATATACATGGTATTGTTTTATGTGTGAGAAGATAAATTGAAATTTTCAGCTTTATCTGTTGACCAATGTTGTAAATGATGTGTACGAAATGCATCTGTCAAAAACTACATAATTTCAAAAATTCATGGGTTTTTTTGCGATAAAGTGGTGGGGCGTTTGCAGGTATTATGCTGTTATTTTTATTTAGATATTTTACAAACGCTGTACAATTTTCATTCTTTTCTCCTTGACAGATGCTTTGTTTTCTTATTTCAGGTAATTATTATGTCTGATGCCTCAAGCAGTAAAGAAAACTACTACCTGGCATATCATCTTAATGGTGTAAAGAAATTTCGGTGTCAGCTGTGCAATCGCACAGTGCATTTGAAACGTTCGATCTTGAACCATTTGTTCAATTTATATGGATTTTGTAAGTACAAATCATATAGACTAGACTAAATATATGAACTTTCTGTATTGAGTTAATCTATTTTCATGTTTTAAAATTTGGGACTAATCCCAACTGAAAACCTCAAGAAAAATTCTTCAAATAGGGCAAAGTTTTCTGATCATAAAGGAACATTGTACGGAAAAGGAGAAATCCTTTTACTAGCAGGCATGTACAAATACCTAATCTTCAGAAAGCAACTTCAGACCCTGTGAGTCACTTACAGTTAGGCAAGCACACTGCAAGGTAAATGACCATAAACAGGTAACAGGATAATATTCCAAAAATGTTTACTACACTCTTGGAAAATACTTTTAATCCTTTGTTATAATTAAATATCTTTTTCTACAAAGTCCTTTCCATTTGAAAGAGTCCAAATGTGTCATATTAGGGGAAGTGTTAATTCTGTCCCAAATTAGCCTTCTCAAGACTTTTATGTTCAGAGCATATCTGCAGATCACCACTTCAAACAGAACTTCACCACATCTGATAGATATGACCAATTCTTGGATCCACCCGCCTTTGTCCAGCAAGAATATGTTATGGTTCTGTGTTAGTCATACATGCATCAGGGTGTTATTATTTAGATATTGTCCTCTGTGACAGAATGTGTCAGATTTTTAAATAGAGTGCTCTGTGTTTGTTCTCTAAAAATCCCTTCCCTATTTTTAAATGCTTGTGCAGTCGAATCTCGTCATGTCAAAATCGCTTATCTCGTAACTGCAGTTATATCAAAGTCAAAGTAATGTCAGAACTTTGTGTCTCTATATTTCATGTTGATTTTTGTATTATCTCCAACCCATCATGTCCAAAAACCATTATGTTGAAATAATTTAGAGAACGATTTCATACCTCGGATCATTTTTTTGTCCATATATTTGCCATCATTGGTAGATAGAAGGGTCATAACTCACACAATAAGTTTACACTCTTATTATCTTTATTTTTTTTCAATAGTTTTCTTCAGACTTGCTCACAATGTTATAATCTCTTGGATGAGTTTGATTATGGCTGATATTGACACATTAGTGCAGTAGTTATGGCCATTTAATAGTCAAAAAATGCCATATTTGACTTTGGTAACACTTAACATCTTCATTCTCTAAGTCAGTAAGTGATCTTCTTCAAACATACTGACTATGATTAAAGCCATTATGTATCGAATGAGCCTCATTATGGTTGAAATCAGGCAATTGTGTCAGAAGGAATGGCCCCTTGAGCACATACTGCTCATGAGGTAATGTGATCAGTCTGTCTGATGCGCGTTGTCACAGTTGTTTAAATGCATCACCTATACCCATATAGTGGTGAATTTTGCTACGCATTTACTTGCATAAAGCTCTACCAAAGTTGTTCAAAGAATGTAAAATCATGTATAACTATGGTGCCACGGCATCAAAAAATGTAAAATTTGGGAAATGTTACAAGAATTTTCTTGTCCGAATCCACAAGGCCAATAGCTACCACATTTGGGATGTAGCATCATCAAGTGGACCTTTACAAAGTTTTTCAAATTGTGTCCCCTGGGGTCAAATATTCATGATGAAATTTGTCTGACATTTCAAGGGTTCCATGTGGTTCAGAGTATGATACGAAACCTGGAAGCTCTGGATTTGATTCTCTAAGCACTAGGGGTTCTTAAATCAAGGCATTTCAGTACCTCGTCTTATACAGGGTTAATTCACGTTTTTGAGGTCGATAATATTGGCAGAGGTCCTCAAAGTGGTTAAACGCTCGAGTTCAAAGCACTTGGGTATTAAGCCATTTTGAGGGCCTCCGTGTATGTTAACAACCTCAAAAACGTGAATGAATGCTATTATTGCATAAAATAAAAGTTTTCTTTATCAATAAGTTGTAACAAAAACAAAACATACTGCCACAGAATTGAAAAAAAAAAAAAAAAACAGACTTGAAATGTACCGAGACTGATTAAAAACTGGAATTCGGTAAATATATTTTTTGTGACGTCATGTATGAATGGAACGTTCAGCGCCCACTTTTTATCGGAATTCACTGCACATGTTTTTCTTATGCGCAGTGACAATGAACACGAATGAAACGTTCAGTGTCCATTGTTTACAACGTTGGCCCGGGTCAAGGATACTGAAAGTAAAAAGCATGGCGTTAACAGCATGTGAAACGCACATCTTATGCAATAATACTGATGAAATCCAGGATATGCATGAGTAATAAACCTGGCGCCGTGATATAACTTGAACAATGTTAAAAGCAACATTAACCCTTTACCAAGCAAAAACAACCCTAAGGAAAAAGTCTGTTGAAAGACATAGTGGGGAAAGGAGAAAATGCTTGTAATCAGCATTTTTTTTTTCCTTTCCCCTCTATATTTTCTATCTTTTCAAATTAATATTTTATCATTTGAGCCACATTTGTCTTCTGCAAATGCTTTCAATTGGAACCAATCTATAATTTGGCTGTCTGGTAAAGGATTAAACACTGTTCAATCAGATTGAGATTTCAATGGCTTGACACTTATTTAGCTGTATTTCTTTCAGATTGCATAGTTCTTTCATCAAACAATGCGACATACAGCAGTGATAGTGACTTTAACAACACAAATGACAAAGAGAACGAACTTTCAGGATTTGAAACAGATTCATCTGTGAGCAGTGATGATCGTTGCATTTCATCCACAGACTCGTTCAGTGTAATTTCTTCTGAGAGTGTCAGAAGAAGAGAATTCTGAATTACAAAGTGAAGAGGCAAAGAATAGTGCTTTGTTGTTACTCATTTGTTTCAGGAAACACAATTTAACTACAAGTGCTTGCCATGATCTTTTAAAAACAATGAGGCATGTGCTGCCTGAGGTGAAAGATAACCCATGACTGCATTATGGAAAACTGCTGGCTCATACACCTACATTAACTACAAAGAATTCCAGTACTGCAACAGCTGGGAATACATACTCTCTGGAGATAAGCAAAGCCTTCAGTGTGGAAATGAGAACATTTTCTCAATACTCCTATACTATTTAAGTTACAGTGCTCATATTTGGTATGTAGGTAGCTTTCATCGATATGTATCTAACGAGGGTCATATGTACAAGGTCAAGGTCAATTTTTTAGTAGCAGGGGCATTAGTGTTTCACAAACACATCTTGTTCATGTTGAAAATTAACATGTGATTTCATTTTGGGTGATTCCTAAAGTACCTGTACAATCCATGTGTGTATGGATGAAAACAAACATGAAATGAACTTTTTGCCACAAAGATTCAAGCTTTTTTCCTTCTCATTTCATTGTAGAAAAGGAAACTCCAGTTCTGCAATTTACATGTAAGGATTCCATGGCAAGAAGTGTAGGTCATGATCTGTATCCTCTTAATAGTCCGAGCTTGATCCTGGTTAAGTACCCTTTCTAGCGTAATACCAAAATGAAGGATAGTGATTGAGAAACACTTAGTCTTGTACAAAGAAACTGCTGATTTTTCAATGGTTTATGAAGTGTAACTTAACTTTTTACCAAATTACCAAATTGTAATTTTGTATTAATTTACCAAATTTGTAATTTACCAAATTACAAAGTTATAGTCCCTATGTTGAAAGCATTTGCAAACAATGATTTAAATGCAGTTCAAATGGCAGAACTTGTCTTTGAAGAGTAGAAAACATTTGTGGGAAAAGGAGAAAATGCTAATTCCAGCATTTTCTCTCTTTTCCCACAAATGTTTTCCACAGGCTTCTTTCTCAGGGTCGTTAAAAGTCAGGATTGTGTTGTAAAGGGTAAAATAGTATTTGTTTACTTATCCCAAGTTTTCATACTTTTGTGTCCCACTTTTGTATTCACCCTTTCCAATTGAAAACACTTTGAATAAAGGCATCTCAGGGCTTGACCACTGATGGCAAAATTTACTGAAATGTATTGTAGGAAAAAAGAGAAATTGCTCTGAGCGTTTTCTTCAATATTTTGTTAAGTCCCTTGTTGAGATGTTAAGACAATTTTCTTTATGAAGGAAAGGGTTAACTAGATATGTGTATACTTTTGAAATAAATGTGTTTAACCCTAAAAGCAATGACATATTCCAAAGGATATTTTTAGTCAGGACAAACATGTAAATTATTGCAATTTCAGGGTTGTTTTGTCAAGAATATGGACTAAGTAGCAGAAACTGTAGATCTGAGATCATATTGCACATTTTTTGCAGTCTGATCTTGGTTTACACTTTCTTCTAAAGCAACTCAAGTTGGTTCTAGGGCATTAGAGGTTAAGCAACACTAGATTGGAGGTTTTCGAATAATGACGGATGTATTGTAGTAGCTCCCGTGTCATCATCGTTCACGTCATTTTGCCACAACTTTTAGCATTTTATAATATCTCTGTTATTACTGAAGATACTTACTTCAAACTTGGGCAAGTTGTTCATTATCATATGAAAATATATACAAGAAGAGCAGGTAACAAAGTATTTTTGACACAGTCATGTCCCTTTTTTGACTTGGAATTTTCACTGAAAATCAAGCACCTGCAGCCAAGTGTTGGCACCCCCATATGGTGGCCTCACTTTTAACTTGGTTCTGTTGCAAGCAGCTTTGTGGCTTGTTAGGAATGTTTTATTAAAGTTCAGCATTTCATGTGATAGTTGATATAAACACAAAGTCAAAGTTAGGCCTGACAAAATTTTAACCCTTTACCGGACAACAAAATTTTAGCCTTGTCCAAATTGTAAGCATTTGCAGACCAATTTCATTGTGGCTCAAATGGTGCAACTTTGCTTTGATGGGGTAGAAAACATTGTGGAAAAAGGAGAAAATGCTGGTTACCAGCATTTTCTCCTTTTCCCACAATGTTTTCAAAAGGCTTCATTCCCGGGGGCGTCAAAAGGCGTCATTGTGCAGTAAAGGGTTAATGAAACAATAAGGTTACAATTTATGTGATATGATTACAATATTATAGAAGAAACTGAGTTGAGGATAGCTGAAGGCATGAGTAAAATTTAATGTAAATCATAGAATTTTCTGATCAGCAAAACCGTACAGAATCATGAATGTTTCAAGAACCCCATAGTTCTCAAGAAATTCATGAAACTTTCTTGATTTAATTGAATACTACATCATGGATACTTCAAGAACCTATTGGTTCATGATTAATTCATAAAATGTCATCAATGAATTCATGGTCAGATCATGTGGTTTTCAAGAATTTTTTGTAAACCTTCATTGGTTCATGAACCGTTCATGAACACCTTTAGAGGGTCATTTCATGTCCAGTAGTTCATGAACCAAGTTTAAGGATTGTTGATGGTCATTTCATGAATTATTCTTGAAAAGTTTGAAGTGTTCATGATTTTAAGAACAGCATTTCGCTGGGGTAAGCACACTGCTAATGTTGCTTCTGTGGATGGGGTAGATCAAGATCACAGTTCACAGAACATGCAGTCTGATTCTGAATCCACACTATTTGATACTTTGTCCAGTATGATGATCGTGACACTACTCTATCTGACATGTTGTCCCATGCTATGATTTTGCATCTAACCATCTACATTGTCTGATACTTTGTCCAATACTCTGACCTTGGATCTATACTCTCTGACACTGTGCAATTCTCTGTTGTTTGATCTACACTGTCTGATACTTTGTATCGTACAATGATATTGAATCTACACTGTCTGACACTTTGTGCAATACTCTGTTGTTTGATCTACACCCTTTGATACTTTGTCCAATACTTTGACCTTGGATCTACACTATTTTACTTTGTCTGATACTATAGTCTTAAATCTACACTACTTTGTCCATCATACTTTTATGTGGGATCATCTACATTGTCTGATAATTTAATAAAGCTTATATTTGTCTTATACTTTGATCTTGGATCTACACTGTCTGACACTTTGTCCAATACTCTGCTGTTGAATCTACACTATCTGATAATTTGTCCAGTACTTTGAGCTTGGATCTACATTGTCTGGTGCATTGTCCAGTACTTGAAACTGCACTGTCTTATACCTGATCTGATACTGCTGTCTTAGATCTACAGTCTGATACTTGGTCCATTATACTATGATCTTAGATCTACACTGTCTGATACTTTGTCCTATACTTGGATTTACACTGAGACTTGATCTGGTACTATGATCTTGGATCTTGCACTGTGTGATACTTTGTCCAATACTTGGATATACACTGTCTGATACTTGATCTGATATTATGATCTTGGACTTACACTGTCTGAGACTCTGTCAGGTATACTTTTACCCTTGATCTTCACTGTCTGACATTTTTCTTAATGCTTTGATCTTGGATCTACACTGTCTTATACTTTGTCTTACTTTGATTTTGGATCTACACTGCTTGATGATTGGCCAATTATTTTGACCTTTGAACTACACTGTCTAATACTTTGTCCAGTACTTTGACCTCAGATCTACATTGTCTGAAACTTTGTCTTAATTATTTTTATCTGGATGTCTTTTATGAATGTGAAGTATTTGCTAAGCATTTAAATCTTTACCAAAGAACAAAATTTTAGACTTGTCCGAAGTGAAAGCATTTGCAGATTACAAAATAAATGTGACTGGAAAAAATGAAATTTGTTTTGAGAAGAGTAGAAAACAATCTGGGAAAAGGAGAAAATGCTGGTTAAAAGTAGGGATTATGTGGTAAAAAGTTAAATGGTAAAACATTGCCACACATTGAGAAATTGACCAAAAGCAGCACACTAATGTCTTTTGTTTGAATATTTGAAAAAATCTGCAGCCGAGCCTCAATAATTTGAATGTGAGAGGACCAGGAATTGTATTTGAATTGTTGGTTGTATCAGGGAAAATGTGAGCAAAAAGTCCTGGGAGCCTTTACCGAACAATCCTGTGTTTTCACCACCCAGAGGAAAAAGGCTTTGAAAACATAATGAAAAAAGTAGAAAATAGTGGTCAAAAAACAATCTTGAAAATGTAATATTTTTGCTGTATTTTTCCTATTTGGAAAGGTGATTTCCATTTCTTCCATACTGTAAGGTTTAATGACATAAAAATGATTGGTTTGATAATGAGAAAGGAATATTTTCAGTTTGAATATATCTTTGGCGGTTTCTACTTGTCTTGTCTGACCTTATTTGTTGGAGTAGGATTAAAACAACAGTTACTGGTCAAACTAGTCTCCATTTTCTTGCTTATTTGTCTTGAAAGAATGCATCATTGCTGTATGTCACATTAAACACAGCGGATGATAGGACCATTTTGTACATATTTCATCAATACTTTATTTATGTTGCATTTGATACAGTTGTGAGACCATAGGTAATATTTCCTACACAAGGATAAAGACGGCACCATTTGAGACATTTCTTTATTCTGTATGTCTATCTCATACGGTTGATTGCAATCTAATCCTCGGAAGTGATATTTGCCCATTCACTTGCTTGGAATTTGCATATATTGGATCTAAGCATCAGAAGTATTTTTATTAAAGGTTCTGCGGAGGTGATAGATTGGATTGAAAACATTTTATTTACACTGTTCTGAATAGAAGTATTATGTTTACCAAGACTGTCGTTTGGTAGTGCATGACCATAACCATATTATGAATGAGTAAAAACTTTTACAGAATAAATATGAAAAAAATGGACATCCATGATTATTATACTAATAACTACGTGATGCAAATAATAGGAAGAAATATTTGAATAAAAGGATTGATTGTATGCTGTTTAATGCCGTTTTCAACATTATTTCAATGCTTTCCTGGAGTTTCTTTTACCAGTGCTTTGCACAATATTCTTTCCAAGCCAATGGCTGCTTTCCCACATAACCATTCTCGAAACAATTTCAGTGGTGAGAGAAGTATGAATCCTGTTGCAATGACAATCCTCAGAAAGAAATTGGCTGAGCCAGGAATTGAACCAGCAACCCTCTGTTCTCAAGACCTATACACCAACGACTGAGCTACCGGGATAAGGCTTTGAAGAAAAGGATAATGATGTTTTGAATATGATAAGCTGAATATTATGAAAAATACTGCAAAGTGCATTTAAAAATTATGCAATTACTTCTTTCCTACAATGTTTCTAAACCTTTATTTTGTAGGCATAAAACAGAGGCTTTGGTTGAAACTATTGCTTCCAAATACCCAAAGAAGACCATTAAAGGTTGTAAAATATTTTGCTTTAACAAATTGGTCACCATGTCTTCTCATGAATGTTACTTATCTGGATTATTTAAAGTATTAGCAAGTTGTTTCTTGAAGTTTGATTGCTATGGCTTTAACTAAGTGATGGGATGATGATCGGAAAAGATCATTATGCTGATCATTGATTACAAATGCCAAATTTCGATCATCAGACTAAATTCATTTAAAACCCTAGCATATCAAGCTGTACCATTGTACCAATCAAACTCAACCAAGGGACGTCAAACTCAACCTAGGGATGCAACTCTAACTATGTGACATCATGAAAATGTGTGACAAAATTGTGTGTCAAAAATTTCTTTAAACATGTCATTTTTCTTCCACTGAAGTAAGTCTGCATGGTTTTGCTAGTCTATGGTAAATATTTGAACTAGTCAGTATAGAAATGGGTAAGGCCTTACACAAGAATGTGAGGAATATCTTTTCCCTTTGTCAGTCCAGAATTGCATCCACAAGGACATTCAAGGAAAAATTGATTTAAGGATTACATCAATGGTAATGGGTCCTGAGACATTTACTGTGAGAAGTGGACCAATATTGTATAAGACAAGCTTTGTCGACCAATCTAGTACCTGTCCAGCTTCATTTTTGCCATTTTTCCTTACTGTAACCCTCTTATGATATCATTACGCAATTATCCTTTCATGAATTTCACAATTACAAAATTTCAGACTGTGCCATATTGAAAGCATTTGCAGATGACAAATTAAATGTGGCTGAAATGAAGGAATTCGTCTATGAAATGGCTGGTGAAAATTTCTGATTCAATACTGGAATTGTCCTCCCACAATGTCCCACACAGTAAGATTCTAGTACCCCAAGATACTTTAGAATGAAAAGTTATGTTTGTGATACAGTTGAAGTTGCCTGTCATACAGTATTGTCTTGATTGTAACCTTTCAAATACCAGAATGGATTGTTAGGCCAGTTTGTCTGAATTAGTAAGGAAGGGCAGACATGGTAGAGTTCTAATATCTAGAATGCATATTCTCAGCACTATGAAAGTGATCTATATTGTTAGTAAAAACAACAACCATACCATGAGTTACACCCCAATAAGTGGTAAAAGTAATAGAATGTGACTAACCCTTAAAGTGCCTTTCACAAAATGTGCTGTCTGATCTTTGATCTACTGGTTCACTGTCCACTTTGACAAAAGACCACAGGCAAAAGCCGATATGAAATTATATTTAGGTCTGATTTCTTAGAGATACATCCTTTGCAGCCAGAGAGATAAAAATGCTGTTGATCTAATTCTTGAAAGTGTGCAGAATGGCTCACAATGTAGTCTGCAGTGTAAACATAGATAAATTATCAACATATATGGTGTAAAGGATGGAGAAACTCAAGGGATTTGTCCATATTTAAAACCAGAAACGGCAACAGTGATTTCTTTGAAGGCCTCCAAAAATTGAAATGCACTTTCTATCCATTTTAATCTGTGCAATCTTGCAAACAGCAGAGGCAAAATTTGGCATAAAGATACGAGAGTGATTATAGTTTCATAAAATAAAGATGAAATGGGTTAAAAAGTGGCTCAAAACAAGTACAAATGTATCTTTAACTGCAAATGTCGGTTTGGTTTATTTGGTGCTCTAAGGGTTCAGATCATATATAATCCCATAACTTCCACCATTGCCTGTGGAAACCACTTTAGAACATTTGTTTTGATTTATAATTGAGATTTATCATGCCAAAATAGACACTCCTTGGAACAAACAAAGACGTTTGGCGCAGTATTTTGTCTGTTTTTAGTAATGCAAGATACATGATATTTTAGAAATACTGGGGATATACCAATTCTTTTTCAGTGGTGTTGGAAAACTCCCACACAAGGAGACTTTTCCTGTTTTTGTATTTAACCCTTTACCGCACAGTTCCAAGTTTTACTGATCCTGAGGAAGAAGGCTTTTGAAAACCAGCATTTTCTGCTTTTCCCACAATGTTTGCTACCTTTTCAAGGACAAGTTTCATCATTTGGGTGACCTTTGATTTGTTGTCTGCAATTACCTTCAACTTGGATCAGTCTAAAATTTTGTCATTTGGTAAAGAGGTAAGATTTACTCTTAAAGATGGAACCACCATATTTGTTCAAAAGCTTGAGACTTCCATCCTTTTTTTAACCCTGTACCACACAATACCGACTTTTAACGACCCTGAGAAAGAAGTCTTTTGAAAACATTGTGGGAAAAGAAGAAAATAATGGTAAGCAGCATTTTCTTTTTTTCCTTCAATGTTTTCTACCCTTTCAGAGACAAACGTTATGTTTTGAGCTACATATAAAACATTGTCTGGAAATGCTTTCAATTTGGACTAGTCCACATTTTTGTTCTGTGGTAAAGAGTTAACCCTTTCCCAAACGACAAATTTTGGACAAGTCCAAATTGAAAGAGTTTGCAGACGACAATTTTAAATGCGATAAAAATGGCAGACAGGTCTCAAAAAGGGTAGAAAACACTGTGGGAAAAGGAGAAATTGCTCGTTACGAGCAATTTCTCCTTTTCCCACAGTGTTTTCAAAAGACTTGTACTGCAGACACGTGAAAACCAGGGCTTGTTTGGGAAAGAGTTAAAGACAGATATACAGGGTGTACTGAAAGTAAAGTAACACTTTTTGTACATTTAGAATACAGCTTTTAATTTCATTTGAAGAGATAGAAATATGTATATATGTATATATAAAATATGTAAGTTTTTTTGTGTGACAATTTCACACAATTTTCATTCCATTACACACTTTTATACAGATTTCGAATAAGAAGTACATTTTTTTCATTGGCATCATTTTAATAATTAATGACTTTCTCTCACTTCCTGTTGTCTGGATATGTTTGTAAACAAAATATGTGGTTTTGTGCATTGAACAACCACACTGTTTTACAGAGAAACCACAGCACAGTGAAAAACTAACTGTATGGTGTGCATTATGTTGTGTCATGGTATTATTGGGCCATATGTCCTCAATGTTACCGTTAATTCCCAGCACTACCTATTGCTTTTGAAAAACATGTTTGTTCCCATGCTTGAAATGAAGTCCCCTACACTGCAAAACACATTGTTTGTGCAGGATGGTGCTACGATACACACATCTACTACTGTGACAATTTTTGTTACGATACATTTGGTGATAGGGTAACCTTGAAATGATATCAAGAGGTAAAAGATTGCGGAATATCGTGGCCTGCGCACAGTCCCAACCTAAACCTGTGCAACTTCTTGCTTTAGGGTTATTTGAAGTCAGAGGTCTACAATCAGATGGCAGACAGCACAGACATACTGTCAAAGAACACTAAACATGAAATCAAAAAGATTGATATACGCTGAAGTGATTGACAGTTTCATCATGCGTGTTTGGCATGGAAAGAGCATAAGAGGCCGTCACATTGAAAACATCATTAATTAATAAATGACGCCAGTGACAAAAAGGTACTTCTGATTTGAAATCTGTGTAGAATTGAGTTGTGTAATGAAAACTGAATGAAATTATCACTAAAAAAACTTACATCTTACATAAGCATGACTACATATTTCTATCCCATTATCTGAAATGAAAAGCCATATCATAAATGTACAAAAGTGTTGCCTTACTTTCCTGACACCCTGTATTTAAAAAGAAAAATACGAAGAGGAAGGAAATAAGATGATAGAATAACAATGAGATATTACTGAATCATTTTTGGATAGACAGAAAATTCAGAAAATAGAACTGAAGCATTTCTTGCTTATGATTACCAAAGCAGATTTTTGATAGATAACTTAACCCTTTCCAAAATGACAAATTTTAGACTCTTTCAAATTCAAAACATCTGCAGACGACAATTTCACAGTTGGTACAAATGAGCTTAAGCTATCTGATAGGGTAGAAAACATTGTAGGAAATGGAGAAAATGCTGGTTACCAGCATTTTCTCCTTTTCCCACAATGTTTTCAAAAGTATTCTTTCCCAGGGTCTTGAAAACCAGGGATTGTTTGGTAAAGGGTTAAGTAACATCCTAGGAATATTTAATATGAAAGTAAGTAGATCACATGATAGCATGCGAGAACACTGTGACTAAGGAAAAATTGCTCCTAATGAGCAATTATGAGCTTAAGCTATCTGATAGGCTAGAAAACATTGTAGGAAATGGAGAAAATGCTGGTTACCAGCATTTTCTCCTTTTCCCACAATGTTTTCAAAAGTATTCTTTCCCAGGGTCTTGAAAACCAGGGATTGTTTGGTAAAGGGTTAAGTAACATCCTAGGAATATTTAATATGAAAGTAAGTAGATCACATGATAGCATGCGAGAACACTGTGACTAAGGAAAAATTGCTCCTAATGAGCAATTTCTCCTTTTGCTACAGCGTTTTCAAGGGTGGTTAACCCTTTACCACACAATCATGGGTTTTAACGACCCTGAAGAAGAAGCCTTAATTTTGAAAACATTGCGGGAAAAGGAGAAAATGCTGGTAACCAGCATTTTCTTCTTTTCCCACAATGTTTTCTAAACTTCCCAAAACAAATTTCAATTTTTGAGTCACATTTATTTTGTCATCTGCAAATGCTTTCAATTTGGACCAGTCAGAAATTTTGTCATTTGGTAAAGAGTTAAATGCAAGACAGTAAAAAATCTTGTCTTCAGGACGTAAGGAGTTAAAGCAATTCAGATGGTAGTCCACATTCTGTATCTTTTCGATCTTACTTAACGCACTGTCAAATCGTATTAGTTTGCTCATCAATTTTCTTATTAACGGTGTAAGGTCCACTATAATGAAATTTTGTAATTTTCCCTCCTGTGTCCATTCTCAGGGAATGAAGTATTTTTCCTGTCACCATTTTTCTTGTCCACAGTCCTTGTATGTCTAGCATTATTTTCTTCACAACTGGCATGTAATTTTCAACCTTAGACTAGTAAGCCCTTTGTGACAACAGCAGCTATAATATTGTTGAATAATTTAACCCTTTCCCAAACAATCCTGGGTTTTAATGACCCTGAAGGAAAATGCTTTTGAAAACATTATGGGGAAACGGGAAAATGATGGTAACCAGCATTTTCTCCTTTTCCAACAATTATAGTTTTCTGCCCATTCAAAGACAAATCCAATCATATTATCAATTATTCTCAAATACTCTTTCAGTTTGTGGGGTGGCTAAGATAATTTGCATATTCAGTGCCACTTTTGCCAGGGTGTCATGAAATATACTGGACAACTGGTTTATCATATGTCAGACTGCATGTTCCGTGAGGTCTGGGCCCAATATTCACCAACCATTCTAAAGAACATTTTTAGACTAGCAAAGCTAGTCTATAGGCATCAAGACTGACCTAGAGTCAAAGTAAACAAAAAACTCCACAGTTGCCAAATACTGCCTCACAGAAATATACTTCTTTCTGTTATAAATCTTAATTCTGTTATATGTGACAACTTTGACAAAAACCACTAAATGTCTACCACTCCAATTTGAATATGTCGTCTTACAAAGTAATAAACTGAACAAGATGTCATTGACAAGGTACCAGATCTTTGCTTATATGTAAATTAAGTGACCTATGCAAAGCATGGAATCACTTTTTCCTACACCACTGTAACATTATGAATGAATCTATTAATAGATACACCTAGGTAACTTGTAGCAAATGCCAGCTATATTAACCCTCACTGGACAGGAAACCCTTGTCATTCCTTCAGTCATTCATTATTTAGTTCATTGTGTACAGTTAAAATGTTATGTTAAAGTGTTATTCTAGTCTTGAAACCCTTTACCAAGCAATGCAAAGTTTTAACAATACTGTGGAAAAATCCCTTTGAAAACATTGAGGGAAAAAGAGAAAATGCTGGCTGGTAACCAGCATTTTCTCCTTTTCCCACATTGTTTTCTACCCTTTTGGAATCAGGTTTCATCAGTTCAACCACCTTTAATTTATGGTCTGCAACAGCTTTGAATTTGGACTGGTGTAAAATTTTTCGTTTAGGAAAGAGAGTTAAATAGTTAACTACATCTTGTGTTATTGGATATTGACTAATTGACTGCATGGTGTTTAACGCCGTTTTCAACATTATTTCAGTGATAATGCGGCAGCCAGAGCACCTATCCATGCTTTCCTGGAGTTTTTTTTACCAGCACTACCGCGACTCAATGACGTTTTGCGGACAGTGTGGATTAAGACCAGACTGTGCAGAGCATACAGTCTGATCTTGGATCTACACTGTTGGATAAGAGGATATATTATTTTCTCCAAAATGTAACTTTGAAATAGCAATATTCAGGTGTTTACCATCGGCTTGAAAGTTTCGTTTATCAATTTTAGCAGGGTCAGGGTTAAACTGGATTACAGTTCACCAATAGCACGCATAGCCCCAGTAGCTCAGTCGATATTGTACAGGACTTGGGAACAGAAGGTCGCTGGTCTGATCCCCGACTCGGTAAGTTTCTTTCCGAGGATTGATGATAGTCATTGTGACAGGATTCATTTCTCTCTCACGTTCCAACGATGGTTATAATAAAAATGTGGGAAAGCAGCCGGTGGCTTGGAAAGAATATTGTGCGGAGTACTGGTAAAAGAAACTCCAGGAAAGCATGGATATGTGCACTGTCTGCTGCTACATAACTGAAATAATGTTGAAAACAGGGTTAAACACCATACAAACAATCAATCAATCAAATTCGCTAGTCTGTCAGTACTTTCAGTACTTTGATTAGTCTTATTCTCCAAGATTTTCTAAATTTGAAAGTAACACAACTTCTGATTGGCTAAACCATTTGGTTTAGCCAATCAGAAGTAGAGTTACTTACAAATTAGAACTCTGAAGAATAAGACAAAGAACATTCTTAAGATTGGTTGATGATCTGGGTACTGTCCAAAATGGCAGCTGAGTATGTTGCTCTTTATAGATTGCCAGGGGTTGACCTTTGCAAGGTAGTGTTACATTTTAACTAACAGTTCTATAAGAGCAAACTGATTGCTACTGGAAACAAAATCTTCAATGATCAATGAGTTTAGTTATTGTGCTGTCAAATGCAGGCCTTGTCAAAGAAACCAAATGTTAATTACGCTTAACCTGTTTCAGAAGAGGCAATTACGAAGTGTTCCATACTGAAACATCAAACAAAACTGAGACTCATTTGGTTTTCTTACAAGGTGCCAATATACAGTTAATTATTTCTCTCTCTCTTCCCCCCCCCCTTAAAAAAACATCCAAAAGTTAAATTTAACAGCTTGTTATTGAACACAGCTTTTTGTCAGTGTTTAAGGGAAATGGCAGTGATCCCATTATCAACATGGAAAGGTCATTGTATTTTCTGAAAGAGATTATCTTTTCTACTTTACCACCTGCAGGCTATTCCGTCTTACAGCAGACTGTTACTTTGGAAAAAGTCTGGTACCATGTGAAGAGATTGCATGTAACAATATCACCATCAGTGATGATATTTTTACACTCAACTCATATTTCTTATTCCTATATATCAAGGCTGTTTCAAATTTATTTTGAAAAAATGTTTTCAAAATGATGACTATATCTTCTTCCTTTGTTAACAAAGCGAATCTGTTTCAATGAGCATTATCATTTTTTTACTAGAAACAATTTTTTCCACACAAGTGGTTGTGCCACAGTGGAGACATTAAATTTAGTCTTGAACATGGTCTGCCAGATGACTCAGGAACACACTAACCAGATGATAAAATTTTAGACTCATCCATAAGAAGAGCTTTTGCAGACAATGAATAGAATGTAGTTCAATGACAAAATTTTCAATGTGGCTCAAATGATGGGATTTGAAATTGAGGAAACATTATGGGACAAGAAGATAATGCTAGTTACCAGCATTTTCTCCATTTCTGATAATGTTTTCAAGGGCTTTCTACCCTAGAGTTGTAATGATACAAGATAGTCTGGTGAGGGTATACAAGTTGGGTTGCAGCACTGATAGAACTATTAGTTGGTTTTGAAGGTCAAGCTTTACCTCTTTACCACATAATCCCAAGTTTTAACGACCCTGACGAAGAAGGCTTTTGAAGACATTGTGGGAAAAGAAGAAAATACTGGCCACCAGCATCTTCTCTTTTTCCCACAATGTTTTATACCCTATCAAAGCCAAAATGTTTTTTTTTTTTGTTATACCCTATCAAAGCCAAAAAATAATGATTTGAGGTACATTTATTCTATCATCTGCAAATGCTTTGAATTTGGTTGAGTCCAAAATTTTGTTGTTTGTTAAAGAGGTAAAGAGCCAAAGAAGGAACAGTTGCTGAAAGTTCAAGACAGTTTTACACAAAATTTCATGCAAATTACTGAATGGGAACAGTTGTTGCAAATCCAAGGTGGTTTTGCACAAAATTTGAATCAAATTATCCAAATTGAGAACAGTTACTACAAATTAAGGCAATTTTGCTTTAGAAATCTACACAAATTGTCCAAGGTGGAGATCCAATTTCAATTTGATTTTGATCATTATTCACAGCTATCAAAAGCAGCATAGTCCTTTCCCAAATGACAAAATTTTAGACTGGTCCAAATTGAAAGCATTTGCAGACTATAAGTCAGATGTAACTTATGTCAAGAAACAAATACAAATCAGCTTAGGATTCTGTTTTTTATTTTTTCAAAAAGACACCAGGCCTGTGTTTAAGCCACCATCCTGTTTAGATTCTTAGCTTTAAATGTAAACCCCAAGAGCACAATATAATCAGAATGGTCACTTTCAGTCTGGAAGGCTTGAATAATTGTGATTTCAAGGTTGCTCTTGTCAAGAATATCTCAGCAATCTGATCTTGATCTACACTGACTGCTAAAGGAACACTGAACTTTGTTGTAACAAACCCTTCATGGGTATTAAAGTGATTTTTTTTTCCCTTCAGGTATCCTTTAAGCTTCTTACACTCTCAGTATTTGCCCAAGTTTTTTCTGTCTGAAAAGTGCATGTACTGATAAAATTGGATAAACTTGGATGTTTTATCCACTGAAAAGTGTTTTAATTTTAATATGCTCAGTTGAGTTCCACTTGTATGAGAATTTTTTAAACAACTTGGACTATTAGCCAGTTCATTTTGGTTCATCTGGGTTTAGTTTGGCCAAGCAAAACTTATGTCTGCTTTGCTTAAGATATTCCATGATAAGAAATAAGCATATGGCCTTTCTGAAGGTATAATTCTTACACAATGTCAGAAGCTATTTGGTGTATGATATGCCCTTGATGAAAGGACCACATTGATAACTGTACAGAAAAAATTATTATACTACTTTTGATAAAGTGTTCTCCAGGTTGCTACTCCAGGTCAGTAAATAGGGATCCATTGGGGTTTCCAAACCAGGACATTGAAAAAGGGGCTTAATGACATATGCCACAGTTTTTTACTATGAACAGATTTTTTTCGATTTCACTCAGATGATAATATAATGTATGCAAAGTAAAAAAAATGGAAGAAAATCATATGTTCTGGAGTGGACAGCATTTTTCACGTGTGACAATACCATCAGTCCTTTGTTTTTTTCCATAAATTCAGTCATGTTCTGTCATATGTATTAAATTTTGGATTGAAGGGTATTAACGGTAAAGCAGAGTTTATGTCTTAAGTAATTTCTAACAGAAAAATTTTTAAAAGGAAGCCCTCATCAATGCCAACTAACATATTCAGAGCAGGTCCACAAAATCAGAGCCCTTCTTTATTTTTATTAGTCCCCTACCGGCGAAGCCGAAAGGGACTTTAGGTTTGCACTCCGTCCGTCCGTCTGTCAGTCCGTCCGTCTGTCCATCTGTCCGTCTGTCCGTCAGTCCGGCAATTCAGTTTTCCGGACTTTTTTTCTAAATGCTGGTACATATTGAGCTGAGTTTTGGTGTGTAAGTCACCCACCATCACTTACAGATCAAGTTCGACTTTCGTTCTGGTCCACTGGTTTTTCACAGATTTACGGGCCTTGGACTTACAAAATTTCACTGATAAATCAGTTTTCCGGACTTTTTTCCTAAACGCTGGTAGGTATTGATCTCAGATTTGCTGTGTAACTCAACCACCATGACTTACAGATCAATTTCGACTTTCGTTCCGGTCCACTGGTTTTTCACGGATTTACGGGCCTTGGACTTACAAAATTTCACTGATAAATCAGTTTTCCGGACTTTTTTCCTAAACGCTGGTAGGTATTGATCTCAGATTTGCTGTATAACTCAACCACCATGACTTACAGATCAAGTTCGACTTTCATTCCAGTCCACTGGTTTTTACGGATTTACGGGCCTTGGACTTACAAAATTTCACTGATAAATCAGTTTTCTGGACTTTTTTTTCTAAATGCTGATAGATATTCATCTGACTTTTGCTGTGTAAGTCAACCACCATTACTTAAAGATTAAGTTCAAGTTTCGTCCCGCTCCACTGCTTTTTGACGCATTTACGGGCCTTGGACTTACAAAATTTCAGTGATAAAACATTTTTCCGCACTTTTTTTCTAAACGCTGCTACATATAGAGCTGAATTTTGGTGTGTACATCAACCACCATGACTTACACATCAAGTTCGAGTTTCGTCCTGCTCCACTGCTTTTTGACGCATTTACGGGCCTTGGACTTTAAAAATTTCACTAATAAAACATTTTTCTGCACTTTTTTTCTAAACGCTGCTACATATAGAGCTGACTTTTGGTGTGTACATCAACCACCATGACTTACACATCAAGTTCGAGTTTCGTCCCGCTCCACTGCTTTTTGACGCATTTACGGGCCTTGGACTTTAAAAATTTCACTTGACATGCCAGCAATACATACGGCCGGTAGGGGACTGTGTATTGCTATGCAATACTATCAGAATGCTTGTTACTTTTGTGTTATTTCTTTTCCATTCTTGACCAGCAGCAAATGTAACAGTTCAAGATATTAATTCACACTTTCCGGAGAGCAAAATTCTTTCTTATTTGCTAATTCAACGGCAATATCAGACTGAATTTAGTTTCTTAACGTAACATTATTTCATCTACAATCAACCAATGGTACAAATGAGTCAGACTGTACACATTCTACAATTAGCCAGAGTGTAGCAAACAGTCATTGAAATGACATTTTCCTTTTTTTGAATTTCAAAGCCGTAAGAACACATAATTACAAAGAATGACAAGCTTTAGCTGTGTTTCAGTTGTTTCTGAACACATACTTTTGGAACTGGAAGACCAACACAACATTTTCATATCAGCCAGTGGCTCCAAATATGAAGTTTCCAGCCCATGAATGTTTAGCCACATTCTGAAAAATAACTACCTGAATCTTGATGAAACAACAAGGTTACCAGTACTACAATATATCATGAAATTCAATGATTGTTAATTAGCAGTGACCATGAATGAGTTTGTAAGCCAGAGAGAATTACTGTTCAGCTGAAATTATGTATGTTTCATTCATGGGATAATGACCAATTAGTCCAAATAAATTACTTATTTTTGCACATCTAATTGGATAGAAAAGGCTTAATTGATTTATATCAGGACTTTAAGGTCATAGAGAAATCCTGGGCCTGTATTCCCCAACCATTCGTAAGAATGTTCTTTGTCTTATTCTCCAAGATTTTCCAAATATGAAAGCAACACAACTTCTGATTGGCTAAACCAAAGCCAAATGCTTTAGCCTATCAGAAGGTCTATTACTTTCAAATTTGGAAAAATCTGTAGAATAACACTAAGAATGTTTTTGAGAACGGTTGGTGAATATGGGCCCTGAACAACAACAGTTCTCAGACAACTTTTCTGTCTGGCAACAGAATACTTTTAAAAATGTTGTGGCTTAAAAAAGGGGCTGCTTGTAACAAACAATACCTCAATGTATGCATCATGTCTTACTTGCCTTTATGTGTAAAACTTTAATTCACTTTGATTTTTCCCTTTTATCAAAGAGTTTTCATGTTTTGAATTTTTTTGAGGGATAATATTTCAACCCTGTACCAATTTTACTACCCTGGGGAGTAAGAGTTTTGAAAACAGTTGAAAACAGTTAAGTGTACAATTCTGACATTTGGTAAAGAGCTTAAACCTTGCATTCTTTTATTTACCCATCATGGGGCTTTCGTCAGGTTTAATGTCTTAGTTGCGACTCGCAGGTCATGATAATTGGTGGCTCATTTCCAGGATATACTTACTTATGTCAAATAAAGACTTGTTTGTTCTTTATGCCACCATGGCTTCGTGTCATCAAAAGAACTTCTTACTATAATACCAAGAAAGGCTTTACTTGCTATGGCAAATTTCATGGCAACAGTACAAAAGTAATACTACAGCTATTGAATACCCCAGAGTGCTTATTCACACCATAGCAAATGAATATGATAACAGATAATCATCTTCTTGCACTAAACAGCAATTTAATATTTTTCACTCTCAACCTGTTACTGTTATTTCCACTTGCATTTTTAGACACATCTCTTTTAGGAGTAACTGCTCCTTTTCCTGTACCTCTGACATCATCTGTTTTTATTTTATTAAAGATATTTCTTGTTCTATTTGTTGCCATGACTTGCTGGTCTTAACAATGATTTGTAACATTTTTCGCCATGCATGTGTCTTGAATGACATAAATTCATAAAGAGACAGCCACTTTGATCATGTTTGCCAGACAGCCAGGTGTTTATAGAAGAAAGACTTAATTTGTCTCAGTCTTATACTTCCAGACACATTAATCTTCTTTTCTGTTACCATTTTTAACTCTTTACCAAACTACAAAATTTCAGACTCGTCCAAACGGAAAGTGTTCGCAGACCAACAAATAAAGATGTGAAATGGTGGTATTAATTGTCTATGAAAGTATAAAAAACCTTGTGGGAAAAGAAGAAAATGCTGGTTACCAGCATTTTCTCCTTTCCCCAGTAAGTTTTCAGATAGGCTCTTTCCTCAGGGTCGTTAAAACTGGGGATTGTTTGGTGAAAGAATAATACAGTGTATTGAAGGGGGAGGGATATGGATAGTTGGTTAGTTGCATTTCTGTAAATGTAATCAGTCTCTATTCATTTATTATGAATATGAGTATGATATAGCTTTTTGTGGCATATTTCGTGCAACAGCAATGACTTTGGAAATTGATTGATTGATTGATTCATTCATTCATTCATTCATACCAAGCCCGACAGAGCAGTCAGCAATGGACAGGATTTGAGACTAAGGAGTTTTTAGTTTGAATCCCCAATTCAGCCAATTCTTTCTGATGTTCACAGAGTTACTGTGACAGGATCCATTCCACTCTCACTGCAGATCATTTTTTTCAACATTGGTTTTGTGGGAAAGTAGCCAGTAGCTAAAATGAGAAGAGTATTATGTGACCTATATGGACAGGTAAAAGAAACTCAAGTAAAGGATGGATAGGACTGGTGCACTGGCTACTGTGATATAACTGATTAAACACCAAACAAAATTAAAATGATTCATTCATTCATGTGGTTGGATTTGTAATCTAAAGGTTTTTGATTGCTGATGATACCTATTGTTTGTTTGGAATGCCCTTGGGCAACATAGTGCAGGACCTCTGGCCAGTACTAGTATTGTAAAGGCAGGAACTACAAGAAAAGTGTGCTTTCTTGGCTGACGTAACTGAATTACTTATGATAATGGTATGAGATACCATCAGATGAACTTTATGGGAAACAGTAACCTGACAATTTATATCTTTAGAAGCTTTACAGATGTTTGGTATAAATAATTGTCAGGCAACTCTTAAACCTTTACCAAATAATACTGATATCTAACAACTCCGAGGAAGATGGCGTTTGAAACCATTAGGGGGAAAAAAAAGAACATGCTGGTAACCAGCATGTTCTCCTTTTCTCACGATGTTCACTACTCTTTTAAAAACAAACTCCTTTATTTGAGCCAAATTTGGTATGTCATCTGCATATGCTTTTTATTTGGACAAGTGAACAACATTGGTGTCAGGTTAGAAACTCTGAACATTTTAGTATTCCTTACTTTCTTTGCATGACTTCTTGCTGTCGCATGGTTGAAATAATTTGAGTACTGCAATCCACATAGGCTGACCTAGGCCGAAACTTGTTGCTTTTGGTAAATTTTCTGCATCTCAAAGGACCAGTCTACCTCATGATTCAGTTGATTGTTAGACATAATAGATTTATGGATCCATAATAATGTCATGACTTGCTTGGTATCGTGCATAATAGAGATGCATTAAGCCCCCTTTTTCCAGAGGATGGCTCTTTTGTAAGTCTTCAGTTATTAGTAAAATGTTAATAATTATGGTCCACTAAAAATAATAATGGAGCTCATGAAACTGTTGACTAAAACTTGAATCTGTGATTGGAACAATGATTTGATAAGAATGAAAAGATATAAAACAGATATTTCCAATATATATTGCGATCGATCCTCCAAATGTACAAATGAAACATACATTATCCAATAAAAGTATTAAAAACATTGCAGTTATCCAAGTTCTCTAATAATAATAATGTGTGTAATCTTAAGTGTTAGCTTCCATTGTTATTTATTGCAATGAAAAGTCTATGGGGAATAACTCTGAATTGTAATTAACTCAACAGCATGACCTTTTGTGTCAGTTAATTTGTAACTGCATTGTCTAATACAGAATAACTCATGGAAAACATTTCTTTATTTTCTTTTTACGTTTAAAGTCATATTAAACAAGTGGCTAATCAAAAAAGAAGGTGTGTCTGTAAGTTTTTTGAGGAGAAGGCGTAAGATCAGATTGCAGAATGTGCAACTCTGTATTTAACCCAAGGTATGAATAATGGACTATAACTGGTATGACTGAAATGCTGTTGAAAGCAATGTAATACATCATTCAAGCAAACAACTCTTTGCCAAATTACAAAATTTTTGACGCGACCAAATGGAGAGCATTTGCAGATGACGAAGATGTACTTCAAAGAAAACATTATGAGAAAAAGAAAAATGCTGGTTACCAGCATTTTCTCCTTCTCCTACAATGTTTTCAAAAGTCTTCTTTCACAGTATCATTAAAAAACAGGATTGTTTGGTAAAGGATTATGCAGCCTATGGGCAAAAGTTCCCACCAAAATCATACATAAAAGAGTAATAAGTATATTTAAAGGCATCAAATCAATATGGCATTAATTGCAACAAATAAGCTGGTCAATGACTTTCAATCAAGCAAATTAAAAGGAGATCAAAACCCTGTATTTCTAGGATATCACCGGTCATATCTTGGTCTTCGAGTTGAAGTCCCTTTACAAAAGACTATCTTATGAAATGCTTTTCTGAAGTCATCATTGAAGATGGTATACAAAATGGGATTCAGACTAGAATTGGCATATCCAAGCCAGATGATAAATGCTTGAAAATGAGTATCTAGTGGGCAGTTTTCACAAAAACTTCTAATTGTATACATAAACAAAAAAGGCCACCAACAAAAGCAGAAACAAGCCATGATCATTGCCATTCGCTTTGTAGCACGCTGTTCACGAAGTTCATACTTATGTTTAACTGTCATTGAACCAGATGTACCACGTTTCCATGGAAAAAAGATGGCTTTGTTCGAGCGTGATTTCTGAACATATTTACAATCACTGTCCACTTCCATGTGTTCTTCGTTAGATTTGATACTTTTCTTTGATGGACTTTTAGCTGGTCTTGTATTTGTTTTCACTTGCTTATTCTGATCGTAATCTACAGTTAAATTACAGTTCTTCTGTTTACAGTTACTTTTTAAATCATTATTATGCAGTGTTTCTGGTGGAAGCGTATTACTCACACATTTACTATCAGTATGATCTGTTATTTCAATGGTTAGTTGCGGCATCTTGTTGTTGTAATCGATATCACTATGTTCATTGTTTTGATGATCCAGCTTGCCTTTTTTATTATCTGCCAGTAGCTTTTGGTTCTCCATAGAGTTTTTGGTAGGCTTAGTTGTTTTTGCTCTTGTACCATTTTCTGCCTTTGATGGTGTTTTACAGTTTACTGGTGTTGTTTGTGTAGATGCAGCCCTCAATTCTACATCTGTCTTTTCCTCACTGTCGCCATCATCATTTCCATGAGAATCATTTTCATAGTCACTCTCGGATGGATACAGGACACGTTTTCTCATAGGCTGCATGGATCGGGTTCGTTTCTTTAGAACAATAAAAATACGGACATACAGAAACACCATCAAGCAAGTTGGAATTACAAAGGATCCCATTGCTGAATAAACAACGTAACTTTTGGACATAAATAGTATGCATTCCTGTCTGTTTATATCAGGAGCATAGATAAAGAAACTGGGTATCATGTCTCTCCAACCAATAAAGGGTGCCACTGACACAATGATGGAAAACATCCATACAAATATGATATACACTAGAGCCCTTGTTGGGGATTTCCTCTCATGATACCAGACTGGGTACACTGTAGCAGTGTATCGATCCACAGCTATGGTGCACAAACCCCAGATTGATGCTGTGCAGTAGAGAACATCAATACATAACCAAATTGTACACATGATCTCGCCAAATACCCAATATCCCAAGAGGTCATAAGTCGTTGAGACTGGTAACACTGATAATGCTAACAGCAAGTCACTCACAGCTAGATTTCCTATGAGACAGTTAGACATAGATCGAAGTTTCTTGAACCTATAGAGGGCCAGCAAAACCAAAAAGTTGCCAAATATGGTAACAAATGTTATTATACTCAGTAGCAAGGCCACAGTTACAAATGTAACAATTGATGAATATTTTAATGAGCACACAGGCGATATTAGAAGCCATCTTGTGCTGTTAGAGTCACAGTATCCTGTAATGGCACTGGAGTTGTTTATGTCTGCAGACATTTTCAGGCCTGGTTATGAATATTGATAGTACAGTATTTGAATACACAGATTGTTTAGTTTTTTCCTTCATACAGTGTTAGAAACCACTGCTGCTTGTCTCAGCTTCAGCTGTTCTTTTGCAAATTGTAAGTTCAATTTCATTCAGAATCTAAAGGTATTTTCTTGAAAAAAAAAATCCATTATAACTAAGGTAATTTGTGTGTCACTCTTACGTTATCTTGCATTCATATGATATTTGGTCATATGACAATGAATAAGTATTTAGTCGTTAATTATACTGTCTTGCAATGGCTGAAACATGAATTCCTCTCTGTGAAAAAAAGTGTTAGAAAGAAACAGTCATCAAACGTAATGGAGTTAAGGGCACTTATATCATTCACTATTCTACCATTGTATCGTACAATTACCTTGATTACATTGTAAGGAAGCATTCAAGACTCACTGTTCACTCATGGGATTTATGTCCCAGAACTGTCCATAATTATTGGAATCTTATGAAATGTGGTAAAAGCACATTTATTCTGGTCATTATATGGTGTATCTTATTGAAAGTTTATACAAAATCACAGGGGAACTGTTCCATATGTTATACCTCTGCAATTACGGTATCCTTGCCAGAGGATGCTGTTAAGACAAATTACTTTGGATGATGGTCAGTTGAATATCAATTGAGGCAGTCCAGTTCCACAAATTACAGCTTTCATATTCCTAAGACCTGGTTTTCTTATAGCTCTCAGCTTGTCCCACTATTGAAGACAGATAAGAGTATCCACTAGGTTTGTTTCATAGTTATGAAGTGGGTTGCACTGGAACCAAACACAAATATGGCAACAGCTGTTTCATTTGGTAAAACTTCCATGTAACACTGGAGGGAATATACTAATATTGTTTGCAGTCTTTTTGAAGAGGCTTTCAAGTGTATGAAGTTGATTCAATGCATCTTCGTTTAAAGTCCCATTGCTGCAGTGTGTTCTCCATAGAACACCTTGCTATAACCCTTTCTCCTGAACACCTGAAAGAAATAAAGAAATGTTTGTGACAATTGAAAGAAAGGAATCATTACAGTGGGCATGTTTAACCCTTTACCACACAATCCCAACTTTAAATGGCCCTGAGAAAGGAAACTTTTTGAAATTATTTTTGGATTGCTAAACAGTAATTTCTCCTCTTTCCACAGTGTTTTCTACCCTTCCAAAAACGAATTTCAAATCAAGACACATTTATTTTGTCATCTGTAAATGCTTTCTATTTTGACTCGTCTAAAATTTTGTTGTTTCGTAGAATTAATGTGATTATGAAATTTATTTATACTTTTTACTCTTTATTAACCCTTTCCCAAACAATCCTGTGTTTTGATGACTCTCATGAAAAGGGAATTTGAAAACAGCGTGGAAGAAGGGGCAAAAATGCTGGTTACCAAACTAGCGATTTCTCCCTTTTCCAAATTGTTCTCCTCCCTATCAAAGAAAATCCCTATTGTTTGGCTGAAAGTGTGGCTGAAAATGCTTTTGATATGGATAAGTCTAAAATTTTACTGTCTGATGAAAGGTTAACTTCCTTTTGGAGACAAATCTACAAGAGACTACTTTGAAAACATTCTTGTAAAATTTGGAGAAGTAACATGTTGGAATAATTACTTTACAAAAAAATGCTCAGAAATATGACAAATGGAGAAATTGCTCATTATATACAGTTTCTCATTTCCCCCACAAATGATGAAAAAAAAAAAAGAAATTGTCATCTATGGAAGACACCAATACAATCTGTTTTTATTTTCAGATTTCTAGACTAGTGTGGTAACTGTATTTGTATAACTTTAGTATATACATGTATCAATATCATGCTTAACTCCACACAGTCCTGAGATTTTAACGACCCTGAGGAAAAAGCCTTTTGAAAACATCGTGGGAAAAGGAGAAAATGCTGGTAACTAGCATTTTCTCCTTTTCCCACAATGTTTTCTACCCAACTAAAGACAATTCCCATCGTTTGAGTCACATAAAAAGTGCTGTCTGCAAATGCTTTCATTTTTGACGTGTCTACATTTTTGTCGCTTGGTAAAGAGTTTAAGTGGCTGCTGACTCTTTAAAGGCACACTAGCTGCCAAATGTACACAATTTGGGGGGAGAGGGTTACATCAAATTGCAAATTTAATTCGTACTATTTTAAAGTTTGGATATTTTTATTAGTCTGTTAACCCTTTACCACACAATCCCAAGTTTTAATGACCCAAGCAAAAGGACTTTTGAAAACATTGTGGGAAAAGGAGAAAATGCTGGTAACCACCTTAAATTTGTCCTCTGCAAATGCTTTCAATTTGGACCAGTCTTAAATTTTGTCGTTTTATAAAGAGTTAATATGTTGCAGTGGAATCTGTCAATGTTCCAGCAACAGTTACTGCTGGCAGAAAAATGTATTGTAAAACTAGAACAAAAGTTGGACCTTTGACAGATTGCACTGTAACATGTTGTCTGACTCTAAATAATGTCCATCCTGTTTAATGTTATAAATAAAATTTGTCTGCATTTTGACTTCCAAATAGTTTACTTTTGGCCACTAGTCTGCCTTTTACATTTAGTAAGCTAGATAAATGAGAAAACATTTCTCTCCACAAAGCGGCACAAACACTGTATTTAACTCTTAACCATATGACAAAATTTTAGACTGGTCCAAACTGAAGGTATACTACAAACTAAATCTTGCATGAATTAGGAATGTTTTCTTTGAAAGGGTGGAAAACATTGTGGGAAAAGGAGAAAATGCTGGTTACCAGCATTTTCTCCTTTTCCAACAGTGTTTTCAAAGGTCCTTTTCCTTTTGGTCATTAAAACTCGGGATTGTGCGGTAAAGACTTTTACTCTTTACATAACAGCAAAGTTAAAGACTTGCCCAAATGGAAGGCATTTGCAAATGACATATCAAATGTGGCTCAAATTATGGTATTTGTCTTTGAAAGGGTAGAAAACATTGTAAGGAAGGAGAAAATACTGGTTGCCAGCATTTTCTACTTTTCCCACAATGTTTGCAAAAGTCTTGTTCCACAGGGTCATTGGAAAATGGGATAGTTTAGTGAGGAGTGAGACAGCTTTGCCTGAATTGCAAAAAAAACCCACAAGACAGTGCTTAACATTGTGGCCTATGATGTGGCAACCACTTTTTCCTCCTTTTCCCAAAATATTTTTTTAACCCTTTTAGAGACAAAAACTTATAAAATGATCTACTGGTACATTTAATTTGAAATCTTCGACTGTTTCCATTTTGGGCAAGTGTAAAATTACTGGCCTAGAGAAATAGGACTTTTGAAAACCTTGTGGGAAAAGGAGAAAATGCTGGTAACCAGCATTTTCTCCTATTCCCACAATGTTTTCCACCCTATCTTACACAACTTCTAGAATTTGAGCCAAATTTAATTTGTCATCTGCCAACAATTTGGGTTTGGGCGAGTTCAAAACTTTCTCGTGTGGTAACGTTTTAATATATAGGTCAAAAAATGTAATTTTGGAGTCAGTCTATATAGATTTCTGAATTTCTCTTAAGGGTCATCATTTTACTAACTGTAATCTTCCATCCTCAAGAGAAAAGCTGGGAGACTTGCAGCTTCATGTGATTCCCTTCTGAACTTGAATATTCACAAAGCCAAAATGGTATTGATTACACAGAGGGGAAAAAAATAATGTTTCTGTCCAAAACTTGAGCGAAATTGCAGTGAATAATGATTCCAGGCCAGAGGTGGAATTATTCTATCATTTACAAAAATTGAAATAATTTGTTTCTTCTTCGCCTGATGTCCCAAGAACGACATTGATAATGAGCGCTTAAAGAGGTGCTGCTGCGATCATATTAACCCTTTACCACATTATGCCGACTTTTAACGACCCTCGGAAAGAAGCCTTTTGAAAACATTGCTGGAAAAGGAGAAAATGCTGGTAACCAGCATTTTCTCCTTTTCCCACAATGTTTTCTACCCTATCTAAGAAAAATTGTACCTTTTGAGCCACATTGAAATTGTCATCTGCAAATGCTTTCAATTTGGACCGGTGTAAAATTTTGTCTTTTGCTCAAGAGTTAAAGGACCATTCTACCTCATGATTCAGTCAGTTACCAGACACATTGGTTCCCTATTACATGACAACTTACTTGGCATAATGCACAATGAAATGCATTAAACTCCCTTTAACAGAGTACTCTTTAGCCCTTTACCAGACAACAAAATTTTACAATTTTCCTGATTAAATGCATTTGCAGACAATTTAATTGTGGCTCAAATAATGGAATTTGTCTTTGATAGGGTAGAAAACATTGTGGGAATAGGAGAAAATGCTGGTTACCAGCATTTTCTCCTTTTCCCACAATCTTTTTAAAGGGCTTCTTTTACAGGGTCGTTAAAACTTGGGATTGTGTGGTAAAGGGTTAAATTAATGCATGTTCATTCATAGAAGGTCCATTTGCCACAGTTCTCTCTTTAACCCTTTCCCAAACAAGCCCTGGTTTTCACGTGTCTGCAGTACAAGTCTTTTGAAAACACTGTGGGAAAAGGATAATTTGCTCGTAACAAGCAATTTCTCCTTTTCCCACAGTGTTTTCTACCCGTTTTGAGACATTTCTGCCATTTTCATCAAATTTAAAATTGTCGTCTACAAACTCTTTCAATTTGGACTAGTCCAAAATTTGTCGTCTGGAAAAGGGTTAAGGCATGTTAGTGTGACTCACTATGCTTTGCAGACAGTGTAGGTTACACGCTTTTAAAGACCGTGTTAATCAAATTCAGACTGCACAGATTTTGGTTTATCCATAGTGACTTTAATGACTCACTAATATCTTTTTTATCGCTTTTGAGGCTGCATATAGAGAAATGGCTGAAATTCAGCTTGAAGTATCTTTTTTAAAACACCTGTGAATGTAGAATCAATGAAAACTGGTATGAAGAATGATTTTTAGTCAATTTTTGGAAAAACATGTCTTGTCAGTTCTTTTCTTACTGTTTACTATTACTGTATATTTTTTTCTCTGAATTCTCTTACCATTTTGAACAATACAGATCCTTTCATCACAGCTGCTGTGTTTAAAGCAATGGAATAGATAAGTAAAGATCCTTATATCACAGTGATTTTGTTTAAAGCACTGGAATTGATTAGTTTTTGTTTACTTATGTATCCACAATCTGTTGTTTATGTATTTCGTTAATCACCAGGCAGCAAAAGCTGTCACATTTTCTAGATATCAAAACTAATGTAAGCAGCCTACTCATAAAAGAAGTCTACATGCATTATATTTGCAAACATTTTCAAATTTACCAACAGACACCAAGTATATTTTATAATTTTGAATTTTTTTGAATATTTTAGTAATTTTGATTACTAAATTTTAGGGATGTTGTACTTTAACAATTTCATGAAAGCTTTAATCTGTTAATTAGACAAATTTGATGAAGGACCTATTATACCGGTGGGAATTTAATTTTTTTAAGCTTTCTGTTAATGATAAGTCTTGGCCCATATAGATATTATCTTAAAAAAAAAACAGCTTTTGTCATTTTAATTAGCTAAAGTACTTAGCCCTTAGGCTGCTAAGTGCGACTCGCTGAGTCCTTTTGCGGATAGTGTAGATCAAGATCAGACTGCACAGAACGTGCAGTCTGATTTTGGATCTAAGCTGACCATTAAGGAGACTTTTTATTTCCAGAAATAAGTTTGAAATAGTATTATTCAGGCTGGTTTGAAAATTTCACTTATTTTAAAAGCAGGATACACTTAAAGTGATTTTCATGGCTGATACAGAGATAATGGTTTCACTTGTGAGTTACAAACTATTCTGTTTTAATGGCTTACCAAACAGTCCTGGGTTTTAAACATATTTATTTTTACATCAATTGAAAAACAAGTTTTTGTAACTTATACTAATCTTTCTTGATTCTGTTTACTAGAAACCACACCAATGCTTGTGTCAAATGTGTGGACCAATGAAAAGTCCCAAAGTTTTTTTGAAGGAACAAAGTGCTGGTTATCAGTATTTTTTTCCTTTTCAAATAAATGTCTTTTACCCACTCACAGTCAAAGTCAATCATTCTTGCCACATTTAATGTGTCAGCTCATTGCTTTCAAAATAGATGAGTCTAAAATTTTGTGGAAGCAAAGAGTTAAGTTATTTATGATGAAATTATTAAATGTACAAGTTGGTTTCTTTAAAAAAAAGAAGCCAGGAGAGGTCAGCATCCATGTTTTCAAATAGCTTATTGCTTTTAATTTCAGTACATTTTGGTACATGTAAACAAATAAGTAAGGCATTATATGATTGCCGCTGTATAAAAGGGAGAAACCTTTTATGCATTACATGACAGACACGTGACCTTCTTCCCACATTTTCAAGTGATCTTTTCCCGCGTTGTTCTCTTTTTTTAACGAAATTCTTCTTTTGTGTGTGTAGCTTTATTTCTTTAATGAAAAATTACAACTACTGGAAAGGTTATTTGCAATCAAATCAACAAAACAAATCCTTTTTGAAATCTGTCGTATAAAAACAAAACACATCTATTTTCTATTTCAGTTTTTTGATTTCGGTTTATTTATAAAACCATGACGAAACAGACTGTGTATCAGAACAATTTTGCAAAAAAGCATGGAGTTGGGCAGCAATTTCTGAGGCAGTCTGCCTTTTAAACTCACCACTGTTGGAGAGGTCTGACCTCTCCAATGATCCAGGATTGAAACCAACCATTTACAACAATTCACTATCTTGACGTTAATTATTAAATCGTTAAAGCACTGGGCACAACTGAGGTGTCTTGTGCAGAAACTGAACTCTGATTTTGAGGTATACTCTCTGATATTTGTAAAAAACTAAGGCAAAAATTGGCTGGAAATTTGTGAATGTAGGTCTGTTTTCAAGACTGAAAATGTCACAGTAATTCATTTAGAGAATTCTAGATTTAGGTTTTTTGGGAGGGAACTGAAAATGTCACTGTAATTTATTTAGCAAACTCTAAATACCAGACAACAAAAAGTAAATGTGGCTCAAATGATGAGATTTGTCTCTGAGGGGGATGAAAATGTCAGATTACCAGCATTTCCTCCTATTCCTGCAATGTTTTCAAATGGCTTCTATGCCTCAAGAATGCAAAAACAAGGGTACATGTAGTTAACCCTTCGCCGCTATATCACGAGTTTTAACAATCGTAAGAAAGAAGCCTATTAAAAACTTCATGGGAAAATGAGAAAATGCTCGGGTTACCAGCATTTTCTCCTTTTCCTACACTGTCTTCTACCCTGTCGAAGACAGATTCAATCACTTGAGCCACATTTAAATTGTGCTCTGCAAATGCTTTCAATTTGGAGAAGTCTTAAGACTCTGCCATTGGGTGTGTTAACGAATTAACCCTTTCCATACAATGCCACCTTTTGACGCCCCTGGGAAAGAAGCCTTTTGAAAACATTGTGGGAAAAGGAGAAAATGCTGGTAACCAGCATTTTCTTCTTTTCCTATAGTGTTTTCTACCATATCAAAGAAAAGTTGCACCATTTGAGCCACATTGAAGTTGTTGTCTGCAAATGCTTTCAATCTGGACAAGGCTAAAATTTTGTCGTCTGGTAAAGGGTTAAGAGATTACTACATGAAGGAGACATTCTGAAAATTCTCCAATATAATGAACTTGTATACAATATTTAGATGAATTTAGTGTCCAAGATAACTTTGTAGTTTGATCTACTTTACAGTTTATCAATTCTATAAATGATAGTCAACATCATACAGGTTCACAACACACACAGTCTGAAATATAAGTATTTCTTACACCATGTCTTAACTCTTTATTTCTCTTTGGAAGTGTAGAAAACATTGGGAAAAGAAGAAATTGCTGGTTACCAGCATTTTCTTCTTTTCCTACAATGCTTTCAAAAGGCCCCTTTCCCAGGGTCGTTAAAACTCAGGATTGCATGGTAAAGAGTTAAATGTATATGTTACCTATATATTCATATACATATTTATTAATTAATGGGATGTTATTTGAACATCTATTGAGCGATTCCTGGAACTTGGCCCAGCTATCAATCTTCCCACATGTCTATAAACGGAACCTGTCAGCCATGGAAGACATATCCCCCTAAATTAATCCTTGTGTCCCGTATAAATGCAGAATTTCTCCCCAACAAAATGCCAATTATATTGAGTGGTACAATATTCATGGTAATGTTCAAAAAATATACCATGGTGCTTTGTCAAAAGCGAACAATAGTATTGTAATGTCAAAAGCATGCAATACTGTATTTTCAAATTCATGGATATTGGTGTTCAGGGATGTTAAATATGAAATGGCCTGTTGTATAAAATTACAGGGTGTGATGACAAATATACTGTAATATTCTGAAAAAGATGTTGAGGTTGGGTTGCCAGAAACTATAAGATTGTCAAAGTTCCTGATCAGCTTGTTTGAACTTGTCCCTGAAAATGAGTTCATTAATACCAGGGTGATACATGATACATAGTGATATATGGCCACATCATTTAACCCTTTGCCAGACAATCCTGAGTTTTAATGACCCTGAGAAAGAAGCCTTTTAAAAGATTGTGGGAGGAGGAGAAACATACTTGTAACCAGCATTTCTTCCCTTTCCCATCATGTTTTCTACTCTTACAACTCTTGTATATCCCTACAACATGTGGCTCATGGAAACTCAGGAAAAGGAGGTGTTGCTAGGTGCAGATAGTCGTTTTATCACATCAAAATTGACTGGTTGTGTCACTCTGAGTATAGTTTTTGGCTTGCCTAACATTTTAGTGTTGCTAGTACAGGTATCGGTTAATTAAGAAAAGAAGCATTTAAAGATTTGTGTAAACTTTAATTATTTTTATTACTGGTTTCCTTCAAGGTAAAGATAGATCAGGATTACCCCAACTTGTGAGAGTTTGAATCTGTGTATTCAGAACATTGCCTGGGCATGTGATCTCCATGACTGCTTAAAACCTAATTAGTACTTTTGTAATTGCCCTCATGGTTTATTTATTGTGCCCCATAACTCACAACCATGGTTTATTGAACAATAAACCATGATAGCAAGAAGATTTCTTAAATGATTTTGCTTATCACAGGATTTGAACAGATCTTAATCACAGGATTTGAACACAGAACTTAATCACAGGATTTGAACACAGAACTTTCTGTGTGATAGGCTGACATTGTAAGCTCACACCACTATTTGGACATGCATCGGAAAAATTTTGTGTGCAAGCAGTTCTGATCACAACAAATGACTCATTTAATCTGTGCCTCCATTCTTGTAAGGCACTATTTGGTTTCTTGAGATTTTGGTATTCCAGCTTACACATACTAGTAATTCACAACAAGGTCTTGTATTCAGAAAACCCATTCTGCACTCTACTATTTTCTATAAGGCCAGAGGAAAACAGAAAAAAGCCGCCTACAATCACTTAATTCTGCCCTTCTTTCTCCAAGATATCTAACATATCCTTGACAGCTCCATTAGACCATATGATTTGAATCCATGCCTTTATAAGCAGTTTTATCGTTTTCTGTCTTTCCAGAGAAATTCAATCTTCTTTGTGAGGTCCTGTGTGGCTTTCATTACTCCTAAGGGGTTAGCATAACACTGTAAATATAATTTACTATTTGTAGTACAAAATATTGACTTCTAGTTGTGTGAATTCTGAATTTAAATCTTTACCAGACAACAAAATTTTATACTCTTTGAAAGCCTTTGCAGACTGCCAATCAATTGTGACTCAAATGATAGTAGTTGTCTATCAAAGAATACAGAGTACCTATTGTAGGAAAGGATTGATTGTATGGTGTTTAAGGCTGTTTTCAACATTATTTCAGTTATATCATGGTAGCCAGTGTACCTATCCATGCTTTCCTGGAGTTTCTTTTACCAGTACTTCACACAAATATTCTTTTCAAGCCACTAGCTGCTTTCCCATATAACCATCATGGAAACAATGGTCAGCGGTGAGAGAGGAATGAATCCTGTTGCAGTGACTATCATCAATCCTCAGAAAGAAATTGGTCGAGCCGGGAATCAAACCAGCGACCCCATATTCTCAAGTCCTGCCGGTAACCAGCATTTTCTCTCCTTTTCCCAGAAGGTTTTCTTTACCTTTACAACAATACCATCATGTGAGCTAAATTTAACCCTTACAGTGTTGAATTTATGAAATGGACCTTTTCATTGAAGAAAAGCATCCAAAATATTGTCATTTCATGGCCGTTTTAGCCAGAAAATGTAATGAAGTAGCTGACAGTGTAGATCAAAGATCAGGCTGCACGTTCTGTGCAGTCTGATCTTGATCTACACTGTCAGCAAAAACAAGTTAAGTTGGTTCCAGCACTTTAAGGGTTAAATATTGTCTGCAAATGCTTCCACTTTGGACCAGTCAAATTTTTTGTTTGTTTGGTATAGGGTTAACTCTACCAAACAACGAAATTTTTAACTGGTCCAAATTGAAAGCATTTGCAGACAACAAAATAAATGTAATTGAAAAATTAAATTTGTTTTAGAAAGGATAGAAAACATGTGGGAAAAGGAGAAAATGCTGGTTACCAGCATTTTCTCCTTTTCCCACAATGTTTTCAAAAGGCTTCTTTCACAGGGTCATTAAAAGTTGGGATTGTGTGGTAAAGAGTTAAAAGGACTCTGTATAAAAAATAGTTTGTAAGTTAATGGGTCCATGGTTAAAAACTGTAATTAGAAGATATCATTAAATATTCCATGAACTCTTTCACTACTACCTCAGGAAATTCCGTTTTTTTTCTTCGAGGTCTAAAAGAAGATTCAAACTGCCATTGAATATCTATTGCATCATAGTCTAGCATCTGGTAGCAGTTGGTGTAGATCAAAGATCAGACTACACATTCTGTGCAGTCTGATCTTGATCTACACCATCTGCAAAAGGTACTAATGTCGTCATCAGTAGTGAAAGAGTTAATACAGAGACTGATTTTAGAGGCACCCCCCACCTCCTCATAAATGGTAGATTAATTGTCCATGGTTACAACCTGGGATGTGGTAATGGAAAGATATCTCATTAAATATTCCATTATTGTACAGACTAATCATAGACACCCACATTTTAAAAAAAAAAAAGGCAACACAAAAAATCTAGTACCAGTAGCACGAAGATGAAAGTGAAAGCAATATTAGGCAAACACTTGTTAGTAAAATTATTACTGCTTTTCCCACAATTTGATAAAAAAAAAAGATCTATTGAGGCATGAAAATTTTCATTTATATTGTAGTAATGAGCAAAAACTAAAATAGATTCAATATTGAATAGCTCCATATATAAAATTTGCAGTTACATGGCTAAAGAAATGCTGAAAGTATCTGTAAAACCAAAATGATCAAACACTTAAACTGCTGAAGAAAATTTCCTGCCACAAGTAAAAACCATGAGATTGCCATTTCAAAGTTCTTTCACTGGAAAATCCCACCATATTGGAGTGTATATAATGAGCCATGCTCTGGAAAAAGGGGGCTTACTGCATATTCGTGATACATTATACCAAGTAAGTCATCACATAAAAATGAATCCATAAAATCCATAATATGTAATGATCAAATGAATCATAAGGTACACTGATCCTTTGACATACAGAAAATTATGCACAGCAAACAGTTTCAACCCTTGTCAACCTATCCGGACTGCGCAGGCTGACGACTGGGTCAATACCTTTTGCAAAAATTAATGCATTAAGACCTCTTTTCACAGAGCATGGGCTCATATAGATTTAAAAAAAAAAAAAAATAGAATGCATATTTTGTGCAGTCTGATCTTGATCTGTATGTCCATAAAGCACATTTAGTTGCGCTTAGCAGCCTAAGGGTTAAATGTTTAAATCTTTACCAGACGACAAAATTTTACACCAGTCCAAATTGAAAGCTTTAGTAGATGGCAAAATAAGCGTTACTCAAAAATTGAAATTTGTTTCGAGAAGAGTAGAAAACATTGTGGGAAAAGGAGAAAATGCTGGTTACCAGCATTTTCTCCTTTTCCCATAAGGTTTTCAATATGCTCTTTCCTTGGGGTTGTTGAAAGTTGGGATTGTCTGGTCAAGAGTTAATAATATTTTAGACATCTGAATTATCTCGTTACCTCCTGAAATAAAGCCACTGACTTCGAAAACATCCTTGTAAACTTTTACGATGGTCAACTTCAGTGAACCCTTTACCGCACAATGCTGCCTTTTAACCCTTTACCACACAATTCCGACTTTTAAAGACCTTGAGAAAGTGGCCTTTTGAAAAAATTGTGGGAAATGGAGAAAATGCTGGTAACCAGCATTTTCTCCTTTTACCACAATGTTTACTAACCTATCAATGACAAATTTCATCATTTGAGTTACCTTTAATTTGTTGTCTGACCAGTCTAAAATTCTATCGTTTGGTAAAAAGTTAACGACTCTGTGAAAGAAGCCTTTTTGAAAACATTGTGGGAAAAGGAGAAATTTTGCTGGTAACCAGCATTTTCTCCTTTTCCCACAATGTTTTCCAGCCTTTCAGAAACAAATCAAATCATTTGAGCCACATTTGATTTATCATCTGCAAATGCTTTCATTTTGAACCTGTCTAAAATATTGTCATCTGGTAGAGGGTTCAGGTTTTACTCTTTACCAGACGACAAAATTCTCGACTTGTCCCGTTGGAAAGTATTTGCAGACAACAAATTGATTGTGGTTCAAATGGGAGGATTCATCTTTGAAGGCGCAGATAGCATTGTGCAAATAGCAAAAAGTTTCAGCCCAGGTCGCAGACTGCACAGGCTGACCTGGGTCAATACTTTTTGCAGATGCATTAAGCCCCCTTTTTACAGTGCATGGCTCATGTCCTTGTCTCAGCCATTCTTCATAATATGGAGGAAAAGTTCTGTCATGCATATTTTCGTGTCAGTTGTCAAGCTGGAGACACCCCAGACTGGGACTTGAATATTTTATAAGTTTTGTCCATCCTACAGGATAATTGAAAGAAAAGAAGTGAGCAGTTATTTATTATAACTTATCCCTGAGCTTATTTGACTTACCAGGATCCATATTCACCAACCATTCTTAAGAATGTTATTGATCTTGTTCTACAAGATGTTCTAAATTTGAAAGTAACACAAATTCTGATTGGCTAAACCAAATGGTTTTAGCCAATCAGAAGTTGTGATACTTTCAACTTTAGAAAATTCTGGAGAATGAGACCAAGAACGTTCTTCAGAATGGTTGGTGAATACGAGCCCAGGTACTTTTTGATGATACGTGGAAAGACTTGTTCAAGATTAGACAAGACAGAACATACAGGACAATCTTAGATTTTGAGAGGTTTGTATATTGACAGATATTTTGCAGTTATTCTGGTGAAAATGGGCTCAAATGCAGTATTTAACCATTTACAATTATCCCGAGTTTGAATCACCCTGATAAAAAAATGTGTTGTAAAAGACATTATGGGAAAGGGAGAAAATGCTGGTAACCAGTATTATTCCTTTACCCTCAATGTTTTCTACCCTTCCAAAGACAAATCACATCATTTAAATAGAATCAAATGTTTCCTACCTCTCAGCCCCTTTTTAGTTGTATATCATTTTCTATCACAGATATCTTTTCAAAACAATATTGTAAGTAAACCCATTTATACTGCAAAGATAAGACTTGAGACTGCAAAACACTAAGAAAAGGGGATATAGATATAGCTTGTACATGCAGTTGCTCTTTGCCATAAAATGTATTCTACACAATTTGAAAAAATAGTTTTTTTCCGTATTGTCCAACATTTCCTCCTTATGAACAGTGATTTCTTTGATGGCTGCCAAAAACTGAAATGCATTTTCTATCTGTCACAATCTGTGCAACCTTGCAGCCATCAGGGGCAACATTTAACATGAAGATACAAGAATGATTACAGTTTCATAAATTAAAGATCAATTGGGTTAAAAACCGGCTGAAAATGAGTATGGATGTATCTTTAACCCTTTCCCAAATGACATATTTTGGACTGGTCCAAATTGAAAGAGTTTGCAGACAACAATTTTAAATTTGATGAAAATGGCAGAAAGTTATCAAAAAGGGTAGAAAACACTGTGGGAAAAGGAGAAATTGCTCGTTACGAGCAATTTCTCCTTTTCCCACAGTGTTTTTAAAAGACTTGTACTGCAGACATGTGAAAACCAGGGCTTGTTTGGGAAAGGGTTAAAACTACTATAGGCTGATGCATAGATCAAGATCAGACTGCATAGAATGTGCTGTTTGATCTTGGATCTAGAGGCTGGATGAGTTAACCATTTACCTCACAATCTCAACTTTTAACGACCTTAAGAAAGAAGACTTTGGAAAACATTATGGGAAAAGGAGAAAATGGTGGTAAACAGCATTTTCTCCTTTTCTCGCGTTTTCTATTCCATCAAAGACAACTGCAAAAATTTTAGCCACTTTTAATTTGGCATCTGCAAATGTTATATTGGTTTAGACAAGACTAAAATGTTGTCATGCGGTAAAAGGTTAAAAAAACAATGTAAAGGTCTTCAAATAATTCATGGAATAGGATTGCAATCTTGCCGATAATATTTTTGTGTTCCTGAAGTCTTACAAGAACAATAAGGTGAAATTCCTTTCAAGTGCTTTCACAAAAAAAAAAGATTCTTCCAGAGAATAAAATCCATATCTCCCCCTACTTTCTACTTTAATCAATCAATTTGAAATGAGTAAACAATGGGCTTTGCAGCATCACATTATATCAGTGGCAGATCTTAAAGACGAATCTTAATTAAATAACTCTCCCTAAACCAGAAGTTCCTTTTAATACAAAGAAGATCTGTTTACGCCAGAATCTCCTTGACATATTTGTAAACTCTTCCATTTTCCAGAGTGAAATTAACTTGCGTTCATACAGAAAAATTGGCTGTTTTCGAAAAGACAAAATTTTGGACTCAGTGTAGCAAATCAAACGCAGTGGCAGATGGTAACATAAATCTAGCTCAAAAGATGACTTCTGTCTTTGACAGGGTAGAAAAAATTGTGGTAAAAGGAGAAAATGCTGGTTACCAGCTTTTTCTCCTTTTCCCACAATTTTTTCCAAAGCTTTGTCTTTCATGGTTGTTGAAAGTCAGGATCTTGTGGTGAAGGGTACATACAAAAAGTAGTATTTTCTTTTACCTAATTCCATGGAATCATAACCTTTTTTGTATCAGTCCTGTCCTGCAGAGAGCTTTAGGACAATCTGTGCTTATTGCAAGGAATTAAACAGTGCTCTTTTTCTGACAAATGATGACATCCATATCCTTCCAAAAGACTTTAGACCAACCAAAATGGTACAACAGTTACAGATGCAAATGTGAAACATATTGAAGGTGAAGCCTTTTGAAAACATTTTGGGAAAAGTAGAAAATGCTGGTAACCAGCATTTTCTCCTTTTCCCACAATGTTTTCTACCCTTCCAAAAACAAATTTTGATTTTTCAGTCACATTTATTTTGTCGTCTGCAAACTCTTTCAATTTGGACTAGTCTAAAATTTTGTCCTTTGGTGAAGAGTTAACTTATACCTCTAACAAATGAAAAATGTCTTGCAGCAAACAACTTCTGGAAAATTTAAGGCTCTCAGCACTTTCAGTTCTTTGATTTTTATGCTCAGCAGATCAAAGGAAAAAAAAAACTAAATACATGTATTGACATTCACTCTGAGGAAAAATTAGCAATTAGCAATGATAACTTTTTCAACTGTATACATGTACCTAGAAGCAAAATTGCCTGAAATACAGCTGTCAAATTCTTTTAACCCTTTACCACACAATCCCTAGTTTTAACGACCTTTAGAAAGAAAACTTTTGAAAACACTGAGGAAAAAGGAGAAAATGCTGATAACCAGCATTTTCTCCTTTTCCCACAATGTTTTCTACCCTTCAAAACACAATTTCCACAATTTCAACCACCTTTAATTTGTTGTCTGCAAATGCAGTCAAAATTGACAAGTCCAAAATTTTGTCGTTTGGTAAAGGGTTAACTCTTTTACCAAACATTAAAAATGTAGCCCTGTCCAAATTAAAAGCTTTTGCAGACGACAGTTTAAATGTGACTAAATGATACAACTCGTCTTTTACAGGGTAGAAAACATTGTGGGAAAAAGGAGAAAAATTGCTGGTAACCATTTTATCCTTTTTCCACCATTTTTTCAAAAGCTCTTTCTCTTCAGTATGTAAAAAAAAATGCAGAATAGTGCATGGCTTTTTAAGCGTTGCATTTTCTATTGTTAAAAATACACTAAATAAGACAGCAAAATGCCATACAAATTTACAAAATGTTTGGATCTTCTTCTATTAATGCTGCACAAGTTTTAATCTTTAGGTTTTTAAATGAACAAAAAGTGTATTTTATCTTTCTGAATATTTCACCAAAACGATAGTTGACAAGAGAAGATTGAAGATCAAACTACATTCTCTGCAGAATATGATTTGGAAAGTAAAATATATGCTAAGTTTTTAAAGACAGTAATATGTCTTATTAACTTACAAAATGTTGGGGCCTTTCTCTAATGCTGCACAAATTTAAATCCTTAGCTTTCTATTTAAAAAAAAAAAGTAATTTTTCAGTCAAGAGAAAGACTTATCTTTTCTGAATATTTCACACACACAAAAAGTTAACAAGAGAAGATTGAAGATCAGACGGCACTCTCTGCACAATCTGATTATGACCTACACTGCAAAAGAAACTCAAGTTGTGCTTCTTATTCAAGGGGTTAAAAGAGAAGCAGGACTGCAAAAGTTAAATTTTATAGCATAACATATAATATATACTCACCTATTTGCTATATATATTTTTTTTTTTTCTTTCAAATACTTTATATAACATTAAATAAAAGAATCCTTAAACAAGCATCCAAGACAATTAGTTTCCTAGGATGAAAGTTGTAATGACAAAACTTTAACACTGGCGTCCTAGCAACTTTTTATTCATCAAAATGAAAAACCCGGTCTTTCAATATAACAGACGTCCACTCAGTACAGCACTGCAATTGACAATACCGATTCAGTCAGGAGTTAACAGGATAGTAAAGCTGTTTGAGCCAGAGGCAAATATTTGCAAGTGAGCTCTGTGTACTGTAAATAAGTACAAACCAACAAGCACAATGGTTTCTATCAGGAAAATCACACCAAAAATTAGAATTCTTTACCCTTGTCCTGCTAAATAAGTGAAACAAAACTTTTAAAACAATTATCCCTTTACCAGACGACAAAATTTTAGACCTGTCCACATTGAAAGCATTTGCAGACAACGATTTCAGTGTGGCTCAAATGGTGCAATTTTTCATTGATAGGGTAAAAAACATTGTGGGAAAAGGAGAAAATGCTGGTTACCAGCATTTTCTCCTTTTCCCACAATGTTTTCAAAAGGCTTCTTTCCCAGGGGCTCTAAAGGCGGCACTGTATGGGAAAGGGTTAAGTAAGAACCCAAAGTGTGCTATTTAAAAGGTATTTTTTGGGGAAAAAGATGATCTCTTTATTGGACAGTTTAGATCCAAGATAAGACTGCAGGTTCTGTGCAGTCCATTCTTGATCTAAACTGTCTGCAGAAGGTCCTGGAGTAGCGCTTAGCAGCTTAGGAGATAAACTTAACCCTTTACCACGCAATTCCGAGGTTAAACCACCCTGAAAGAAGAAGGCATTTGAAAACATTGTGGGGAAAGGAAAAATGCTGATTACCAAGCATTTTCTCCTTGACCCACAATGTTTTCTACTCTATTTTAAAGTCAGGAGTCATGTTTTATGTTGCATTTGTCATCTGCAAATGATTTCAGTTTGGTAGACCTCAAAATTTTGTGGTTTGGTAAGGAGATTACTGTAAGACTCCTAAGCATGACTCAAAGTGTAAATTAAGATCAGATTGAATTAAGATACATCACTGCTCATTTTCAGGCAGTTTTTAACCCCCTTCATCTTTATTTTTGGTCTGTTTTTAACCCATAACATCTTTAATTTATGAAATTATGAAACTCATTCTTGTATCTTCATGCCAAATGTTGCCCCTGATAGCAGGAAGGTTGCACAGATTATGACAGATAGAAAATGCATTTCATTTTCTGGAGACCATCAAAGAAATCACTGACTGTGATGTTTCCAGTTTAAAATCAAAGATTTCCTATAATATATATTTATTCCTTACACCATTATACAATTGTTTTGCTCTCTCTTATATTATTGTTTATGTTTGGGATAACTGGTTTAAAATCACCTACCGTGACGAGATAATTTATAAACCCAACTTGATAACGTTTATATTATCTTGTCACAGTTCGTGGTTTTAAATATGTATTCCCAAAAACAAACAATAATTGTTACTGAAAGGTTTATCGAGTTAGATTTATATATATCAGTAATTCATCTATGTTTACATAGCTGACAAAATTTTGAACCAGTAAAATTTTTACAGTGTGTTTTTAGACTAGCAAAGTTAGTCTATAGGCATCATGATTGACCCAGAGTCAAAGTAAACAAAAAATCCCACAGTTGCCAAAACACTGCCTCACCGTAAAATACTTCTTTCTGTTAGAAATCCTAATTCTGTTATATATGACAATTTTGACAAAAACCACGAAATTTCTACCACTCCAATTTGAATAGGTCTTCTTACAAAGTAATAGACTGAACAAGATGTCATTTATAAGGTACAAGATCTTTGCTTATATGTAAATTATGTGACCTATGCAAAGCAGGCTATTATCAGTTATTCATACACCACTGTAACATTATGAATGAACCTAAAAATAGATACACCTAGGTAACTTGTTGCAAATCCCAGCTGCATTAACTCTCACTGGACAGGGAATCCTGATCATTCCTTCAGTCACTCATTATTTAGATTATTGTGTACAGTTAAACTGTTATGTTAAACTGTTATTTTACGTCTTGAATATTAACCCTTTACCACACAATCCGGAGTTTTAATGACACTGGGGAAGAATCACTGGTAATCAGCATTTTCTCCTTTTCCCATATTGTTTTCTGCCCTTTTGGAATCAGGTTTCATCAATTCAGCCACATTAAATTTGTGGTCTACAACAGCTTTGAATTTCGTTTCGTAAAGAGTTAAATAGTTCACATCTTGCACTAATGGATATTGACTTATTGATTGTATGGTGTTTAACACCGTTTTCACTATTATTTCGGTGATATCATGAAGGCCAGTGCACCTATCCATGCTTTCCAGGAGTTTCTTTTACCAGCACCACTGCGACTCCATGACCATTTGTGGACAGTGTGTATTAAGATCAGACTGCACAGAACAGCAGTCTTTTCTTTGATCTACACTGTCCGATAAGAGGATATATTTTCTCCAAAATGTAACTTCGAAATAGCAATATTCAGGTGTTTACCATTGGCTTGAAAGTTTCATTTAATTTTTCTAGCAGGTTAAGGGTTAAACTTAAACTGGATGATAGTCAACCAATAGCATGCATAGCCCCGGTAGTTCAGTCGGTAGCATACAGGACAAGAGAACAGGAGGTCGCTGGTTCAATCCCTGGCTCGGCCAATTTCTTTCCGAGAATTGATGATAGTCATTGCAACAGGATTCATTCCTCTTTCAAGTTTCGATGGTGGTTATGTGGGAAAGCAGCCAGTGGCTTGGAAAGAATATTGTGCAGAGTACTGGTAAAAGATACTCCAGGAAAGCATGGATATGTGCACTGGCCGCCGCTATATAAGTAAAATAATGTTGAAAATAGGGTTAACCCTTTACTGCACAATGACACCTTTTGACGCCCCTGGGAAAGAAGCCTTTTGAAAACATTGTGGGAAAAGGAGAAAATGCTGGTAACCAGCATTTTCTCCTTTTCCCACAATGTTTTCTACCCCATCAAAGCAAAGTTGCACCATTTGAGCCACATTGCAATTGTCATCTGTAAGTGCTTTCAATTTGGACAAGGCTAAGAATTTGTTGTGTGGTAAAGGGTTAAGCACCATACAATCAGGCAATCAATCAAATTCGCTAGTCTGTCAGTACTTTCAGTACTTTGATTTCTCCCTGGTTGTGAGGATGCACCTTTAAAGGTTAGAGAATCTGTTGCTGGCTGATGATATTCGATCTTGTCACTGGAATGTTGAAGGCTATGGAACTGTGCAAAAAAAAAAATGCACTACTGAGATCAGTGATGAAGATACAGGGCATTCCAGAAGTATGGGTCACATTCTAAGTATTTGTATATCATCAACTACAAACAGTAGCAAGTTGACACTGGTACTTATCTCTAAATTTGTCATATTTTCACTTTGTCATTATTTATCTTGTATGGTGGAAGTGGTGTGCAACAGCCTAGCCCTAGCAGAAATGACTCTTGTGGTCAATGGTAAAAATTTCAACTGAACATACGGAAAACGCCAGGCAACGCACTACAAAGTTATTTGCATGGATGAAATAAGTAAGTTGCAATGTTCCCAGATAATGAATGTCTAAAATTAGTCAAAAAGGGTTACTTCAATTCCAGTTTGCTGATACAGCATGCAGAGGCCAAATTTAAGCCCTATATAAAATCTCAGGATTAATGACAATTTACCTATCAGCTGCAACACTAATTGATATTTATATCTTGTATTCTTCAGTTGATGCTGAAATATCTTCGTCGTTGATCCTAGGAAAACATTCTTTTTGCACAGTTACATTTGTGACAAGAAAGATTATTTTCTGCAAATTCTGTTAGGTAGAAATATCATTAACCAGCAAATGTAAGGTTCCCTCACCTACAAATTTGTCCTAGTTTCAAAGCCATTTTCTAATTCTTATATAGTGGGAATGGTGCATGTCAGCCTTTCAACGGTGGAAATGACTCATGGATGTGACAGTAAAATTTGTTGTGTCTGTGGTTGTGAGGACTAGAGTGGCGGCCTTGTAACCTTAAAGTCCCTGGTTTGATACCCAGGAGTAGGTGTCAACTTTGGGACTGTTCATTGGCACATTAGCACTGGTGTAGTGTCCAGGAAGCTGCAGAGAGATTAGTATAAGTTGCAAGAACTTGTGTCTCAGTCAACATAAAATAAATATGCTTAAAGTAAAATTTCCACCAAACATGAAGTACTCAAGGCTTCATACTACTCAACTATTTGTGTGGATGAAAGTTTAAATGTTGCAGAGTGAAGAAGTGTAAATGCTTAAAATTTATTAAAGAGGGTCACTTAAATTCCAGTAAAATTTCCAAGATTGCAGCAAACAAATGTCTTGTGTGAAGTGTCTTAAATTGGTCCTGTGGAAGTAGTCAATCAGATCAACTCATTTATATATTGGCCCTGCTTTGATGCGTTTGCCCAGATTTTGCTATATCTGCCCTGGCTTGTCAAAGCAATCTTGATATAGACATTTCTAAATTTTGCATTAAATAAATAGATACTAGCAGGTGAGTAACATCTTTTAATACAAGTATTCATTCAAAGTTGTCTTGCATTAAAAGTGTATAATTACTGCTACAAGTTATATGTAATAATAGATCTACATGGATTATCATTGTACTTGACTCTGGTCTTTAATCTTTTTGAAAGCAATTCCATCTTCTAATAATGGTGAGGAATCAAGCGTTGAAAACATTGGAAAACAGTCAGCCTTCTTAATGCTAGGTGTGATAATGTTAATTAAGTTCAGACTGCACAGAGTGACTTTCATGAAACTACTGTTTAATTATTTTCTGTTCAATTTTTTTTCTTTCATTGAGATTGAATTTCTTTTTCTTTTTTTTAAGCACATTAAGTGTAAAACTAGTCAGTATCTCTCTAAACCTCTTTGGTCGTCTTCTCATTTAGTGTTAATGTTAATACTATCATTGGTCATCTCCCGGATGTAACATTGCTGTTGAGGATTTCTCCACACATTCCAGGGATTTCTAGTGTCATTCTGCTTTATCTGACGAAAACATTTCCACGTGAATTATTTCTCCCATACCAACCTTTCATCGAATTACAGATACATTAGTCGGGAAATAAACTGGTAGCTATTTCATTGGAATTGATAAATGTATTGTCATGAGAGGCTTTGTGCCTTTGTGCTGCATACATGTACATCTGGTTAATCATGAAATAAACTATGTTTATCGGCCATATATTGTAGGTTTTATTGTCAGAGCAGCATGATTGCAATTGATTATATTTATCAAGTGACTTGCTTATATAAGTTATATTGCATTTACGTCAATTTATGCTTGCTAATGGCAGTATAGGCAGCTATCCCGAGTTTTGAATTGGCCATTGGTCAGTAATAGCTGTAAAAGTATATTGCTTTCTTGTAATCTTGTCTTGATCCAGCCAAATTTCTGCCAAATTTGACCTGATTGATTTCTCGATATTCCTAGGGATGCTTCTTGCATAATTTTATATGGTCTACCGTATATTGAGCCGTCTGCTAATGTGGTGAAAACTATTGCTTTATCACTTTAATATGTTACTTCGAAAATGGAATATTGCAATGATATTTATTCCAATATATGTTCCAATATTTCCTATTCAACTTGGTTGGTATTGACCTTTTGGCAAAGATGGAGATCACACTGCACAGAATGTTCAGTTTGCTTGATTTGTCAAGCTTGTATGAAAAACATTTTTGTGAGTTTCAGTATATTATATTTTCAGTGGTTGAAAAACGTTAAATTTGTATGTGCCATAAAAAGGGGGCTTGATGCATCTGCAAAAAGTATTGACTCGGGTCAGCCTGTGCAGTTTGCGCAGGCTGACCTGGGCCAAAACTTTTTGCTACTGGTCAATTTTCTGAATGTTCAAGGACCAGTTTACCTCATGATTGAGGCAGTTGTTAGACAAAATGGACTTTATGGATCCACGATCATGTGATGACTTGCTAGGTATAATGCATCACAAAGATATATTAAGTCCCCTTTTCACAGAGCATGGCTCATATATTTGGTGCTGAAAGAGTTGATATTCGTACTTAATCCTTTAGCACTTGTAAAAATACTAGACTAGTCCAAACTGGAAGTATTTGCAAATGCTATGTTAAATGTGGCTCAAATAATGTGGCTTCTTTATAAAAGGGCAGAAAACCTTGTGGGAAAAGGAGAAAATGCTGGTTAACAGCATTTTCTCCTTTTCCCCCCACAATGTTTTTAAAAGCCATCAGGTTTCCAGGGTCGTTAAAACTTGGATTGTGCGGTAAAGAGTTAACCATAAAAGAGAGCAAAGTTTGATCAACTGTCCAATATGTCCAATATGTGTCTTTATGGATAATTATGGAAAAAAAGTTTCGAAAACGTAATAGTTAGGTCCCTGACTCTACTATTTCAGAGACTGAACGTACCGTTAGATGGATTACGTCCTGTCCTAGCCTGGATTTCAAGTGGCTCAACGCCTAATCCATAAAGAGCTTTATTCTAGCTTATTTATTGTTCTGTTGCGAGTGTTTCATCGAATTATTGATGCTTTACTGGAGAAATAAAATATTTTCTCTTTCAGCCATGGACAGTTAGACTGGTCAGAGTATTGCATTTAATCCTTTACCACACAATCCCAACTTTTAATGACTCTGAGAAAGAAAGCATTTAAAAACATTGTGGAAAAAGGAGAAAATGCTGGTTACCAGCATTTTCTCCTTTTCCTACAATGTTTTCTCCTCTTCCCAAATCAAATTTGTTTTTTGAGTCACATTTATTTCGTCGTCTGCAAATGCTTTCAATTTGGACTAGTCGAAAATGTTGTCGTTTGGTAAAGAGTTAGTCCTTTAGATTCTTATTTCCTCAGGCAAGGAGCAGTAGCCATTTTTTACATGTTTTTCTGAGTGAATAAATGAAAAACTCTTCAGTAAATGACAAAATTGCAGGCAACAAGTCAAATAGAACTTTTAATGACGGGAGTTATCTTTGAAAAAGTTGAAAGCATCATAGGAAAAGGGAAAAAATGCTGGTTACCTCCTCCTTTTCCCATAATGCTTATTCTTTCCCCACAATGTTTTCAGAAGATTCCTTACTCTGGGCTCTAAAAACACTGGATTGGCTAGTTAAGGATGAACTTGGGTTTTACTGACTTATTAGAACAAGTATTGTTAAGATCCATACAAAAATACAGTGGAAAATGATACTAGTACAAATAAACTGTAATTAATCTGTATATTGGTGTATTTATAACATATTTTATACATTAATTTTAAAATTAAAGTAAAAAATCCTGGTATTTCCCAGAATTAATTTTCTAATTATTATTTTCTTTGGATCGTGATGGCATGATTTTTAGTTCCACTTGCAGAAGGCAAGTCATCTAATGTTGTGGCCCTGTGTCTGCCATGTGTCAGTGGCTGTGCCCATCTCTGTTATCTTTTAGTCAAAACATCTTCTTCTCTGAGACTACATATCCAATTTTCTTTAGAAAGCTACATATAAGTTTGATCCAGCAAAGAAAATGGTTGATATAGCAAATTTGATAAGCTTAAATAATGATCAAAGTAAATAACTCACGTTTTACTCATTACAGATATATTTTGGTTTGTGACTTAAACTTCTTATCAAGCAAACATGATTCGCTTTGTGTATTGAAGTTTTTTCAGTGATTATAACTTATTCTGATTTTGATGGTTGTGCTCTTACATGCTTAGACAGAGTTCATTGATATTTGATATGAATGATACATGATTAGACCTGCTTGTTTTCTTTGACATCATCTTGGCATGTGAAAAAGATACAACTTATTGGACAAGGCCTATTTTCTTTATGACATTTTATTTCCATACAAACTTCTTATGCTTTAATGTCTGTATTGATTCCAATCTATCATATGGCACATATAAGGCAGTGGAGCAATACAGGGCTGTCATGGACTTCTTGTTTATACTACCAAACCACTTATATTATGGCCATGAGGTTGTTTTTGTGGACAAATTATGTCAAGATCAGACTTCACGAAACATACAGCCTGATGTTGGATCTTAGTACATGAACTGATCTTTCGAGGGTAAATCCCAATATACCAACATACCCTTGAAAATATACCTGCAATACGGTACACAACATTTCGCCAAAAAGGTGTTTCGTCGAAATCCATGTATGTTTTAAAATACCGATCACAAAATTCCTAGATTTATTTCATGAAAAGCTCTGTCTGGGAGGAAGATTTGAGCAACAATTCTTCTGGATAAGGGTCAGGGCTAGGGATTGTTTTAGACGAACATGGTTTTTGAGGAAATGTCGCACATCCCTGCAAGAGCTGGGTCTTTTTAATGAATGAAAAGGCAAATTTTTTGGCAACCACATTTCTGATGTTGTGATTTTGTAAGGTAGCATCAAACATTTTGTTTCTTTATCAGTCAAGATATTTTACCTTGTTAATCTGGCCTTGTAGGTTTTTAACTTGGATACCTATAAGGTGACTGATGGTTGAAGACTTGAGGTAGTTACCATAAAATCTGCAGAAACTCCTTTATAAACCTTTGAGTTACGTTCATGGAATTTCTTACCGTGAGAGGCTTCTTGACAATGACCTTTACCTGGAACATAAGTTTTTTGTGTGTAACATGCATATTAGATTTATCACCATACAAAACTCTTTTAGCGTGCTACTCTGGGGAAAGACGGGCCTCTGACTATTACATGATTGTAGTAAATACTGATAATGGATGAAAAATAATGAACTGATTCTATGACATATATGGAGAATTTTTTTTTTTTTGAAAGATCAAAATTTTCATTGAGTGAGCATCATTGGTAATATTTTCATGTCAGAGCTGCTGTGGCACTCATGAAAATATTACCAATGATGTTCACTCAGCGAAATAGATTTCAATCTTTCACCAAAAAAAGATATCCTATTTATTTCATGTTTCTAACCCCTTTTCTGTTGGGACTTGCGTCGAAATCCAGTAGAGTTATTTTTGGTAATACCCAAACCATGGTCCACCATTATTTCTCAATAAACTACCGAAAGCATGAAATAAAACATCAATATTTGTGTTAAGATTTCTTTTTTTAAATTGATTCCTGATTAGGAAGAGACCTAGAAAAATTAGATGAGGCTCTGCAATATTTTGAAATTTGACAACTGCCTTTAACAGAGCCAGGGCTAAACCAAACATGGATCCATAGTTATGTGATGGCTTTATTGGTCTAATGCATCACAGAGATGCTTCAGCCCCCTTTTGCCAGAGCATGGCTCATTTGGTTTAGCCAATCCGAAGTTTGTTACCTTCAAATTTAGAAAATTCTTGAGGAAAAGACTAAGAATGCGGACCCTGGTTTGTTATAATTCTCTGGTTTGTTGCAAAGTTAGAAGATGCATGGAAGAATAATGTAAATTAAATATAGCAGGATTCCTGGTAAAATGTAATTTCCTTAAGGTGAAGAATGTCAAACAAATCTTTTGTAATCATAATATTTTAGAAAATCATTGGGAATGCTGAACCGTTCTTTAACTCTTTACCACACAACAATGTTTTAGACTGGTCCAAATTGAAAGCATTAAATTTTGCAGACAAAATAGATGTGACTCAAATGACTTAGGATTTGTTTCAGAAAGGTTAGAAAACATAATGGAAAAAGGAGAAAATGCTGGTTGCCAGCATTTTCTCCTTTTCCCACAATGTTTTTAAAAAGTCTAATTTCCAAGGGTTTTTAAAGTTTTAGCAAGTTGTTCATTCACCAGGACCCTGCTGCTTTTGGTTTGGATTTACTCTTTACCACCCAGACAGGGTAGCTCAGTGGTTAGCGGATCTTGTAACCTGGTGGTTGTGGGTTTGATACCAGGTTGCAGCAAAGATTTTTTCCGCCAATTTTTCTCCTCTCACCTGAAGCTAATGCATAAGTTGTGTCAGTTCTGGTGTGAGAAAGCCAGGAAACAAATGGGTGCACTGGCCGCCATGATATGAACTTAGCTGTTAGAACGGCATTTAACACCAATACAAACAAACAAATACTCTATATAGAGAAGCCGCTTTGACTTGTCACTACTTTGTTTCCGTGACCATGTTCGGTTTTCCGATACTTGCCCCGTTCTAACTGCCATGCCCATGGTGTCGAGGTAAAATACTTGGGCATATGATCCCGAAGTAAACGTCTTATAAAATTGTAAATTTATCAGAGATCTGTAAATAGCTCATGTAAAAAGACAGAATATTCATGTTAAAGTGGTTTCACTATACCATCAGACAGAATTTCACATGTTAAAGTAAAATTTCATGCCTTCACCCCCTAGTAAGCTATCCTGTGTCTTTAATATCACAAGGCTGAGGGCTTTTTGAAAATGTTAAGCTCATTGCATAACATTTCGAGTAAAGGGGAAAATTCTGGTACATGTAAATTTTACAAAGAGGTTGGGTTTTAGTTTTAAATGCTTTCAATACGGACATTTTTGAAAGTTTGTCATGTGTTACCTCTCAAAGAGTCTTTCATGACTATAGCTGCCTTTCCTATTGGCCTTATGTTGCATGACAGAATCCACTATCTAACGTATGGATCCTGAGAAAGAAAGCTGATGAAAACATCATGAAAAAAGGAGAAAATACTGGTAACAAACATTTTCTCGGTTTCCGCTATGTTTTCCGCTTGTTCACATACAAGTTCAAGTATCATTTGAACCACATTTCTTTTGTTGTCTTTAAATGCTATCAATTTGGCAAGTCTGAAACTTTTTTTGTCTAGTAAAGAGTTAATCAAAATTTCTCCTTTCTTGATTCTACAAGGTGCCTTTGTGAATTTTGTTCATGAAAAATTATTATTATATTTGGTAATTTCTAAAAGAAATTTGAAACTGTAAATGGTGGTAAAGATACACAAAGAGTGCTATAGAGGAAGAGATGTCTTTTGTGCCATACTCTTAAAAAGAGCACAGCATCATGCAGATGCCAACACTCCACTCCAGTTGCTTTTTCAGTGAAGATTCTTTGTGAAAAAGGGGCATAACTGTGTCAAAATATATAAAGAGGGTTATCTGCCCATCTAGTATGGGTGTGATAGTTAACATTTAATATCTCCAGTAATGACAGAGATATCAGAAAATGTCAAAGCTTTTGCATGACTAGGCTGTATCAGTATGTTTGAACAGCGGTCCTGTGTTGCTTGTATACGAACAGATGTTAAAAACAAAATCACTCTTATGGGTAACTCAGGTATGTTAACCCTTACGCTGCTAAGCACAACTCACTGACCTTTTGCAGACACTGTAGATCGAGATCAGACTGCACAGAATGTGCAGTCTGATCTTTGATCTACAACTGGCCAGATATGGTGTTTTCTTTCTGGTGAAATCAACTTTAAAATTGCGATATTTGATTTCTTATAATTGAGTGAAAATTTTCGTTTCATGTATTTAGCAGTTTAAGGGTTAACGTAACCACTTAACCAACCACGTCATCGTACAGATGTAAACTACCGGTACTATCAAAGCGTTTATGCCTGCTCTACCTAGAATTCTAATGGTTAAACTTTAATTGGTTGACATTCTATCGACGACAAACTATATGTTAATGTTTTCTTTGTAAACAGCCAAGCTAGTAATGATGACACACAAATCATGGAAATGTTTTTGTTTCGCTGGCTAGTAATTTTCATTCAGGACTTGTTGTTCTAAAAAGCTAATTAAACAAATCTGTCAGTGTTTTGTCATTGGTTTTAGACTAGCTGATTGAAATGTTGAGCATTGTATGCAGATTTCTGTTTTGTTGACAATTTAGATTGGCAGTTTCTGTCTGCCGTTCTTTTTCATATAATTGCTGTATCAAAATAGATGTCTTTTTGTGACATGCAAAATTGCTGATTTAAAACAGATTATGTGAAAGAATGTGGCGATTCATTGTAATTGTTTTGTGGGAAATTACAGGGGAGACACTTTGCCTTTTACTCCATTTTTTTAGTGTTTGCATCCTTTGAAATTGTTGCCATTTGTAAGGGCAATTTATAAACTTGTAACTGGATGACAAAATTTTAGACTCTCCCAATTTAAAAGCTATTTTAGAAGACAAAAGTGTCATGAAAAGGATAACCATGTTACATGACAGGCAGGACATAATATGTTATGTCCCTTGCCTGTCTGTCGGTTTGCAATTTCCTTGTCCATTGAATGGATCTATATTCACCAAGCATTCTTAATTTCATTTGAAGTCTTACCTTCCTAGATTTAGAAAGTAACACAGCTTTCCTGGAGTTGCTTTTACCAGTTCTCTGCACAATATTCTTTCCAAGCCACTGGCTGCTTTCCCACATAACCATTGTCGAAAAATGGGTCAGCAAGTTATGAGGACAGGAAGGAAGAAAAAAGTCATTGAATGACTACTGGAAACAAAACCTGAACATGGCATGTAATCAATATTCTGTTGATGGGAAATGTATTGTTTTTTAGTTCTTTGTTAATTGTACATTTTGATGAATGTGTCAAATTTATTTCTTTTCTATTTGTCAAGGAATTTCTGTGGCTTTATGAAGGAACAAGTTTTTTCTTTTTCAGTAAGATTAACCCAATTGTTAGCGGTAAGGTGTCGGTACTCTTTCAATTATCAAACATAGAAAAGTTAAAATATTTTACTGATATGATACTTCACCTAGCCCTTTACCAAACAATCAAGACTTTCAACAACTGAAGAATAAGGCCTGTTGAAAACATTGTGAGAAAATGAAGTCATGTTTATCATCTGCAGATGCTTCCAATATGGATGAATCCAAAATTCTGTTGTCTGGTAAAAAGTTATACAATTAACATGACAGAGCAAAGCATGTTTTGCATAGCAATTGTTGTTGATCAACATCAGATCTTGCATTTACACTGCTACTTTATAAGATGTCCTTGCTTTGCAACCATGGGGAAGATTGTAAAATCTTGGTCTTGCCCAGCTCCCCTGAATATGACAATTTTATGAAAATGAAACATTACATGACAAGCACTATTAACTGTATGTATGCAACTGCATTGTAATGGACTGGTATGGTTCTGACAGAAAATGTGAAGTGTTTAATGAAATCATAATTCTACAAGTATCAATCTTTGATAACAAAGTCTGCTACTCAGCTCCATCATGAGGAAAAATTGTTTTTATTTGTTGGATTTCAATGTCTCTACTTGAAGAAATAGAGTGTACAGAAAAGAGAATCCTAGAATAAAGATGCTTAGATAATATTTCATGACATATATCATGCTGCAAACTGCTTGCATCAAATGTTGTATGTTGAGGGGATCTCAAGGTTTGAGGGAAGTTATTAGATGAAACCAGAATCTGGAATATTTTAGTCTTAAGCATGTCTCTATATTAAGCAGTCTGGGAATTGACTCTGTGATCTGTCACCATAAGATACTTGATTTATGCAACATTGATACCAAGATGTAACTCTTTACCAGACAACAAAATTTCAGACTTGTCCCTATGGAAAGCATTTGTAGACAAATAGCTAATTGTGGCCCAGATAGATGGTATGTCTTTGAAAGTGTACAAAACATTGTTTGGCAAGGAGGAAGTGCTGGTTACAAACAGTTTCTTCTTTTCTTATGAAGTATTCAAAATCCCTCTCTGAAAATATGACCATTTTGATATGAAGACTAAATGGCTTACAGTCCATTTACAACTTTGTGCTTTTTCTCATACACTAATCAGCTAACAGTAACTTTTTATATGATCTTTTTACCAGTATGTGATAAGCAACCCCTGTCTTTTGAGGACATAACGGTAACTTGTTTGTAATATTACAATGAACACAGAAAAGCCTGAAGTCACAGAAGTCGTGGAATAGCACTAGTCTCCTTTAGTATGTCTGAATTTTCAGTTACTGTGTGCATAAATTACATGTAACCGCATAATGCTGTAACAAAATTTAGAAAGATATAGTAGAATGTGATGTGAATTTTTTATTAAACCTGCATCTGTTTTATCCATATCTTACAGGCCTATTTGTCCAGTGATAATAACTTAGAACTGGACGTTCACATTCGACTCACTCGTGGCCTTTAGCAAGTGATGATGCATGTGAATGCATTCAGTGTCATCAGACTTTTCTATACAAAATATTCTTCTAGGCTGCTTTGATTTTCACCAGTTTGAGAAAAGCATTTCAATGCTGACAGTATATCAAAACTCTTCAACACTTTCAGCAGTGTTTAAGCTATTACTTTCATAAAAGAGATTGGACTGTACAACAATCTCTGGTACCTTATTATCACTTGTTCCATTCAATACTTAGTATTGAATGGAACAAGCGATAAAAAGGTACCAGAAATTGTTGTACAGTCCAATAAGTATTGAATGGAACAAGCGATAAAAAGGTACCAGAAATTGTTGTACAGTCCAATAAGTATTGAATGGAACAAGTGATAAAAGGGTATCAGAGATTGTTGTACAGTCCAATAATTATTGAATGGAACAAGTGATAAAAAAGTACCAGAAATTGTTGTACAGTCCAATAATTATTGAATGGAACAAGTGATAAAAAGGTACCAGAGATTGTTGCAAAGTCAATTAAGTATTGAATGGACAAAGTGATGAAGAGATTGTTGTACAGTCCAATACATATTGAATGGAACAATAGGGCTCGAAATTAACTTTTTTTGCCACTAGCAAATTTTTGCTAGTGGACAAAATTTTTACTAGCAAAAATTGACACTCACTAGCAAATTTTACTAAATTTTTAACATTCATTAAAATGAATGTCATAAAGATAGAAAGATTTGTTGGTGCCCAGTGGGATGATGTATTCAATATTCTGTAATACTGTTAACTGAGTAGGTTTTCATGATGTTATTTATAAAAAGAAATTTAATCACATTTGATTTTTCTGTTGACTTTATTGTTACAAATTCATAGTCAACATCACAACAGATGGCTTTTGAATACATTGTGGGAAAAGGAGAAATTGCTCCTTTTCCCACAATGTTTTCTACTCTTTCTACTCTTTCAGATACTTTTATCCCCATTCTTCCATACTTTTGACATTGTATCTTTATTTGTTGTTGAATTGGACGAGTCTAAAATATTATAGATCTGTCAACAACTATTATTTTTAACTGTTAAGTAATAAGGTTTGTCTTTGGAGAAAACTGACCAGCTATATTGATGGAAAAAATGTGAAAACAGGCTGTCTACGAATTGTAATTGGTACGAATCATCATTATTTCCTACTCGAGACTTATAGTGAGACTATAGATCTTTCAACATTTATGGTTAAAACAATGTTTTACTATTACCGATGACGTTTGATCCGAATTGTATAGACAACAATCGGTGCATTAGATTTTCGTAACATTTCCCTCGCTGTCACTTTCATAACGGAGAGATATGTGCAGATCATGCTCCCACTTCTTCACTGTTTTTTCAGAAGGCATCTTACTATTGGGTCGTTTTTTTCTCTGGAGATTTGGAAGATCGGGCTTTACTTGAAGAAGCCTGGCTAACTGGCTGAAAAAAAAATGGAAATCGTCCGCTTAGACAATGTTGTCATCTGCTAAAAGTAGACTGGTTTACGATTTGCAAAAAATGCCATAGCTGAATGGAACCGTAAGAGCTAAAATTAGGATTGTAAACCAGTCAGCATGGTATAAAACACAAACCAGTCACAACTGGGTCATTACGGTCGGCAAACAAATTTTCATTTGTACCCGCAAAAAAATGCTAGTGGTCATAAAATGTACTCACAAAATCAATTTTCCACTTGCATTTTGCGAGTTTGCAAGTTTGCTAGTGTTAATTTTGAGCCCTGAACAAGCAATAAAAAGTACTAGAAATTGTTGTACAGTCCAATAATTATTGAATGGACAAAGTGATAAAGAAATTGTTGTACAGTCCAATAAGTACTGAATGGAACAAGTGATAAAAAGGTACCAGAGATTGTTGTACAGTCCAATAAGTATTGAATGGAACAAGTGATAAAAGGGTACCAGAGATTGTTGTACAGTCCAATAAGTATTGAATGGAATAAGTGATAAAAGGGTACCAGAGATTGTTGTACAGTCCAATAAGTATTGAATGGAACAAGTGAAAAAAAGTACAAGAAATTGTTGCACAGTCCAATAATAATTGAATGGACAAAGTGATAAAAAGGTACCAGAGATTGTTGCACAGTCCAATAAGTATTGAATGGAACAAGTGATAAAAAGGTACCAGAGATTGTTGTACAGTCCAATAAGTATTGAATGGACAAAGTGATAAGAAGTACCAGAAATTGTTGCACAGTCCAATAAGTATTGAATGGAACAAGTGATAAAAAGGTACCAGAGATTGTTGTACAGTCCAATAAGTATTGAATGGAATAAGAGAGAAAAAGGTACCAGAAATTGTTGCACAGTCGAATAAGTATTAAATGCAACAAGTGATAAAAAGATAACAGAGATTTTTGGACAGTCCAATAAGTATTAAATGGAACAAGTGATAAAAGGGTACCAAAGATTTCTGTACTGTCTAGTAAGTATTAAATGGAACAAGTGATAAAAAGGAACCAGAGATTGTTGTACTGTCCAGTCTATTACACAACAGTTACTATGGTTTCAATATTTGACACAACTCTGTTTACACTCAACATTGATAATTTGCTATTTTTCCACCTGAAAAGAACTACAGAACTTAGGAAGAGGTAGAGAATGCCAAGCCACAGACATGCCTCTTGTGCATAATGATGGAGGATTACCCATGATTCCTTACTTTTTCAGTTACTATCTTTGTAGTGTCATGTTATCTTTTTGTCTAAATCTTTTTAAAAAGCTCAAACATTTCCTCTTTAATAAATAATTCTGTACCACTTATTGTCCTTGTACCTACACGTTTATTTTCTCTGTCATGAATGCTGAAAGAACAAAGCTATTGATGGACCATACAAAAACTCTTACTGAAGTCATTCATTGATCCATATTTCATGCAGATTTTTGTGAAGCTGTCTGCTGTGAATTTGTTTCAAAGATTGATAAACTACACTTTCTTCTTTTCCTACGATGTGTTCAAAAGTTGTTTTTACCTAAAGAATGTTAAAACATGAGGTTCTTACAGAGCCAATAAAATATGGGCATCAACAGAAGAAAGTATTTTGTTTTCCACATGATACATGATTTTTTTAACGTACATTTTTGCAAGAAATACAAGGAAAAATAGAAGAGCTTTGGAAGACTTTCAGTTCATATGCATGTGTCAGACAGGAATTGCATATATTTGATTCATAAACAGTGACAAACTTTAATATAGATATGACTTATTGCTATGTTGATTCATTGTTGGGTGGGTAGCTTTTTTTATGATGGATTGTGTTTAAAATAGAAAGAGAAGTTGTTAGATCTACTTCAAATAGTAAGATATATATCCTGAAACTGACCACTTTTAGTTAAATATATAAACATTTTTACACTTAGATTTAAAAACAGTTGCATTGCCACTGACATCTATAATATTGTTGACCAAAGAATTCATTGGAGCAAAAAGTATGTCAAAATCTTGCTTATAACAGTTACACTGAAAAAGGAAGCTGTATATCCTGATCTACGTTCTGTCATCAAAACTGTTTATCTCTGCATGATTACAGACGTAATCTCAGTTTTCAGTTGATTTCATAAGACAGCACATGCCAGATTAAACTTGTTTTCTGCTAATTTTATTTTTAGCATAGATTTTACATAGGGGTCATGCTGCCATTTAGGATCAAAGATAACCATTGATTGGATTGTAATGTTAGAACTGCAAAGCAACAGCAAGGGTTCATTATGCCTGTATAAGAATTATCTATGGGAAAGAACAAGATGAAAAAAAGGAATTGATTACAAAAAAAAATAGGCAGAAAAAGAAGTTGGTCCATCCCATGTAAAATTGCTCTTTAACCCTTTTACCACACAACAAAGTTTTAGACTTGTCCAAGTTCAAAGGTGACAAACTAAATGGAGCTCACAGGGTTGAATTTGTTTCTGTAATAGATTTACCCATACCAAAAAAACCTGTGATTTTACGACCCTGAGGAAAGGGCCTTTTCCCACAATGTTTTCTATCCTATCAAAAAACTCAAGTTCATTTGTTCCACTTCCAAATTTGTCATCTGCTGATGCTTCAATTTGGAAGAGTGTACAATTTGTTGCTTGGAAAAAGGTTAACTCTTTACTACATGACAAACTTTAAGCCTGATCAAAATTGAAAACATTTGCAGAACACATCAAATGATACTCATAACATAAAACTTGGTGTTCAAAGGATAGAAAACATTGTGGGAAAAGAAGAAAATGCTGGTAACCAGCATTTTCTTCTTTTCCCACAATGATTTTAAAGGCCCCTTCTCCAGGGCCGTTAAATCTTGGGATTGTGTGGTAAACGGATAAGAAGGTATTGAGCAAGATCAAAAATCCTTTGAATAATTGACTGAGTCTAAAATTTTGTCCTCCACTCGCTGTAAAGAATTGAAGCTTGCACTTATTTGAACTCTACTCAACAAAATGATCGCTGGTGGTCAAAGACTGGGCCAGACATCATAAATCAGGTGATGTTGACCAGTTATTTGATGAGACTTGGTCATAATGAACAGCAATAAAAAAGGCCTTGCAATTTATTTATTAGGCATAGTATCATTTTTAGAGTGGCCATGTGGTTAGTTGAAATTGATTTATAATTGTGTTTATGATGATTTGATGAAATGTAATTGTTTCTCTACAGAGTGGCATTTTTATTTACATCATTCCAGGAATTTTGATACAGATGGGTACAACAAATTACTTATATTGTCGGTTAAAGCCATATGTAGAAATGTTTGGAAGTGCATCAGAGATTTGACTTTTTCCCATAATTCATTACCAGACAATCCTGTGTCACCACCAAACCTCAATAGGAAATTCTGCATGAATGAAGTTGGCTGCTATAGATGTTTATAATGTGCACAAAATTTAATTGATCTGTTACCGCCAATCGGAAATTTTGACTTATTAGACTAGCGAATGCTATTCTATTGCCATTGAAATTGATCAAGATTCAAAATTATGTAAACAAAAAACCCCCACTTGCCAAATGCTGCACCAAAGAACATAATTCTTTCTGTTATTAGTAAACAAAATTCAACATGCCCTTCATTTTACTTTCGCAGTGGTAACATCAGCTATAATAATAGCATACGGAGATAACCGAATATGCATCGAGGGCAAGTCCAACCTTATCTCATAATACTATAAGTGACAATGTTGACTTGAACTACAAAATGTAAAGGAGGGCCGATTGGTAAGCTGTGAGCCATGTATTTAAGGACATAAGCAGGGATGTCCTTTTTTCAGCCCTACTTTTCTATGACTATTTAGGGCTATGTACCAGCAAGTCACTTTTTAAAGGTTTGTTGTTCCACAAGGACAATGCCCTTGTTCACAAGTCTTGTCATTGCCATGGCTGCCATTACAGTAATGATTGTGGCTTTGAATTGATTGAGCATCCACCTTGTTTGCCTAATCTCGCTCCATCAGACTTTTATCTATTTCATCTATTTCCAAAATTGAAAAGGGCTGTTTCCTGTACCCGCTTTTGGCCAGATGATGATGTCAGTCATGCAGCAGAGGATTCTCTGAACGGGACTTCTTTAAAAGATGCATTGAGGCCCTTTAACATTGCTGGCAAAAGTTTATAGATACTGAAGGAGGTTATATTGAAAAATAATGCGATATGTCTGCCAAGTGATTGACCTATGCAAATCAGGGTCATCTTTACTCCAACAGGATCAGTTTTATCCTCTTGTTTTTTGCAGGTGTTACAGGTCTCATCCAGGTATCAGTACATCCAACTGATAAAGTGAAAACGCATGGAAAGTTTTTCGAAAAATGAACTCTAGACAGTATTCCAATATTATCAAATTGATAGGTTGTTCAATAGCTTTTTTCAAAAGATCAACAAATATAATTATCCGTGGCATTTCCTATTGTGATGATTAGATAGCTATGAGCAGTGGATAAAGTCACCAGAATGAACTGGAATTAACTTAATAACCAAATTAGACTGGGCCAAACCAGATCAGCTTAATAACCGGTTTGGAACGGACCATTTTTCTTTACTCTTGTAAGGAACAAGTTTTAACCTTACCAGGGAGGCTTATTCCACATTCGCTAGTCTGTCAGTATACTTTCAGTACTTTGATTTTATACCAACCCCACAATTTACAGGGATTTGTAACATTACTTGCTTCTGTCAACACTTTACAGAATAATGCCTTGTTTTAGCAATGCTGAGAAAGAAGAATTATAATAACAATGTTGGAAAAGGAGAAAATGCTGTTAACCAGCATTTTTCTGTCTCAACGTTTTCTACCCTTTCAAAGACAAATCCCACCAATTGATAATTAACCCCTTTAAAGACAAATCCCACCAACTGACAATTTTAATTTGTTAGTCTGCAAATGCTTTTGATTTGAAAAAGTCCAACATTTTGTTGTTTTGTAAAGGGGTTAAAATCATTACTAACACATGAATTTTATAAAATAATTAACAGTTGGTTTGTGGTCTGCAAATGCTTTCAATTAGACAGGTCTAAAATTCTGTTGTCTGGTAAAGAGTTAAATACAATATTTCTAGCCATAACAAGGCACAGATTTCAATTATCCATGCATCTTTACTTGCAGGCTCAAGATAGGGATTATGTAGATCATAGTTTGAAATTGAATTCTGATACTATTATGATTAATTGAAAGCAGGTGACTTGATGTAGGAAATGCATGTTGATAATTATAGGTATTTCTTACATCACTTCAAAAAGAAACCCACCTTGGCTTAGTTTTGATACCTTGATAAATGAGTAGATTATGTTGATTATTTAGATATTTATATTAATTATCTTTTCACATGGTGTTTTTGCATAATTACCTAATGTTTCTATTTCATGTTCATGAATAAGAAACAGTTTGATTAACTCATTACCACATGACGAAATTTTAGACTAGTCCAGATTCAAAGCATTTGCAAAAGACAAATGAAATGGTAATCTAATTCTGTAATTTGTCGTAGAAAGCATATTCTCCTTTTCCCAAAATTTTTTCAAAAGCTTTCCTTCTAAGGGTCATTAAAACTCAGGACTGTGCAGTTAAGGGTTAAACAGTTTTTACATATTCTCATTTTGCCAATTTTAGCTCACCCAAGTACTCCAAGGCAAACTGCCAGTTACTTACTTTTGTCTGCCTGTCAGTTCATACTTATCATCCAATAGATAAATTACAATATCAAAACACATTCATTGACATTGAAAAATGCTGTTCTATATGAGCTTTTAAAGTTTTGCCATGATCTACGTCTTTCTCATATATAGACATCAGCAAGTATGAAGTTGTTCTTGGTTTTATTGATCTCAGGTAAGCGATTCGGAACCAAGATGGTTCTCCTATCCTTAAAAAAAGATACAAAGTGTTGATGGAGTTTCTCAGCATTGTATGCAAATAAAGGTCAAGAGAAAGAAGTATGAAGTCCTCTTTTGAATGAAGAAAATCCAAGTGTTTATTGAAATTCTGATCATTGTATGCAAATCAGGGTGTAGTTAACCCTTTCCCAAACAAGCCCTGGTTTTCACGTGTCTGCAGCACAAGTCTTTTGAAAACACTGTGGGAAAAGGAGAAATTGCTCGTAACGAGCAATTTCTCCTTTTACCACAGTGTTTTCTACCCTTTTTGAGACCTTTCTGCCATTTTCATCAAATTTAAAATTGTCGTCTGCAAACTCTTTCAATTTGGACCAGTCCAAAATTTGTCGTTTGGGAAAGGGTTAACCATCAAGGAAGATGAATGCTGTTGCCATTTCACGTTACTTCCACACGAAATGGAATTTAATTCTGTTCTTTGAGTTTCCCCTTGTTTTTAATTGGATCTTATACAAGAGTAAATCATTGTATGTGGTCAAGGTTCCTGCAAAACTAATTTTCATTAGCTCTTTATGAAGACCACATGTCGGATTGAAATTGGTTGGTCTTAGCAAGGTGGTCTTAAGTGAAAATGAGTTTGTATTTAGTTTAATGTATAATCGGTTTATTTTGATGGGTTAGGAATTGAATTTGGAATAATTAAGCTTGCAATGATGTGATATTGGCTGTTTGTATTTACAGACTGCTTCAGTGAGAATTTTTTATTTGTGACAAATGCATTTTTTTTTTTCATAGAAAAGCTTAATACCTACTTGTACCTCTTTTGCCATCAAATAGACTACTGTGACTTTTTTTTTGACACCATTCCTCTGCCATTAAAAGGAACTTATGGTTAATGCTTATACGGAAGTTGCTGTGAGCTTTTACCGTATTATCACACCAGAGGTCACTGGTCCTACAAGTAGATCACTAAGGTCAAATATTTGAAATTCTTATTACTCTACAGGCCAGATTTTTTGCCTTAGTCCATTCAGGGAGCATATATCATAAACATTCACAATGTGATTCATGGTCTGAATATTAAATTTGGTCTTAATTTCAGAGAAGTTTGAACAGGGTTTAGCCATGTCAAAAGCTAGGTCACACTTTTAAATCCTAGGAATGCTCTGATTTTAACTTGGAATGTGCCTTTTTTGTGCAAGGTGGGTACCTTGGCTACAGATGCCGGAGTCAATGTGGGTTTGAATCGAAATATGTTCAGAAATTTTAGAACTTATTCTGGTAGAGGGGTCAGACTTTACTGATTGTATTGTCATACAACATGGGTACATTTTTACTAGCTGGAATCTGAGTATTATGCCCACATTATTGAAAGAATTTAATAACATCCATACAGAAAAAAAGCTAGATCTTCTACTGAGAGGCATCATTATACCCATCACCTATGAAGAAGAGGGGGGTATAGTGGTTTCCCCATGTCTGTCTGTCCGTCCATCAATCCATCCATCTTCTGTTTCAGTGCTCTAACACAAAGACATTTGACCTAGGACCCTGAAACTTTACGGAAGTGTTGCTCATGGCCCAAGGAGATGCCCTAATGTTTTTGGGTCACATGGGTTGAAGGTCAAGGTCACAGGTGAACTTTGTTTGAAAATCATTTCCGTGCTTTAACTCAAAAGCCATTTGACCTAGGACCATGAAACTATACAAGTGTTGCTCATGGCCCAAGGAGGTGCCCTATCGTTTTGGGGTCACATGGGTTGAAGATCAAAGTCACAGGTGAACTTTGTTTGAAAATCATTTCCGTGCCCTAACTCAAAAGCTGTTTGACCTGGAACCCTGAAAATATATACAAGTGTTGCTCATGACCAAATGAGGTGCCTTATTGTTTTTGGGTCATGCAGGTCAAAGGTCATGGTCACAGGTTAACTTTGTTTGAAAATCAATTCCATGCTCTGACTCAAAAGTCTTTTGACCTAAGACCCTGAAACTTTATACAAGTGTTGCTTATGACCCAAGGCGATGCCTTATTGTTTTTGGGTCACATGGGTCAGAGGCCAAGGTCACAGATGAACTTTGTTTGAAAATTGCTTCTGTGCTCTAGTTCAAAAGCTGTTTGAACTAGGACTCAAAAACTGTATGCAAGTGTTGCCCATGACCCAAGGAGGGGCCCTTTGTTTTTGGGTCACATGGATCAAAGGTCAAGATCACAGGTGAACTTTGTTTTGAAAATAATTTTTGTTCTCTTATCCTGCTGCTTCAGTGAAAAGGTGCTGGTGGGGGGTATTTGTCCACTTTTTGCTTTTCGAAAGTTCTAGTTTTACACCAAGATAAGATGCCTAGTCATACAGCCAAGCTTGTACAGGAAAATTTGCAAAAACTAAACATACAAATGCTAGCCCACCCTCCCTATAGACCAGACCTGACTCCTTTTAAATCCTGATTTATTCTTGTTTTAAAAGGTTATCTGCATGGCACACACTGCAATAGCAGAGGGGAGCTAACCCATGCTTTGACCGGGTCATTGGGAGTAATGTCACATGGCAGGCTGGTGATCATGTTTCGGACATGGGAATCAAAAATAAATAAGTGCATAGAATACAAAGGCGGTTACATTGAAAATTCCCAGTTAAAAAAAACATACATGTACTGAAAATGGTGTAAGATACAGGCACTGTCCACATCCTTTCTGATCACAAATTTTAGTAAAATGGGTTTGTGTACATCTATACAGAAAATGAAATAGGTGCAGGAGCTGTTATTTTTTCACTGAATTTTGTTACAAAAATCTTCACTGGAAAAATTAGAGTCATTTAACCCTTTACCACACAATCCCGAGGTTTAACAACCCTGCGGACATAGCCTTATGAAAATATTGTGGGGAAAAGGAGAAAATGCTGGTAACCAGCTTTTTCTCCTTTACTCGCAATCTTTTCGATCCTTTCTGAGACAAAATTCAACAATTTGGCCATATTTGATATGTTGTCTGTAAAAGCTTTGAATTTGGACTACAAGTGCTCTAAAATTTTGTCGTTAAAGGTAAAGTGTTGAATAAATGAAGAGGATTTTATTATTTCAGCTAATGCAAACAGCAAGAGTCCAGTCTGTTTTAGCTCTGATATTTTCTTTTATTATATAGACTATTTTCAGCTCCTTTTGTACTTTATACTTTGGCACCGTGACCTCTAAAAGTGCAAATAGTACAGAAGCATAATAGGTCATCATCTCGAATCAAACTGTGATAATAATGATTTTGAGAAAAACATAAGAAAAAAAATAATGAGATTTAAATGTCCAACAGCAATTAAATCATTGCCTCATACATACAACTTTTGGAGTCATAGGCTATTAAAGTTAAAAAGCACTTGGAGAAAGAAGTGAAAGTACTCATAACCAGCAGTATTTCACCTTTTGACACAATACATGTATATTCACTTATATTCATTGATCAAACTTTTGTTTTGATGATCTCTATTTAACAAGGATGACTTTAACACTTCTCCAAACAATCCCTTGTTTTAACTACCTTGAGAAAAAAAGCCTCTTAAAAGCACCAGCATTTTCTCCTTTTCCCACAAAGTTTTCTTCCCTTTCAGAGACATCATTACTTGAGCTGCATTTAATTTGTTGTTTGCAATTTTGACAAGTCTGAATTTTTGTTGTCAAAGATATATATCAAATAAAATTTATTTCAAGAAGTAATGAGTCAGCTTTAAGGCTTTCTCAGTGTGATAGGATCAAAATAGATTTGTTATTTATCTCTTTACCCAATGACAAAATACTGGACTCGTCCAAATTGAAAGCATTTGTAGATGACAAATTTTATATAGCTCAAATAATAATTTCTGTCTTTGATAAGATAGAAAACATTGTGGGAAATGGAGAAAATGCTGCTTGCCAGCATTTCTCATCTTCCCACAATGTTTTCAAAAGCTTGCCCTTTCAGGGTTGTTAAGTCTCAGGATTGCGTGGTAAAGAGTTAAGTTTTATTCTTAGATAAACCCAGTTGTTACTACAAATATTATACTTTTCCGAGTCATTGACCATTGATTAACTGACACTGTATGTATGACTGACATTTCTGGTAGTCAGAGATGTTTCAAGTTTTCAATTACATTAAAGGCCCTATAGCGGCCAAATATCAACAACGAGGCTGTTAAAATGCATTTAAATTTAAACCATACCATTTAAAACGTATGTAAATTATTGTGAAGATGGCAGTCTATTATTGTACTTTCAGTCAGTGTATTAATTGCTGGCAGAAAAATTAGATAAAAGAACTAGGTTAAAACTTGCCAGGTTGTCCCATCTTTTGTTACTTTTAACCAGATTTGAAAATTCATTTTTCTGCCAGCAACTAACACTTGGAGCGACTGTACAATAGCAGATTGTCATCTTCACAATAATTTCCATACTTATAAATGGTATGGTTTAAATTAGCGATGGGGCCTTTAAGCTTTCGTTTGAGGTAAAAATAATTCTCTTAAGCATATAAGGTCCTTTTTTAATATGCCAAGCCCCGTAGCTTAGTCGGTAGCATACAGGACTTGAGAACAGGAGGTCCTTGGTTCGATCCCCGGCTTGGCCAATTTCTTTCCGAGGATTGATGATAATAATTGCGACAGGATTCATTCCTCTCTCACCGCTGACCATTGTTTCAATAATGGTTATGTGGGAAAGCAGCCAGTGTCTTGGAAAGAATATTGTGCGGAGTACTGGTGAAAAGAAACTCCAGGAAAGCATGGATAGGTGCACTGGTCGCCACGATATAACTGAAATAATGTTGAAAACGGCGTTAAACACCAAACAATCAATCAATCAATCCTTTTTTAATGTGAAAATAATTCTTAAGGTACCTAAGTTCCTGAAATTCATGATCAGACATCACTCTCCACACACCTTTCAAAGTTAGATTTGAGTGCGTCAAAAACATCAACCAGGGTTCAAGTCCGGTAATTTTTTCCTTTTTATATTTGGACATTACTCTGTCAAAAATGACATCATTTTTGACCAAGTAACATCGGAATATAAAAAGGGAAAAATTTTCGGACTGGAACACAGGCTACAAAAATATCCATGGGAATAGTTTGATAGTGAGATCTCTCTTTTTGACATTGAAGTGTCCCAGAAATTGTCAAGAAATATGGTGCTTTTGTTTTATTAATCCTTTCCCAGACGACAAAATTTTAGCCTTGTCCTAATTGAAAGTATTTGCAGATGACAATTTCAATGTAGCTCGAATGGTGCAGTTTTTCTTTGATATGGTAGAAAACATTGTGGGAAAAGGAGAAAATCCTGGTTACCAGCATTTTTTCCTTTTCCCACAATGTTTTCAAAAGGCTTCTTTCTTAGGGGCATCAAAAGGCAGCATTGTGTGGTAAAGAGTTAAGCAGAAAAAAATGTAACTGTTTGGATTTAGATCTCTGCTTTATAGCCTAATTCCCCTGAACCCTGATTAATGCCTGACCTGAACATTCATTAAGCCTAAGAGGGCCAAATAAACCCAACAAACACTTTAAATCTAGAAGTGAGACCCAACTAAATGCAATATCACGGTCTATTTTGTCTAGAATCTTTTGGCAAAACAGACAGTGTAGATCAAAGATCAGACTGCATGTACTGGAGTTGCAACAGACATTGGTTGAATGGCCATAACCGTAGGTCAAGCATCTACAGCATCAGTGGTTTGTTTCCAATCGAATACAAACAGTAACACCCCATTTACACAGACGGCCAGGCTTAAATCCATTCCAAATTGGTCTAATTATTTTGAATTTCTCGCTTTTTTGGTCGGTTGTCATAGGTGACTTCATTTCAGGCTTTTAGTGTTAATGGGTATTGGCGATAAATAGGTGTTCAGTCGGTCTAACAATTATTACATCTGTTGCTGGTAGGTAACAGCTGCTCAACTGGGGTTTGACTGATGATGTCTTCATCGCTTAAAATGCTAAAATGCCGTCGGTTCTCATCGCTTGTAAATTGGCATTCAGTCAGCCATGTAGGTGATCAGTCGGTGTTTGATCAGTGGTCAAACACTCTCCGTCGGATATGGTTGGTGATACGTTCATGGTAATCGGTGGCATATTGGTGATGTCAGTGAAAAAGAGCTTGCATATCTCTTGTCAAAAGTTGTTGTTGGTTCTTTCAATAAAAAAATATGTATAAGAGATGAGAACCGATGAATTTCTTGCAGTTTGCTGGCTGATATCATGGAGGATGGAAGAGCAGTCGTGCAGTTTGGCCTCCTGTTGCAGCAGCAGGCCCTTCTCCATGTCAGACAGGCCATTCAGCAAGTCTAGCTGCCTGGGGTGAAGAAAAGAACTGCCATAGGAGACAAAGGAGGTGGTGCTCCAGGCCATGTTTAACCCAGGAGAGAAGACTTCAGTTTAAGCAGTGCACCACCATTCTTGCAGAGCTAAGAGAGGGGTACACCAGCTCCTTCCAGAACTATAATTATGAGGATGACCCCAGATATGTTCGACAAGCTGTTGCAAGGCCTCAGGCCAAAAAGAGCGAAGCCAAACACCAACTGGAGAAAAGCCCAAGATCCTGGATTGATGCTGGAAGTGACACTTAGGCACTTGGCATCAGGAGATTTCTACTCCTCCCTCTCGTATACTTTTAAGCTTACCAAGTCAACAATATCCGTTTTCGTGCCGGAAGGCTATCAGGCCATAATACAACAGTACAGTGAAGAGGTCATCCTTATCCCAATCACCCCTGAAGAATGGAGGCCAATGGCTGAAGAGTTTGACAGGAGGTGGAATGACCCCATGCTTGCAGAGCACATGATGGCAATCATATTGCCCTAAGGAAGCCCAAACATTCCAGCCTTGAATACCACAACTACAAAGGCTTTTTCTCCATTGCACCCATGGTGCCAACTATAGGTTCCTGTGGACAGATGTTGAAGGCCCTGGACACATGTCTGATGCTCAGATATATAACAGCTCCATGAGATGCTAGAATATGATACCATTGACTTTCCACTCTCCACCATTGACTTCCCAGTGATGACTATGATATGCCATTCTTCATTCCTGGTGACGATGCCTTTGGGTTGATGAACTGATCACCAATTACTGGCTATCTAGAGGGAGAGGAGTGGTCGAAAATTCCTTTCAGTTTTCAGCTCTTTTCATCAGTGCTTAACATCAGTTCATCGGTGGCTCTTCGGTGGCTTATAGTTGGCCTATCAGTGATATCGTTGATAGACAGGTTGTCTATCGGTCATTTGTACAATTTTTTCACTGATTGAGAATTTTAAACATGTTTAAAAATCCATATCAGTAACTTTTCACCGTCGAAACTCATCTTTTCTCAATAGCTTTTGATAAGTGGAAAATAGGTGACCAACAGGTGACATCGGTGGTAAATGGGTTTTCATCGGTTCCCTCCCTACTTTGGCAAAAAAAACTACCGATCAATCAGTGATGGCTCTGTGTAAACAGTGTTTAACTCTTTACCACATAATCCTGACTTTTAACGACCCTGAGGAAGAAGCCTTTTGAAAATATTGTGGGAAAAGGAGAAAATGCTGGTTACCAGCATTTTGTCCTTTTCCCACAATGTTTTTTTACTCTTCCCAAGACAAATTTTGATTTTCGAGTCACATTTATTTTGTCGTCTGCAAAAGCTTTCAATTTGGACTGGTCTAAAATTTTGTCGTTTGGTAAAGAGTTAACTTGGAACAGCTATCGTAATTTGCTTTTAGAGCTATCATGGTATATCTGAATAGAATCCAAAACTGTACCTATTGCGCAGGGCATACCTTATGAGTAGAGTATAAAGCCTACATAGAGAATGGGAGTATTTTTGCTAGATTACTTTAGCTTGAGCGTAGCCCATCAAATCAGTAAGATTGGAAATTTATCAGCATTAAGTAGAGTGGGGGTGTTACAGAAAGGCTGCAGTTTTGATAAAGAAAATTATGCCCAAAGTAAACAGTTTATGTTCTTGAATTATTCAGAAATCCCATTAAGCAAATCAAATTATGAGGGAAGCATACATGACATATCAGTTCTTCTGTTTGAATTGATGGATTGCACAATAAATCATACCCTATCAGATGATGTTGAAACTTTACTCTGCATCATTTGGAAAACAATTACTTTATGCACACTCTCAAAGGACTGGGCCTGACTATCCACCAAACGTGCATGGTATCATTCTAAGTCTAGATTTAGAAATTAACACAACCTCTGGTTGGCTAAAAAGTTTGGTTGAGCCAATGAGAAATTTTATGTTACTTTCAAATTTAGAAAATTCTTGATAGTTGACCCTTTACCAGACGACAAAATTTTAGCCTTGTCCAAATTGAAAGCATTTGCAGACGACAACTTCACTGATGCTCAAATGCTGGTTACCAGGATTTTCTCCTTTTCCCACAGTGTTTTCAAAAGGCTTCTTTCCCAGGATCATTAAAAGGCGGCATTTTGCGGTAAAGGGTCAAAGACCATGAATGTACTTCAGAATGGTTTTTGAATATGGACCCTGGTGTTTATGGTGTAAAAAAGCTTTATTTGCATGGTGGGTATTCTTTCAATTGTTTTAGAGCAACTCTTCACATGTTCATCTTTTGTTGGCTTGTTGAGCCAATTATCCTGACAATCTGGTAGACAAGCTTTTGGCTGCTAAGTGTTTTTATTGACAGTGTAGAACAAGATAAGACTGGGCAAGTGTAGATTAAGGAAAGACTGATCAGGACATGAAGCCTGATGTATTCGTGGATCCACAATTTTGTTCAGTACAGTGAAAATTTTCTCAGCTCACTGAACTTTTACATGTTGAATTTTACAATACTTTGGTTTTGCCTGGAAATATTTATTTGATTTATTTAGCAGTTTAACCCTTTACCATATAATCCCTAGCTGTAATGACCCTAAAAAATAGTTTCTGGTAACCAGCAATTTCCCACAAAAATTCCTACCCTTTCAACAAAATCATATCATTAAAGCCCCATTTAAGTTGTCCACAAATGTTTCCAATTTGGACAAGTCAACAATTTTTTTGTTTAGTAAAGAGTTCAGGATTCAAGCCATACCAGAATTCCTTCATAATACAGGAAGTGGTGCCAATTCTGTACTGGAATCAAGGTGCATGTTCTCCTTTTCCTCAATGTTTTCTGGCCTATCAAAAGCAAATCCTGTTTTTTTGGAACACATTAAATTTGCTTGCAAATGCTTTTGATATGAACAAGTAAAATCTTGTCATCCAGTAGAGAGCTAAAGCATACACAAGTAGGGTACTGGAATGATTCATGGCTTCTGAAATTAAAGGTTCTGACTGATGGATGAACTTTCCATTGGTATGATTTATCTTTATATCTGAGCAACCTTAGAATTACATTTTGTTGCCCTTATGATTTATAGGGCTTTTATTGTTGTTTGTTGATGGTACAGTGTTGTTGCAGGGGTTAGCAGGTTTAAACCCGGCTACATTTCGAGTTTGGTGTCGCCTTGCAGGCACCATCACAGTAATTTAGTTGTCGTATATTTTGTGCCTGTATTGAATGCGGGTGCGATAAATATTGTAAATTATTCTGTGCAATTGTGATTATATGCAAACTGTTATTACAGATGTCATTATATGAAAACTGGATTGATGGTTGATTTTAACTCTTTCCCAGATGTACAAAAAATTTTAAGCTAGAAGACATATTGCAGACAACAAATTAAATGTAGCTCAAATGATGGGATTTGTCTTTGAAAGGGTAGAAAAAAGTTTTGGAAAAAGAGAAAAATGTTAGTTACGTGCTTTTTCTCCTTTTCTTACTATTTTTTTTTTCCTAATTCTTTCTCTTTTTGGTAGTTAGATTGTGTACTTAATCAGAAGCATCCCAAACTCATGAAATCATTTCTTTTCCTGCAAACTATTTCACAGAGGACAGTGTGAGGGCAGTCTATCAAGCTTGCAGCTCTTTGCATCCAATGGCTTCAACAGATGGTTTTGTTTACGGTACAGATCAAAATAAGTCTGCAGTCTGATCTTGAATGTACACTACTCAATACCTTGTGAAATATTTTGGCATCAACAATTTTTAGATTCCAATATTTGGCACTCTAAGGGTTCAACCCTTTACCACACAATCCAAAGTTTTAATGACCCTGAGAAAGAAGCTTTTTGAAAACATTGTTGGAAAAGAAGAAAATGCTGGTAACCAGCATTTTCTACTTTTCCCACAATGTTTTCTTCCCTATGTTTCCCTATCAAAGACAAATTCCATCATTTGAGCCAAAGTCGAATTATAGTCAGCAAATGCTTTCAATTATGACAAGTTTACATTTTTGTTGTTTGTTAAAGAGTTAACTTGTTTAATAATAATCATGTTCCAGAAAATGTATTAACTCTACCAAACGACAAAATTTTAGACTAGTCCAAATAGAAAGCATTTGCAGACAACAAAATAAACGTGACTGAAAAATTGAAATTTGTTTTTTGAATGGGTATAGAAAACACTGTGGGAAAAGGAGAACATGCTGGTTTCCATCATTTTCTCCTTTTCCCACAATGTTTTCAATAGGCTTCTTCATCAGGGTCCTTAAAACTTGACATTGTGTGGTAAAGGGTCAAACTCTTTGCAAGATATTAAAATTTAAACTCTGTCCATATGGAAAGAATTTGCAGGCAATAAATCAAATTTTACTGAAATGATAGGATTTGGTAGGGAAAAAGAAAATACCGGTTTCCAGCATTTTCTTCTTTTCTCACAATGTATTCCAGAGCCTTCTTAAAAATGGTTATAAAAAAACATTTGTTTAACCCTTTACCACACAATCCAAAATTTTAACTTTCCTTGGGAAAGAGGCTTTTGAAAACATTTGTTGGAAAACAATGTTTTCTACTTTTTCAAAAACAAATCTCATAATTTAAGTCATCTTTAGTTTCTCCTACACAAATGCCTTCAATATGGATGAGACTGATTGACTGATTGATTGTATTGGAGTTTAATGCCATTTTAACAGCTTAAGTCATATCATGGCAGTCAGTGCACCTACACATGTGTTTCCTGGCTTTCTCACACCATTTCACAACTTTCATTCCTAGTCACTGACTACTTTTCTCACATGTGTCAGAGGTGAAAGGCAAAAAATCTCTGGAAAGAAAGCTTGCCTAAACTGGGTATCAAACTCACAACCACCAGGTCACAAGTCAGATACACTGAGCTAACCACTGAGCTGCCCAGGCAGGCCTGGATGAGACTGAAATTCTATTATGTTGCAAAGTGTACAGTGTTAGAAATTAACATATTTTGCAGGTAGCAAGTACTTGCTACCTACCTTAAAATAAGGTAGCAAAAGGAACATTCCTGGTAGCAAATAGGGGTAGACAAGTAATGGCCCTCCCTCCCACCACTAAAATGATGCTTGAATTACTGCCTTTGCCCATGAATTGCTTTGCACAAGTAAAAACAGTTTTCAAAGACTTCAGCATGGAGACTGTGCTGTTTGGCAATTTCCGTTTGAGAAGGCTCATTTATACTTATATGTTTTTGCCCATTTGTTATAATGCAGACAGTATTCAAATGGACATTAGCAAAGATTCATGAAGGTAGCTATAAATATAGATGTTAAATATAAAGTCATCATTAAGCACAGACATGTTCGACTGGGTGACACACAGACTCAGTGATGCTTGCATGTTTTTGTACCTATGTGGACAATTGCGAAGCTCATTTCAACATATTTCTAAATTAAAAAGTGGAAGATTATTTCACTGAAAATTGGCAAAACACTTCAAGCAGACAGGATTACCAGGAAGCAACCTATTGCTACTGCTTTTGTGTCTAGGTAGATAAATCTGCTTTTCAGGCAGCAAATTTGCTACTTGCTACTGCTAATTTTGAACCTTGGTGTATAAAGAAGGAAATTATTACAATTTGCCAAAAAAAGGAGCATGTTACCTGATTCTGATGGCAGCACATACAACATTTAATGATTGATTTAGTGGTCAGGGAGATACATGATTGCATTGAGACTTTAAGCCCAGACAAATTTACAGCATTAGAGTCAATCAACTGTTGTTCGTGATTGAGGAACTGACATCCAGTGTCTAACTCTTCAGACTGTTCAATTCCATATCACATACTGCTGTTGTAAGATGGTTTACCTCTTAGCCCTTAGAGTGCAGAATAAACCTACATTTTTTAATCCTAGAAATATGACCCAACTGTTGCAATTTATGGTTGCCTTCGTCTACAGTGTTCCAGCAAAGTGGACAGAGTAGATCAAAGATCAGGCTGCACATTTTGTGCAGCCAGATCATGATCTACACTGGCTGCAAAGGCAACTATGATAGTCATGAAAGGTGCTTTTAGGGTTAAAAAATGATCCTGTTTTATAAATGACCTTGATAAACAGAGTTTTTGAAAACATTTGTAGGAAACAAAAATATGTTGGTAACGAGCATTTTCTCCTTTTTTACCCCCGTAATGGTTTTCTGCCCCTTCAAAAACAAATCTTATTATTTGAATCTGTGATTCTGTTGTTAACAACTGCTTTTGGTGTAGACCAGTCTAAAGTTTTGTTGTCTAGTTGCAAGATCACAGACTTCATGCTGTATGCACAAATATGTCCCTGCAGTAGAGAGTTATTGAAATGCCAAGGGATAAAGATCTGTTGCTTGAGGCAAGCAAATAATAGCTCCGTTTCCTTACAATTCAACAAAAGCATTTTCCTTTTCTTCATATGTTTTTCATTAATTCACTTATACTATTTCTGATTGGTCCAAAATATGCCTGTACAGTAAAGAGTATATTTACCAGTTTCGTTATGGGGATTGTTACCTCTCTAACCTTGCATGAGACAATAAAAACATATTGATGAAAGATGTCTAAAGTTGTCTATAATTTGTGAAAACCTATTCAGGGCGTTAAATTAGACTGCAGCCAGTGAAGGTACACACAAACTCTGAACTCTCTGGACTTGTTGATGATTACTGATAAGTACCGGTATATGTGCATCCCACCATTGCATGTGATAAGAGAGGAATTTGCAATATTTTATTCTTTGAACTCCCCAGTTTAGCTATAAAACATCCTGAAGGACTTTTCAGAGAAATAGGTAAGATTTAATCCAGTAGAGGAAAACAGTTGTTTGACCCTTTGGAATAATGTTGACTTGTGCTTGTTGATAATAGATTCGGTGACTCTTGGTGTCATACAAGTCTATCAGACCTGTCATGGAAGAAATAGCAACTGAACCATCATGATTGGTCTGGGATACCTAATGTGATTTACTGTCTGTCTTATTCAACTTCAATCCACTGCCTGTCTAATCCTGATTTTCTACCAGGGTTGAAAAAGGAACATAAACATCTTTGTACAAATTATACACATATTGTTCATCATGTTGGCAAACAGTTAACCAATTATACTTTTGTTTAAAATATTCATTAATTTCCAATTACTTTTCCTTGCTTTCCATGTAAGCGGCAAGCTAAGGTTGTCTTTTCAGATCCTGTGTAACTCTTATTTGACTTGCTTAAAGACCAAACTTGTAACTGCTTTTGTTTTTGGCACCAGGAAATTAGGGACGTAGTTTAGATCAGGGTCTGTATTCTTTGTCTAGTTTTAGATTTAGAAAGTAACACAACTTCTGATTGGCTAAACCAAAGCCAATCAGAAGTTGTGTTACTTTCAAATTTAGAAAAATCTTGAGACTAACACTAAGAATATTCTTAATATTTGTTGATGAATTATGGACCCTGATAAAAGCCCTCAGGGTGCCATACCATTATCTGTATAATGTACTGTACTTAGATTTTAGGAATGTCTTATTCTTCACCAGTACCCATTAGGATTGCTGTTTTCAATAAGCATATAATATATGTTGTAAGATTGACAAGGAATGGAAACCCAGCCATCAATATACATATCTTTGCCTTGTGATCTGATTTATTCAAAACTAGCACATTATGTCTGCCTGAATCAAACCAATCTGAATGTTCAGTAGATTTATAGCAAAAAAATACATGCCAAATTTACCTCATTTCTGGTAGATTTATTTCAACCATAGACATCATAAGCAGTTTCTTTGCTCTTTCATTTGGAGTATGGCTCTATTTCAGTTTGAATTCAAGATAGTTGATGAAAAATTGACCATGGTTTCAGAGAGATTCTTTAGAATACGGTCCAGTTTCCTGCTTTAACCCTTTACCGCACAATGCCGCCTTTTAACGACCTTAGAAAAGAAGCCTTTTGAAAACATTGTGGGAAAAGGAGAAAATGCTGGTAACCAGCATTTTCTCCTTTTCCTACAATGTTTTCTACCCTGTCAGCCAAAAATTGCGTTATTTGAGCCACATTGAAATTGTCGTCTGCAAATGCTTTCAATTTGGACAAGGCTAAAATTTTGTCGTCTGGTAAAGGTTAAACAGTTTCTTAATTTCTGAAAATATTTTGGAGAGCAGTCAGCACACACAAAAGATCTAAAATTATTCTAGTATAAGATAAAGGTTTAAAATGCCTAATAGGATTTTACATACAGGTCATATTGGCACCAGGATGATCAGAGCAGGGCAATTAACCCTTTACCAGACGACAAAGTTTAAGCCTTGTCCATTTGAAAGCATTTGCAGACGACAATTTCCGTGTGGCGCGAATGGTGCAATCTTTGTTCGATACGGTAGAAAATGTTATGGGAAAAGGAGAAAAGGCTAATTACCAGCATTTTCTCCTTTTCTCATAATGTTTACAGAAGGTTTTTTTCCAAGGGCCATTAAAAGTTGGCATTGTGTGGTAAAGAGTTAAAAGATTCCCACATATGCAATGGCATATTGCAGCATAATCAGGCGAAAATTTTAACACTTTACCAGACAACAAAATTTTAGACTTGTCCAAATTGAAAGCTTTTTGCAGACAACAAATTAAATGTGGTCCAAATGATTGAACTTGTCTTCCAAAGAGTAGAAAACATTGTGGTAACCAGCATTTTCTACTTTTTCCACAATGTCTTCAAAAGATTTGTTCCTCAGGGTCGTTAAACTTCAGGGTTGCTTGGTAAAGGGTTAACTCCCTTTTCATTCTCACAAAACGGAATTCCACTACAAATGAAGACACCTTTCGGCCATGGTTGAGCATCAGTGTGGTAGTGGACAATGTAGAGCCAAGATCTGACTGAATGTGACAGTCTGAACATTTGGATCTTGACCATGCTGTCTGTGCCAAAAGCTGTTACATAAATTAACCCTGTACCAGACGACAAAATTTTAGCCTTGTCCAAATCGAAAGCATTTGCAAACAATTTCAATGTGGATCAAATGGTGCATTTTTCTTTGACAGGGTAGAATACATTGTGGGAAAAGGAGAAAATGCTAGTCACCAGCATTTTCTCCTTTTCGCACAATGTTTTCAAAAGGCTTCTTTCTCAGGGGCATTAAGAGGCGGCATTGTGCAGTAAAGGGTTAAGGACGTACATGATATTTGAAACAATGGGGAAACTTGTAAGATGTAATTATATTATGTTTTCTCATTCTTTCTGCAAGGATGCTTTATTCAAATTGCTGTTTATTTTTGCTGCATATATAAGGATCTAATTCTTTTCTATTTTCAGGTATGTGGCCAGAATTTAATGTATAGTTTAAAGTGAAATGCTCAAGAAAAAGGTAGGGTTTTTTTCCTAATACATGTGCGTGGTAAAATTATTGCAAGTCTTCTCAGTTCTTTTCTGCTCTCAGTACCTCTTGATTCAAACTTACAACAGGCAACTTCCGAACATCTTTGTGAAAGAAGGATATTCAACCGAAAGCAGGGTTAAATACATGGCTAACTTTGAAAACATGATGGCAAAAAGAGAAACTGTTTGTTACAGTGAATGTCTTCAGGAAGTTTACATTTTCGGAAGAAAATGTTTAGAAGTACCCATTGGAAACCTTTTGGGAAAAGGAGTAATTATATACAGCAAATAGTTGCATATTGTCTCCTTGTGTTTCCCATACAATTTAGGAAAAGCCTTTTCCTAACAATGACAATGACATGATTATTTTTTGTTATTTGAACGAAATTTTGGTTTTTCTTAAGATTTACCTGTGCAATAATTCTAAACCAAAGAACAAAATTTTTGACTTGTCCAAATTAAAAGATTTGCAGACGACAAACTAAATGTGACTCAAAAACTAAAAATTGATTATTGAAAGGCAGAAAACATTGTGGAAAAGGACAAAATGCTGGTTACCAGCATTTTCTCCTTTTCCCACTATGTTTTCAAAAGCTGTCTTTCTCAAGGTCGTTAAAACTCAGGATTGCATGGTAAAGGGATGATGGATTGAAACATGAAGGCATTGGACAGTCCTTCAAATGAAACAAAACAAACTCCCCATGATGTCATACTGACACAGTAATTGGTTCATTTACATATTGGCTTTATTTGGCAAATAAAGCTGTTTCTTTGTTCATAAAAGTAATCAAATTTTGTCATATAAATCTAGTAAAATTGAGTCAATGCTGTGTTTTTGTTTTAGAAGAGGCATGATTTATGACTTATTTAATTTGGTATGATGGAGAGGTCAGAGCTGTGATGTGGATGTATGGCATCTTCACATTTACAATTGGAATAAGTCTGTAATAATACTAAATTTTGTTGTGAATATCTAACCTTTTCAGCACCATAGGCAAAAACAGGAACTTTTGTGGACGGCACAGATCAAGATCAGACTGCACAGAATGTGCAGTCTGATCTTTGATCTGTACCGTCAGCTTCATTAGTCAAGCCCCTACGATAAAAATCTTTCTGGGTCTCTGTGGATTGCATTTACAGCCACCGAAAGAAATCGAGTTTATTTATTTGGCACCGAAAGAGCTAATAGCAATGGTACAGTTTTTGAAGTCTTTTGTTTAACTATTTACCAAGCAAAGTAGAATTTTAGACTCATCCATCTTGAAAGCAACTGCAGACAAACAATCAAAGGTAGCTCAAATGAACGTGATTTATCTTTGACAGACTTTAAACATTGTGGGAAAAGGAGAAAATGTAGGTTATTAACATTTTCTTGGTTCTCCTAAAGTGTTTGTAAAGACCTTCTTCATCAGAGTCGTATGACATGAGATTTTTTGGTCAAGAGCAAGCAAAGATTCTTTGAAAATCGAAATGCAATTACTGACTATAGCTGTGGATGTGCCATTAACCCTTTCCCAAACAAGCCCTGGTTTTCACGTGTCTGCAGTACAAGTCTTTTGAAAACACTGTAGGAAAAGGAGAAATTGCTCGTAATGAGCAATTTCTCCTTTTCCCACAGTGTTTTCTACCCTCTTTGATAACTTTCTGCCATTTTCATCAAATTTAAAATTGCTGTCTGCAAACTCTTTCAATTTGGACCAGTCCAAAATTTGTCATTTGGGAAAGGGTTAGGCAACTTTCATAATCCCTATGATCATGCAATTTGAGAAAAATTCAGTTTTCTTGCTAACAAGTTTAACTCTGTACAAAATTCTAGACTTGTCCAAACTGAAAGCATTTTGCAGATGACATAATTATTTTTTTTAGTTGAAATGATGGTCATTGTCTGTAAAAGTAGAAAATCTTACGGGAAAAGGAGAAAATGCTGGTAACCAGCATTTTCTTCTTTTCCTACAAGGTTTTCAAGGCTATTTCCTCAGGGTTGTTAAAACCTGGGATTGTGTGGTAAAGAGTTAAGCCTTTTGATACAATAAAACTCACCCCCTGAAGTCTGGTTACAGCACATGGTGTCTCGTTCTTTTCCAACTATCAGCCGATGGTACCAATTTCTCTCTGTATTGTTCACATCTACATGATCTACCATAAGGCTTAGAACAGCCCATACTTTAAAGTAACAATAGCTGTCAAAAATAAACAAAGCAGGTTTTAAGATGCATTTAAATTTAAACCAAGATGACAACCTGTTACTGTATGGTGTACCCAAGTGTTAGTCGCTGGCAGAGAAATTAACTTCAAAACTAGGTTAAAAGTTGCCAGGTCACTCTTATCCTTTTTTACTTTTTGCCTTATTTTAAAATTCATTCTTCTGCCTGCGACTAACACTTTGACCGACCACACAATGACAGATTGTCACCTTCAAAATGTTTCATAAACTTTTACATGGTATGATTTAAATTTGTAATGCATTTTTTACATCTGCATTGTTTTTTTGGCTGCTCTTTGGCCTTTAACTTCTGTTTTGGTTTTCCTTTTTTCATCAGGGATGCAAAATCTTTCCTACAGACAACCTTTTTGTCTTTCCATCAGAACGCTTTTAAAAGTACTGAAGTGAATGTAAAAAATTACAAATAACGAGCAATGTAATTGTGAATTATACTAATATTTTTGTTCATATTTTGTATAGATCGTTTGAAGTTGTCTACTGCAAATTTGTTTCTGAGGGTGATGAGTTAAGTCTTGACCAAGCAACAAAATTTTACACTTGTCCAATTTGAAAGCATTGGCAGGTGACAAGTCAAATGTGGCTCAAATGATAGAATGTGTTCTTGGAGGGTTGGAAAACATTGTGGGAAAAGGAGAAAATGCTGGTTACCAGCATTTTCTCCTTTATGGCTCACCTGAGCACAACGTGCTCAAGGTGAGCTTTTGTGGTTGTCCGATGTCCAGCATCTGTCGTGTGTCGTCAACATTTACCTTGTGTACTCTCTAGAGGCCACATTTCTTTCTCAATTGACCTGAAAATTAGTCAGAATGTTTGTCTTGATAAAATCTCAGATGAGTTCGAATTTGGGTCACCTGGGGTCATTAACTAGGTCATTAGGTCAAATTAAAGAAATACCTGGCGTCCGTGTTGTGAGGTAGAGCGTCGGCCTCGTAATCAAAAGGTCCTAAGTCCCTGGGAGGGGATGTCAACTTTGGGACTGTTCATTGGCCCACACATTCAGCGTGAATACTGGTGTAGTTTCCAGGAAGCAGAATCGAGAGAGATTAGTATAAGTTCTAAGAACTTGTTTCTCAATCGATGTAAAATAAATATGTTTAAACTAAAGAAATACCTTGTTGGCACTCTAGAGGCCACATTTCTTGCTCAATTGACCTGAAAATTGGTCAGAATGTTTGTCTTGATAAAATCTGAGTTTGAATTTGGGTCACCTGGGGTCATAAACTAGGTCACTAGGTCAAATTAAAGAAATACCTTGTGTACACTCTAGAGGCCACATTTCTTACTCAGTTGACCTGAAAATTGGTCAAAATGTCTGTCTTGATAAAATCTCAGATGAGTTTGAATTTGGGTCACCTGGGGTCATAAACTAGGTCACTAGGTCAAATTAAAGAAATACCTTGTGGGCACTCTGGAAGCCATTTTTTTGCTCAATTGACTTGAAAATTGTTCAGAATGTTTGCCTTAATTAAATCTCGCATGGGTGTGAATTTAGGTCACCTAGCGGTCATAAACTAGGTCACTAGGTCAAATTAAAGATATACCTTGTGGACATTCTAGAGGCCACATTTCTTACTCAGTTGACATGAAAATTGGTCAGAATGTATGTCTTGATGAAATCTCGGATGAGTTTGAATTTGGGTCACCTGGGGTCATAAACTAGGTCACTAGGTCAAATTAAAGAAATACCTTGTGGGCATTCTGGAAGCCACATTTTTGCTCAATTGACTTGAAAATTGTTTAGAATGTTTGTCTTAATTAAATCTCGGATGGGTTCAAAATTGTGGACATAATCTAGGTCACAAGGTCAAATTAAAGAAATACCTTGTGGGCAGTCTAGAGGCCACATTCATTGCTCAATTGCCTTGAAAATTGGTCAGAATCTCTGTCTTAATAAAATCTTGCATGGGTGTGAATTTAGGTCACCTAGGGGTCATAAACTAGGTCACTAGGTCAAATTAAAGAAATACCTAGTGGACATTCTAGAGGCCACATTTCTTACTCAATTGACCTGAAAATTGGTCAAAATGTTTGTCTTGATGAAATTTCAGATGTGTTTGAATTTGGGTCACATAGGGTCATAAATTAGGTCTCACTAGATCAACTTAAAAAAATTCCTTGGGGGCATTCTGGAAGCCACATTTTTGCTCAGTTGACTTGAAAATTGTTCAGAATGCTTGTCTTAATTAAATCGCGGATGGGTTTGACTTTAGGTCACCTAGGGGTCATAAACAAGGCCACTAGGTCAAATTAAAGATATACCTTGTGGACATTCTAGAGGCCACATTTCTTACTCAATTGACTAGAAAATTGGTCAGAATGTTTGCCTTAACTAAACCTCGGATGACTTCGAATTTGGGTCACCTGGTGTCATAAACTAGGTCACTAGGTCAAATTAAAGAAATACCTTGTGTACACTCTAGAGGCCACATTTCTTACTCAGTTGACCTGAAAATTGGTCAGACTGTCTGTCTTGAAATCTCAGATGAGTTTGAATTTGGGTCACCTGGGGTCATAAACTAGGTCACTAGGTCAAATTAAAGAAATACCTTGTGGGCATTCTGGAAGCCACATGTTTTGCTCAATTGACTTGAAAATTGTTCAGAATGTTTGTCTTAATTAAATCTCGGATGGGTGTGAATTTAGGTCACCTGGGGACATAATTTAGGTCACTAGGTCAAATTAAAGAAATACCTTGTGGGCACATTTATTGCTCAATTGCCTTGAAAATTGGTCAGAATCTTTGTCTTAATAAAATCTGGGATGAGTTCAAATTTGGGATACCTTGGGTCATAAACTACATGAAGGTCACTAGGTCAAATTAAAGAAACTCTAGAGGCCACATTTTGTACTCAATTGACCTGAAAATTGGTCAGAATGTTTGTCTTGATGAAATTTCAGATGAGTTTGAATTTGGGTCACCTAGGGTCATAAGCTAGGTCTCACTTGATCAACTTAAAAAAATTCCTTGTAGGTGCTCTAGAGGCTACAATTCTTACTCAATTGACCTGAAAATCGATCAGCATGTTTATCTTGATAAAATTTTTGATGAGTTCAAAATTGAGTCACATAGGGTCATAAACTAGGTCACTAGGTCAAATTAAAGAAATACCTTGTGTACACTCTAGAGGCCACATTTCTTACTCAGTTGACCTGAAAATTGGTCAGAATGTCTGTCTTGAAATCTCAGATGAGTTTGAATTTGGGTCACCTGGGGTCATAAACTAGGTCACTAGGTCAAATTAAAGAAATACCTTGTGTACACTCTAGAGGCCACATTTCTTACTCAGTTGACCTGAAAATTGGTCAGAATGTCTGTCTTGAAATCTCAGATGAGTTTGAATTTGGGTCACCTGGGGTCATAAACTAGGTCACTAGGTCAAATTAAAGAAATACCTTGTGGGCATTCTGGAAGCCACATGTTTTGCTCAATTGACTTGAAAATTGTTCAGAATGTTTGTCTTAATTAAATCTCGGATGGGTGTGAATTTAGGTCACCTGGGGACATAATTTAGGTCACTAGGTCAAATTAAAGAAATACCTTGTGGGCACATTTATTGCTCAATTGCCTTGAAAATTGGTCAGAATCTTTGTTTTAATAAAATCTGGGATGAGTTCAAATTTGGGATACCTTGAGTCATAAACTACATGTAGGTCACTAGTTCAAATTAAAGAAACTCTAGAGGCCACATTTCGTACTCAATTGACCTGAAAATTGGTCAGAATGTTTGTCTTGATGAAATTTCAGATGAGTTTGAATTTGGGTCACCTAGGGTCATAAGCTAGGTCTCACTTGATCAACTTAAAAAAATTCCTTGTAGGTGCTCTAGAGGCTACAATTCTTACTCAATTGACCTGAAAATCGATCAGCTTGTTTATCTTGATAAAATCTTTGATGAGTTCAAAATTGAGTCACATAGGGTCATAAACTAGGTCACTAGGTCAAATTTAAAGAAATATCTGGTGGGTACTTAAGCGTCCACAATTCTTACTCAATTGACCTGAAAATTGGTCAGTGTGTTTGTCCTGATGATATCCCGGATGAGTGCAGAATTGGGTCAGATAGGGTCATAACCAAGTCCCTGGGTTACATTGAAGAAATACCTTGCTGTCACTCTAGAGGCCACAATTTTAGCTAAATTGACCTGAAAATCGGTGTACTTGTTTGACTTGATGATATCTCAGATCATGCAGAAATTGGGTCTCATAGGGTCATAAACTAGGTCACTAGGTCAAATTAAAGAAATGTATTGTGGGCATTCTAGAGGCCAGAATTTTTGCTCAACTGACCAGAAAATTTGTCAGCATATTTGACTTGGTGATATCTTGAATGGGTTTGAAATTGGGTCACATAGGGTCATAATCTAGGTCACTAGGTCAAATTACAGAAATACCTTGTGGGCACTCTAGAGGTGGCAATTCTTGCCCAATTCACCTGAACCTTGGTTAACAAGTTTGTCTTTATATCTTGGATGAGTTTGAAATATGGTCACATAGGGTCATAAACTAGGTCACTGGGTCAAATTGAAGAAATACATTTTGGACACTCCAGAGGCCACATTTTCAGCTCAATTGACCTGACAATTGGTCAGAATGTTTGTCGTAATAATATCTTTGATGAGTTTTAAATTGGGTCATTATGACCATGGCTGTAATGGGGGTAAAATGGGGTAAAATTTTGCCTATTGACTCAAGTGAGCGATCCAGGGCCATCTTGGTCCTCTTGTTTCAACAATGTTTTCAAAACCCATCTTCCTCAGGGTGGTTATAACTTGTGATTGTGTGGTAAAGGACATTGTCATGAAGGGTATTGGCATAGAATAACACTATTTTGGATCTAATGATCTCATAAACTGTGATGCCGCTCTTAAAAGATACCAGAATTTCCTAGAATTGTTTTAAATAATTGGATTGCCATTCAATGAATAAATAATATGTTCTTGACACATAGAGAACGATGTCATATTGACCTCAAAATTACCCACACATTCAAGACTGATCTGGAAAGATAATACAGAAAGTGTGTTGTAAAATGTTTAAGATACATCCTTTCCACACAGCCAGAGAGAAAAAACGCTGTTAAAAGTTGATAGAGTGTAGAATGTTTCAGAATTTAGTCAGCTGTTTTAACATAGATAAATTACTGATATATATGGTATTAGGAAGAAATACATATATCGGAAATCTTTGATTTAAAACTTGAAACGTTACAACGGTGATTTCTTTGGTGGCCTCCAGAAAATGAAATGCATTTTCTATTGGTCATAATCTATGCACCCTTGCAACCATCAGGGGCTAAATTGAGCATTAAGATACAAGAATTATTATAAGTTGATCCAATAAAGATGAAACGGGTTAAAAACTGGCTGAAAAAAAGTATAGATGTAGTGTACTTTTATCGATCATCTTCACTATTTGCCATCTAAGAATTTGTTGTTACTAACCTTTATTGTTTCAGCATACCAGTATAGTGAAACTGCTTTGACTTGTCACTACTTTGTTTCCGTGACCGTATTCTGTTTTCCGATACTTGCCCCATTCTAATTGTGGTGGCCATGGTGTAGAGGTAAAATACCTGGACACCTGATCTGGAAGTAAACGTCCTATAGAATCATAAATTCATCAGAGATCTATAAACGGCTCATGTAAAAAAACACAACATCATTGAGTGACATGTTAACATGGTTTCACTATATACCTGAATTTTCTACTGTATGTTTCTATTATTCAGTATTGTCAGTATTTACATGTTCAAATAAGAATTTATCCAGATAGACATGTTGACCTGTTGCCACACACTACTTTAATTCTTTACCAGAAGACAAAATTTCAGACAAGTCTAAAGTGAAAGTATTTGCAGACGACAAAATAAAAGTGACTGAAAATTTGAAATTTGTTTTGGTAAAGGTAGAAAACATTGTGAGAAAAGGAGAAAATGCTGGTTACCAGCATTTTTTCCTTTTCCCACAATGTTTTCAAAAGGCTTCTTTCACAGGGTCGTTAAAACTCGGGATTGTGTGGGGTAAATGGTTAACCCAGGCAAGGAATGCTTTGTAAACATTGTGAGATTATTTTTCCTTCCTGGGAACAACATATGAGCCATGCTGTGTGAAAGGGGGGCTTAATGCATCTGTGAAAATATTGACCCTGCGCAGGCTGATCTGTGCCAAAACTTTTCGCTAATGGCCAATGTTCTGTATGTCCAAGAGTGAGTCTAGTTCATGATTCAGTTGGTTGTTAGACAAAATTGATTTTATGGATCCCTAATCATGTGATATCTTGCTTGGTAGATGCATTAAGCCCCCTTTTCAGAGCATGGCCCACATGCTTTTGTACTGGAATAGTCCTGTCTACCTGTTTATCTGAATGTCCTCTCATCTACTGTTTGCATGTAAACTCTTCGTTCAGTTTTGCTGTTACTGTATTGAGGTATACATCCAAAAAACAGTAATTCTGCAAAACCACTATTTCAGTAACAATATCTGAGATAATTGGTGTCTTTTTCTCCATGGAAGTTCTGCCTTTAAGTGAAACTTTAATTCAGGTTTTCCTGATGCATTTTATATTCTCCTTAACCCTTTACCAGACGGCAAAATTTTAGCCTTATCCAAATTGAAAGCATTTGCAGATGACAATTTCAATGTGGCTCAAATGGTGCAATTTTTCTTTGATAGGGTAGAAAACATTGTGGGAAAAGGAGAAAATGCTGGTTACCAGCATTTTCTCCTTTTCCCACAATGTTTTCAAAAGGCTTCTTTTCCAGGGGCGTCAAAAGGCGACATTGTGCGTTAAAGGGTTAATTAACCCCTTGAGTGCTACCTATAACTGAAAAAAGTGAACAATTTTTGGTGAGGGGTGAAAAAATACTTCGATGTGTTGTAGACTCAAGACTTTTGTTGCCAAATTCTCTGAAAAAGTATTGGATTGTATAGATCAAAGATCAGAGTGCATTTTCTATGCAGCCTGATCTTGATATACCCTGTCTTCTAACGTGACTTTTGTTCTGAATTGTGCTGTAAGGGTAAACTTACTACCACACAGCAAAGTTTTAAACTTGTCCAGGTTATAAGCATTTGCATTTGACAAGCTAAATGTGGCTCAAAACAAGGATTTGTCTCTGACAAGGTAGAAAATAATGTGGGAAAAGGAGAAATAAAGGATCTTACATGAGTGTTTATGTAATTATCATTTTTAGCAGACGAGTTGACTAAAATTATATGGCGTGAGCCTTGGCGAGCGTCATATACGTTTTAGTCAACGAGTTTGATAAAAATGATAATACATAAACACTCATGTGAGATTCTATTTATCACATAAAACAAATGACAGACAAATAAGTATCCTGCATCATCACCTTCAGCCTTTATACCGTTCACGGGTCCATGTTTACAGTTGTAGTTCGGTTTCAAATGTGTACATACACAAGTAGATAGTTCTTTGACATTTACACAGAAAATAAAATGAAACAGTTTCTAGAGGGGATAATTCCATGTATTTCTGCAATTTTGTTGATTTTAAAAAACTTCAGCCGCATTTTTTGGTTTTTATTGCACATGAAAGCAAAAAAACTTTTCATGCATATACTCCTTAGCAATAATGACGTCATTTTTCCACGAGATGGCGTAGTAGTATAAATTCCGGCACGTGCTGTGGCTGGTTTCTTAGGCTTCATGTGTTCATGACTAAAAAATGGTCAGAACCGGTACCCAAAAAACGATAATACACTAGTGTATTATCGAAAATAAGTCATGGGCTTAATACACTGCTGGAGGAGGTTTTATGTGATAAAATGTTGTTAACCATCATTGCTTCTTCTCCAGCAATGTTTTTAAAAGCTTACTCTTTCAAGGACGATGGTGCAGTAAAGGGTTAATGAATATTTGCCAGGTTGAAATTAAAATAAATAAAGAAAGATTCAAATGTTGGATTCTATTTCTCTTGGGAAATTGTGGCAGACAGAATTGTTTGTCAGAAAATCGTCAAAAGACATGACCGACTTAAAACTTCATTTCAAATTTATCTTTGTTTGGGCTATTCTGAAATACACAAAATCGAAAAAAGGAATATTGGTAATGGTCTTAACCTTTTACCACACAGTCCCAAGTTTTAACGACCCTGAGAAGGCTTTTGAAAACATTATGGGAATAGGAGAAAATGCTGGTAACCAGCATTTTCTCCTTTTCCCACAATGTTTTCTACCAGTATGAAGACAACCCCTATTTTTTGAGTTCCACTCATTACCTGTCAACTCAAATTGGTTTAAACATGGACAGATTCAAAATCTTGCAGTGTGGTGAAGGGTTATTAAATTGATATCGTCATGAAAATATTGTGGTAAATATAAGAGTGAAGGGTTATTAAATTGATATCGTCATGAAAATATTGTGGTAAATATAAGAGTACTGTTTTCAGAGCAATTTTGTTTCCTGCATGGAGGTTCTTATATGCTATCTAAGGCAGATCCCATCAAAGGATGTGTTGTTTACCCTGTGCAAGATTTTCCTGCATTTTTGTGACCTCAAGGATTGAAGACTTCTAAAACATTATGGGAAAAGGATAAAAATGGGGGTACCCAGCATTTTTAGCTCGGCTGTTTTCGACGAAAGCATGAAAGTATTGCCTTAACGTTATCAACTTCTTTGTGCTGAAACTTTGAGATTTTATAATATCTCTGTTATTACTGAAGATATTTGTTTCAAACTTGGACAAATTGTTAATTATCAGTAGGGGAACCTATATAACAAGGGCAGGTAACCATCAAAGTATTTTTGACACAGAGTTATGCCCCTTTTTTGACTTAAAATTTTCACTGGAGATCAAGCATCTGCAGCCGAGTGTTTGCACCCACATGCAGTGCTCTTGTTTCTGTTCTCACAGTGTTGTATCCTTTTGTAGATGATTCTCATCCTTATCTGAGACACATTAACCTTTAATTAAGCTGCTATTTAAATGAAATGAAACTTTCAACTTGATTATAAAAAACCCAATTTCTGCTATTTCATAGGTGTTTTTTTTTTTTTTGGGGGGGGGGGGTTGATATCATCATGTCGGACAGTGCAGATCCAAGATCAGACTGCACATTCTGTGCAGTCTGATCTTGATCTACACTATCCGCAAAAGGTCAGTGATGTCTGCAAATACTGTTATTTTCAATATGGGAGACGACTGTGTAGTGGTACAGTGTCAGTCTCTCACACCAATGGTTTGTTTGGTTTGAAACCTCTGTAGAGCGGGTTAAACCATTTTGAACTAACCACATTACATTGCAAGTACTGGTTAAGGCTTTAAGGAAGCAATCAACGAAAGTGATAGATATAAGATGTAAGAACTTGTTCACAGTGGATGTAAAATAAATAGAAAATAGATTTAACCCTTTACCAAACGACAAAATTTTAGACTGGTCCAAATTGAAAGCATTTGCAGACAACAAAATATATGTAACCCAAAAATTGAAATTTGTTTTGGGAAGGGTAGAAAACATTGTGGGTAAAGGAGAAAATGCTGGTAACCAGCATTTTCTCCTTTTCCCACAATGTTTTCAAAAGCCTTCTTCCTCAGGGTCGTTAAAAGTCGGGATTGTGTGGTAAAGGGTTAAACTTAACTTTCAACATTTATGAGTGTGCAAAGTACTTGTACAGTAATGATGTAGTGAGGGCAATCTTTCCGATGGTTTTACACTTAATTCTTAAAGTGCGGAATAAACCCAACACCCATTTCAAATCTAGAAATAAGACCTAGATAAATGCAATGTCAAGGTTGATTTTGGCTTGTGTCACTCATCAAAGCTGACAGTGTAGATCAAAGATCAGACTGCAGTCACTTTGTGCAGTCTGATCTTGATCTAGGCTGGCCTGTAAAGCAACAGTATTTAGGAAAGGCACTTTAAACCTTTACTAGACGACAAAATTGTATCCTTGTCCAAACTGAAAGCATTTGCAGACGACAATTTCATTGGGGCTGAAATGGTGCAACTTTTCTTTGATAGGGTAGAAAACATTGTGGGAAAAGGAGAAAATGCTGGTTACCAGCATTTTCTCCTTTTCCCACAATGTTTTCAAAAGGTGTCTTTCCCAGGGGCGTTTAAAGGCGGCATTGTATGGTAAAGGGTTAAGGGTTAATATTAGTTAGCCACCAGTATCACTAATGGGCACAGTTAGCTTGCTCTCCATCTGCACAGTGGTCTAGTCCATCCATCTGTTCCCCCTAAATCAGGATTTTTTATGTACTGAAAAAAACTATTTCAGTTACCTTCATAAAATGTCACCTTGGTAGAGATGACAATATGCAAAAATTATTATGGTCTATTTTACTAAGTTTAGCGAAGACCAAGGTCACTGTTACTTGAAAAAAAAAATAGCTAAGGTCACTAAACTTGAGTACTTTGCAAGGACAGTTTTCATCGTTATTTATGAAATTCTCTCTCAGGTGATAATGAGTCAAATAATTTTGAAAGAAAAGCTAACTAGATAAAGGAGTCTAAAGATGTATAAAAACTGTAATGTTCATCTTTTTTGTCTTTATTTTAACCCTTTACCTGCTAAATAAGTGAAATTAAATTTTCAACCGATAGCAAAAACCCAAATCTTGCCATTTCAAACTTTTTTTTTTTTTTTGAGAAAAAAATCTTGTTATCGAACAGTATGGATCAAAGATCAGACTGCACATTCTGTGCAGTCTGATCTTGATCTATGTTGTCCACAAAAGGTCATTGAGTCGTGCATAGCAGCATAAGGGTTAAGTAGCAGACAATCATCGGCAAGAGTGGAAATGCACTTATTAATGATTATTTTTTTTGTTTCTTGACAAATGCATCATCACAGTAACTGTGCAATAATGTTTGATTTTAGTCAATCAATCTCATGTCATCAGTATAGTGTTTATTGTGTTTCTTGTCAGAGTTTGTGGAACAGCATTCTGGGAAATCTGTAGGGGAAATGGTTAAATTGGATTATGAAAATTGATGGAAATGAAAATTGGATTTCATAATGGAAACACGTTAAAGCAGGAAAATCCAATAAAATACGTAGAAATAACCATTTTTGAAATTATTTCCATCTGAATTTTCTGGAATCTGAACTAATGTGATTAAAATTGCCTCACTCTAGTTTTGATCCACAGAGCTGAAGTTATTTGTTAAAATTTGCTATTATTACAGTAAATTGGGATGAATGACACAAAAATCAATGTGATGTGATTCAAGCAGCTTCAAGGTGACTGGTTTTATTGTTACATCATTAGCTAACTGATGTCTTGCAATCTGGAGCTGTGATCAAATTCTGTCCAGAAAAAGAACCATGATCATGTGTGAATACAATATGAGCCATGCTGTGGTAAAAGGGGATTTAATACATCTCTGTGATGTTTTATACAAATCAAGTCATCACATAATTATGGATACATAAAATCCATTTAGTCTGACAATCAACTTAATCTGGAGGTAGAGTGGTCCTTTGACATGCAGAAAATTGACCAATAGCAAAAAGTTTTGACTCGCGCAGACTGCACAGGCTGACATGGTTTGATACTTTTTGCAGATGCATAAAACCTCCTTTTCACAGAGCACAGTTCATGTAGTATTGTATTTTAATGTACGGTAGAACCACACAGGCTAATGTAGACTTACCAAACATTTGAACAAGTTGCATGACAGAGAAAATTACCCCTTTACCAAAAATCCCATAATTTAACAATTCTGGTGAAGAGACCTTTTGAAAACTGTGGGAAAAGGAGAAAATGCTCAGTTAACCACCATTTTCTCCTGTTCCAACAATATATTCTACCCTCTCAAATACAAAATCCATCTTTTTATGCAAATTATCAAGGTTGTTTCAAAACCTGTTATTGTCCTTCTGTCTTGACTCTTTCCCAAACAAGCCCTTGTTTTCATGTGTCTTCAATGCATGTCTTTTTAAAACACTGTGGGAAAAGGAGAAATTGCTCGTAATGAGCAATTTCTCCTTTTCCCACAGTGTTTTCTACCCTATTTGTGAACTTTCTGCCATTTTCCTCAAATTGAAAATTGTCGTCTGCAAACTCTTTCAATTTGGACCAGTCCAAAATTTGTTGTTTGGGAAAGGGTTAATGTCCAAATTGAAAGGATTTGCATGCAACAAATTAAATGTTATTCAGAACATGAAAGTTGTTCTTTGTAGGGTAGAAAACATTGTAGGAAAAGGAAAAAAGGCTGGTTACCAGCATTTTTTCCTTTTTCCACGAGGTTTTCAAAGGCTTTTTTTTTTCTCAGCCCGTTAAAAGTTGGGATTGTGTGGTAAAGGGTTAACTTGATAATGCCAAAACAAAACATTTTCTTTTCTAAATTGTAAACTGCATCTTCCTTTTTTACGGAGGAATTTTGAATGAGTTCAAATCTAAGCTTTCAGTTTTTAAAATCAAATCCTTTTTAATCTTTTTGAATGGCACTGAAACAGATTAACCCTTAGAGCGCCAAATAAACCTATCAAACAATTTTAAACTAAAAGTATGACCCAAATAATTGCAATTTCATGGTCGTTTTGTCTATAGTGTTGCAGCAAAGCAGGCAGTGTAGATCAAAGATCAGGCTGCACATTTTGTGCAGCCTGATCTTAATCTTCACTGACCGCAAAGGCAACTGTAGTTGTGAAAGGCACGATAAGGGTTACCTTCTTCTGAAAGAATCTCATAAAAACACTTAGAACCATGAAAATCCACAGCAGAAATCCATTTTAACAGTTTCAGTGTGGAACAAGATTTGAACAGCTTTACACCATGGATTTTAAAAATGCTATCTTTGGAAGATGACATGCTAGGTCAAGGACAATTTTCCATCATTAGATCATTATGTCCTAAAGATGTTGAATAACAGTACAAGTTTTGTTGTGTAACTGTAACTTGATAAATCTTTCATTAACAGTTTATATTATTATTTGTTTTTGGGAATACATGTTTAAAACCTTGAACCATGACGAGATAATATAAACGTTACCGATTTGGGGTTTATATTATCTCATTACAGTACATGATTTTAAAACCGTTAATCTACAACATAAACAATGATACAAACCGATAATAAAAGGTTTATCGAGTCAGAGCAGTAACTATAAAATTGTAAATAATATTTTGATACTGACAATTTTTAATGTATTAGGAAAATAAAAAAAACAACTTGCCCTTCATTTACTTTCGTAACGCTTATTGGCTATAATAATAATAGTGTACGGAGATATTTACGGAATATGCATCGAGAGCATGTCCAACCTTGTCTCGTAATACCGTGAAGCAATGTAGCAGTGCACGTCCAACCTTGTCTCATGATACCGTGAAGCAGTGTAGCAGTGCACGTCCAACCTTGTCTCATGATACCGTGAAGCAATGTAGCAGTGCACGTCCAACCTCGTCTCATGATACCGTGAAGCAGTGTAGCAGTGCACGTCTAACCTTGTCTCATAATACCCTGAAGCAATGTAACAGTGCACGTCCAACCTTGTCTCATGATACCGTGAAGCAATGTAGCAGTGCTACAGTGATGGAACTACTGTAGTTATCTAATGGCGCGCTTTCAGTATAAAAAATGCAGTCGTAATTGTAAAATGTTAAACAATATTTTATTCATATTGACAATTTCATTGTACCTGTTGGCAGTGTAAAGCAGTATTACTGTAAAGAGTAATGGCACTTTTGTAGTTGTCGAATAATCCTCTTTCAATATAAAAAATAGAAATTTCATACTTTTCCAATTTTTTCTTAAGTGTTTGCAGACAACAGATTTAATGTGGCTAAGATGAAAAGCGTTGTGGAAAGGAAGAATAAATTGCAGAAAAGGAGAAAATACATGTACTAGATATTGGTATTTTGAGTTGTTTTAAAAGCCTTGAAATGTTTCAAGCTGGAATATGTCCATGGGCAGGAGTAATGTTTCATTTTCTTGGAGGACACACTGTTATTTTCTGTCACCAGAAGACCCTGTGATTTTAGTTCATCCTGAGGAAGGAGGTGGTAACCAACATTTTCTCCTTTTCACACAATGTTTTCTACCCTTTTAATGATGAATTACATTATAGCTGTGTTCTAACTTGTCTGCAGATTTTTTCATCATAGACAAGTCTTGAAAATTGTGGTGAGGTACCCAGCTAAAGAATTTATGTGGTAATGAAGACTTGAGTAGGTGACTGGTGGCTATAATTTCCATTAATTTCATATGAATCTAAATTAAGTACCCCACAGGAACACTTATTGCAAATAGACTTCCAAGTTGGCTTTAATAACGCAAAAACCTAGACTTATCTAATGCATATTAATGAAATAGGCATCAATTTAGCAATAAGACGCAATTATGCAACATTACATATAAATTGATTTTATTTATATTTCACTCTTCTCTTCACATTTAGCCCTGTTCTGAGAATTTTTCTTTACTCTTTACCAGATGACAATATTATAATTTTGTATTTGACTGTATTCTTCACAAGCCCTGTTCTGAGAATTCTTCCATACTCCTTACCATATGGCAACATTATATAGATTAGTTCAAATAAAAAGCCTTTGCGCATGACAAATTTAATGCGTCTCAAATGTTAACTCTTTACCACACAATCACGGGTTTTAACGAACCTGAAGAAAAAGCCTTTTAAAAACATTGTGGGAAAAGGAGAAAATACTGGTAACCAGCATTTTCTCCTTTTCCCACAATGTTTTCTAACCTTTCCAAAACAAATTTCAATTTTTGAGTCACATTTATTTTGTCATCAAATTCTTTAAATTTAAAAAAAGAATTGTGTGCTATATAGAAAATCTAGAAGCCATACTTTTAGTCTCCATATCAAAACTTGGTCAGAATTTTTGTATTGTTAGGATCTTGGATGAGTTTTAAATCATGCATTGGTCCACCAATATTTGTAAGATATTCATAAAACAATTTCTCCATTGCAGTTCTCAGGCGGAATGTCCCAGCCAGTCAGATTGCTTGTCATAAGAATAGAAGGTAGAACAAACCCTACTTTACATTGGCAAAAAAGACAAGATGGTAATATCTTGATCAAAAGGTTCTTTAACACTTAAGCAGCTGAATAAATGAATCACAAATTTCTACTCAGTACTACAAACCCAAACATTGCGGTTTCAAAGTTGATTTCACTGGAAAGAAAATACTGTATCGGACAGTGTAGATCAAAGATCAGACTGAACATTCTGTGCAGTCTGATCTTGATCTACACTGTCCACAAAAGGTCAGTGGGTCGTGATTAGCAGCCTAGGGGTTAAGTATGATATTTGAAAATAGATCTATCACAGTTTTACCAGTACATTGCTACAAGGTTTACACTGTTTATTATCTTAATTAATGAAGAGAATCTTTTCCTGTCAATGTATCAAGAGGCATCAAGAGGCATTGACTTATATGTCTAGTCTATTTAAACATTACACTTTGATTGATAACCTATTACGAATCTCAACCTCTTGGATACGTACCAGCACCCTGGTTTTGATTGATACCAATTACAACAAGCTAGTCTTTCTCCCTACATAAGAGGGCTGCAAACAGATCAATGACTGTTAGAAACCACAAATGTTTTGATTGAAAGTAAATAAGTGCCATTGATTTGGGGGGATTCTGGAATGCACTACTATTTTTTTCCTCTTTCTGACCCAATTTGTATTTTCATGTTCTCAACTCTAAACACTTTCGATCAATTCTGCAATTAACGAAGACTGATTATTATAAATGAAGATTTGCCTCGTTCAATTACAAGCAGTGACAAATACTCGATAGTTAATTTATCTCATTCCTGAATGTCAGCCTGCTTCCCAGTTCACAGTAATCTTCCATGTTTCTTGGAACTGTCTGACTTTTTTTCTTCCTGTGGAAACCTCTTCCTCGACTCTTTGATGTTTTATGTCACTCCCCTGGATCTGTGACATTTGGTCCAAAACCACATTCCTCAAAAACATTCCCTAGCCCTGACCGCAATCCTAACCTAGACAAATTGTGACTCTAGTCTTCCTCCCAGACGGAAGCTGATCATGAAATAAATTTTAAAACATACATGGATTTCGACGAAACACCCGTTCAACGAAATGCCATGCACCGCACTCCCCTATATATTTTCAAGTCACTTAAACATTTTTACCAAACTGTTCCAACCCGAAGGATGAAAGCTGTGGAAAACATTGTGGGAAATGGAGAAAATGCTGGTAACAAGCACTTTCTCCCATTCTCACTGTTTTCTACCCTTTCACAGACAAATCCCACCATTTGTGCCACATCTGAAGTTGTGATCTGCAAAGGCTTTCGATATGGATTTTTAAGGCACGCCATACCATATGGTGTTAACCCTTTACTACACAAACCCAGTATTTAATGACCTGAAGGAAAACTTAGGCTTTTAAAAACATTGTGGAAAAAGGAGAAAGTCCTGGTAACCAACACTTTTTCCTTGTTCCACAATATTTTCTACACCATAAAAAACAAATTCAATCCAGCAGAAAGTTTTGTAACTACTTGATGTGACAAAGGGACCTGCTTGATGCATGGTAGCCTGGCACTTACAAAGGCTTTGTGCAGAGTTTTTGCCCTCCTTGTACTTGATCAGGTTGCTGTTGTTGATGTTGTTGATGTCCACTGGACCTGGGTCCGTATTCACCAACCATTCTTAAGAACGTTCTTTGTCTTGTTCTCCAGAATTTTCTACCTTTGAAAGAAACACAACTCCTGATTAGCTAAACCAAATGGTTTAGCCAATCAGGAGTCGTGTTACTTTCAAATGTAGAAAATCTTGGAGAATAAGACTAAGAATAGTCTCAAGAATGGTTGGTGAATACGGACACTGATTCTAGGCCAGACCACTATACCTACCTAACATTCAACAGTTCAACTGAAGGTTCTCTAAAAACTAATAACAATTTTACCAGACCATTACTGACAAAATGTTCAACAAACCATTGCTGATAAGTAGTACATGGAAACTAATGAATTAACAGGTTTGTGTAATCCATCATCCACTGGGGACAAAACTGCATCTTTTCCGGAATAGTGATATGACGCTACCTTGTGTCACTCTCTTATTATCCTCTTGCATGTCAGTTAGCCGAGAACCATCTGAAACTTTGAGGGCCTTCAGCAAATTACATCATAAAGTGACCTGTGAGGAATCAAACATGGACTGACCTGCTAGATGCTAATCTCAACATCTATGCTCATGCACACAAGAGAAAAAGGACTTTTTATATGAGCCATGCTCTGGTAGAAGGAGGCTTAATGCATCTCTGTGATGCATTGTACCAATCAAGCCATCACATAATTATGGATCCATAACAGCCACTCTTTTTTAACAACCCACTGAATCATGAGGTAGACTGGTCCTTGGGCAAACAGAAAATTGACCAGTAGCAAAAAGTTTTGGCCCGGGTCAGCCTGTGCGGACTGCGCAGGCTGACCTGGGTCGATACGTTTTACAGATGCATTAAGCCCCCTTTTCACAGAGCATGGTTCATATATACATTCATCAGACTATTCTAACCTAATTTGAAATTTACATGACTTGTGCAAAAATGATCCTCTAACTCTCAAAATACTATTTGTCAGTTTCTCATGCATTGTTTTTGTTTTATGTGCTGATTGTCATTTACTAAAGGGTGATTTTCCTGTACATGTTTGGTATGTAGGCTATCCACCAAGGGATGATAGAATCACTGTAAAGTCTACAGCTAAGTCATTTGATAAAGAGTATCTAGAACCTCTAAAGTGTAAACTTGAGATGTTTTGCAGTTCCATATAAGTTTTTCCCTGGTTAATAAGTACAGCTTTGTTAATTCTTTTCTTTTTTTTGTGTGTGTGGGGAGGGATCCCAGATTTACTACTGCAATTTTCTGCTTTCCAAATTCATATTGTAGAGTTTACAATGGAATAACTTCCATGAAGGGAAGCTTCAGAAGGAGAACTGTGATCGGAAATAGGGGTCAGTTCAGTGCAAGTTGTCATTTCTTTGTTTACGTGTGACGGTGTCAGTTTGTGAAGAAGGAGATTGTACCAGCCATTGGAGCCAGTTGACTATTAATATTTGTTTTATTTGTCAGGTTTGGTCTAAAGTTCTCTTGGATTGTGAAGTATTATCCCTCTAATGCTGAGCACAGCTCTAGATAGTGTTTTTTAATGAATCGGAATTAAACTGCTCGGACTGTGCAAACTGATTGCTGATCTGCCAATATCTCTAGAAATTCCCAGGCCACACGGCTTTGAAATCGCAATATCTTTCATTTTTGTAGAGACTGAAAGTATTCTGTGTATTCCATGTTGCTACCTATTGCTTAACTCTTCACAAAACAACAGAATTTTAGACTTATCCAAATTGAAAGCATTTGCAGATGACAAAATTAACATCACTCATATATTGAAATTTGTTTTTGGAAGGGTAGAAAACATTGTGGTTACCAGCATTTTCTACTTTTTCCACAATGCTTTCAAAAGCCTTTTCCCTCGGGGTCATCAGAAGTCAGAATTGTTTGGTAAAGGCTTAAAATGCATCTTCCTTGTGTCTCTTGATATTTTCATGTCTAATATAAAAGCCTGTTTTTAATGGACTAAAAAGCACAAAGGAGCACATAAAAACCATAATTTGAATTAATATTCAATCACACTTTAGTCGATTTTGAAACAAGAGAATTGATAATATTTTCACCAGTGAGTCAAACATTAACCCATCACCAAACAATCCCAACTTATAATGACCCTGTGAAAGGAGCCTTTTGAAAATAATGTTTTCTACCCTTCCTAAAACAAATTTCAATTTTTCAGTCACATGTATTATGTCGTCTGTAACTGCTATCAATTTGGAGTAGTCTAAAATTTTGTCATTTGGTAAACAGAATGGCTTTGGACATAATGATGTCCAGTTGAGCTTTTCTGATCCAGAAATAAGAAATCAGTGCATTTTACAAGACAAGAAAACAATTTGTCCATGAGGCAGGTTTATTGAACTCTGTAGTGCTATAGATAGAATTAGAGCAAAAATTCAAGACTGTAATATTTTATTTCTGTATTGTGCTTGCACATAGGTGCAACAGCCGTTTTTAATCTTATCCTTTTATTTCTGTGGAATGTTAGGCTTAATAGGTTTAAGTCTATTCCAGATATATTGATTTAACACTTTACCAAACAATCCAGAGTTTTAATGACTCTGAGAAAGAGCATCTTTGAAGGCGTTATGAGAAATCAAGAGAATGCTAGTGAGTAGCATTTTGTCTTTTTCCCCATTATCTTTTCTACCCGTTTTAAGAAACATCAGGTACCATTTGGACCTTTCTGATATTGGTCCTTTGCAAATGGTTCAAAACTGGTTTAAAATTTTCATTGGTGGAGAGTTAAGAATTTTTTACTTTGAAAATAATAAGAACTCCTTTTTTAGCTCATCTGAGCACGAAGTGCTCAAAGTGAGCCTTTGTGATCATGCTGTGTCCATCGTGCATCATACAGGTCCTCAACATTTACCTTGTGTGCACTCTAGAAGCCACATTTTCAGTCAGATAGTCATGAAACTTATACAGAATGTTTTTCTCAATAAAATCTTAGACAAATTTGAAATTGGGTCATGTTGGGTCAAAAGTAGGTCACTGCGCTAAATCCTAGAAAAACCTTGTGTGCACTCTAGTGGCCACATTTGCATCCTGATGTTCTTGAAACTTGGTCAGAATGTTTGTCGTAATAATATCTTAGACATGTTTGAAATTGGGTCATGTTTGGTAAAAAAGTAGGTCACTGGACCAGATCTTAGAAAAAGCTTGTGTGCATTCTAGAGGCTACATTTTAAGCCTGGTACTCATGAAAATTGGTCAGATTATTTGTCTTAATAATATCTCTGACATGTTTGAAATTTGATCATGTTGGGTCACTGGGCCAAATCTTAGAAAAAGCTAAAAAACTTGTGTGCACTCTAGAGGCCACATTTTAAGCCTGATACTCATGAAACTAGGTCAGATTTTTCTTCTTGATGATATCTCAGACAAGTTTGAAATTGGGTCACATCAGGTCAAAAAAGAGGTTACTGGGCAAAATCTTAGAAAAACCTTGTGTGCACTCTAGGGGCCACATTTTCTGCTGGTCACTTGTGAAACTTGGTCAGAATGAATGTTTGTCTTGAAATCTTGGACATGATCGAAATTGAGTCATGTCAGGTCAAAAAGTAGGTCATTGAGCCAAATCTAACAAAAACCTTGTGTACTCTTTAGAGGCCACAATTTCAGCCTGATACTCATGAAACTTGGTTAGAATGTTTATCTTAATGATATCTTGGACAAGTTTGAAATTTGGTTGCATCAGGTCAAAAAGTAGGTCACTGGGCCGAATCTTAGAAAAACCTTATATGCACCGTAGAGGTCACATTTTCAGCCTGATACTCATGAAGCTTGGTCAGAATGTTTGTCTTGATTTATCTTGGAAAACTTTGAAATTCGGTTACATTTGGTCAAAAATTAGGTCACTGAGCCAATTCTTAGATAAACCTTGTGTGCACCGTAGAGGCCGCATTTTCAGCCTGATACAAATGAAACTTGGTAAGAATGTTTGTCTTGATATCTTGGACAAGTTCAAAATTTGGCAATGTCAGGTCCAAAAGTAGGTCACTTACAATCATGTGTTTTACATCATTAAAACCAGGATCTCTTCAGCTTTATCAACTGTTGATGACTTTACTCAGGTGAGCGCTTTAGGGCCATTGCTTTAGGGCCAATGGCCATCTTGTGTGGATCAGCTGTTGAGGGGGATGACAGATGGCAAATTGTATTAACAGTTTTCCATTTTCATCTAAGAATCAAGACAGACATGTGTTGAAGTATGTACAAAAAACAGATCTATTTTGATGATAGATAAAAAACAGAAGACATCTGAATTCCAGAAAAGGAATATGGTATGTCTAAATTCCATCATTTAATTCTATATCATTTTTGATGGAGATCACAGGGTCAGGGTCAATTAGAGTATAGCAAAGCCATGACTGAAGTTTTGGCTTACCTCTTTACCACAGAGTCCCAGAGTTTTAACGACCATGATTAACTCGTTACCACACGACAAAATTTTAGACTTGTCCAAATTCAAAGCATTTGCAGACGGCAAATCAAAAATAGCTGAAACAATGAAAATTGCCTTCAGTTGAGTAGAAAACATTGTGGGAAAAGGAGAAAATGCTGGTTACCAGCATTTTCTCCTTTTCCCACAATGTTTTCAAAATCCTTCTTTCTCAGGGTTGTTAAAAGTTGGGATTGTGTGGTAAAGGGTTAAAATGGATTTGAAAAATACTTTGGGAAAAGGAGAAATTCCTGGTAACCCAGCATTTTCTCCTTTTCCCACAATACTTTCTACCCTTCTAAAAACAATTTTCTATTTTTGGGTCAAATATATTTTGTTTCTGCAAATGATTTCAAGATGGAGAAGTCTACATTTTTTGTTGTGTGGTATTTTTAAGAGTGGAACAAATGTTGGGCTTTGGCCATTATTCAACAAAATGAATAATTCTAAGTTCATTCATATTCTAAACTTAAGAACTTGGGCATTTGATTCCCTGAGGTGCAGTTTCAGTTAACCAAATGCCTGATAATTTGAAAATTCTCGTTTGATTTTGAGTTTGAATTCTACAATACTTAATATATTGGTATTACATGTATATACAATTCATGCAATATATGGGGAATCTCTATCCTGGAGAATTAATGCTATCAAGGCTACAACCCACCTATTTCCTTGATTTCATCAGCACTAGTATAATGAAGCCCAACAAAAATATGAAAAATGTTTGGAAAGAAATCCACAAATGTCACATGCATATCTTTTGAATGCTTGGCATTGCTTGATGTCTCAGGAGTCAACTAATGTGGGCTTATTATCCAGATCCTATTGGCTCAATCTCTGCTGTTGCTGACATTGGGACCTTTTGGACCCTTGACCCATAATTGAACTCAAGTAGCATTTATATTTATACCCCCCCCCATGAGGTAGAGGAGGGTATACTGGTTTCACCATGTCTGTCTGTCTGTCTGTCCATCCATCCATCAATCCATCCATGTTTTCTTTTCATATGCTGTGACTCAAGCTGTTTGATCTAGGACCCTGAAACTTTATACAAGTGCTCCTCATGACCCAAGGAGGTGCCCTTTTGTTTTTGGGTCACATGGATCAAAGCTGAAGGTCACAGGTAAACTTTGTTTTGAAAATCATTTCCGTTCACTGATTGTGCTACTTCAGTGACAAGGTGCTGGCGTGGGATATGTCTCAGCTTTGCGACAGTTCTGATTTGAACTAATGAGGTTGAATCAGTTGAAATGCAGCAGTGAGCACCATCATGTCAGTGTATCAATGACAGAAGCTATCTGGACATTTTTTTTTATACCTATGTGAATTGAGCTTTGCAATTTAGGGGCCCCATGAAGTTATAAATGAAACCGTTTAGGGGGAAACCACAGACAAAAATGACATTTATCGCCAGATAAAGACAGCTATGGGATTGTGCAATGATATGGAAAAAATGAGAGATTGTAGGGGATATAAATAACTATGTCAGAACTGTCAGTTGTATAGAGGTTTATTTATTGCGAAAGTTGGAAGTTTGTTTGTGTGCATCAATAATCAACATGTAACTGATCGAATTTCAGATCTCCAGATAAAAGGGAGTGATAGTATTCTAAATCCATTCTTTGTCTTCGAAACCCTATGTTGTGAGTACTCATTAGAATCGTCTTGATGAGATGATTCCAATGAGTACCTATAACTTAGTGGAGTGTGATTAATATTTTCAATTTTGAAATCAAAATCACTCCCTCTACCTGGCGCTCTGCCTAATAATAATCAGAATTATTGGTAATGACATTAAAATTGTTAAAACTCTTAAAATTTTTTTGCGATCAAGTGAAAGTACTGTTCACATACCAAAACCAGCCTTTTGATTGGCTGAAATTATTTTTTGTCAGCCAATCAGAAGCTTAGTCTACCAGCAGTTTAATAGTTTTGAATCTAGATTGATGGATGAAAATGCAACCAAAACCTTAAAATGATGTCATGGTCACCATCTTGCTAGCTTATTTAGAACATACCCTGGTGTTGTAATTTTAGTTCACTCTTTACATAGGTGTAGTCAGGATTGAAATATTTAGGTGCACAGTGAGCTGTGTGATGACGTTTGCTTGCAGACAGTATGACGTAAAATGAAACATCGTCATTTATTATAAAGCGTAGGGGAATTCCCTTTTCATCAGTGCATCACTTTAATCCATCTAGTTTGAGTGAAAAGGCGCACAGATCTGGAGAAAAATTAATATGTGTGATATTGTGATTTACCACATTATGGCTGCGAATTTTTTCATACATGCATGTTTGTAACGGGCGCTATGCTGTTACTTTATCAAATAATAAAATTTAGACATGTTCATATTAAAAGCATTTATAGGAAACAAATGTGTCTCAAATGATAAAATTTGTAGAAAGTGTTAAAACTAGTATGGGAAAAGGAGAAAATGCAGGTTACCAGCATTTTCTCTTTTGCCAACAATGTTTACGAAAGCTTTTTTCCCGCCTGGGGTAGCTCAGTGCTTAGCATATCCGACTTGTGACCTGGTGGTTGCAAGTTCAATACCTGGTTGAGGCAAACTTTCTTTCTTGCGATTTTTTGTCTCTCAACTCTGATGCATGTGAGAAAAGTTGTCAGTGACTTGGAGAGGAAGTTGTGTCAATTATACTGGTGTGAGAAAGCTAGAAAACATGTGTAGGTACACTTACCGCTGTGATATGACCTAAGTTGTTAAACGGCATTATACTCCATTACAATCAATCAACCTCAAGGTCATAAAAGCATGGGATATTTTGGCAATAAATTAAGTAGATCCCCAATGATGGTATGGACAATATCCAAAAGACTCCTTTAGTATACTGTAAATAACTTATTGGATGTAGATGTACTGGGTCTGTTTTCACCAACCATTCCTAAGAAGGTTCGTAGTCCAGACCTGTTCTCCAGGATTTTCTAAATTTGAAAGTAATACAACTTCTGATTGGCTAAACCAATTTGGTTTAGCCAATCATAAGTTGTGTTACTTTCAAATTTAGAAAATCTTCAGGAATAAGACAAAGAATATTCTTAAGAATGGTTGGTGAATACAGACCCTGGTCCTATAAGCAAAGGAGATACAAACAGGACTGTCTTGGAAATGGAAGAAAAAGTTGACTATCCTCACCTACCAGAGACAAGCAACATAATTTTGTTACATTCATCAAAATCCCTAGAGTGTGATTTACTGTGTTGTCTGGGTGATCATTCAAAGGACCTAGATATCTGGACAGGAATGTGATGGCTGTATTTCATTCCCTGTGTAGCATGTTACTGCCAGTTGTGTGAAAGGACTTCTGTGTGAAGCAACTTAACATAATTTTGTTACATTCATCAAAATCCCTAGAGTGTGATTTACTGTGTTGTCTGGGTGATCATTCAAAGGACCTAGATATCTGGACAGGAATGTGATGGCTGTATTTCATTCCCTGTGTAGCATGTTACTGCCAGTTGTGTGAAAGGACTTCTGTGTGAAGCAACTTCTTTTCATTACTATTATAAAAGTTCATTTTTAACTCGGCTGGCTAAAAACATTGAGTTATTGTCTTAGCCATGGCGTTATCTGCGTCGTCTTTGTCATCTGCGTTGCTGTGCAAAAACTTTGACATTTCCTTAAACTTTGATATTTTATAATATCTCTGTCATTACTCAGGATATTTACTTCAACCTTGGACAACTTGTTCACTATCAAAAGGGGAACCCATACTACAAGGCCAGGTTACCATCAAAGTATTTTTGACAGTTATGTTCCATTTTTGACTTTGAATTTTCACTGGAAATCAAGCAACTGCAGCCGTTATGATAATGCAGAGCTCTTGTTTAGTCCATTACCTGGTCCAATGTGGCTCACTGATAAACTATATGATTCATAACATGGAGGCCCTAGTTTTGATCCTCACTCAAAGCAATGGGTTTTTTTGGGAGTGTCCTTTGGTAAGACACTTCAGAGCCCTAGCCTATTGTTGGTATAAACCAGAACATACATGAATATGTTAGCTGTCACTATGATGTGTCTGATATAATGTTAAAAGTGGCATAAAGTACCAGTCAATCAATCAAACAATGTAATCCAGTAAGAAAGAGGCTGTTTTCAGACATAACATTATACTGAAAAGGGACACAAAGGAGAACTGTGTTGACAAAAATGGAAATGTATTTCTTGAAGGGAATTGAAAACTTGGAAAAAGGAGCTCAAGGAAAGCTGATACACATTGATAAACATTTTTAAGTGTTTATGAACAATTCACGAATTTTCATCAACAGTGCATCAATTCCTGAACATAATTCTCACATTGGGATGTCTGTAGTGTGTATGCCCACAGACAGGCAGACAGATAGACAGACAGGCATACAGACAGGACAGATTCCAGTACTTACCCCAAAAACATTCATTTTCCATGGAGCATGAATAAATATCTTATTTTTTTATCACTTTGAAAGTTTGAAAACAAAACCTTTTTTTTTTTCTGTAGCCTTTATTTATGCCACTACATAACACCATCATTATACACATTCACATTTTTATCTCATTTCTGTTCACATTTTTTTTGTGGCCTGTTTGTGTTATAGCCTCATAATAACAAAGATCTTGATCGTCTAAATCTAATCTGTTGAACCTGAGCTGGGGTTTTCTTCCCTTTTTGTAGTTTGAATTTGTTAGCTGGGTCTTCAGCTGTGACTGTCTGCATCAAGTTCTCATCCACTGCAAGCAATTTGGACATCTGTATGACACCACATAGAGCCACGATTGCTATGACTGCAATCAGCAAATACCTGTATCTGAGATAAATTGAGGGCGTTATTCACCAACATTCTATATTAAAACCCCTGTCACACTAGGGCAGTGATCCAACGGCAACCAAGAAAAAATGCAGAACGCCAAGTAGTTATTGCAAGCATTGCATTGCCAACAGATGTGTTGAGATTGTCTAGAATGCTTAGCCATGGTGCGCACTTTGAGCATATACAAACGCTGTCGCTCGCTGTTCTAATAAGAGTGCAGTGGGATCACAGTAAAGTGGCCTTAGTAGCGCAGTGAGGTCTCCTACAACACTACAGGAGGTCTGCCAGTGCACATAGAGGTGGCGGAATGAACTTTGTGATTGTTGGTAGCACTTGGAAACCAGCATTTTCTCCATTTCCCACAATGGTATCTACCCTTTCAGGACAAATTCATATTTTGAGTTATATTTGATTTGTCATGTATGCCAATGCCTTCAATTTTGATGATTCTGATTACTTGCCGATTTATAAAAGAGTTAAATCTGGTAAAACCACATACCACTTTTAGGGCATCACCTTTCCTGCATAATTTGTACATGTGCATCTACTTGTCTACTCTGTCTAGTTTTTGCTTTAGATAAATATGTGGAGAACCTTAGCTGAGTGGGTAACATATAATCAGTAATCTAAGGGTCATGGGTCAAACCCTAGCTTGGCTACTCCTGCTTGTTAGAAATGGCAGGAATATACAGAGTATCCAGTGATCCTGAGGACACCAATATTTGAGAAGAAAAGCTGAGATTGAGCATTTAACTCCTTACTCCTTTAACTCAAAATTTTAGACATGTCCAAATTGGAAGCATTTGCAGATGTCATATTTAATGTGGCACTGTAGATGGAAGTACAAAACATTCTGGGAAAATGTTGGTTAGCAATATTTTCTTCTTTTCCCACAATGGTTTTAAGAGATGTCTTGCTCAAGATGGTTAAAACTTGGGACTGTGTGGTAAAGGGTTAAGAAAGTGAGGTGTCATAAATAATGGCTTGAACTCATCTGCCTATAAAGTAATCAGTTGAACTCATATGTACATGTACATGAAAAGATGGACTCTCTGCAGTAACCTTTCTACACTGATGCTGACAATAAAGTTTTCATTGATTGGTGTTTGATGCCGATTTCAGTTATATCATGTAGGCTAGTGCACCTACCATGTCTTCAGGGAGTTTCTTTTACCTCTACTACACACAATATTCTTTCCAAGCCACTGGCTGCTTTTTCCACATAACCATTGTTAATGCAATGGTCAGCGGTGAGAGAGGAATGAATCCTGTCACAATGACTATCATCAGTCCTCGGAAAGAAATTGGCCAAGCTTGGGATCGAACCATGTGGGCTACCGACTGAGCCTTTCCTTCAGAGACATAACAATTTGTACTTGGTATCATAATCCTTTGAACCCCAAACAACTAAATCTATAGTATGACCTTCAAATCTCCTTTTTCTCTATTTTACAATCATACAAAAATCCAAACAAATAAACTTACTTTTTCTGATTACTCCGTGCCATTTCAAAGTATTTTTTCTTCATTATTAAGTTCATTTATACCAAGGGGAATATCAACAGATGTGTTGTTCTCATCTCAACACCCAATCTAGTAACATTTTGCCTCTTAATTAGCCCTTTACTGAATGATGCTTAATGTTCTTGTAACAACTGTTTAAAAAGAAGGCCTTTAAAACCAGTGTCTTTAAAAACAGTGTGGAAAGAGAGAAAAGCTGGTTGTCTGAATTTTCTCCATATCCTTCAATGTTTTCCTTTCCTTTTAACCCTTTCCCAAACAAGCCCTGGTTTTCACGTGTCTGCAGTACAAGTCTTTTGAAAACACTGTGGGAAAAGGAGAAATTGCTCGTAACGAGCAATTTCTCCTTTTCCCGCAGTGTTTTCTACCCTTTTTAAGAACTTTCTGCCATGTTCATCAAATTTAAAATTGTCGTCTGCAAACTCTTCGAATTTGGACCAGTCCAAAATTTGTCGTTTGAGAAAGGGTTAAAGACAAATCCTTTGATTTAAGCCACATTCCATTTGTTTTGTGCAAATGCTGTTATTTTGGACATGTAAAAAAATGTTTTGCAGTATAAAGAGGCAACACTTTCTACAAGAGCCTAATGATGCAACTTAAGAATAGACTTTTAAAAACAATGTGGAAAAAAAGGAAAAATTGCTGTAGATAAGCATTTTTTCATTGTGTGTTTGCTTTTCCATACATTTATTCCTCTTCCTGAGTGAACCTTTGTCATCATTTGTGTCTAATTAATGTCCTTTGAGTCAAAGAGCAGCAGCAACTAGTTCAGTCTGTATACCAAGAGCAATTTCTCTGTGATCATGTTTTCTTGTTATCACATGACAGCCGAGGGTTGGTTTGGACAATTAACTAAATGAATGTACCATTTAGTGTCAGGATTTCCAATTGTTAATATTTAATAAATACAAATGCACAAAATATCATAAATCTACCTATCACAGTAACACAAAGGTCAGTTCTCTTTCAAGTATAAAATATGGATCCAAGAAGTCAGTTTGTAGACTATAGTTCCATCATTTGCGCCTCTTTCAATTTTCAATCTGCAATTGCTTTGAATTTGGAAAAGTGTTGTATGGTAAAGAGTTCAAGCATTTGCAGATGACAACTCAAAAGTAGCTGGATTAATGAGATATGGATTTGAAAGAGTAGAAAACTTTGTGGAAAAAGGAGACAGTGCTGGTTACCAGTATTTTGTCCTTTTCCCAAAATGTTTTCAAAAACTTTCTTTCTCAGGGTCGTTAAAATTCGGGGTTGTTTGGTAAAGGGTTAAGCAAAAAGCTATTCTCATATTAGTGATCTGGAAATGGATGTAGATGAACTACTGTAGGATGTGTTTTCTTGATAAACTTTATACAGACCCACAGACAGAGCCACAGATAGACAAAAAGGACAGATTGACAGACAAAAAGACAGACATGTGGTATCCCACATTGAAGACAGTAAAGACAAGAAAATATTGCTGCATAGGATCAAAGTCCCCACAAATTCTATGCCTCTTGCACTTCACAGCCCAAATGAAAATTGCCTTAAACTGCATTTATCATGTTATCAGCAAAGATGGTTAATTGTCTCTGTTTTATAGATCTTTTTAATTTCTTTATTTTTCACTGCTGAATTGAATCATGTAATCACTTATTTTCTCACGGTTCTGTTATTTTTCACTGATACATTAAGTCACGTGATCAGCTGAGTATCCCGCACTAAGTTGAACTGGTCCCCATTGTAGATATACATATTACAACTGGCACTGGCTATTGTGTTGTTGCTTTTCATTGGGCTACATGTATATCACAGAATAGCCAATCAAAGCAGCATACACATTTCCAGTTTGGTTGTAGAGGTAACATTGCAATTTTTTGCACAATTTGAAATTGGTAATTGAAACTAAAAAGAATATGAGCAGATGTAAACATAAAAGGTGACACCAAAAATATGATTCACTTATTCTCGAGGTCAAAAACATCAGAAAATCCTCTGCTTTCGATGTGAGAGTGACCTTCCATGAATCTCTATTAGTCTTGCGTCATGGCTGTTCTAAAAATAGACAGGCAGAATTTCGCCCGTTTTTAGTAGCCTGTACTGATCCCTATACACTTGCTGTATCAGGGGAGGTAACCAATCTAGCTCTAAGTAGCAAATGGAAATCACATGACTTGCTACATATGTAATTATGTACCACTGGACGGACTTGCTCAGTCGAATCAGTTTAGTCTAATATTATTTTGCAGGAATGCTATACACTTCCACTACATCTAGCTATTTGTGTTTTGGTAACTTTTGTGAACTTTTGTTTAAAGATAAATCTATACTCCTTTTCAGTCAGTTTTTAAAACATTCCCTATCTTATTAAACTAAAATCATTCTTTTACCTTCATGCCTAAGGTTGCATAGATTACTAGGGATAGAAAATGAAAATCATTTTCTGGAGGCCTTCAAAGAAATCATTGTTGTGACGTTTCCAGTTTTAAATCTAAGATTTCTGATATATCTACTTATCCCTTTCACCATATGCATCTGTAATTCATCTGTGTTTACACAGCTGACTAAATTCTAAACCATCCTACAGTCTATCAAATTTTAATTGTTTTCATTGACCCTTAACCCTTTACCAGACGACAAAACTTTAGCCTTCTCCGAATTAAAAGCATTTGCAGACAATTTCAGTGTTTCTCAAATGATAGGGTAGAAAACATTCTGCGGAAAGGAGAAAATGCTGGTTACCAGCATTTTCTCCTTTTCCCACAATGTTTTTAAAAGGCTTCTTTCCCAGGGTCGTTAAAAGGTGGCATTGTGTGGTAAAGGGTTAACAAAAAGGACAAACAACTGTCACAAAGAAACACATGAGTATAATTCCGAAGCGAATAAAAGTACAGAGTCATGGCTCCTGCAGCCACAGAAAAAGAATTCTAGATGGTAATTATTGCATATGAGTTAGATTAGCATTGTGGGAAATGGAGATGTTGGTTCTTTTAACCCTTTCCCAAACAAGCCCTGGTTTTCACGTGTCTGCAGTACAAGTCTTTTGAAAACACTGTGGGAAAAGGAGAAATTGCTCGTAACGAGCAATTTCTCCTTTTCCCACAGTGTTTTCTTCCCTTTTTGAGAACTTTCTGCCATTTACATCAAAATTAAAATTGTTGTCTGCAAACTCTTTCAATTTGGACCAGTTCAAAATTTGTCATTTGGGAAAGGGTTAAGAAATTCTTACTTGCCACATTTTTTTACAACCATCTGTTGTTCTGCATCATAATATTTGAATGGGTTTCAGAGTAAACCCTTTACCTACTTTACTATGAAATTTAAACATTTTATTAATGAGCCATGCTATGGCAAAAAGGGGCTTAATGCATCACCTAAATGCATTATACTAAGCATGTCATTGCATAATTATGGATCCATAAAAAGCCATTTTTTTTTTTTTTTTTTAATAAATTGACTAATCATGAGGTAAACTGGTCCTTAATAATTGGACATACAGAATATTGACCAATAGCAAAAAGTTTTGCCCAGGTCAGCACAGGCTGACCTGGGTCTATATTTTTTGCAGATGCATTAAGCCCCCTTTTTACAGTGCATGGCTCAAATATTTTCAGACCATACAAAAACTGAAATATGGCAAACCTAGTACTGTTATAGTCATACAACTAACTAAATATAAGAAAGTATGTTGAAATTCAAGACTAGACTCTATGACCTGTGCAGTCTGATCTTGATCTAAATTGTACAAAATACACCCAAACTTAACATGGGCAGTAACTAAATATTCAGAAACACTGTCTAGAAATCACTAATGAGTTCAAGCCAGTTGGATAATTGATGAAATAATAGGTGTTTGAAGCTAGAGATGCACTTCAGATCTTAATGAAGAAGATAATTAGCATTTTACCAGGCAAGAATTGCAAGCAAAACAGAGATAATTTACACTTGAAAATTGTCAACTCTTAACCCTTCACTACACAATGTCGCATTTTAACGACCCTGAAGAAGAAGAGTTTTGAAAACATTGTGGAAAAAGGAGACAATGCTGATAACCAGTATTGTCTCCTTTTCCCACATTGTTTTCTACCCTTTTAAAGAAAAGTTCCTTAATTTGAGCCACATTTAATTTGTCAACAACTGCTTTCAAATTGGACGAATTTAATTTTTTGTTGTTTGGTAAAGGGTTAATAATACCTTGCCATGAGCAGCATTAGGACCTTTTGCAGACCTTGTAGATCAGGATCAGATTGTACAGAATGTGCATCATGGTCATTTATGTACAATTTGATCTGCACTGACTAATGTTTTTTTTGGTATATTCTGGTCAGAATAGCTTAACCCTTGTTCTGTTAAATAAATGAAATAGATGTTCTCAGACACTGCAGATACTGAAAATTTTCAAGGCTGTTTTTGTCAGAATATCTGGCCAAGAAGTGGACAGCGCAGATCCAGAATCATCCTGTGCAGTCTGATCTTGATCTATACTGTACACACAAGCAATTACATCCGGGTTCATCATTACCCAAGTTAAGATTATTGCTACAAATGGGTTTTGTCTGCAGACAGTAAATATTTAGTAGTCTGCGGATTAAAATCCTTTAAAGAAACATTGTGGGAAAAGAAGAAAATGCTGGTAACCAGCATTTTCTTCTTTTCCCACAATGTTTTCTACTCTTTTCAAACAAATCCCAGCATTTGAGCAACATTCTGATGTTGTCTGCAAATACTTTCAATTTGGACAAGTCTTAAAGTTTGTTGTCTGGTAAAGTGTTTATTACCTTGTGAAACCGAATTACAGCAAATTAGGACTTTAAAAAATTTATAAAACCTTTACCACGCAATCCCAAGTTTTAACGACTTTGAAGAAAAGGCTTGTAACTCTTTACCAAACGACAAAATTTTAGACTAGTCCAAATTGAAAGCAGTTGCAGACGACAAGTTAAATGTGACTTAAAAATGGAAATTTGTATTGGGACAGGTAGAAAACATTGTGGGAAAAGGAGACAATGCTGGTTACCAGCATTTTCTCCTTTTCCCACAATGTTTTCACGAGGCATCTTCCTCAGGGTCATTAAGAGTCGGGATTGTGTGGTAAAGGGTTAAAAAGAACTGTAGGAAACCAGCATTTTCTCCTTTTTCCATAAGGTTTTCTTACACTTTCACTGACAATTACTACCACCTTGGCAAAATTTGATATGTCTTCTGAAGATGCTTTGAAGTTGGGGTAGTCTAAAATTTTGTTGTTTGGTTATTAAATGTTGACAGTGAACATGAGTTTAACACATGAATACATGTGAAAACATTGCGGTTGAAGAAGGAAGTGCTTGCTGTGAGCAGTTTCTGCTCTTGACACATTATGCTTTCCAAAATGGCTGTGCTGCAAGACAAAAAATGTTGTCCACAGGTCATAATTTGTTAAATCATAGCCAGTACGAACATACTTGGATGAAAATCAGGCCAATTACATAGGTGGTTAGATAAGGACATCCGTTGGATGGTCACAACAGTTTTTCTGTGTCATTACCCAAATAAATTTCCAAACATGACAATGAATTCTTATGTCTGTAATAAAAACAGCCCTAGGACAGATGTTGATAGCTAGTAGTAATTCTGATGGAACTTTCTTAATCCTTTACCACACAAAAATATTTCAATCTCATCCAGATTCCAAGCATTTGCAGATGACAAATCAGTGGTGGCTCAAATGATGGCACTTATACCTTTAATAGAGTAGGAAACATTGCTGGAAAAGGAGAAAATGCTGGTTACCAGCATTTTCTCCTTTTCCCACAATGTTTTCAAAATCTTAAAAGTTTCTCGGGGTCATTAAAAGTTGGTATTATGTGGTGAAAGGTTAAGATAATTCAAGGAAAATTTTGGATCTTGATTCATTTTAGCTTTCAACAGAATATCAGATATTATGATGGTGATATCTCTCTTACTCATATCATAAATCCTTGTGTTCAGCCAGTGTAGGCTAGGCTCTGCAGGAGGCACATTGAGAAAGCAACTCTGTCAGTTGGGATCAAATTGAGAACCTCAGAAAAACAAATTCCACACTTTAAGTCTTTACCAAATAACAAAGTCTTAGACTAGTCCAAATCAAAAGCATTAATTTTGCAGATGACAAATGTGACTGAAAAATTGAAATTTGTTTTTGGAAGGGTAGAAAACATTTACTTCTTTTCTTTTACCACAATGCTTTCAAAAGGCTTCTTCTCGGGGTCGTTAAAAAATAGGATTGTGTGATAAAGGATTAAGCCATTTGAGTTTCCTTTCGTGTCTTTGTTTTCTTGGATTTGTTGCAGACAGAATGTCAAGACCTTCATTTGATTAAGTCAAACCTAGGACTCAAGGTTGATGTCTGTTATATATCTCAACAGAACATTACAATTTTCCTGTCAGTGACAAATATCATGTATATAATTTGTGTAACATTTTGAGGCAGAAAAGTGCAATGTAATTGACACACTGAGATATAATAAATTTTGGATTAGTGTAATTTGTACCAAAAGTTTGACAAAATTACAAACAAGATTGCCCCATGACATTTACTTACAGAAAATAAAATGTAGGGTCATGGGCACTTAAACCTGTTTATAAAGATTGTGAAGATTAACTTCAGAATGTGCAAAACATGTAATCTGATATTTTTGCAGACTCTGACTTTGAATTATAGGGGACATTGTTTTTTTAGCTCACCTTAGCACAACATGCTAAAGGTGAGCTATAGTGATCGCCCTATGTCCGTCATCTGTCGTCCGTCGTCTGTCAACAATTTCTTTAAACATCTTCTTCTCCTAAACCACTGGGCCAAACTTGATGAAACTTGGCAGGGATGTTCCTTGGGTGAAGCTCTACCAAAATTGTTCAAAGAATTGAATTCCACCCACAACTCCGGTTGCCATGGCAACAAAAAGGAAAAAAAAGCAAAATCTTTGAAAATCTTCTTCTCTGAAACTAGAAGGCGCAGAGCTTTGATATTTGGTATGTAGCATCTCCTAGTGAACCTCTACCAAGTTTGTTCATTTGATGCCCCTTGGGTCAAAATTGGCCCCGCCCCAGGGGTCACAAGTATGAGCATAGTCACAAAGAAGGAAAACTTTAAAAATCTTCTTCTCTAAAACTTGAAGGCGTAGAGCTTTGATATTTGGCATGTAGCATCTCCTAGTGGACCTCTACCAAGTTTGTTCATATGATGCCCCTGGGGTCAAAACTGGCCCCGCCCCGGGGATCACAATTTCCAACATAGGAACAAAGAAGGAAAACTTTAAAAATCTTCTTCTCTAAAACTAGAAGGCATAGAGCTTTGATATTTGGCATGAAGCATCTCCTAGTGGACCTCTACCAAGTTTGTTCATATGATGCCCTTGGGGTCAAAACTGGCCCTGCCCAGGGGGTCACAAGGTCGAACATAGGAACAAAGAGGTGAAACTTTAAAAATCATCTTCTCTGAAACTGGAAGGCATAGAGCTTTGATATTTGGTATGTAGCATTGCCTAGTGGACCTCTACCAAGTTTGGTCATATGATTCCCCTTGGATCAAAACTGGCCCCGCCCTGGCGGGTCACAATTTCCAACATAGGAACAAAGAAGGAAAACTTTAAGAATCATCTTCTCTAAAACTAGAAGGCATAGAGCTTTGATATTTGGCATGAAGCATCTCCTAGTGGACCTCTACCAAGTTTGTTCATATCATGCCCTTGGGGTCAAAACTGGCCCTGCCCCGGGGGGTCACAAGTTCGAACATAGGAACAAAGAGGGGAAACTTTGAAAGTCATCTTCTCTAAAACTGGAAGGTGTAGAGCTTTGATATTTGGTATGTAGCATTGCCTAGTGGACCTCTACCAAATTTGTTCATTTGATGCCCCTTGGGTCAAAACTGGCCCCGCCCCAGGGGTCAAAAGTTGGAGCATAGTAACAAAGAAGGAAAACTTTAAAAATCTTCTTCTCTAAAACTTGAAGGTGTAGAGCTTTGATATTTGGCATGTAGCATCTACTAGTGAACCTCTACCAAATTTGTTCATATGATGTCCCTGGGGTCAAAACTGGCCCCGCCCCGGGGGTCACTATTTCCAACATAGGAACAAAGAAGGAAAATTTTAAGAATCATCTTCTCTAAAACTAGAAGGTATAGAGCTTTGATATTTGGCATGAAGCATCTCCTAGTGGACCTCTACCAAGTTTGTTCAAATGATGCCCCTGGGGTCAAAACTGGCCCCGCCCTGGGGGGGGTCACAATTTCCAACATAGGAACAAAGAAGGAAAACTTTAAAAATCTTCTTCTCTAAAACTAGAAGGCATAGAGTTTTGATATTTGGCATGTAGCATCTCCTAGTGGACTTCTACCAAGTTTGTTCATATGATGCCCTTGGGGTCAAAACTGGCCCTGCCCAGGGGGTCACAAGGTCGAACATAGGAACAAAGAGGGGAAGCTTTAAAAATCATCTTCTCTGAAACTGGAAGACGTAGAGCTTTGATATTTTGGTATTTAGCATTGCCTAGTGGACCTCTACCAAGTTTGTTCATATGATGTCCCTGGAGTCAACACTGGCCCCGCCCCGGGGGTCACAAGTTTGAGCATAGTAACAAAGAAGGAAAACTTTAAAAATCTTCTTCTCTGAAACTTGAAGGCGTAGAGCTTTGATATTTGGCGTGTAGCATCTCCTAGTGGACCTCTACCAAGTTTGTTCATATGATCCCCCTGGGGTCAAAACTGGCCCCGCCCCGGGGGTCACAATTTCCAACATAGGAACAAAGAAGGAAAACTTTAAAATTCTTCTTCTCTAAAACTAGAAGGCATAGAGATTTGATATTTGGCATGAAGCATCTCCTAGTGGACTTCTATCAAGTTTGTTCATATCATGCCCTTGGGGTCAAAATTGGCCCTGCCCAGGTGGGTCACAAGTTCGAACATCTTTGAAAATCATCTTCTCTGAAACTGGAAGGCGTAGAGCTTTGATATTTGGTATGTAGTATTGCCTAGTGGACCTCTACCAAGTTTGTTCATATGATGCCCCTGGGGTCAAAATTGGCCCTGCCCCGGGGGTCACAAGTTTGAGCATAGTAACAAAGAAGGAAAACTTTAAAAATGTTCTTCTCAGAAACTTGAAGGTGTAGAGCTTTGATATTTGGCATGTAGCATCTACTTGTGGACCTCTACCAAGTTTGTTCATATGATGTCCCTGGGGTCAAAACTGGCCCCGCCCCGGGGGTCACAATTTCCAACATAGGAACAAAGAAGGAAAACTTTAGGAATCATCTTCACTAAAACTAGAAGGCATGGAGCTTTGATATTTGGCATGAAGCATCTCCTAGTGGACCTTTACCAAATTGTTCATATGATGCCCTTGGGGCAAAAGTTGGCCCTGTCCCGGGGATCACAAGTTCGAACATAGGAACAGAGAAGGAAAACTTTAAGAATTTCTTTCTCTTAAATGGGAAGGTTTAGAGCTTTGATATTTGGTATGTAGCATCTCCTAGTGGACTTCTGCCAAGTTTGTTCCAAGGATGCTGCTTGGGTCAAACTGGCCCAGCCCCTGGGGTCACAAGTTCGAACATAGGAACAAAGAAGGAAAACTTTAAAATTCTTCTTTTCTGAAACCGAAAGGTGTGGAGCTTTGATATTTGGTATGTTGCATCGCAGAGTGGACCTCTACCAAGTTTGTTCATATGATGCCCCTGGCTCAAATGACCTGAAATTTGGCCAGAATGTTTGTCTTGATGAAATACCAGATGAGTTTGGATTTGGGTCACCTGGAACCATAAACTAGGTCACTAGGTCAAAATAAAGAAAAACATTGCAGGAAAAGGAGAAAATGCTGGTTACCAGCATTTTCACCTTTTCCAACAATGTTTTCTACCCTTCCAAAGAAAGATACCAACATTTTCGTCAAGTTTAAATTGTCGTCTGCAGATGCTTTCGATTTGGTCAAGGCTAAAATTTTGTGGCTTGGCAATGAGTTTACTAAAGAATAAGTAAATATAACTTGGTTAACATTTGTCCTCAAACTTTGGTACTTGCCATTCTGTGCAGTCTGATCTTTATCTACACTGTCTGCGAAAACAACTTAAGTTGTTCCAGCCCTTTATAGGCTAGGGAGCCTGAAAGAAAAGCATGATACTTCCCCAAAGAATTCTGTCGAATAAGATGTGTGTTTCAGTCAACACAAACAGGGTACTACTGTTTTCTACCCTTCCAAAGAAAGATACCAACATTTTCGTCAAGTTTAAATTGTCGTCTGCAGATGCTTTCGATTTGGTCAAGGCTAAAATTTTGTGGCTTGGCAATGAGTTTACTAAAGAATAAGTAAATATAACTTGGTTAACATTTGTCCTCAAACTTTGGTACTTGCCATTCTGTGCAGTCTGATCTTTATCTACACTGTCTGCGAAAACAACTTAAGTTGTTCCAGCCCTTTATAGGCTAGGGAGCCTGAAAGAAAAGCATGATACTTCCCCAAAGAATTCTGTCGAATAAGATGTGTGTTTCAGTCAACACAAACAGGGTACTACTGCACTTTCAAGGATGTTTTACTCAGAATAATAAACAAATTTTGGTCTGACATTAAGTACAACTTGGTGGGCAGTGCAGATCCTAGATCAGACTGCTCAAGATATTTGAAACTCTCTGATCTTGATCTACACTGTCCATTGAAACAACTAATGTTCTGACAGGCATTCTAGGGGTTAAAAAACAAGAAAAGGGCAAATGATACAGAAATGATTTAGTATCATAGAATATTAGACCCCAGGTTATTACCCAGTAATTTGCTTACCAGAATGACTTAAGTGATAGCATTGGACAGAATGACAAACGATGCAACAAATAGTACATGATCCCAAATGAAAAATACCTTAACCCTTTATCACAGGACAAATTTCAGACTCTCCCAAATTCCAAACATCTGCAGATGACAAATTCAAAATTAATTTTTATGAGCTAAAGTACTCCAATATGATAGAAAACATAGTGGGAAAAGGAGAAAATACTGGTCACCAGCATTTTCTCCTTTTCCCACATTGTTTTCAAGAGGCTTCTTACATTAGGGTCGTTAAAAGTTGGAATTGTGTGGTAAAGGATTAACCAGTCAATCCAGTGTTTTATATTTTGACCCAGAGGAAAAGTAGAAAATGGTTCCAACCAGTATTTTCTCCAGTTCCTATTATGTTTCTTGCCACACTTGTAAAGATATAGATGATAATTGTCTGTTTTGGTGCGAAATTTCTTCAGAGTGAAAAGCAAGGACTACATTTACGTGAGTGGCAAAGCCACAAGTGAAAATACAGCCTTTACTTTTCACGAGATGAAAGACATTTCGATCATACACTGAAAGAACAGTATCCTATTTCTTTTATGCTCTTCACTTTAACCTTTCTTTTTTCCTCTAATTTTTGCTCATCATGAAAAATATGTGCATTTTCCTTGTGAAAAAGATCTTTTCAATCTAGTCAGATATGGACTAGCTGTAAAAATGTAGTCATTAGTGATGTTGACCATGTCGTTCACCCGCTAAAAATTCATTCATGTTCTATAAATATCCGCGGCATGTCAAAAATAAAAGTGATAATATTTACCTGTGAATTGTAACATTCACCAGGGAATTATAAGGATATGATTCATTGTAAGATTTCTATAAACAACTGAAAAGCATAAAAGAAAAATCCTATCATTTTAGCTGCTGTTAAATATTTGTTGTCCTCAAACGCTTTCGATATGGACAATTGTAAGATTTTGTTTTTAGCTCACCTGAGCACGAAGTGCTCATGATGAGCTATTGTGATCATGCTGTGTCCGTCGTCCGTCGTCAACTTTTTACCTTGTGTATGCTATACAGGCCACATTTTCAGTCCGAGCCTCATGAAACTTGGTCAGTATGTTTGTCTTGATAAAATCTTGGACGAGTTCGAAATTGGGTCATGTGGGGTCAAAAACTAGGTCACTAGGTCAAATCTTAGAAAAACCTTGTGTACGTTCCAGAGGCCACATTTTCAGTCCAATCCTCATGAAACTTAGTCAGAATGTTTGTCTTGATAAAATCTCGGATGAGTTCAAAATTGGATCATGTGGGGTAAAAAACTAGGTCACTAGGTCAAATCTTCGAAAAAACTTGTGTACGCTGTAGAGGCCGCATTTTCAGTCAGATGCTTGTAAAATTTGGTCAGAAAGTTTGTCTTGATAAAATCATGGATGAGTTTGAAATTGGGTCATGTGGGGTCAAAAACTAGGTCACTAGGTCAAATCTTCGAAAAACCTTGTGTACGCTCTACAGGCCACATTTTCAGTCAGATACTTGTGAAACTTGGTGAGAATGTTTGTCTTGATAAAATCTAGGACAAATTCGAAATTGGGTCATGTGGGGTCAAAAACTAGGTCACTAGGTCAAATCTTCGAAAAACCTTGTGTACGCTCTAGAGGCCACATTTTCAGTCCGATCCTCATGAAACTTGGTCAGAATGTTTATCTTGATACAATCTGGGACGAGTTTGAAATTTGGTCATGTGGGGTCAAAAACTAGGTCACTAGGTCAAATCTTCAAAAAAACCTTGTGTACGCTCTAGAGGCCACATTTTCAGTAGGATACTTGTGAAATTTGGTCAGAATGTTTGTCTTGATATAGTCTCGGACGACTTCAAAATTGGGTCATGTGGGGTCAAAAACTAGGTCACTAGGTCTGATCTTCGAAAAACCTTCTGTACGCTCTAGAGGCCACATTTTCAGTCGGATACTTTTGAAATTTGGTCAGAATGTTTGTCTTGATAAAATCTGAGACGAGTTCGAAATTGGGTCATATGGGGTCAAAAACTAGGTCACTAGGTCAAATCTTAGAAAAACCTTGTGTACACTCTAGAGGCCACATTTTCAGTTTGATCCTCATGAAACTTGGTCAGAATGTTTGTCTTGATAAAATCTGGGACGAGTTCGAAATTGGGTTTTGTGGGGTCAAAAACTAGGTCACTAGGTCAAATCTTCGAAAATCTTTGTGTACGCTCTAGAGGCCACATTTTCAGTCAGATACTTGTCAAATTTGGTCAGAATGTGTGTCTTGATAAAATCTCGGAAGAGTTCGAAATTGGGTCATGTGGGGTCAAAAACTAGGTCAGTAGGTCAGATCTTCAAAAAATCTTGTGTACGCTCTAGAGGCCACATTTTCAGTCATATACTTATGAAACTTGTCAGAATGTTCGGCTTGATAAAATCTCACAGGAGTACAAAATTGGGTCATGTGGGGTCAAAAACTAGGTCACTAGGTCAAATCTTCGAAAAACCTTGTGTACGCTATAGAGGCCACATTTTCTGTCAGATACTTGTGAAATTTGATCAGAATGTTTGGCCTTTTGACTCAGGTGAGCGATCCAGGGCCATCATGGCCCTCTTGTTTGGTTAAACGATACGGTGAATGACCTGGTATTAGGAAATAATTCTACTTATTGCCATTTTTCTTACTTCAAGATTACAGATGATTATTACAACCAAGGCTGACCATAGTGACCACAGATTGATTTTTCTCCTTTCTTTTCTTCATTGTTTGTCTCTTGTCTGGCCGTCCCCACGGAAATCTTTAAACCTAACAGTGGTGATTTTCTTTGGAAAATATATCAGATTATTGAACACTATTGAAAGAATTCATTTACATTTTCTTCCTCAAACACTTTGAAACAGTTTGATTGGCAAGGTTTTTCCAGTTAACAATGAAATATTATTTTTTGTGTCCCAAATTTTGTGAAAATATTCAGAGAAAAGAAGCAGCAGCTTTTTACCATCAGTTGGGTCCTATATATTCAGAGAAAAGAAGCAGCAGCTTTTTACCATCAGTTGGGTCCTATTTCCATGATAAATTGTCCAGTATCATTAATAATCAAAGTCCTGGAAAGTGGATTTGTGGAGTAGCATAAAGAGGATATATGTTGAAATAGAAAAAAAATACCATCACATGCAACACATGTGCAATAATTTTAAAATGGAGTTAGTAAGGACAGTGGAAAGTCAAAAGTTGTTCTGCTGTGCGGGCCCTGCAGTAATTACTATTCTATTACTGTTTAAAGAGTGGTACGTTGATTCGTTAATCTTATGCAGCTTTTTTCTGGTATTAGATTTCGGAATAATTATGTATACATGTGTAGGACAGTATATAAAAGCCGTCTTCTTTTGTTAAGGCTCGGGATTAATACCTGATGATAACTGTCGGTTTTCCTTCCATGCATCAGCAACCATCTTTCCCGTCCTTCCCTTAACTCTTTACCACACAATCCCGACTTTTACGACCCTGAAAAAGAAGCCTTTTGAAAACATTGTGGGAAATGGAAAAAATGCTGGTAACCAACATTTTCTCCTTTTCCCACAATGTTTTCTAACCTTCCCAAAACAAATTAAAGATTTTGAGTTACATTTATTTTGTTGTCTGCAAATGCTTTCAATTTGGACCAGTCTAAAACTTTGTTGTTTGGTAAAGAGTCCCAAGTTTCAATAACCCTGAAAGAGGAAGCTTTTGAAAACATTGTGGGAAAATGGGGTTAAATGCCAGTTACCAATGTTTTCAACCCTTTGAAGACAAATACCATTACATGAGTCACATTCAGTGTGTCTTCCGCAAATATATGTACTTTCAATTTATCAGAATTTTGTTGTTTGAAGAAGTGTTAAATCTGTAACTGGAATGACCCCCAGGATAGAAGACTTCGGAAAACATTGTGGAAAAAGGAGAAAATGCTGGTAACCAGCATTTTCTCCTTTTCCCAAAATGTTTTCTACCATTTCTAAGACAAATTTTGTCATTTGAGCCATATTTATGTTGTCGTATGCAAATGCTTTCAACATTGACAAGTTTTGAATTTGTCCTCTGATAAAGGCTGAAACAACATAGGAGCAGCCATCATGAAACTTCACCTGGGGACATCTGACGATGTGCAAATGCTACATGCTTTCTCAGCTCTGGGCAAAACTGAAAGTCAAATTCATTGTTGCTGGAAGAAGAGAAAGATAGAATCTGTAATGAATTGACTCTTTACCACATGAAAAAAATTGACAAGTCCAAATTGAAAGCTTTTGCAAATGACATAATAAATGTGACTGAAAAATTGAAATTTGTTTCGGGAAGTGGTAGAAAACATTGTGGACAGAAATCGCACAGCTCTTGTACTACAGAAGGGGTAAGAGCCGCCCCCCAAAAGACTCAGAAGAAAAGGAGGAACAAGCCTTATCAGCAATACTTTGAAAGTCAACCTTCAGATCAGAGTCCAGCAGAGGTATCGTATATTCTAAACCATAAAGCAGATTCTTCTTCTGTGGACACCTCCAACAAATTTGAGACTTTGGAGGACATGGACGCTGAGGAGATACTAGAAGGTGATGTCTCTGTGAACAACCAAGTGTCTGGGGGCCACCTAAAGATGCTTGGAACGAGGACACCAATAGTTGGTCTTCCTCATTACTGGAGACCAAAGTGATCAAATCATGATAAATCTAAATAGTGCATCACATACCCACTCTTATATTTGTTTTATACCTATTGTTTATGAGTACATTTATCCAATGGATTGTTGAGGCCTGAAGTCTTAATTATGAAGAAATATCCCTTCTTATCAACGATCACAGGCCTATAGCCCTTTGCTTGCAGGAAACTTTCCTAAAAGAATCAGATAAAGTCAGTTTCAAACATCACTCTGTCTATAGTAAAATATATACAGAGGGTGACAGAGCCCAAGGCAGAGTTCTTTAGTTGTTAACAATACTGTCCCACACAAGAAAGTCCAACTCAACTCAAACCTCCAAGCTGTCGCTGTAAGACTCTCTCTACACACTTCTCTAACACTTTGCTCTACATACCTCCCACCGAGTAAACCAATTAATGAAAATGAGATTATTGACCTTATTTCTCAGTTACCTTCTCCTTTCATTCTATGTGGTGATTTCAATGGTCACAGTGTTGTGTGGGGCTGTGACACTAAAAATCAAAGAGGACTTCAAATAGAGAATATCATGTCTAATAACTCTTTATCCCATATGAATGACAACTCCAAAACATACTTACATCCTGTGACAGGATCTCATTCATCCCTTGACCTGGCCATATGTAGCCCTGTCATACTTCCAGACTTTACTTGGAAAGTTAACAACAGCTTGTGTGGAAGTGACTTTTTCCCAATCATTATCTCTTCCTGTATACCATCAGGATATGAACATCCTCGGAAATGGAAACTCAATAAAGCTAATTGGGACAAATTCAAGATTCTATGTGAACAGACCATCACACATGAGAAATTTGTTACTTGTGATGAACCTATCAAACTCTTCACTCCACTATTACTTAAAGCAGCTCAGAGTTCTGTTCCACAGACTTTGACAAGTCCAAAACGTCCTGAAAAGCCTTGGTTCGATGATGACTGTAAACAGGCTGTCAAGTACAAGAAAAAAGCACTCAGAATGTTTAACCTCAGGCCTTGCCCTGAGAACCTCGATGAATACCATATTTCCAGAGCAAAAGCATGACGCACCATCAAAAACAGTAAACGAAAGTCCTGGAGGCAGTGTGTCTCTAGACTTAACAGCAGAACATCATCAAAGAACATATGGAAAATGATAAAAAAGATCAAAGGACAAGGCCATCGTCCTATAAATCATTTCTCTCAAATTGACAATGACCTTGATACTGCAGAAGACATTGCTGATGCACTGGCTAATACTTTTGCCAAGAAATCCTCTTCAGAAAATTACTCTGCAAAGTTTCAAAGGAATAAGGCTAAAGAGGAAAAGAAAAAACTGGATTTCAGATTGTCCAATTTATGGGACTACAACAAATTATTTACTATGAAGGGAACTTTAATCAGCTCTGAAGAAAGCTCATGACTCTTCTCCAGGACAAGACAAAGTCCACTATCAGTTTTTAAAACACTTACCTTTTACCTCTCTTTCTGTTTTATTAGATCTTTTTAATGCAATTAGGCAATCTGGTAATTTACCAGTGTCATGGAGAGAAGCACTTGTTATCTCTATCCCAAAACCTGGAAAAGATATCAGTGACCCCAACAACTATCGTCCCATAGCCCTTACAAGTTGTATGTGTAAAACTCTTGAATGAATGGTCAGTGACCATCTTGTTTGGTTTTTAGAATCCAATAACCTTATTGTTGATGTACAGAGTGGATTCCGCCGCCAACAAAGCACAATGGACCATTAAGTCAGGTTTGAAACTTTCATTAGGGAAGCTTTTATTAACAAACAACATGTTGTCTCTGTCTTTTTTGACCTTGAAAGTGCATATGACACAACCTGGAAATATGGTATTCTTAAAGATTTACACGACTTTGGTCTCAGAGGTCGGCTACCTCTTTTTATTGCAGACTTCTTAGATGAGCGTCTTTTTAGAGTCAGAGTTGGTAACACCCTTTCAGATGCATGGGAACAGGAAGTGGGTGTGCCACAAGGATGTAAATTATCTGTCACACTGTTTAGTGTGAAGATCAATAGCATTGTTAAGGCCATAAACCCAGGCATAGAATGCTCTTTATATGTTGATGACTTTGTTACCTGTTTCAGATCTGGCAACCTGAACATCATTGACAGGAAACTTCAACAATGCCTTAATAAACTTCAGACCTGGTCTGATGAAAATGATTTTAAATTCTCAACGTCAAAAACAAAGTGCATGCAGTTTTCCCAGCTACGCGGACTTCACCAGGACCCAGAGCTTTTCTTAGAAAAAACTAAACTTGAAGTTGCGCCCGAGTTCAAATTTCTTGGTGTTATCTTCGACAAGAAACTTACCTTTTTACAACACATCCTAGCCCTTAAAAAGAGGTGTAAGGAGGCTCTCAACCTCCTTATAGTTGTAGCCCATTCAGACTGGGGAGCAGATAGAAAAGTACTTTTATGCCTTTATCGCTCCCTTATCCATTCTAAACTAGACTATGGCACCATTGTGTATGGTTCAGCTCGAAAATCTTAACTAAAACTACTCCACTCTATCCATCATGAAGGTCTACGCCAGGTACTTGGAGCTTTTAGAACCTCTCCTGTAACCAGTCTCTATGTTGAGGCAAATGAACCTTCTCTTTACCTTGGAAGAAAAAAACTTGCTCTCCATTTTCTTTTCAAACCAACACACAAGGTTGTTTTTCATCCTCAATTCAAAAGGCTCTTTGACAGAAAACCAACTGCCATACCTTCAATTGGCATCCACATGGTAGCAGAAGTAGAGAACCTAAACATTGATACAAGCTCTATTGCTCAATACAGACCCTGAAATTCCACCATGGATACAGAGAACTGCAGAGTTTCACTTTGACCTTTCTTTTAACAAGAAATCTGAAACAGACAGAAGTATTTTTAAGCCAAGATATGGTGAAATTAAAGAACATTACTTTTCATTTAAGCCAATCTATACAGATGGGTCAAAACATGGTACTGCTGTTGCAGCAGCTGCTGTTTATGGAGAACGTATAAAGAAATGCAGACTTCCAAACAATGCTTCCATTTTTTTGGCCAAAGTGAAGGCCATTGATCTTGCCCTCAACCATGTGGAGAATTCTCATTCCTACAGATTCATGGTTTTCTCAGATTCTTTGTCTACCTTACAAGCCCTCTATAATCAAAAGTTTGAAAATCTTTGATCTGCAAAGTTTTGGAAATGATCTCTCGCATCCTTTCCTCTAACAGATTAGTCTTCTGTTGGCTTCCAGGCCATATGGGCATAAGAGGTAATGAAATAGCTGATGAAAGTGCAAAGTTTGCTCTGAACCTGCCAATTTCTGATGTGAAAGTTCCTCATACATATTTTAAAGCATCCATTTTACCTTTCATACAATCTCTTTGGCAATCCCAGTGGGATGCTGATCATGTCAACAAACTTAATTCTGTTAAACCAATCTTTGGTGAGTGGTACCCCTCTTACAGGTCTGTTCGTGGAGAAGAGCTGATAATTACAAGACTTCCAATTGGGTATTCTCGGTTAACACACTCATGGCTCAACACTTCCTTAATTTTAAGCGCTCGTTTCCTTGAAACGACTATTCACAATTTTAACTTTTCATTTCAAACTATTGAGTAGGCAGGGATGCCCAGCCACTCAATATTTTATGCACATTAAAAGTTGCACATAATCCTTATTCATTTAAAGACTTTTTTACTATCAATTTAACATTTTTGTTCAAATCTTTTTATCACAATCTTAACTTCACCATTTAAAACTTTTGAGTAGATAGGGATTGCCCTGTCACTCAATAATGTCTTTTATGCATATCAAGATCACTCATATTCCTCCTTAATTCAATCCTTTTATAATTGTCATCATTTTGTTCAAATCTTTTTCGGCTCGAAAACCGCATTTTAATCATCTTTTAATACAGACATGCATGCTAAATGACCAAAGCTGTTGATGCGCCATAAAACAACAGTCATTCATTCAGAAAACATTGTGGGAAAAGGTTACCAGCATTTTCTCCTTTTCCCACAATGTTTTCAAAAGGCTTTTTTGCCGGGGTCGTTAAAAGTCAGGTAAAGTGTGGTAAAGGGTTGAACAACCTATGAGCAATGTTTATGAAACTTTGCATAGTATTAAATAGATCTTTTTTGCATAATGTGCACAATGTATATCATGATCTTTCTGCTAATTAAGCCACAGGTCAAGGTCATTTTACTGAAGACATATTAGAATCCAAACTCTATAACTGAAGGTCACTTTTGTCTTGCTGAAACTTCTGTTTTTAAAAGAATATGATAAACATGAACGGAAAGAAGCAATTGCTTGTAACAAACAATGGCTATTTTTCCAGCCATTTTTCTCAAAACTGGCAACAGCTCAGGGACAAAAACTTGTACATGGTAGCACTCAGGCTGCAGACGTCATTTGCCAAAAGCTATCTTGACCTTATTTTTATCATCCTGTATGGGAGGATAGAAAGACACAAATTTTCAAAGAAGTTTGGAATCATTTAGTATGATGGTAAATTAGGAGCCTGGCTCTTAATCGGAGACTTTCCAACATCTAGCATGTCTCAGTATTTATAATGTAAATTTTTGTCAGAATAACTGTCGTTGCTTGGAAACCAATTTCCGGAATTTTATGCTTACTTAATTTACCAATGATATACTAGAGTGCAGTAAGTGATTGGGCAGCTTACCATATATATTTTGAGGAAGCTCAGCAATAAATTTTATGCACTGACTGCTCCTATCGACATATTCAGTGACAAATGTTGTTTTTTTCCCCCAAATTATGTTTATTCCTTGGCTTGCTTTTTCTATAATGGTGAAAAAAGGTAGTTAAGCCAACCCTTTACTATTTGATGCTCTTTAACGACCCTGTGGAAGAAGGCTTTTAAAAACATTGTGGGAAAAGGAGAAAATGCTGGTAACCAGCATTTTCTGCTTTCCCACAATGTTTCCTGCCATTTCAGAGACAAATTTCGGCATTTGTACCACACTGTATTTGTCGTCTGCAACTGCTTTGAATTTGGACCAGTCTAAAATTTTGTCGTTCAGTAAAGAGAAGTAATCAGTAACCCATATTTTTTTTCAATTGACAGAAAAGGCATTTTTGTTGTCTTTGTGACTTAAATTGGCCATTGCAGAAGAAAAAGTTTTTTGACTGTGGGAAAGCTAGACAAAAGGCTACTTGGGAACTTATGGTTTTGGTCACAGTTCTTAACAGGATGAAAAGAGTTTTTGACATGCAGAAAATTGTTCCATAGCAAAACATGTTAAACTGCTGAGAAGTTAAGTCGGAATTTCTGAGTTAACCCTTAGGGTGCTAAGCGTGAATCACTGACCTTTTGGGGACAGTGTAGATATGATCTACAAAATGTGCAGTCTGATCTTTGATCTACATTGTTGATAAGGAGATATTTTTATGCCCTTGAAAAATTTTTTTCGGGGGCATTTAGTTTTTGTTGATTCCATCGGTCCACTTCTGTGTCCCGGCCACAACATTTTTCCCTAGTGTTCAATTTCAGTATAACTTGGCACAAATGTTAACCACATCGAGACGATGTGTCATGCGCAAGAGATATGTCCATAGGGTAAAAGTCAAGGTCACAGCAAGGTCAAATGTGTTGGAGGGGGTAGTAGCCGTCCTGTAACTTTTTTAATTATCGATGAACTTCAGTATTACTCTGCAGAATTGTTAACCACATAAAGACAAGGTGTCATGCGCAAGAGTCATGTCCAAGAATCAAAGGTCAAGGTCACAGCAAGGTCAAATGTGTTGTGGGGGGGCGTAGTCGTTTTCGTGTCCGGGCCATAACTTTTCCCTGTATTGTCCAATTTCAGTATAACTTGGTATTTATGTTAACCATATTGAGACAATGAGTCATGCACAAGAGGTATGTCCATTGGGGAAAGGTCCAGGTCACAGCAAGGTCAAATGTGTTTCTAGGGGATAGTATTCGTGCCAAGCCTGTGTCATGCACAAGAGTCATGTTCATGTCTGTGGATCAAAGGTCAAGGTTCTAGCAAGGTCTAATGTGTTGGGGGGGGTCATGTCCGTGCCATAACTTTTTTCCCTTTTACCTGATTTCAAAATAATTTTTGCACAAATCAATTAACCACATTGAGGCATGTGTCATGCACAAGACTCATGTCTGTAGGGTAAGGTCAAGGTCACAGCAAGGTTATATATGTTTTTTGGAACATCAGTCACTTTTCAGTGACATGTCTTGTTCCTCCAAAAAATAGTTTGAAATAGCATTATTCGAGTTTTTACTCTCGGCTTGAAAGTTACATTTAACTTATCTAGCAGGATAAGGGTTAAACAATATTCATAGAAAGGACTGAAATGCCACGTAGAGATAGAAAACAAGGTCAAAAACAAACATCAGGTCAGCGCCTGATGTGAAAAAACAATAACGATTTCACAAGTTTGATCTTCTTTCTGCAGTTAATCAAGCTGGTTTTCCCCTTGTCAACTTTGGCATCATTGAATACCAGACTGAATATTTATCTTGAGCTTAGAAAAAGATTTAGAGCTACTTGATTCTGATTGTATTCTTTTGTTTTAACCAACTGGCAGACAGAGAGTGATGATGAATTGATTTTATTTGCCATTGAAGATGAAACTTGATCACAACATTTTTCTTAACCCACAACCTGCTAAATAAATAAAATGAAACTTTTAAGCTGATTGTAAAAAACCCAAATTTGACTATTTCAAAGCCAAGCCCCCATAGCTCAGTCGGTAGGGTACAGGACTTGAGAACAGGAGGTTGCTGGTTCGATCCCTGGCTTGGCCAATTTCTTTCTGAGGATTGATGATAGTCATCACGACAGGATTCATTCCTCTCTCACTGCTGACCATTGTTGCGACAATGGTTATGTGGCAAAGCAGCCAGTGGCTTGGAAAGAATATTGTGCGGAGTACTGGTAAATGAAACTCCAGGAAAGCATGGATAGGTGCACTGGCCGCTGTGATATAACTGAAATAATGTTGAAGACGGCGTTAAACACCATACAGTCAGTCAATCAATCATTACTATTTCAAAGATATTTTTTGGGGGAAAACATGTCCATGTGGGTCAGTGTAGATCCAAGATCAGACTGTACATTCTGTACAGTCTGATCTTGATCTACACTATCCACAAAAGGTCTTTGAGATGTGCTTAGCTGCCTAAGGATTAACAATAGCCACAGGTCTGGGTCCTGGTCAGATCTTAGAATAACTTTTTTCATCAGTTTTGAATGAGCATTGTTTTACAGTACTGAATGAAACTTCATTGCGTATCAGATCTGAGACTTGTTAACCCTTTACCACACAATCCTGACTTTTAACGACCCTGAGAAAGAAGCCTTTTGAAAACATTGTAGGAGAAGGAGAAAATGCTGGTAACCAGCATTTTCTCCCTTTCCCACAATGTTTTCTACCCTTCCCAAAACAAATTTCGATTTTTTAGTGACATTTATTTTGTTGACTGCAAATGCATTCGATTTGGACCAGTTTAAAATTTCGTTGTTTGGTAAAGAGTTAATATAGCTTGGAAGGTGAGAAATTAGGTCAGTTTGTCAAATTTTTAAAAATGTTTACATTACTGAAGAGACTAAAATCTTAAAAGGCAATATTTGGGGTTTATTGCAATGATTTTTATTTTGTCTTGATTTACTGAGATATAAGTAACTCTAGCAAAGATTAACCCTTTACCACACAATCACAGGTTTTAACAAACTGGACAAAAAACCTTTTGAAAATATTGTGGGAAAATGAGAAAATGCTGGTAACCAGCATTTTCTCCATTTCCCAAAATGTCTTCGACCCTTCCCAACACAAATTTCAATTTTTGAGTCACATTTATTTTGTCATCTGCAAATGCTTTCAATTTGGACAAGTCTAAAATTTTGTTGTGTGGTAAAGAGTTAAATGAAGTCCTTGAAAAACTTTGTTATCATTCTAGAGACCTTGTTTTGCCAGAACTTTCCATGAAAATTTGACAGGAAACTCAGAAAGGATGGCTTGACAATACCACATGTAAGCTTGGATATTGCTTACCATGATTCAACATGGTAAGCACAGGTCACATAAAATCTTAGAAAAACATTCTAATCATTCTCACTTTTAGTTTTGAATAGCTGGTCTGTACTACGATATTGGTTTGATCTGAACCAAATACTGTCACACACACTTGCACTCTCAGTCTACTTTCAGTTTTAGCTAGTACACCCTGACCTTACTTTTGTCACTACTGTACATACAGTCCTTAACATATGTACATACAGTCAAGAATCTTATACCAGCAGAAAACTGAGTCAGTTGATGGATCAAATTGCTACTCCTCAATAAGTTTATGTAATGTAATAACAGAACTATACTGTGCGTCCTGCTTGGCAGAACATCTTCGACTTTCCTTGCCCTTGGTAACTCCACTAACTAGTTATATATACGTGTACATGCATTACATGTATTGGGAATTTTATTTTTCATTACACCATATCATAGCTGAATACTGTTCCACAAATCCGCTTTTCAGAACTTTGAGTCCTTTGATTTGGGTTGTAATTGTCTTGATTGATCATAAGGCCATCTTCTTGTTTCCATCTTTTGGACTTTCAAAACGTTAAGACTTCTTTGACAAAAGTTTACAGTGAAAAAGGACAGAATTATTGCATAACACTCTGAGACACTGCTGGGACAACAGTATGGCAAATGGAGAAAATGCACAGTATGAGCAAATTCAACGTTGGTCACTATTTTCAGAATTCATCAGATGTAGCCATAAATGAAAACCTAAATACTGTGATTGGTAGACCAGACCTCCAGCTAAAAGGGAGTGATAGTATTCTAGATCCATTATTTCTGTTCCAAACCCTATGTTATGGGTACTCATTAGAATCGTCTCATTGAGACGATTCTAATGAGTACCCACAACATAGGGTTTAGTGGAGAGTGATTAACATTTTCAATTTTGAAATCAGAATCACTCCCTCTATCTGGACCTCTGGTAGAGGGTTTACTTCATGTTTTGGTTGATTGTTGTTGTGTTTTATTGCCCATTTACTGAGATCATTGACAACAGAAATGTTCCTATTGATGAACTTCATTATTGTTGTTGCCTTGTTTCATTGCATGTTTATCATCTTTTGCGATAGTTTTAGTAGAAAAGTGTTGCTATTTGATGCTTTTATTATGTTCCGCTGTTTTGTTCCTTAAGGAATAGGCTGTTTGTGGAGTTGCATTGGTCATAAAGTGTTATTCCTTGTTAGTTAAGTCTTTACCACATGACAATATTTTAGACCAGTTTAAATTGAAAACATTTGCAGACAAGAAATTAAATATGGCCAAAATGATTGTATTTGTTTCTGAAAGGCTAGAAAACATTGTGGGAAAAGGAGAAAATGCTGGTTACCACTGCCGTTTTTCCATCACTTCAGAAAGGCCTCAGATGCTGCAATTCTTTGTTGTTGATTGCTTTCCGTAAATAGTCTGGGAACCCACTGTGCACACAAACGTTCCATGTTGAGTTTTTCAGTAAGTATCCTGTGTGCTGTAGCGATACTGATGTCATACTCATGTGCAGTATCCCGCACCGTCAGGTGATAGTCTTTCCTAGGGTGATAGCAACCTTTTACGTTGGTTGATTTGTTGACGATCGTCTGTCTCGCACATCTTTTTGTGCTGTACAGAGATCATGCATCTTTCACCAACCATTTCTGTGCCACCAATAAACAAGAGCTTGAGACATGCCTCGTCCGCTCCGTGTCGCTTCTTACATCTTTTTTGTTTCAATAGAAGTTTTTCCAAGCTTGAGGCAAAACTGTATGTAAGCTTGCTGCTCTGCCCATATGCCATTATCTATTTTGTCATGGTTTCTTTGATAACACAGACTTCAAGAAATGGTCAGCAGAGCCCCAGATAGAGGGAGTTATTTTGATTTTAAAATTGAAAATATTAACCACTCTCCACTAAACCCTATGTTATGGGTACTCATTAGAATCATCTCATCGAGACGATTCTAATGAGTACCCACACCATAGAGTTTGGAAGAGAAATAATGGAGTTATGATACTATCACTCCCTCTTCTGGAGGTCTGGGTCAGAACTTGTTTACTTATAATGTGAACATTGTGAATTATGACAGCATAACGTAGTGTATATAAAGTCATTATAATTGACTTTTTCCCTCTATTTCAATATTATTCAAGCTTTCATTCAAGTACAATTTCTTTGAACTAGCCCATTTATACCGCAAGCTTCCATTACTCAGGCCTCTTGTTGGTTTTAAGTTATGTACACATTTACAAATACAAATTTTATTTAAGTCGTTCAATTTATTAAATTTTAATTCACGTTTATAGTAAATTTTATGTACATACATTAAGTTTTTCTCTCAAAACATACGATGTCACAATAATTTCCGAACAAGCCTTGTACAGTCTGTCTGAAACTTTCAGACAAGTTTAATGTGACAAGATGCCTGAAAAATTGCTATAGAATTGTCCATCTTTATTAGTTTGCTCTCTAGGGGTTAATCCGTTATCCATTAATTTAAAACTCATTCTCTCATTTTAAAACTTGATGTCACATTTTGAAAGATTTAATTACATAAATTAAGTTGTTATGATAGCAGAGTTTTTAAACTTGAAACATGAACTCCTCGATGTTTGCAAGAAATCTGTGCTAGATCTGTGCTTGATCATGCCTTTGTTTTATTTTCAGTTTTAGTAGTTTGAGTTAAAATTGTTTCCTGTACATATAAAAAAATAGTTATGCACTCCTTTTAAGGCTGTTAAAGATAATTGCACCTAATCAAAATTGCTGTATAAGCAAACAGCAAAGAAAATCCTTTTGTTAAAAATAAAAACACTCAATGAAGATCATAGAGTTCTGTACCATTAACTTTTTTTCTTCCATTCCAAACATTTGTGTACTTTCCCTCCAATTGAAGTTTCACTCCTTTTATAGCTTTGGCAGTCAATGAGAGCAACTCACCAGTAAGATAATTCTGAACTGTTCAGGAGGTAGACGTTGAAGTACACTGGAACAAAATGACAAGATTATGAATCTTACTGAAAGTTTTAGAATCATAGATGAGACGATTAAAAAAATTATTTTTCTAGAACATTACTTTTCAACAATTGTTCTAGAACAATTTTAGAACATTTGCTCTGAAAGTTTTCCATGATTGCTCTCAAACAAACGTCCAGAACAGTTTTAGAATGGAAGCTCTAGAAATCTGTTTAATTTAAGATTTTTGAACAGGTGTACTAATGTATTGGCTTTTTTTACTAGAGCACATTGAAAATATATTTAGGATCTGCAGTTTGATGTTGATCAATCCCGTCCTCAGAAGCAACTACAGTTGTGCATGTCAACCCAAGGTGGTATCCAAGTGTCCTCTGGCAGGGCATTGCATAGCCCTCCTGAGTAATGGTGAAACACAAGAATACAAGAGTCAGTTTTGACCATAGTAAAACTAATAATTGTTGAAAGTGGTGTAAAACATGGTCTAAACATCAGGTATTGTTTGGTTTGAAAATAAGAGTATAAAACAAAAATTAACTTGGCATCCTTAACTTTTTACCTGCCAAGCCTCAATCTCTCTTTCCTTCCCCTCTGTCTCTCCAATCTCTCTTCCCCTCCCCTCTCTCGCCAAGCCCCCAATTTCCAAGGATTGATGATAGTCACTGCGACAGGATTCATTCCTCTCTCACCGCTGACTATTGTTTTGACGATGGTTATGTGGGAAAGCAGCCAGTGGCTTGGAAAGAATATTGTGCGGAGTACTGGTAAAAGAAACTCCAGGAAAGCATGGACAGGTGCACTGGCCACCGTGATATAACTGGTATGATGTTGAAAAAGGCGTTAAACACCATAGTATTACAATCAATCAATCTTAACTCTTTACCAAACAACAAAATTTTAAACTGGTCAGCATGGAAAGCAATAGCAGATGACAATTTAAATATGGGTCAAATAATGGAATTTGTCTTTGTTAGGGTAGAAAACATTGTGGGAACCAGCATTTTCTCCTTTGCCCACAATGTTTTCAAAAGGCTTTTTTCACAGGGTCGTTAAAAGTCGGGATTGTGTGGTAAAGGGTTCAAAGAAAAGATGACAAATTTTGGAACAAAAAACAGCCTTTGTATATTGCTGAAATGGGAATAATTGTACTGAACTCTTTTGCAAACAATTTTACAACCCTGAGGTAGATGGATTTTGAAAATTCCATGGAAAAAGGAAAAATCACTGTCAACCCTTTACCACACAACCTGGAATTTTAACAACCCTGAGAAAGAGGCCCTTTGAAAACATTGTTGAAAAAAGGAGAAAATGCTGGTAACCAGCATTTTCTCCTTTTCCCAAAATGTTTTCTACCCATCCCAAAAAAAATTTACATTTTTGAGTCGCACTTATTTTGTCGTCTGTAAATGCTTTCAAACTGGACAAGTCTAAAATTTTGTCGTTTGATAAAGAGTTAACTAGCGTTCTTCTCCACCTCCTACAGTGTTTTCTGTCCTGTCAAAGACCAATTCCATCATTTGAATCACATGTTATTTGTTGTCTTAAAATACTTTCAACATAAAATTTTGTTGTCAGGGTGAGAGTCTAAGGACAAGGATATGGGTCAAGCTGCCTATCAAATCAAGATCAAATGTAATAATCTAGGAAAAGAAACAATTTCTTTTGGGGATAACTTTTACACAAATTGACAAGTCAGTATATGAAATCAACACTCTGACAAATTTCCTTGTCACTTGTAGACATTTAATGGTTGCCCCAAAATCTAATAAATGTCATGTTCACCCATAGAGTGCCAAATATATGAAATACACACTTTCTGTTAATCTTTTACCACACAATTCTGAGTTTTAACAACCACAAGGATAGGACTTTTTGGAAACATTGTTGGAAGAGGAGAAAATGCTGGTAACCAGCATTTTCTCCTTTTCCCATAATGTTTTCTACCCTCTCAAACAAAAGTTTCCTAATTTCTGCAACATTTAGTCTGTCCTCTGCCAATGCTTTCAATTTTGCCCAGCCAAAAATTTGGTTGATCAGTAGAGTTGACACAGACCTTTAACATACACGGGCCTTATTTACTCTTTACCACATGACAAAATGTTATACTTGTCCAAATTGAAAGCATTTGCAGACGACAAATTAGATGTGTGTCAAATGGTGGTAGTTGTCTGTGATAGGGAAGAAAATGTGGGAAAAGGAGAAAATGCTGGTTACCAGCATTTTCTCCTTTTCCCACAATGTTTTCAAAAGGGTCGTTCAAACTTGGGATTGTGTGGCAAAGGGTTAAACAGTAATTCAGGATTCTTGAGTTCAAATCCCAGAGTGAAGAAGCTCTATAGAAGGATTTGTGATAGTCATTATGACAGGGCTCATTCCTCTCTCAAAGCCAAGCCCCAGTAGCTCAGTCGGTAGCGTACAAGACTTGAGAACAGGAGGTCGCTGGTTCGATCCCCGGCTTGGCCAATTTCTTTCCGAGGATTGATGATAGTCATCGTGACAGGATTCATTCCTCTCTCACCGCTGACCATTGTTTCGACAATGGTTATGTGGGAAAGCAGCCAGTGGCTTGGAAAGAATATTGTGCGGAGTACTGGTAAAAGAAACTCCAGGAAAGCATGGATAGGCGCACTGGCCGCCATGATATAACTGAAATAATGTTGAAAACGGCGTTAAACACCATACAACCACAGCCTGAACATTGTTTTACCAATGTTTATGCAGGATAGCAGTCAGTTGTCTGGAGAGAATATTGTCCAAAGCATTGGTAAAAGAAACTCCGGGAATGCATGGGTAGGTGCACTTGCCACCATGATGTGACCACAATGATTTTGAAAATAGCAATGAACGGCAAGCACAGGAATAAATGGTTATAAAGAATTCGGTTTTTGCATTTTTTTCCGAGTTGTAGTGATAATGTCAAGATGCTACATGTAAATATCACAGAGCTAAAATCAAGGTCAGTGTTCACCAACCAGTCTTATCTGCATTCTTAGATTTATTCTAGATTTAGAAAGTAACACAACTTCTGATTGGCTAAACCATTTGGTTTATGAAACCTCACAATGGTGAAAGGTCTAGGGGACCTACTTTTTGCAATGCTTTAGTTCTAGCTCTTGTTTTCTCAGATGAGCATTATACTGAACAAGTTGGCTTCTTTAAAAAAGAAGCCAGGAGAGGTCGGCATTAATGTTTTCAAATAGTTTATTGGCTTTTGATCTCAATATATTTTGGTAGATGTAAACAAACAGGTTAGGCATTAATGAATGAGAGAAAACATTTTTTTCAATTTTGCTGGTGTTAAGGCACAAAACAGTACATGTTCCACATTCTTATAATATTCTAGGAATTGTAGGCCATACACTATTAACATGCTCAGAAATGCATTTTTTTTTTCAGAATTCAAGGACACAAAACTAAAGATGATGATCCAATTTTGCTCATTTTCAAAAGGAACAAACCTCTGATGAATGTTTGTAATGTGTGCTCAGGATAAGCCAAAATATTTTTTGGAAAGGAGAAATCGTTCAATTAAAATTTGATACAATATGCTAATTCCATTGAATAGGCAAGAATCTTACCTGATGACAATAAATAAAGGTGGCCTATACATAATGCTAGTACCAGACGTGTTAAAAATAAATATAACATTTTTTAATCTTTTAACAAACAGCAATTTTTGGACTGGCCCAAACAGAAAAAGCATGCATACAACAATTCAAACTTTCATAATCAATGTGGAAGATGGTGCTTTGATGTGATGGAAACCATTGTGACAAAAGGAGAAACTGCAGTGACTAGCAGCTTCTCCTCTTCCCACAATATTTTGAAAAGTTGTCTGCTGCAGACATGTAAAATGAAGAGGTTGTTTGTCTAAACGTTAAAAATTTAAGAAAGTAGATAAATGAGCCATGCTCTGAGAAAAGCGTGCTTAATGCATCTGCAAAAAAGTATCGATCCATGTCAGCCTGCGCAATCTGCCCAAAACCAAAGGACCACGGACTCTTTTGAGGTGTGCAGTACGTAGGGCGAAGAGGCACGACTTTTTTTCCGCTCATAAGTTGATTTTTGCGGGATTCTCGCAATCCCGCATAATATAAGCAACTCTTTGTGTTATTTCATCAAATCTATAATTATCATTATAAATCCATAGAATTTTTGTATAAAATTGAGAAAAATGCTAGAGTCTAGTCAGTTTTGAAAACTAAAACTTGAAAACATACTGATCAACCTATTTATATCTATTTGTGGGGTACGAGCTCTCCAGAGAACTCGTGCTCTCGAGATTAAGGTACGAGTTCTCCAGGGTACGAATTCTCCAGATAGTATCAAGTCACATGATCTTTTCCCGCGGTGTTCTTTCTCTTTTTCTTACGATTTTTTTTTTTTTCTCTTTGCTTAGATTTATTTGTTTAATGAAAAATTGCAATTATTGGAGAGATCATTTACAATCAATATAGTATAATAAATTTTTTGGAAATCTGTCATATAAAAAAAACGTTTATTCCTATTTCAGTTTTTTGATTTCGGTTTCTTTATAAAACCATGACGAAATAGACTGTGTATCAGAACTACTTCGCGAAAACAAATGGATTTAGACAGCGATTTCTGTGGCAGTCTGCCTTTTAAACTCACCACTGTTGGAGAGGTCTGATGACCTCTCCAATCATTGTGGTCCTCTTGTTGTTGCATTAGATCTTTAATTATTTTAGAATAAATTTAATTATTTTGGAATCAATCAGTCTATCATTAATAAGAGCATGGTCAACACTGTGGATTTTTTTAATCGTTTCTTTTCATGATTCAATCCAAAATTAATTGAGTATTTATACAAACGACAGTCTTCCAAGTTCCGGCATGATGAATAATCATCTGCTGGGCAGTTATAGAAAATCAGGACAACAAAATTTAAATTTTTGTATATAGTTCATAATGAAGAAGAACAAAAATCATTTTGTTGGACTTCACTACGACATGCAGATGATTTTAATTGGTAAGGAACTTGCCCATCACCATTTACTATAAAGGGATTGACACTTTAAAATGTGGTTGAAACTGCTTGAAAGTTGATTTTGACTCTTGAAAATTTTGGCTCCGGGGTCAATGACTCTTGAGTCGCTCTAAAGCCCAATGAGCTAACTATTAAGTTAATACCTAAATTTACAATAACTGAAGAAAATATTAGAACTAATATATTAATAAGGATACTAGAAAAGATTGGTAATCCAGTAATTTGAAGGAAACAACATTTCAGCATAATATCACTCCAGGGAAACAACATATTAACCCATTAAGTCTTTACCAACCTGGTTGAAATTGAAAGCGCTTGTAGACAACAAATGTTGCTGAAAGGGCGAGATTTGTCTTTGATAGGATAGAAAACATTGTGGGAAAAGGAGAAAATGCTTGTTTCCAACTTAAAATTTTCCCTTTTTCTCACAGTTTTTTCAAAAGCTTTCTTTCTCAAGGTCATTAAATGTTGGGCTTATGTGGTAAAGGGTTAGAAACGCTGAATAAATGAAATGTGTGCTTTCAATGTAGAAAAGACATACCAAATGTTTCAATGTCACTGCTGCTGTTGCCACAATATCTTAAAAGATACAGGACGGCATAGATCCAACACTGCACTACACAGAATCTGCAGTCTAATCTTGATTTATACTATCAGCAATATCAACCTAGTGCTATAAGGGTTCCCGAATGATTGGTAATTTATACGATACAGAAAAATGGTTGACAAGCTTCCTGGATAATCAGCCGTGTTACTTTGATTTCAAAACTATGTAAATTCTGCCAATTTGTCTTTTAACTTGAATAGCCTCTTGACAAAATAAATGTTGGTAGACCTAGCAAAACAGAAAAGTTATTTGCATTTTCGTCTACCTCAGTAATCATTGTGCCTACAAACCGACCCACGGTTATGAGTATTTCAATGTCAATGTTTTTCTTGATGGACATTTCTAAGAGATGGTGAAGAAGTTGTCTGATGCCAGCCATTAGCTACCAGGAAATATCCATTACATCAGAATATTGGATTCATTTCTTATCAGCTAGTCAGCTACAGGCAACATTTTATTCTTTTTGTGGACAGACTACATCAAAATCAGACTGCACATTTTGCGCAGTCTGATCCTTGACAAATATTATCCATAAATCTTTTCCACACAATCACACCTTTTATCGACCCTGTAAGAGAAGGCTTTTAAAAACATTGTGGGAAAAGAAGAAAATGCTGGTAACCATAGCAATGACAGAAATCATCATATTTAGCAACAATTAATTTGTCATCTGCATATGCTTTCAATTTGGTCAAATCCAAAATTTTGTCATTTGGCAAAGAGATTAAATTTTCTTTTATTTTGGTCAAATCAGTCTAGAAAATTTATTATTTCCATCTGTTTTACATTTTGAAATTGTTCACCCCAGCTGTTAGATTATTAGTCCAAGAAACAGTGAAGCATCCCAAGATACCACCATCAGCGCCTTCATGTCCTACATTTTCATTCACATGTCTTTGATGTTTGAAACCAAGCTGGTACATGATGTTTGATGTCAATTCACTATCACCTTTGACCTCAGTTCTGTTTACAAGAGGAACACAGGGCATGTTCATTTACATATCAGCTATGCTCTGGCAAGAGGTCTGTCTTAACCCTTTACCACACAATCCCAACTTTTAACGACCCTGAGGAAGAAGCCTTTTGAAAACATTGTGGGAAAAGGAGAAAATGCTGGTAACCAGCATTTTCTCCTTTTCCCACAATGTTTTCTAACCTATCCAATATATAAATCACTATTTAGGCTACACTAAATTTGTCATAATGCTTTCAATTTGATCCAGTCTAAAATTTTGTCGTTTGGTAAAGGGTTAATGCACCTCCATGATACCAGTCAAGCCATCAAGTAATGATGGTTTCATTGTAGTCACTTTTTTGAATAACAGACTTAATCATGAGGTAGACTGGTCCTTGGACATACAGGAAATTGACCAATAGTGAAGAGTCAGCCTGCCTGCCAGGCTCATTTTAGATTGTTACCTCCTGTTGGCAACTATCTTTGTCTTGAAATAGACCACTCCCCATTTGGCAAAGGTGGGAATTTCTGGCATGGAGCGATTTCTTCTTTTGCTGAAATGTTTTCGTGTATTGAACAAGTATTCATGTTGATTACCACTATCTTGAAAGTATGATTTCAGAGTGATGTTTGGTGAGTAAGTTGATTCAGTCCGTAAGGAGTTCTTTTCCTCCTGATTTTGGATTTAGATTGTTTACTGGGCAACATAATATGACACCAGATTGTTGATAAAGATGATGAACTAAATGAGGATTGTATAATCAAATTGGACAAAATGAAATAAAATGTGTTCTGGCCAAACAGGGTTTTGATAATTACCACACGATCCCAGGTTTTAATGATCCAAAAGAAGAAGCTTTTGAAAACATTCTGGGAAAAAGAGAAAATGCTGGTAACCTGCATTTTCTCCTTTTCCCAAAATGTTTTCTACCAGTATCCAAGAGAAATTCCACCATTGGAGGCATCATTAAATTGTCGTCTGCAAATGCTGTCAACTATGACAAGTGTACATTTTTGTCGTGTGGTAAAGAGTTAATGGTAAAGAGTTAATGCATTCCAGAGATGCATTATACCTAGCTTGTCATCATATTATTATGGATCAATAAAGTCCATTTTGTTTAACAACCAAATGAATCTTGGGGTAGATTGGTCCTTGGAGATGCAGAAAATTGACCAATAGCAAAGAGTTTTAACCCAGGGCAGCCTCATTCTGCACAGGCTGATTTGGATTGTTGCTTTTTTGCTTAGCCATTAAACCCCCTTTTTTATAGAGCATGGCTCAGTAGAAAAGATATTTTGGCTAAGTTTGTCACAATTTTAACCCTGTAAGCATCATATAAAACAGAATTGATATTTTCATTGAGGAAAAACACCCAAATACTTGCCATTGTAAGAAGTCATAGCAGTGTAGCGTGATCCAGGTTATGAAAGTTCCTGTTCTTTTTAACAATGTTGATACTTGACAAAAACAATTGAGCCATGCTCTGTGAAAAGGGGGTTTGATGCATCTACAATAAATATTGACTCGGGTCAGCCTGGGCAGTCCGTGCAGGCTGACCTTGGCCGAAACCTTTTGCTTTTGATCAATTTTCTGCATGTCCGAGGACCATTCTACCTCAGGATTCCGTCATTTGTTGGCGAAAACATAAAATGGATCTATAATTATGTGATGACTTGCATGGTATAATGCATTACGGAGATGCATTAAGCCCCCTTTTACCAGAGCAATTGTAGCTGCACAATCTTAGGGTTACCGCTGTTCCAAGTAATTTTCTCACCAGTTCCCAAAGCAGGCGTCTTTTCTCAATATTCATTGTAAAGTCATATAACTCTTTACCAAACGATAAAATGTCAGGAATGTCCAAATTGAAAGCATTTGCAGAGGACAAAATAATTGTGACTCAAAAATTGAAATTTCTCTTTGATAGGGTAGAAAACATTGTGGGAAATGGAGAAAATGCTGGTAACCAGCATTTTCTCCTTTTCCCACAATGTTTTCAAAAGCTTTCTTTCTCAGGGTCGTGAAAACCCAGGATTGTGTGGTGAAGGGTTAAGACCAGGAAAATAATACCTGAAAATGCAGTGCAAGAATTTCAAGAAGGTTACAGTCATAGCATATGCAGATAACACAGGTCTTTAATAGATGCACCAGTCATAAACACAGACCTGGGAAATAGGGCTCCCTGGTATAAGCCCATGATGGGGACATTTTTTGTTGTCCAAAACCATGAAAAAATCTTCACAAATCCCATGTCTATATTTAGAAAGTGTATATAAAGACTTTTTTTCTTTTTTTGTATTTTTTTTAAATTATTTTTTTCTGTTTGAAATTATTATATTTGTAATGAATTTGGAGCAAAGACATATTATTTAGAGCCATTTTCTGCTACTTTTTAGCGGAAGAATTTTTTGTTTGTGCACTATAACATATTAATATTTATCCTGTGAAGGATATTGATGCATCATAGTGGACAAGTCAATCTTCGGAGAATCGGTCATGCACAGATAAAGGCACACATCCTCTTGATTTTTTTTTTGCAAACCTCTGCCCATGATCTATTGATATTAGGGACCCGGAATTGTGTGGCAAAGGGTTAAGACAACGAAAATAATACCATGAAAATGCAGTGCCAGAATTTTAAGAAGATTACAGTCATAAGCATATGGGTTTTTGCTCATAAGACTTCATACCAAACAAAAGAATATTTACATGGATGATGACATGGAAATGAGAGATGGAATTTTCACAGATACTATCACATCTCCATACACAAATTAGGGTCATTGGCCATATTAGGGGGCAATATACCACTTAGAACTGTCCTGTGAAGCACTTTGTCTTTTAACACTCAGAGTGACTACATTTGATTCAACTGCCATTGCTGACTGTATATGTCAAGATCAGGCTGAACAAAACTCTGCAGTCTTAACCCTTTACCACACAATCCCGACTTTTAACGACTCTGTGAAAGAAGCCTTTTGAAACCATTGTGGGAAAAGGAGAAAATGCTGGTAACCAGCATTTTCTCCTTTTCCCACAATGTTTCCTACCCTTCCCAAAACAAATTTCAATTTTTTTAGTCACATTTATTTTGTCGTCTGCAAAGGTTTTCAATTTGGACCAGTTTATAATTTTGTCGTTTGGTAAAGAGTTAACTTAGATCAATCCTGTCTGCTATGTTGTTGCAGTATACATGTCTTTTTCATGCAGCAGAAAGATTATTTTTATATTATTTACTCTTTTTATTGATAATTAGTCCCCTACCGGCAAAGCCGAAGGGGACTTTAGGTTTGCACTCCGTCTGTCCGTCTGTCTGTCTGTCCATCTGTCCTTCTGTCAGTCTGTCCGTCAGTCCGTCAGTCCAGCAATTCAGTTTTCCGGACTTTTTTTCTAAACGCTGGTACATATTGAGCTGAGTTTGGTGTGTAAGTCACCCACCATCACTTACAGATCAAGTTCGACTTTCGTTCTGGTCCACTGGTTTTTCACGGATTTACGGGCCTTGGACTTACAAAATTTCACTGATAAATCAGTTTTCCAGACTTTTTTCCTAAACACTGGTAGGTATTGATCTCAGATTTGCTGTGTAACTCAACCACCATGACTTACAGATCAAGTTTGACTTTTGCTCCGCTCCACTGGTTTTTCACGGATTTATGGGCCTTGGACTTACAAAATTTCACTGATAAATCAGTTTTCCGGACTTTTCTTCTAAATGCTGGTAGATATTCACCTGACCTTTGCTGTGTAAGTCAACCACCATTACTTACAGATCAAGTTCGAGTTTCGTCCCGCTCCACTGGTTTTTCACGGATTTACGGGCCTTGGACTTACAAAATTTCACTAATGAAACATTTTTCCGCACTTTTTTTCTAAACGCTGCTACATATAGAGCTGATTTTTGGTGTGTACATCAACCACCATGACTTACACATCAAGTTTGAGTTTCGTCCCGCTCCACTGCTTTTTGACGCATTTACGGGCCTTGGACTTTAAAAATTTCACTGACATGCCAGCGATACATGCGGCCGGTAGGGGACTGTGTATTGCTATGCAATACAATCAGAATGCTTGTTTTGTTTTTTTTTATTAACTTTTAAACCCTGTACCACACAACCCCGGGTTTTAACAACCCTGAAGAAAGAGGCTTTTGAAAACATTGTGGAAAAAGGTGAAAATACTAGTAACCTTCATTTTCTTTTTTTCCTACAATGTTTTCTACTTTGTCAAAGACAAAACCTATCATTTGAGTCATGTTTAGAGTCTCCTGTACAAACGCTTTCAATATGGACGAGTCTAAAACTTTGTTGAGTGGTAAAGGGTTAAGGTATCAAACAATTGCAAATTTAACTCTTTACCAAATGACAAAATTTTCGACTGATCCAAATTGAATGCATCTGCAGACGACAAATGAAATGTAGCTCAAATAATGATATTTGTCTTTGAAAGGGTAGAAAACATTTTGGGAAAAGGAGAAAATGCTGGTTACCAGCATTTTCTCCTTTTCCCAAAATGTTTTCCAAAGGCCTCTTTGTCAGGGTTGTTAAAATTTGGGACTGTGGTAAAGAGTTAAGGTTTCTATTGTCCAGAATGTCTCAGCAAAGTAGTAGGTCAAAGTTCAGACTAAAGAGTTAATGATATGGACCTAAACTGGCCTCATAGACAACTGAAGCTGTGATAGATACTTAATGGGGGGGTTAAGACACAAAGCCCTTTGTGATGCTACTGCAGGAAAGGGCATTGCCACATTTGCTATTCCTTATGAGGTTAACTCTTAACCAAACAACAAAATTTTAGACCTGTCCATATTGAAAGTGTTTGCAGACAACAAATTAAATATGACTCAAAAATTGAAATTTGTGTTGGGAAGGGTAGAAAACATTGTGGGAAAAGGTGAAAATGCTGGTTACCAGCATTTTCTCCTTTTCCCACAATGTTTTCAAAAGGCTTCTTTTTCAGGGTCGTTAAAAGTCGGGATTGTGTGGTAAAGAGTTAACCAAACAACAAAGTCCTTGGACTTGTCCAAATTGTAAGCATTTGCAGACAACATAATTATTAAGTGTGACTCAAAAGTCTGAAATTTGTGGGAGGTAGAAAAAGTTGTGGGAAAAGAAGAAAATGCCAGTCACCAGCATTTTCTTCTTTCTTCCACAGTGTTTTCAAAGACCTTCTTCCTTCTTCCTCGAAGACATTAAAACTTGGGATTGTTTGGTACTTCAGTTTGAATATTCTTAACCCTTTACCAAACAACAAAAATATAGACTTGACCAAATTGAAAGCATTTGCAGACCACATTTGAAATTTGTCTCAAATGATTGAATAAGTTTTTGATAGGGTAGAAAACATTGTGGGAAAAGGAGAAAAAGCTGGTTACCAGCATTTTCTCCTGTTCCTACAATGTTTTAAAAGATGTTGTTTCTCAGGGTCATTAAAAGTCAGGATTGTGTGGTAAAGAGTTAAATGAGTTTTCTTCAACAAGCCTGAGGACTAAAAGGGTTTTGAAGACAATGTGAGGAAAAGAGAAAATTCTGGTTAACAGCATTTTCTCCTTTTTCCACACACATCAGTTTGCATCATTTGAGCCAGATTTAAATTTTAGTCAGCATTTATGCCCTCAATTAGGACAAGACTAAAATTTTGTTGTCTGGTGAAGAGCTAAGACAAAGCTCTTTGTTTTCCTTCTGCAGAAAAGGCCATCGTCAATAAATTTGTTGTCTGTTAACAATAGTGAGTTGAGGGCTTCTTATTCATTAATGTCTAGATACCACACTGTCATAAAAAGAGAGAAGGTAGGTAGAAATACCTGCTGTAAAAATGAAAAAGAAAATAAACAAGAAAAAATAGATCTAGTCAGAAAAGACCATTTTTAGACTAGCGAAGCTAGTCTATAGGCATCATGATTGACCCAGAGTCAAAGTAAACAAAAAACCCCACAGTTGCCAAATACTGCCTCGCAGTAAAATACTTCTTTCTATTAGAAATCCTAATTCTGTTATATATGACAATTTGAGAAAAAACACTAAATCTCTACCACTCCAATTTGAATAGGTCTTCTTACAAAGTAATAGACTGAATGAGATGTCATTTATAAGGTACAAGATCTTTGCTCATATGTAAATTAAGTGACCTATGCAAAGCAGGCTATTATCAGTTATTCCTACACCACTGTAACATTATGAATGAATCTAAAAATAGATACACCTTAGTAACTTGTAGCAAATCCCAGCTGCATTAACTCTCACTGGACAGGGAACCCTTATCATTCCTCCAGTCATTCATTATTTGGATCATTGTGTACAGTTAAACTGTTATGTTAAACTGTTATTTTACGTCTTGAATATTAACCCTTTTCCACACAATCCGGAGTTTTAATGACACTGGACAAGAATCCCAGGTAACCAGCATTTTCTCTTTTTCCCACATTGTTTTCTGCCCTTTTGAAATCAGGTCTCATCAATTCAGCCACATTAAATTTGTGGTCTGTAACAGCTTTGAATTTCATTTCGTAAAGAGCTAAATAGTTCACTACATCTTGTGCTATTGGATATTGACTTATTGATTGTATGGTGTTTAACGCCATTTTCAACATTATTTCGGTGATATCATGAAGGCCAGTGTACCTATCCATGCTTTCCTGGAGTTTCTTTTACCAGCACCACCGTGACTCGTGATCTTTTGTGGACAGCGTGTAATAGGATCAGACTTCACAGAACAGCTGTCTTTTCTTGGATCTACACTATCCGATAAGAGGATATATTTTCTCCAAAATGTAACTTTGAAATAGCAATATTCACGTGTTTACCATTGGCTTCCGAGCATTGCGACAGGATTCATTCCTCTCTCAGGTTTCAATGGTGGTTATGTGGGAAAGCAGCCAGTGGCTTGGAAAGAATATTGTGTGGAGTACTGGTAAAAGATACTGCAGGAAAGCATGGATATGTGCACTGGCCGCCGCTATATAACTAAAATAATGCTCAAAATAGGGTTAAACACCATACAATCAGTCAATCAAATTCGCTAGTTTGTCAGTACTTTCAGTACTTTGATTTTTATAGCAAAAGAAATGGACTTGTTGTGTAAATTATAAAGGATGCAGATAGTATCATGAGGAAGATTTTGATAATAGTATGCCTTAAAGGATGTTAACTTTTTTCCATTAACCACAAAATTTTTAGCTCGACCCAATCAAAAGCATTTGCAGACCACAAAATAAATGTCACTCATATGGTGAATTTTGTATGTGATAGGGTAGAAAATATTGTGGGAAAAAAAGAAAATGCTGGTTACCAGTATTAAATTCTCCTTTTCTCACAATAATTTCAAATGCTGTACGTCTTCTTTAGGGTCATTAAAACTCAGGATTGTGTGGTAAAGAGTTAATGGCAAAGGGCAGATTACTCATGATTCTCTCTAATGATGATTGCCAGTGGTAAAATATTTCATTATACCTACAAACAGCCCGTGGAACATTCTTCACAGCAACAGAAAATTATTTGGAATTAGCTTTTTGATCTCTAGATACAGTTCCAGTAGTTGACCTTATTTTCAAGATTCCATTCTGTTTTGAAAACATTCAGGTGAAACTCAGCACTTTTAATACAGGCAGTTCCCTTAACTCTTTACCAAACGACAAAATTTTTAACTTCACCAAATTGAAAGATTTTGGAGACGACAAAATAAATGTAGTTCAAATGATAATTTCTGTCTTTGATGTGGAAGAAAACATTGTGGGAAAAGGAGAAAATGCTGGTTACCAGCATTTTCTCCTCTTCCTACAATGTTTTCAAAAGGCTTCTTCTCCAGGGTTGTTAAAACTCGGGATTGTGTGGTAAAGGGTTAAATACAAAAAGAATTTTCAGTATACTAAGGGCACTGTCCATAACTCTAAATTGAAAGCATTTACAGACAACAAAATAAATGTTACTCAAAATACAAAAAATGTCTGTCAAAGGGTAGAAAACATTATGAGAAAATGCTGGTTTACCAGCATTTTCTCTTTTTCCCACAATGTTTTCACCAGCTGTCTGACTTAGGGTCTTAAAAGTCAGGACTGCATGGTAAAGGATTAACAAGACCAAAACATTACATACATGATTACACTTGCCCGTATTGAAACATATTATGCAGAAGATGAAATTTAGTGTTGCTCAAAACACGAAATTGATCTTTGACAGGGTAGTAAAAACATTCTGGGAACATTACCTTTACCAGATTTTGCTTAAAATCCTTCTTCTGTATTGTCATCTAAACAGTTGATCATTTATTAAAAGGGTGAACTCTGTACCAAATGACAAAATGATAAACTGGTCCAAATTAAAAGCATTTGCAGAGGACAAATTAATGGTGTTTCAAACTATTGAAATTGTCTTTGAGAAGATAGAAAACATTGTGGGAAAAGAAGAAAATGCTGGTTATCATACTGCATTTGTTGTCTGCAAATGCCTTCAAATGGGTAATTTCAGAAACTTAATTGTGTGGTAAATAGTTGATTCAAATACTTATGATCTGAATGTTATATCTGCAAAGGAAATAAGTACCAGCACACAGATTTGCTAAAGCCATTTTGAAAGAGTTTTCCTGTGGAAAAATTTAGTTATCAAAGAAAATAAGCATTTTTTAGCTCCACTGGCCAAAGGCCAGCGGGCTTATGTCATGGCCCGGTGTCCGTCGTGCGTCCGTCCGTCCGTCCGTCCGAGAGAGTAAGAGAGAGAGTGCAAACGCAAAATTATGAATTGTTGGGTATGTGTTAATGTAGGAAATGTTAAAATAACCCGGCTATCAAAAACATTTCGTCGGAGTTCATTTCATCGGAGTTTTTTTTTGTTTTCCGCACTTGCAACCACCACCCATTCACACTTTCCACCACACCCAACCACTGACTGACTGACTGACTGACTGACGGAACAGCTGACCGTTGCCTCGATTGCCTCGGTTTTCCCGGTTTTCTCGGTTTTCTCGGTTTAGCCGAATTAGCCGGCTTAGCTGGCTTAGTCGGTTTATCCAGTTTATCAACTTTTACCTGTTTAACTCTAGCAATTCCCGGCAATCCTCGAAATATTGAATGCCTCGGTTGACTGGTTGGCTGGTTTGCTGGTTGGCTGGTTGTGTGGTTTAAAGCAGCGAGTCACAGCGGATCACAGCGAATCGTGAGTGTGTAGAGACAAAAGAACAAAACAGAGAGAAAGAAGAGGGAAACAACGAAAAACAGAAAAAACAACGAAAAACAAAAAAAAACGCGGTGTTATTTTAACATTTCCTACATTAACACATACCCAACAATTCATAATTTTGCGTTTGCACTCTCTCTCTTACTCTCTACTCGCTGAGTGCAACCGCAACTGAACACATGCAACAATACAAAACATAAAAATTTGAATTTTTTTTTTCTTGCAATATTAAAAAGAGAGAGAAAAGAAAAATGGGAAGTATTAATGAAATCAACAATGAAGAAGAATATATAGATTTGAGAGGGGAAATTGAGGATGTAGAAGAATACCAAAAAAAGATGCAAACAGAAGAAGGTAAAGAATGGGAACGAAAACAAAAATTAAAAGATATTGAAAGAAAAGAAAAGAAAGAAGAACAAAAAAAGAGAAGAAACAAGGAAAAATATATTATTGGAAAAGTTATGAAATTTATACATGTGGATTTTATGAATGGAAAACACAACCCAGACCCATGTATAATATACAACAAAGAAGAAGAAGAAAAATTTAAAGAAGTTATAGGAGATGGTCTTAATTATCACATGGATTTAGTTTTAATACATATAGACAAACAAAACAAAAAAGTATTAATAACTTTTAATGATTATGAAGGTGACAAACGTAAAAATCATAGACCTTTTAACAATATAGAAGAAGCAAGAATACAAGCATTTAATCGAATACTAGATGAAGATGAAGAAGAAAACGGGGTTTTAGTTTTTAAAAAGACTTTTAAAACTTTGATATTTAGTGAATTAAAATATTATTAAAATGTATATATATTTATCATATATATACATTAATTTAAAACTACTGGCTGCCCCCCTATTAAAAGATTAGTCCCAAAGCTTGCTATACTATGAATCAGACAGGTATTAAACAATGCTCTGACTTCATCCTCTGGCATTTCATATATATTTTTTCTTTCTAGGTTTAACCTATACTGGGTGCTTCCATGTTCTACAAGATTAAAAATATCTTTATTGAACTGTTCGTATACTTTCTTTTTTAAAGCTTCTACGGCTCGAACAATTACCGCTCTTTGCATCAGTTCCTCCTTTTCCTTGAAGATCTCCTTTAAAAACTCATCTCCTATAATATCAACTTTTGGCGTTTCACTCGTCATATTTTTTAAAAAATATTTTTTCTTAAAATATTTTTTTTTAATTTTCTTCATCTTCCTCATCTGAGAAGTAACCAATAGGCACCGTATTAATGCCATCTTCTAAAACATGCCTCACATCTTGTAATGGATTCAATGCTATCTTCTCAAACTTTTCTGTATACACTTGATGACTTGAACTTTTAAATCCTAAAAATTTTACATGCTTTTCCTCTTGTTCAAATATACATTTTAGGTAATCCTTAAACTCTATATCTTTGTTAATACAACAATCAACGACACCCTTGATTTTTAAGTTTTCTTTTAGCTCCCCCTTGTCTTCCACTCTGTAAGCATACGACTTAGCACAGGTGCCGGCATAATCTTTTATTGGTTTTCCCTTTGTTTCATCTTTAAAAAATCCCAGTTTGTTTTTGTTAGCCATTGAATGAAGCGGGTGATTTTCCGGATACTTCCACGTATCAAAACACACATTAACGTCTTCTTTCATCTCTTCATAAATATCATCACTCTGTATATCCAATATGAAGCTGTCAGTGTCAGTATATAGCAGTTTTACACGATCTCCAAATTTAGGTTTAAGATAGTCATAAAACAACTGATACATTTTTAATTTCGCTAGCTCTAAAACACAAAACCCAATATATATAGGTTTGTTAGCTCTAACCACGGTTTTCTTTTTTGTGACACTTACCAAATCTTCACTAAATATTTTAAATCCTGTATACTCTGGACTTTTTAAAAGTTTCTCGGCTCTTTGTTCTGTATTGACTATTACAACATTTGAACGTTTTTCTGGGTTCTCTATTGTCTTTCCATATATAGCATTAATTGAAAGCTTAAAAAAATTCTGTTTAGATGTCTCTTTTACCTCTCCTCGTTTCTTTGTATTGTTTGTAATATATGGTTCAAGCCATTTAGAAGTTTTTAAAACATAACCTCTATAAATCTTTGTAATCTTTACTCCAAGCTTTACATAATACTTTAACAGTTCCCCATACACTAAATATTCTTTTTTGTTTCTTAAATTTGTTACAAGCTTTTGAACTCCATTAATTGTCACATGTTCCGGGCAAGGTGGAAAATCTTTAAAATATTCTTTCTTGTCTCTCGGTATCTCTAAATCACACACTAAAGCACACCGGAATTTTTGCCATTTGTTTAATTCATCTTTTCTAAGTTTCCTCTCTACCTCATACGGCAACTCTTCACTCATGGCATCCCCGTAAAGGTTGTTCATATCAATATAGAATATGAAGTTACACGGTTTGTTTGGGTCATAGTCACTTAAATACTTGTTATTGGCTGAAGCATACCTACTAACACACATAGAAACACCACCTCTAACCCCTTTTTTAAAGTCATCATAAGTATCACGGTCAGTAATGAGTGAAATTTTCTGTTCTGTGAATTTTAACATATTCATCCAAGACGCCCCAGGCAATGTATAGCCGTATACTATAGGATCTAATCCGTAGGCTTCAAAGTTAAGTTTTCTGAAGTTCTCCACTACATCAACCAATAAAAAAACATCCAACTCACAATATTTAAGTTGGTAGTCATTCATTGTTTGACAATTAAAAACATTCCAAGCTTTTAAAGCGTGTTGGTAGTCTTCCTCGGTTATCCCTTCTTTTTTAAGTGAAGAGTAAAAATTATGTATAGGGGGTAGTCTGGTGATTTTTGTTTTTTCAAATCCATCCATCCATTCGTACGGGTAGACACCCTTACTTGTTAACACATCCAACGACACACCAGGGAAAGCAGAAGTTGTATATTTAAAGTTCTCTTTGTCTTTTGGTGTATCATTTACAAGCTGAGACAAAGCGGAAGACAAAAATTTAAAACTATCTAAAAACCGTACTTCGTGTTGTTTGTTGCTAATGAAGCAATACTTACTAAAAGATATATATTTTTCTTCATTTGATGGTAACACGGAGAGATGACCGGGAAACGCGGCAAGTTTTAAAATACAAAGGTGGGCATCATATCCACTTAAATTATGACAAAGAACAGGGGTTAATTTTGAAGCTTGCCCCATGTTTAAAAATGTTTCGTTGGCGTTTGTTATCACCTCCATTAATTTTTTAACAAATATTCCCGCGATATCCTCCCCTTTCTTTTGTATGACATATGAAACCTTGTGACTTTTATAAATTTTTTCATCAGTTGAGACAACAACAAAACAAAAGCCGCTGGGTTCGTGTTTTTGTGTTTTGTTTCCTTCTTCATCTTTAAACGGAATTAAAAAACTTTCAAAGTCAAAGTATACCGTAATGTTTGGCGGGTTGTCTGGTTTTTCTTTGAATTGTATGAATCTCTCCTCGGAGTCTTCTTCAGGTAGTTGTATGAGTGTAGCATCTGAACATTTTTTTAAATGATTGTTCAATACATCTTCATCTTTAAAACCTCTTTGACATTGATAACAAAAGTGTAAACGTCCATGATGACGGGAAAGTTGAGAAGAAAGAAGACGGGAAAGATCACCTACAAGATAGTAATGTTCTTCATGTAGCAGTAAATATATTTTTTCTTTTCCCCATTTTTTCCTTCCACTCCCTCCGTCAAATATCACAGGTGTCCGTTTGTTAGCACTGTCTACACCGTAAACTATTAAATGAATATTTGGATTTTGGTTTTGGAACAGTTCAAGATCATTAGCTGAAGCTGGAAAATTGACATCTGAAAAGTTGGCATATTTGTTTGGTTCTTCTTTTTGTATCTTTCTTAATTCCTTGGTAACCCTTCCCTTGTCATTTTTTATTGGGTTGAAGTGTCGAAGTATACACCAATAAAAACACTTATCATCTCCTGAAATTATACAAATCAACGCATGCTTTGATGCTAACCAATGAGGGAGTTTATTGTTTCCACATCCACCTCTGAATGGGTTGTATTTTCCGTAGTTGATACTTACACCATCAAAATTTAAAAAAGTCCAACCGCTACCCTCAAAATCTTGTTTGTAAAAACTATTTAATACTTCTTGTATCATAGTATTAATTAATTGTTGTTTGTTGTTTAGAAGAGTGACAACATGAGGCGAAGAGTTAAAATAGAATTTTTTTGTTTGTTCGTTGTTTGTCATCTTGGCACATACTGAAAGTATCGCTTTGTATCCCACATTTTTAGACAAAGACAAACCAGCAGAAGGTTTAAACTTTGAAATGTAAGTTTCAAGATTTACACTTGTTGAAAATTGGGGAACCTCTAAAAATGTTTGTTTGAAATATCCATTTAATGATGTATTACCTACCGTTGTTTTTGCTTTCACAATATTGTTTAAACTTCTTGATGTACCAATTGAAGGTGTAGGATCCGATGTTTTAACCATTTTCACCACTCCATTTTTAATTACATATTTGAAATTCTGCGCCATAATTTTTATTTAAGTAATTTTTATTTAATTAAAAAACAAAGATGCCAAAAAATCAAAGCGTTGATACAAAAAAGAAGAATTCAGATTTAAACACTCCCCCAACTCCTGCTCCTTCTCCTACCCCTTCTATAGTTTACACTCTCGGCCCAGAGAATGCTATTAAGGGTGAGAAGAAGACAGATAAAATATTTTTCAGTGATATCCGACACAATGGTAAGACTGGGATATATACAAATATTGTAAGTAAGACTCCAGAAGGCAAACCAACACTTCTAACTTTTGGACAAAACAAGTATATTAATATTGAGCTATCTGATATGTTTGATCAGTTTTTAACTGGGTTGTATCAAAGGTTCGACCCTGAATATTTGGATTTGATTAATGACGCCTACCAACTAGAAGGAGTTTTTCAATCATACGTAACAAATGGGTTTGTAAAATGTAAAATAGACCTTGAAAAGTTTAATAATTCTTTCTTCTCAACTGTTGTACATGAGGGAGGAATTAAAAGTATACGACCTCTTCAAAATGTTGATTTCATGTATGACCGGATTACTTCAGGCGTCTATACTTTGAAGGTTACCGGGTTGTGGAGAAAGGAAAGCCTCGTTAATGGTAGGCTTCAAACAACACATAGTGGTTTGAGTATCAAGGTTATTAAAGTTCTAGTTAATGGATATTCAAACAGTGAAACAGAAGATCAAGAATACGAAAGTTTACAACTTTCACAACTTCAAGAAGATAGTATAGCTTTAGCAGAGTGAGATGTTTTAAAATGTATGTAGCTCTTGTCATCCATGGTATATTTTCCCGTTTGTGTGCTTTGTCTGTTTTTATAAATTTTTAAATATTTTTGAAAATATTTAAAAAAATCTGTACATATTAAAAAGGGAGGGATTCTTTCGGATGGGTTGGGTTGGGATTTTAACACTGTTGATTTCATTGCTTTCCATTTGACGATTTCTATATTTTTTTATAGATATATTTTATCAGAACACCGATAAAATATATATTTCATTTTTTCATTGTTTAATAGTTCTGAAAATTTTGTTCTGGTTCATATATCGGAACGTAAAACCTCCCGAATCCATGTCTATATTTTCCTTGGTCTCTGGGACTTGACCTATCAATTACAGCAAAACCATATCTCTCAGCCCAACAAGTATACAAGAAATTTTTAAATTCTTCTAGTGTCATATCTCTGCTTGCATAGTCTGTATAGATATTCATGATATCCCTATCTGGTAAATCAAACAAAATTATAAAATTTGAGTTTCCACGTATCGTATGTCGAGGCAAACTAAAAAAAGATTGAGACAAGTAAAAACAATCTGTATTACTATGTCTCCCTCTTGTATAATATTTTTCAGGTATATCTTGTTTCTCCTTTAACAAATCGTCAAAAATCATTAAATTTTTGTTTGAATTATTCAATTCCCGAGGATCTGGAACCTGGTCATCCTCTTCATTAAAACAAGGAATAATTATGGTTCCCTTCTTTTTCTTTTGTTGTGCTTTTAATTCTTCAATTAATTCCTTTCGTGGAACATTTCTATTTTCAATGTCTTCCATATTCTCAAATATTCCATTGACTGTTTCTTTGTTTAATTCTGCTTCAAGCGCCTCCCTTAATAGTATGTATTCTGGTTGTTGTTTCATTGACTTTCCAAATATATACAGATGATCATAATCTAACCAACCAGGACGAAGAAGAAGATTTAAAAGTACCGTAGTCTTTCCACACCCACTCTCTCCTATAATCAATCCTCTGATACTCTTAGGTAACATTGGACTATTCTTTCTTTTTGTCTTGTTTAAGTTACAGCTGTAATTTTTAATTTCCATAATTACTTAATTTCTTAATTTAGAAAACTAAAAACTAAATTAAAAAATTTTTTTAATCTTCTGCTTCAGCTTCTACTTCTTCTTCAAGCTTTCCCTTGGTATCTATTAGATGATCAAGACACATTATAGCATCTCCCATCTCACACTTCAATTCATGCCAATCTTCGCTATATGTTGGGTAATATTCTGCTCTTGTTAATGTTTTAATATATGATACATAAACCTTCATTTTTCTTAATATCTCTTCACAATCAACTACAGCGTCTTCAATAACTCCCCTTTCATCTTTTTCTTCATCCATCTCATCAAACAATTCATAAACGTCAATTACGGTACTTTCTAGTAATTGCTCATAATATTTAAATTCATCCTCTACTTCTTCTTTAAATCCTTTAACTGCGGTAATATTTGTATTTTTCCCTTCCATTTTTTTTAATTTTTTTTTTACTTAAAACAAAACATTTTTTTAAAAAAACGAAACATTATGACGTTAATATATTGTGTAAAGTGTCGAAAAAAGACAAATACAATAAATGAAACACAGACAACAATGAAAAATGGACGTCCCGCTCTTAGAGGCACCTGTTCAATATGTGGAACACAAAAGACCCAGTTTTTACCGGGTTTAAGTGCTGGTAAAAAAAAAAAGGGCGGGGGTATCGTAAATCGTTTTATTAACAAACTTCCAGTTGAGATGCATTTACCAGGTTACAACTTCTGCGGTCCAGGCACCAAACTTAACAAACGACTAAATCCAGATTTAACACCTAAGAAAAACAGTAAACCCATTAATAGAGTTGATGAAGCATGTTATCGTCATGATATAGGCTATATGAAAAACAAGGATTCCGCGGCTCGTAATGTTTTAGATGCTCAAATGTTAAAAGAACTAAAAGGCATATTTAACCCTTCAATAGGTGAGAGAATAGCTAGAGGTTTTATTCATCCAATAATTGGAGCTAAATATCGTTTTGGTATGGGATTAAACGGAATGGGTAAAAAAAAAAGTTGCTCGTAACTTTATCTGATGAACTACACCGTCCCCTCCGCCGTCATTTTCCAACTCGTCGTATTGTAGTTAAAAACATAGATGATACATGGACGGCGGATTTAATGTTCATGCCAAAAAAAATTAAAGTTGGAGAAACTGAAGGTATCGAAGAAATTTTAAAACAAGAAGAAGCAAGAGGTGAAAGACAGACAGCCTCAGAAAAACAGATGGGTAATTTAAACATTTTCTTAGTTGTTCTTGATGTGTTTAGTAGATATGGTTGGGTTCGTCAACTAGAAAACAGACAGTCAAACAATGTTGTTAAAGCTTTTGAGGATATTTTTAAGAAGTCAGATAGAAGACCTAAAAAATTATGGACAGATAGAGGGGGTGAGTTTATCGGATTAATAGACAGCTCAAAAGAAAAAGAAAACCCACCTACAAATTTTCAATGTCCAAATTGTCGGTTGTATGTGAAAACAAAAGGAGCTTTAACTAATCATTTAAAAAATCAATGTCCTGTTTTGTTTCCAGAAAGAGCAAAGGAAGAAAAGACAAGATTAAAAGGAATTGAGTTGTTTCATACAGAAGGGAAACATAAGGCTTCAATTGCTGAACGATGGATTAAAACTTTAAAAGATAGAATTGGGAGATGGATGACAGACAACAATTCAACAGACTATTTACCTCATTTACAGGATATGGTGGAAGATTACAACAATACACCACACAGAAATTTTAAAGATCAGTATACACCAGAACAAGCGAGTAAAAAAGAGAATGAAGAAAAAATTTATAAAAAATTTTATGAAAATGCTAAACCAAAAAAGTTTAGAGCTGATCATACAACACAAAAGACACCGTTAAAAGTTGGTGATCTGGTCCGGATACCAAGAAGAAAAGCAGAAGGATTTGAAAAAGGATTTACAGCTAACTGGTCAAGAGAGATTTTTAAAATTCGTGAGATTAAAAGTACGATCCCCACAACATACTATTTATCCGATGCTAAAGATCACCATATTACGGGAGCCTTCTATAGACAAGAACTACAAAAAACACGTTTTAAATTTCAAGATTGGATGGGTGACAATAAACCAAGGATTAAAGAGAATGCTATACTTGGTTTGGAAGCGGTAAGAAAAGAAGCAACCAGACAGAAAGAAAAGAAACAAAGAAAAGCGGCAAGGGAAAAACAAGAGAAAGAAACAAAAAAACAACAATCAGCCAGTGGTTTAGAGATTTCTAAAAGTGTTAAAAGTCTTCCTATTAAATCTTTAAACAATTTCGAATTGATAGACATATGTAAACATTTAAAAGGTTGGCGTGGCGTGTTTTCACGTGATACGTTACCCCCTAAACCCCGAATGTATGAATGTGGAATTTTAAACCTTGATGATAGTGAAGGCCCCGGTACACATTGGACGTGTTGGCATCGAAACAAAAAGCTTAAATTCTATTTTGACAGTTATGGTTTACCTCCTCCTCTTGAATTTCGGAAATATATGAAAAGTCCAATTTTGTATTCATCTGATCAAATACAAAATCCGGGAACCGTGATATGTGGGCATCTTTGTGTTCATGTGTTACAAAAACTTAACAAAGGGTTTCATCTTCAACCGATTACCTCGAATTTAATGGATTTAAAAGAAAAAGGATTAATTTAAAATATGACGATACCTATAACAAAATTTGGAGAATTAGAAAAAGAAATTAGAGAACTAGAAGAGGGAGCCGTGGCTCTTCCTTTCATTGTTGATAACTTTTTAGGAAAGTCAGGAGGAGAGGTAAAAGGGGCAATTGATATGACGGGGCAACCTATTAAAAATCTTCCTGATCCTGTAGATGGGCAAGATGCCGTAACTAAAAATTATGTAGATAGTAGCCAGGGCCATTCGTTTTTTAGAAGAATACCGGGGCAGGGATACGCTGCTAATAAAGATTTAGACATGAATGAAAACAGATTGCTTAATTTAGGAATGCCAACTGATAACCGAGAAGCAGCTAATAAGTTGTATACAGATATTACAGCGAATGATGTAAAACAAAGTTTAGAAGGACACAATCCGTTTTATCTCAATACAGACAAACACAAAGCAAGGGGAAGCATTGATATGTTAAATTTTAAAGTTGAGGGCTTGCCGATGCCTGTAGATGATAAAGATGCAGCTAATAAAATATATGTAGATTCATTAATAGAAAATAGAAGGAGACAATTAGAAGCTAAAAACCCGTTTAATTTGGAAGGAGGGGAATATGTAGCAAAAAATAAAATAGATATGAAAGGAAATAAAATAGAAAACGTAGGGTTTCCCGATTTACCGGAAGATGTGGCAACGGTGGGTTATGTGGATGAGGCTAATGTATGGGAACGTAAAAATGGGGGATTCGTTGCTAAAGATCATATATATTTGGGGAGGAGGAAGTTGGGAGGGTTGAAAGAACCAGTGGCAAATGGGGAAGCAGCGAATAAGAAGTATGTGGATGAAGAGTTGAAAAAAGTATCAGATGAGACGTTAAAGGTTATAGAAGAAAAAACGGCTAATCTTCAACCTGCAGCTGCCGGAGTTGATCCCGCTGAGTTAGACAGACTTAAAAAAGACATCGAGGAAAACCTAGCTTTTGATAAGAAAAGTCAAAGAACTTTTACTGCTCGGGGAAATATCAACATGAGGCAAAAGTCAATACGTAATGTTAGAGATCCTGTAGAGGTTACCGATGTTGTAAGTAAGGGATATGTTGATGAAATGAAGGAGTTTTTTGAGGATCGAATAAAAGAAGTGGAAGATGAAGCAAAGGAAGCAAAAGCATCAGCCGATAGAGTGGCAAGATTACAACCGGGAGGAGGGGCAGGAAATGGAAACGGGGCTGATTTTGGAGATATGAAAGGTAAGAAATTAATTAATGTTGGAGATCCAGAAAATCCAGGAGATGGGGTAAATAAAAAGTATGTAGATCAAAAAACACCGTTTACTAAAACTAACGGATATTTTACAACAACTCATGGATTAGATATGAATTTAAAAAAGATTAAAAATTTGGGAGAGCCAACGGGGGAGGGGGATGCAAGCAATAAAAAATATGTAGATGAAAAAGCTTTTACAGCTTTAGAAAAACAAGGAGACAATATCAAATCAAAACACAACATTTTAATGGGTGGGAAAAAGATAGAACAACTCGGGGCACCATATTTTTTGGAAGATGCAGTGAATAAGGAGTATGTAGATAAAAAATTAGAAGGAATTCCTTTTACGAAAGTTAATGGAAGTTTTATTGCTTCTAATCAATTAGATATGGGGATAAAAAGAATAAAAAATTTAGCACTGCCAGTTGATGATGAAGATGCTGTTAATAAACAATATATAGATGAAAAAGTTAAAACAGCAGAAGATCAAGTAAAAATATTCAATGAAGAGATCGTAAAGTTTAAAGTGGAGGATGGAAAAAGAAAAGATGAAACGGATAGGGTGAGAGTTTTAGTGAATAAAGTAGAAGAGAAAGTAGAAACAAACAGTGAAGAGATTGAAAAACTTAAAGAAGAGGATGAAAAAAGAAAAGATGAAACAACTGGTACGCGTTTGATTTTAAATGAAAAAATTAAAGAAATAGAAGAAAAAAGAAGAAAATTAGAAATTGATATTACACATGATTACAATGATAAAATATTAAAATCTTTTACTGAGATAAAAAAATACGCGGATAACTTAACACTTTCAAAAGAACGAATTTATAAATTTTTAGGAACTTCTATAATTTTAATTAGAGGAGAGGTGAAAGGTCCAATTATAGGAATGGATGAGGTAAAAAATTCAAACAACAGAATAATAGCAGATTTAGGGAGAATTGCATTAGATAAAAATATCAAACCAATAAAACCAACTATTGTATATTTTGGAAAATATGAAAGTGCTATAGTAGAAAGTAAAGTTTATCTTGAAGGTGTTTTAACAGAAATACAAACAAAAATCAGTCCAAATTATTTAATTCCTTTTAGAGGTTCCATTTTTAATATATCTTTTACTTTTACAACATTAGATATTAGTAGGGGTGCCCAACAATTTTCTGTAAGTTTAAGGTATAATACTGGTGAAAGTATCCATGGAATTAAAGATGATGTTTTAAACCTTTCTACTGGGGTTTTTGAAAGGTCAAATACTAAACAATATGATTTTAGGAAAGCTTTTCCGGCTGGAGGATGGAATTCAAAACAATATAGGTTATGCTATAATATACCAAAAGATGAAATTATACATTTTGAAGAATGTTCAAGTCTATATCTATATTTTAACAACAGTATGAAAGATATAGAAAGTGTTTTTGTAACTATAGCTGCACAAATCTACTTCCCCGATTACAATGAAGATTATTTTCCCCCAGACTTCAACATTTAAAAACATACAATAATATCTAACCTTTCTATAGGTTACATATTACAATATTTTAATCTTCCTTTTCCTTCGTCTCCTCTATAACACTATAAAAATTATACCTCTTTAAAAATTCATCTTGTAACATCCTCACTACATCCTCTATTAAATGCCTCCTTGGCTCCCTCTTCTCATCCCCATCTTCTACAAAAAAATACACTTCAACATCTGGAAAATAGAAATGATCCAAAATTTTAAAAAGTTTTTCTGTTTTTTCTATAAGTTGTGTTTCACTCTCATCAAACAAGAATACATCATCATACCGGTGTATATATTGATTTTGTACAACCAAACATTTAACTACCATATTAAACGTTTCTTTTTCTTCCTTCCTCTTGCTCCATTCATACATCAAAAACGACTTAATCCTTTCTTGGTATTGTTCGGCACACTCATACGTGACAAAGGGGCAAGTCCTGAATTTATACTTCAATTGTGTGTATATCTCCCCATGTTCGTTTTCTTCTTTCTTTGAATGTATGAATTTGTTTTCCATAATACTTAAAAGTTCAGTTTTCATATTTTATTAAAAAATTTTTCTTTTAATACTATTTTCAGTTCTACATTTTGGACATTTAGAATTTGTTATCTCCTCTTCACATTCATCACATATACACAGATGACCACAAACACAATAAAGAATATTTGGTTTGTTTTTTAAACATATTACACACTCTTCATCTTTAAATACTGTAAGTCTGTTTTCATCCAAAGTTTTAATGATTAACTTGTTTAATAATTTTTCATTTTCTTTTTGTAAAAATTCGTTGCGTATTGCAACTCTTTCATGTGATTCAATTAATGCATCTATTTTTTTAATTACTTCATCATATCGTTTTTGTAGTTCAAGATGTTCATTAATTAATTTTAAATGTTTAACTGGAAGTTCTCTATATGTTTCACATATATCTACAAATGTTAAATCATCATCATCTTCTTCTTCTTCTAACACATATATGTTTTCATTTCTTTCCGTTTGCGTTAACGTTTCCATTTTTATTAATACAATATTTTTTTAAAATTCAATCAAATTTTTTTAATATTTTAGTTAATTTTTTGTTTTAATAAATGACTTCATTACAGATTGTTTTATCAGACAATAAAACAGATTTTAAAACCGATTTTAATCCTCCTTTGCAATTAAATCACCCTTGCGAGATTGCTTTGATTAATCTTGAGACATATTACAGTATACCAAATGTCAAACCAGGATTTAATGAGTTTAGGTTGTTAAAAAATCCAGCAGCGGGAGCATGGGATTTTAAACTAGAAACAGGGAGTTATAGTTTGGTAGATATTAACAAAGATATAGAAGATATTTTAGATCAACACAATTTGAGAGATCCAAACAATCAATACCCCTTTAAAATATCAGCTAATACAAAAACTTTTAAAACTATTTTAACTGTTTCACCTAACTTTGTTGTTGATTTTACACAAAATAGTTTAAATAGAATTTTAGGATTTGAGGCAAAAATGTATACTGAGGGCATCCATGTAAGTGAAAATGATATTAATATTTTACCTGTAAACAGTATATTAGTTAATTTAGACATTATTGAGGGTTCCTATGTTAAAGGACAAAAAGGAAATACAATATATTCCTTTTTTCCAAATGTTAACCCAGGACACAAGATTATAGAACGCCCACCTTATCCTCTATACTCACCATTACTTTTAAATGATATACATAGTATTAGAATGACATTAACAGATCAAAACGGTAACACAATAGATTTAAGAAATGAAAATTTAACGGTGCGTTTTCATATACGAAATTTAAACTAGTTTAACAAAAAACATTCATTTAAAAAAACTATGACAAAAACATCATATATTGAAACAAAAATTAATTTGTCTGAAGGTAAAAAGCAAAAAATTGCTTCAGCTTACAAGAACAAACAAAAAATTACAATAAACTTTAAGCCTGAAAATATGGGAGGTAGTGAAAGTTTCTATTTCACTAGAGGACAACTTTCAAGAATGGAAAAGGCTTTTAAGAAGGGACAAGGTACCAATATTAATCTTTCAATGGCACAAATTAGATACAATGCCAAACATGGAGGATTTCTTGCTACTTTGGCAGGTTTAGCATCTAGAGCTCTACCTCTTGTTCTTCCTTTTGCCGGTAAAGTAGCTAAAAAGGTTCTACCTGCTCTTGGATTGGGTGCCATATCCGGACTTGCTGACAAAGCTGTTAAGTCAATATTTGGAGATGGTTTGTACATATCTAAAAATGGACAGACAGCACAAGTTCAGACAGATGGTGAAGGTTTGTATTTAAGACCGATGAAAGGAAGAGGGTTTAAAGGAAATGGGGTTTTTCTTGTGAACAATGGACAAGCACAAGATGGAAGCGGTCTCCTTTCAAGCATTCCATTGATTGGTCCCCTACTTAAAGCTATAATTTAATTTTTAAAAAGATGACACAACCTAAAACGATTTATTGGAAACCAGAAGAAGGTTTAAAATATCCACCATTAAAAAAATCAGGTTCTACTTGGTTGATATACACACAACAAACTTTAAAACTCGAACCACTGGAGAAAAAAACAATCGGTTTAAACTTTGGATATATGTTTTCAGATGGCTTGATTTTAGCGTTCGCCACTGATGCTATAAAACAAAGTTTAGAAATTAAAAATCCTTTTCACTATGAACACAAAACAGACAACATTAAAACGGTGTTGTTCAACTTTTCTAAAAATCCTGTGGTGATCCCTGAATGTACACCGTTTTGTTTTGTGAAATATATTAAAGGTTAAACATTAAAAAACCATTAAAAAATGACAGAGCTAAAAGATGATAATCGACAGAGTGGGATTTATCCTAATATTGTCGGCCCTGATCCAACTGCTCCGGTTGCGATCATTGAAATGCAAGACTCGGGGCAGAGTTTCAGATTAACCAAAATTTCAGATGTTCAGAAGTTCCTTGAAGAGGAGATCAGAGACAGGGGAAGACTTGAAAAGAAATTTTTAAAATATTCTAATGTAGGAGATGGGCTAGAGGCTGGGCTTGGTGTTGCTACTTTAGGATTGGGAGCCGGAGGCGTTGCTCTACTCTCAACAATTGTAGCAATTCCGGTAACAATAGCTCTTGAAGCTTGTGCTTTAGTCTCAGGTCTTGCCGCCGTATCACTTAAATTTTTTACAAGAAGAACCAGAACAAAGGCAGAGAAACACGGAGAAATTAAACATCTGGCTACTTCAAAGTTGAATACGGTAAACTCACATATATCACACGCTATAAATGACAACAAGATATCACACGAAGAGTTCAGTTTGATAATGGAAGAATTGGAGAAGTACAAGGAGCTAAAGAATGAAGTAAGAACCAAGACAAACAAAAAGAAGAAGGAACAAGAAAAAAACGATTTGATAGAAAGGGGGAAGAGGGAAGCAAGGGAGGAATTCCGCCGATTGGTGGAAAGAAACCAACCAGCACCTCAACCTTTCTAAATTTAAAAGTTCCTAAATTTTCTTTTAGTTGTTCTTGTGTATGTAGTAATATGGAAACCGAGCCAAGGGCGACGGTTTGGGAAGATCAAAGGGCGGCGTTTGAGATGATATAGAATAAAATGTATTAAGTAATTTCTTAATATATTTTAAGTATCAATAACCTTTAAAAAAATGTCGTTCGTTAACATTGAAGATATTAACAAAAGAGACGAGATAGTACAAAAATTTTTAGCTTTAAAAAAAGATATTCGTGCCAGGGATAGCGCAGAGATACAAGCTGAAAGAGGAAACGTTGAAGCATTACAAAAATATTTTAAACCAGTAACAGAAGGAATAGCTAAAATTACAGCAGCTCAACCACCGACTCAACCTACAACAACAAAAGAAAAAAATATTTTTTTAAATGATTCTGAATTAAACAGGTATGTAAACGAAGCAAAAAAAGATCCATTTATTGGCTTAGATCTAACAGGAGAACAACCAAAAGTACTATTAGGTAATTATCCTTTAAATGTTGGAGGTGATAGTATTGAATACATGGGAACCAATTACAAAAGAACACCTGAGTTAATGAATTTAATATTTTCTCCTAATCCAACAAAAGTTGATAAAGATTCACAAGCTTACAAAGACTTCGAAAATATGATGGAAAATAGTGGGGTTTTAGTGGTAAGATCTTCAACTACTGGAAATTTAGTTAATAATCCAGCTTTAGGAAATTATACAAAAAGCAATAGATGGAAACGCCTTTTAAAAGATATAGCAACTAATTTAAAAACAGGCTCCGGCATACTTGATACAGCAGGAAATCTAATTAAACTATATGCTGCAAAAGAAAAAATAGCTAAAAAATTACATGGAGGAAAACATGAAACTGTAATTATACCATCTGACCCGTTAGCTCTTGCTGATCGTTTAAGTCTTGTTTGTGGTAGTATCAAAGCAGGTAACACGGGACTTAAAAATGAGATGGTTGAGTTGTGTAATGCTTTGATTAGAAAAAAATTAATGTCAAGAAATGAGAGAGACCAACTTTTAAATAGTGTTTAAAAGTAAAAGTGTATATTAAAAAATGATAATCACAGATGAACAACCAGGATATGAAATGGAATATGTCTATGGTGGAGCAGGAATTTTTACTCCAATAGCAGACTTTTTTTCTCGTATCTTTCATAGTGGAGTAAGCAAGGCAGCACAAAAAGTTTTAAAAACAACGGCTCAAAAAATTGCTAAGGATACCGGAAAAAAGTTATTAGATGCGGGGAGTAAGAAGGCTGAACAACTTGCCAGAGACAAAATTAAAAGTTTATTGAACAAAAAGCCACCAAAAAATTTAAAAGTTTCTAAAGCTCCGGCAGCCGCGACGGTTGCACTTGATTCACCCAGTTTTGGAGTGATACCAAGAAGAAAGGGATTAAGTGAGGGACTCGGAATAAAAGTCATTTAAAGTAATTAAAAGGTATTAAAAAAAGAAATATGGCTAATAGTTCTATATTGCATTGGAATTCAGAGGTTCTAGTAGATGAAGATATCGAAAGTTATCAATATCATGAATATCCACCAGACAAGGGAGCAACACAACTAAACACACCAGGTGAAATTAGGCTTACAATTGAAAGTCAAGATGTTTTTACTCATACTTCTAAAAGTTATTTGTATGTAGTAGGAAGATTGATATCAACGACAGAAGTTGCAGCAGGAAGTTTTTTGTTTCAAAATACTGATAATGTTGCTTTGGCAAACAATGGTATCATGAACCTTTTTAGTCAGATAAAATTTTCATTGTCTGGACAAGAGGTTGAAAATATTCTATATCCAGGGCAGACAACAACGATGCTTGGGATGTTGAAATATCCGGATGACTTTAACAAGTCAAGAGGATTAAATCAAGGTTGGTTTAAAGATTATGAAGATGGAAGTGCCGGTATCCTTAATGTTGGTTTTGAAACACGAAGAAAATTAATATTGGGTGGAAACACTCCAGGGAATTTTTCATTTTTAATCCCCGTATCTCATATTTTCGGGTTTTTCGAAGATTACAACAAAATCCTATATGGTGTCAAGCAAGAGATCAGTTTAATACGAAAGGGTGACGGTGAAGCCATCCATATTGCAGCGGGTGATAGACAAGTAGGAGGACAACCAAAAGATTATGGAACAGGAATAGTTGAAATAGTAAAGCTTTCATGGTTTGTTCCTCATGTCTTGCCTGCTGACGAAGCAAGGTTTGCCCTTTACAAACAGATAGATAGTAAGATCACAACAAAGATAGGTTTTAAAAGTAGACAGTGTGAAAGTATCATAGTACCAGAAGCAAGGGAGTTTGTATGGAGATTGGCTGTAAAGTCAGCATCAGAAAGACCGAGATTTTTAGTTCTTGGTTTTCAAACAGGTAACAAGGATATACAAACAAACAACGCCGCTATTTTTAACAATCTTCATTTAACAAACGTTCATGTATATTTGAATACAGAAAGATATCCAGAAATAGACTACAACATTAACTTCAATGTAAATGAGTATGCCAGAGCATACTTTGAAACTTCCAATTTTAGATATATGACAAAGCATATACCAATGGAAAACTCAAACTTCTCTATTAATTCAATAGACTTTAAAACTCTATATCCTCTGTTTGTGTTTGATTTGACAAAGCAAAAGAGTAGACTTAGAGCTTCGGTTGTTGATATACAAGTTAGAGCAAAGTTTGGAGAAAATGTTCCAGCTCACACAAAGGCATACGCTGTTGTGTTGTCAGATAAAATTTTTAATCTTCAATCTGATGGAAAGAAGATGAACCCTGTATTTTAGACAAATTTAAATATTTAAAAATCTTAATATGTTTTAAGTAACATATTAAGATTGAATTGATTGATAATCTATTTCTACTTGTCTGTCACGTTTTTGTTTTTTGGGGTGATTTACACTTTGAAGCAATAACAATTTTAAAGGAGATACAACCTTTTGTAAATCTTTGATCTTTTCATCTAGTTTATCCTGTAGATAGTGACCAGTAACTGGATATCTTCCTTCTTCTGTTTTGATGTATAGTATTCTTTTTTTAACACCTCTAAATTCATACTCACTAAAAGCGTCTACCAGATATTCACCAGCTTCAACTTCAATTAAATCTTTTGGTTTTACTTCATCTCTTTTAGGTTTAGGTAGACTTTTTAAAGTTTCAGGAGTTTTAGCCATTTCCTCAGCTATTTCTTTAAATCTTTGAACGGCATTTACAACTTTTTCCCAGTCATTTTTAAATGTTGTTTTAAAGACTTCTACTTTTTGTATATCTCCAAAAACAAGTTCATCTTTACCATTAATTTTTTTTGTAATCCCCATTATTAAACTATGTAAAGGCATACAGTAATAGTTTCCATCTTTCTTTCTAGTTTCAACTTCTCTAAAAAATACTTTAACCATTTCATCATTATCAAATTTCAACCATTTTTTTAAAATTGAAGTAGGAAAACAAACACCTTTTTCTTCTGTATTACCATATGTAAAAAGCATTCTATAAGGCCTTTCTTTACTTGTTGCATTGTATTTACATATTTTAAAAGCATATAATTTTATAAACTTGTGTTCTCTGATTTTTCTTAATACTTCTTCCTGATTTGATGTTTTAAAATCTTTTTCTAATGTACTTTTTCTTTGATTTGCTCTTTCATATTTCTCAATTAAAACTTTAAGATTTTCCTTTTCTTTTTGAAGTAGTCGTTTTCTTTCCTTTTCTTCTTTTTCTATTCGTTCCCTTTCTTCTTTGTTTTTCTTAGACCATTCATAAGAAAGATATTCGTTTTCTTTGATTATGTAGTATTCCTTTCTTTTAGCTCTACTATACAATGAAATGATGAAAGAATGTTCTAATTTCAAGGGTTTGTTTAAAATTCGACGTATACCTATTGAATGGGTAACCGCTACTTTTCTAAACTCAAATTGTATATCTTTCGAATGTGGACAAACATCTTTAATATCTGGTAAATCTTCTTTTTCTCCATAATTTTTTGTTGGAAAATTTAAAGGAGCTATAAATGTTGGTCCCCTTCTTGCATAACTTTTAGGTTCTAAAAAGCGGAATCGTTTTTTATCATTTTCATCATGTTCATATTCAATAACATTAATTACTAACTCGTTAAAACCAAAATCACTCATTGCTTCCTTTTTCGCATTCTCATAACGTTTTAAATATTGTTCTTCAGTTTCTTCTTTTCCTTTTTTATTCATATCATAATTTACACATGCTATCCTATGTGTTAGAGTTGAACCATACCACACCATACATATTTTTTTTTCTGTTTTATCACAAATTAAACAGGTTTTAGTAATTGTATCTCTCAACTTTTCAAATTGTCTAGCTTTTGGTTGACTGTGAAAAATTTTAAAATTGCGTATCTTTTTTAACTCTCTATTAATTAAACTTGCTCCGTTTACCTTTTCTTTTAAGGAAGGGCAAAATGCAAGTTCAAAACGGGTTGCTCCATGTTCTATAACATCGGGATGACTAAAGAGTTTTTTTAAATATGGGCTTTGATGATTGTATGCATATTCTGCAAGGTGTACACCCATTTTCTCTTGGGTATTACCAGCTTCGAAGTTTGAAACTATCTTGTTGTAGTACTTGCAACGTATTGCTTGATCTTTGTAAAACGTAACATATTTTAAAATATTTCGTCCTGATTTTTTTTCTTCTTGTTTTAAATTTATTAAAATGTCTTTTTCACAATAATCTACATATAGTTCTTCTTCGGTAATCCCATCTATAGCTTCTTCTTCTTCTTCATCTTCTCCTTCTCTTTCCATATTTCTTTTAATATCATATTGTTCTCTTGTGTTTCCATTGTTTAAAAATGCATCATACAAAGCATTACGATCTAGGGTTCCCGCTTGATCGTATGTAATATCACATTGTGCAACTACAAAACCAAATATTTTTAAAATTTCATTTAATCTTTCCATATTATCGTTAACAACATTAAAAGGAATATCAGAAACACTAATTTTAATTCCTACAATGCCGAATGGCTCTTCTCCTTCTTTTCTATTCCAAATTTTAGATCTTCTTAAAAGATCTTTATCCTCATCTATCTTACTCATAGTTTGTATTAAATAGCTGTTAGTTTTTGTTTTGAATTGCGCTGTTGTAAAAATTTTTCCTGTATAATCATCATGATTAAAAGCTTGTTTTACACCAGCTTTAGCAATATCTAAATATGTTGTTGTTGCTCCTTTAGTAACAGTCCCATCATCATTTTCAATATCTTTTTTAAGTGTGATGCCTCCGCGATTACTTGCTTTAACATCATCTTCAAAGACGTAAGAATATATGTATATATCATCATAGATAAACGGGATATTAAGCATTGGTTTAAGTTTCATTAAACCGTTTGAATCTTCGATATATGAAATATTTTTAATATCACTGATTAAATTACTGTCGAATGTATTTTCAACAGCGAGATAATACATAAAATTTTTAAAAGTCCTAAGACCTAAATCTTTTAAATGTATATATTCAGAAATAGGTTTTTCTTCTTTGTTGATTTTAACACTGCATTCATTTCTGTTTTCCATTTTTCTAATCTCTCTTTTTAATATATAGAAAAAATTACTTAAATTAAATATTTTTTTTTGTTTTTCTTCTTTTGCTTCTTTCTCTCTTCTTTCTCTCTTCTTTTTCTTTTTCTCTCTGTTTTGCTCCTGGTTCTCCCGATCCGCTGTGACTCGCTGCTTTAAACCACACAACCAGCCAACCAGCAAACCAGCCAACCAGTCAACCGAGGCATTCAATATTTCGAGGATTGCCGGGAATTGCTAGAGTTAAACAGGTAAAAGTTGATAAACTGGATAAACCGACTAAGCCAGCTAAGCCGGCTAATTCGGCTAAACCGAGAAAACCGAGAAAACCGAGAAAACCGGGAAAACCGAGGCAATCGAGGCAACGGTCAGCTGTTCCGTCAGTCAGTCAGTCAGTCAGTCAGTGGTTGGGTGTGGTGGAAAGTGTGAATGGGTGGTGGTTGCAAGTGCGGAAAACAAAAAAAAACTCCGATGAAATGAACTCCGACGAAATGTTTTTGATAGCCGGGTTATTTTAACATTTCCTACATTAACACATACCCAACAATTCATAATTTTGCGTTTGCACTCTCTCTCTTACTCTCTCGTCCGGTCGTCCGTCCGTCCGTCCGTCCGTGCATTAACTTTTATTTCAAACATCTTCTTCTCTGAAACTACCCATCCGATTTTCACGAAACTTCACAGAAATGATCCTGACATGGTCCTCTTCAGAATTTCTTGAAAGAATTTGATTCCTTCAAAAACTCTGGTTGCCATGGCAACAAAACTGAAAAATATTGGAAATCTTTAAAAATCTTCTTGTCTGAAACCATAAGGCATAGGGCTACCAAATTTGGCATGTAGCTTTATGTAGTAGACCTCTATCAAGTTTCTTGAAATTATAGCCCTGGGGTCAAAATTGGCTCTGCCCCAGGGGTCACAAGTTTTACATAGGCTTATATAGAGAAAACTTTAAAAATCTTCTTGTCTGAAACCATAAGGCATAGGGCTACCAAATTTGGCATGTAGCTTTATGTAGTAGACCTCTATCATGTTTCTTGAAATTATAGCCCTGGGGTCAAAATTGGCTCTTCCCCAGGGGTCACAAGTTTTATACATAGGCTTATATAGAGAAAACTTTAAAAATCTTCTTGTCTGAAACCATAAGGCATAGGGCTACCAAATTTGGCATGTAGCTTTATGTAGTAGACCTCTATCATGTTTCTTGAAATTATAGCCCTGGGGTCAAAATTGGCTCTTCCCCAGGGGTCACAAGTTTTATACATAGGCTTATATAGAGAAAACTTTAAATATCTTCTTATCTGAAACCATAAGGCCTAGAGCTACCAAATTTGGCATTTAGCTTGATCTAGTTGGAGTCTACCAAAAGTGTCCAAAGTATAGTCCTGGGGTCAATTTGGCCTCATACTTGGAGGGCGGGGTTCACAAGATTTACATAGGCTTACATAGGGAAAACTTTTAAATCTTGGTGTACATAGCCATAAGGCTTAGGCTACCAAATTTTGCATATAATTATAGCATTATTTAGTGGACAGTTACAAAGAGGGCCCAAGTTACAGCTCTAGGATCAAGTTTGGCCCTGCACCAGGGATCACAAGTTTTACATGGGTTTATGGAGTGAAAAGTTCAGAAACCATCTTGTTACCAGCCATAAGGCCAAGAACTCCCACATTTGGCATGTTATTCTTCTAATACAATATTCCCCATTTAGTCAGACTGTAGCCATGAGGTCAAAGTTTTATAAGGGCTTATATAGTGAAGACTTTTCTTCGTGGTTTATATGTATAAGCCAGTGGAGCGATACAGGGCCATCATGGCCCTCTTGTTTTCTTTTCTTTGAAGCCATAGTTGTGTTGATTGGATAATTTATTGAGTTCATTTTGCGTAGTATTACATGTTAGAAAAGAATTTGATATCAAATAAGAAGTGTTAAGAGTCATTTACCAGAAGCACTAGAAGCTACTAACGAGTCAATTAGTGACTGGAAAATGTTGATAACTGCTTAGGCAAAAGCAATTTAATCATCTTTAGGCACCCATTGGCAATACTTGGTCTTTAGCTATAATGTTAAAGAGATTTCTTCCAATTACAGAAGTTGGTCTGTTTTTCTTCCCCATTTGTTAACAGGATGCATATTTATCTTTTTGAAATATTTTTTAGCATACAAGAATTTCAGAAAGAGAAACACTGATGTTTGATTTTGGAATAAAGTGTTTTGAGAAAATGACTATGGTGTAATTGTCATATTGCCATGAGATAAAATTTAGCTTTGAACCAGATTTAAGCTTTGTGGATTGATGCTGTTCATTACTAAGACCTTAAAGTTGCAGAGCTGTTTTTAAAGATCAGACATTAGAGAAATGATTATAGAAAAGTATACAGGGTTTTTAAAGAGTCATGCTCTCCTTTTTACACTGTAATGAATGCAATATCATTCTGTTAGTTCCTGGCAGAAAAATGAATTTTAGAACTAGGGCAAAAGTTGCCAGCTCACTCTATCTTTTTATACTTTTTCCGAATGTTAGAATTCATTTATCTGACAGTGACCAACACTCGTACTGACTTTACAGTAAAACATTGTCGCCTTCACAATAGTTCCATATTTTTAAATGGTATTATTTAAGTCAAATGCATTTCTATACCCTCCGTAGCTCAGTTGGTAGCGTACAGGACTTGAGAACAGGCGGTCGCTGGTTTGATCCCCAGCTCGGCCAATTTCTTTCCGAGGATTGATGATAGTCATTGTGACAGGATTCATGCCTCTCTCACCGCTGACCGTTGTTTCGACAATGGCTATGTGGGAAAGCAGCCAGTGGCTTGTAAAGAATATTGTTTAAAGTATTGGTAAAAGAAACGCCAGGAAAGCATGGATAGGTGCACTGGCCGCCGTGATATAATTGAAATAATGTTGAAAACGGCGTTAAATACCATACAATCAATCACTCAATCAATCGTTCAATACCCTCCCTGTTTACTTTTGGCCGCTGCTGTACCTTTAATAGGTAATAAAATGACAGTTGCTGGGCATCCCGCTTTGCAGAACAACTTCAATTTTCATTGCCCTTGCAGATAACTAATTACACATAAATGTACATGCTTTGCATGTAGTGGAAATTTATTTTTCATCACAACATATCCTAGCATACTACTGTTCCAGTGGAGCCCCAATGTCTCAGTGGGTAGCATACATGACTTGAGAACAGGGGGTTGCTGGCTGGATCCCCAGCTTGGCCAATTTCTTTCAGGGGATTGATGATAGTCATTGCGTCAGGATTCATTCCTCTCTCACCACTGACCATTGTTTCGAAGATGGTTATGTGGGAATGCAGCCAGTGGCTTAGAAAGATTAGTGTGCACAGTACTGGTACAAGAAACTCTAGGAAAGCATGGATAGGTGCACTGGCCACTGCAATATAATTGAATAATGTTGAAGAAAGCGTTTAACACTATACATTCAATACTGTTCCACAAATCCGCTTTTCAGGAATTTGAGTTCTTTGATTTGATATGTTTATTGATAGGATTATACAACTAAAACTAGGTAGTAGAAAGTTCAATCTGTAGTTCTATGAATCTTTAGCTCCACTGGCCGAAGGCCAGCGGGCTTATGTCATGGCCCGGTGTGCGTCCGTCCGTCCGTCCGTGCGTTAACTTTTATTTCAAACATCTTCTTTTCTGAAACTACCCATCCAATTTTCATGAAACTTAACAAAAATGATCCTGCCATGGTTCTCTTCAGAGTTTCTTGAAAGAATTTGATTCCTTCAAAAACTCTGGTTGCCATGGCAACAAAACTGAAAAATATTGGAAACATTTAAAAATATTCTTGTCTGAAACCATAAGGCGTAGGGCTACCAAATTTGGCATGTAGCTTTATGTAGTAGACCTCTATCATGTTTCTTCAAATTATAGCCCTGGGGTCAAAATTGGCTCTGCCCCAGGGGTCACAAGTTTTACATAGGCTTATATAGAGAAAACTTTAAAAATCATTCTGTACCTGGCCATAAGGCTACCAAATTTTGCATGTAGCTATATCTAGTGGGCCTCTACCAAGCGGGCCAAAATTTTAGCCCTGGGGTCAAAATTGGTCACGCTGCAGGGGTCACAAGTTTTACATGGGCGTACATAGTGACAACTTAAGAAATCTTCCAGTACCTAGCCATAAGGCCTAGAGCTACCAAATTTTGCATTTAGCTTGATCTAGTGGGGGTCTACCAAAAGTGCCCAAATTACAGTCCTGGGGTCAATTTGGCCTCATGCTGGGAGGTAGGGGAGGTTCGCAAGATTTACATGGGCTTATATAGGGAAAACTTTTAAATCTTGGTGTACATAGCCATAAGGCTTAGGGCTACCAAATTTTGTATAATTATAGCACTATCTAGTGGACAACTACAAAGAGGGCCCAAGTTACAACCCTAGGATCAAGTTCGGCCCTGCACCAGGGGTCACAAGTTTTACATGGGTTTATGGAGTGAAAACTTCAGAAACCGTCATGTTACTAGCCATAAGGCCAAGAACTCCCAAATTTGGTCATAAACATGTGCTTATAGGGTGAACATTCAAAAAATCCTTTTGCTCCTAACCGCCAACCCAAGGGCTACCAAATCTGGATCACTTTTGATTTTTTTTTGAAATTAGCCTTGCATTAGAGGTCTTATGTTTTACAGAGGCTTCATATGGACGAAACTTGAAAATCACCTTCTTTATAACCATACAGCATAGACTTGTATTATTTTGGCATGTGGCTTTATCTTGTGGACCTCTACCAGGGTTCAAGTAATTATAGCTCTGGGATCAAAAATGACTTTGCCCTGTAGGTCTCAACCTTCACATGGGCTTTTACAGAGAAAACTTTGTAAGTCTTCATTTTGAAACCATTTGGCTCAGAATTGAAATGTTTAGTATTTATGGTTTATATTTATAAGCCAGTGGAGCGATACAGGGCCATCATGGCCCTCTTGTTTTTAAATCTCGTTGTCTTAAATGATTGTGGTAATAGATCAGATGTCCTTAAATATTCAACCAAGTTATGTTTTAACTCTTTACCAAACGACAAGATTTTACACCAGTCCAAATTGGAAGCATTTGCAGACAACAAAATGAATGTAAATCAAAAACTGAAATGTGTTTTGGCAAGAGTAGAAAACATTGTGGGAAAAGGAAAAAATGCTGGTTACCAGCATTTTCTCCTTTTTCCACAGTGTTTTCAAAAGATTTCTTTCTCAGGGTCGTTAGAAATTGGGATTGTGTGGTAAAGGGTTAAGAGAAATTGTGGGCGGCAACGATAAATAATATTTTAATTAAACAGAAGCAAATATTTTTATTAAACACAAGCCATTTCCTTTTTTGGATCTTATATCATGAAAAAATGATCAGTCTTTTCCTGGCCAAGATCCAGTTTGAGACTCTCTTGACCCATAGAGCGCCGAATAAACCTGTCTGACATTTTCATCCTAGATATACTACCCAAATAATTGCAATTTCCTGGTTTCTTTTGTCTACAGTGATTCAGCAAAGCAGACAGTGTAGATCAAAGATCAGGCTGCACATTTTGTGCAGCCTGATCTTGATCTGCACTAGCCACAAACGCAACTATAGTCATGAAAGGCGCTTGAAGGGTTAACCCTAATTAGACTGCTTAGCGCAACTCACTGTCCGTTTGCAGATAGTATAGTTTAACTCTTTACCACACGACAAAAATGTAGACATGTCCAAATTGAAAGCGACTGCAGACGACTATTACAATGTGGTTCAAATGATGGAAGTTGTCTTTGATAGGGTAGAAATCATTGTGGGAAAAGCAGAAAATGCTGGTTACCAGCATTTTCTCCTTTTCCCCACATTGTTTTCAAAAGGCTTCTTTCTCAGGGTCAACAAAACTTGGGATTGTGTAGGAAAGGGTTAATGTACTGCTTTTATTTTCATTTGAGCCATGCTCTGTGAGAAAGGGGCTTAATGCATCTCCGAGATGCATCATACCAAGCAAGTTATCATATAATTATGAATCCATAAAATCCATTTTGTATAACAACCAACTGAATCATGAGATTAACTGGTCCTTGGGCATCCAGAAAATTGACCAATAGCAAAAAGTTTCAGACCAGGTCAGCCTGCACGCAGTGTGAAAGCTGACCTGGGTTGACACTTTTTGCAGATGCATTAAGGCCCCTTTTCACAGAGCATGATTCATTTATACATGCACCGTGCTCTGTGAGAAGGGGGCTAAATGTGTCTGCAAAAAGTGTGAATCCAGGTCAGCCTGCATCTGCAAAAGTACTGACCCAGGTCAGTGCGGGCTGACCTGGGCCAAAACTTTCTGCTATTGGTCAATTTTCTGCATGTCCAAGGACCAGTTAACCCTCATGATTCAGTCAGTTTATGGACAAAATGGACTTTATGGATCCATGACCATGTGATGACTTGCTTGGAGATGCTTTATGCTCCCTTTGGGCAGAGCATAGCTCAAATGTTTTTATTTTTGAATACATGCTGAAAATTTTTTACATGAAGAGAATTGTTGATTTTTTTTTTCCAAATGAGACTTGATTGGTGTTGGGTCATTTACAGAGAATCCCATCGTGGATTGTGTTTCCTGTCGAAGGAAATTGGAAGCCAACCAAGGTACAAGATATATATTCTTAGGTGGTATCAATTACACCACAATCATGACAATCTGTGTCCCCCAATTTTGTCATTGTATGGATTCTACAACTCTAAGCAGACTAACTGCAACCAAAGTGTTTTTATGGACAGCAAAGATCAGCATCAAACTGCACAGACTGTTTAGTCTGATCACTGATCTACGCTGTAGATATTTTGAGAGAAATTACCTGTTGCTGTGAGTTATTTTTTTGTTTACAGATTTAATCTTTGACCCTTTACCAAACAATCCCAGGTTTTAACGACCCTGTGTAAAAAGTATTTTAAAAAAAATTGTGGGAAAAGGAGAAAATGCAGGTAACCAATATTTTCTCCTTTTCCCACAATGATTTCCATCCTTTCAAGGACAAATCCAATCGATTTGCTTAGTTTTTAATTGTCGTCTGCAAATGCTTTCAATTTGGGCAAGTTGGAAATTTTGTCGTCTGGTAAAGAGTTAAAGCACCATTGTGCACTATAGTTGCCTGTACAGCCAGTGTAGATTAATATCAGGATGCATTGTCTGATCTTTGACCTATGCCTTCCAATTTTCTTTCAGACTATAGACAAGAGCAACCTTGGAATTCTAACTATTTGAGTCTTATCTACACTGAAAATGTCTGTTGGGTCTATTTGGCTACTGTTGGTTAAAATATATTTATTTACAGTAACCCCTTTAACCCATGTCATACTAAGGCAGCGATCCAATGGTGTCCAAGAAAAAATGTATAATGCCAAGGTGCATGCAGTATGTTCAACTTTTATGAGCTCACTTTACCAAAACAGCCTTCTTTTCTGGTTATTGTTTGAAAATTGACCTGCTAAATTTTATATTAAAAAAAAAATCCCCCCCCCCCTCCCCCGCTATCTTTTGGATTGAGAGGGGAAAAACTAATAGTAAATATTCAGAACATGGTTAGGTCAAAACAGCTGCCCCAAAGCAACCAGCACACAACATTTTGTCAAAAGTGTGTTTCATCGAAATCAATGTATGTTTTAAAATACCAGTTGCTAAATTCCTAGATTCATGTCATGAAAAGCTCCGTCTTGGAGGAAGATTTGAGCCACAATTCACCTGGGTTATGGTAAGGGTCAGGGATAGGGATAGCCTGGCATTCAGGCCCTGCAATTGAGTCCTTCTAATAAACAAGGTACACAACTGTTGACCCTCAGGAATATGTCTTGTTACTTGCTCTTTATCTAAAATACAGACCATGAGAACATTCTATGAGTTTATTTGCTTTGCAGTCATATTTTGTGTTTTATTTTATGAAAATCCTTTATTTAACGGACTGATAACAGTCTAGGCTAGGGATCTTTTTCGACAAATGTAGTTTTTGACGAAATGTCACACACCCAATGCAACAATGAAAGACAATAATTTTCTTGATGGTTCTGGTTAGCTCCACTGGCCAAAGGCCAGCGGGCTTATGTCATGGCCCGGTGTCCGTCGTGCGTCTGTCCGTCCGTGCATGCGTGCGTGCGTCCGTCTGTCCGTCCGTCTGTCCGTGCATTAACTTTTATTTCAAACATCTTCTTTTCTGAAACTACCCATCCAATTTTCATGAAACTTCACAGAAATGATCCTGCCAATGGTCCTCTTCAGAATTTCTTGAAAGAATTTGATTCCTTCAAAAACTCTGGTTGCCATGGCAACAAAACTGAAAAATATTGGAAATATTTAAAAATCTTCTTGTCTGAAACCATAAGGCATAGGGCTACCAAATTTGGCATGTAGCTTTATGTAGTAGACCTCTATCAAGTTTCTTTAAATTATAGCCCTGGGGTCAAAATTGGCTCTGCCCCAGGGGTCACAAGTTTTACATAGGCTTATATAGAAAAAAATATTAAAAATCTTCCTGTACCTAGCCATAAGGCCTAGATCTACCAAATTTTGCATGTAGCTATATCTAGTGGGCCTCTACCAAGTGGGCCAAAATTTTAGCCCTGGGGTCAAAATTGGCCCCACCACAGGGGTCACAAGTTTTACATGGGCTTACATAGTGACAACTTAAGAAATCTTCCTGTTCTGATTTTTTTTTTTTTAAATTAGCCTTGCATCAGGGGTCTTATGTTTTACAGAGGCTTCATATGGACAAAACTTGAAAATCACCTTATTTATAACCATACAGCATAGACTTGTATTATTTTGGCATGTGGCTTTATCTTGTGGACCTCTACCAGGGTTCAAGTAATTATAGCTCTGGGATCAAAAATGGCTTTTCCCTGCAGGTCTCAACATTCACATGGGCTTACAGAGAAAACTTTGTAAGTCTTCATTTTGAAACCATTTGGCTCAGAATTGAAATGTTTAGTATTTATGATTTATATTCATAAGCCAGTGGAGCGATACAGGGCCATCATGGCCCTCTTGTTTTAGTTTCATCCAAATGCATTTTCATGTAACAAAAACAAATCTATTTGATATTTGATATGCACTGCCTTGATTTATTTTTGTGGCTTGAAGCAAAAAGAAACGCATCAAAAGTTAAAGTCCTTGACTGACTTAAAGTCAAGTTATACCCCAGCAAATGGAGTTTGTAGTATTGATTTAAATACTCGATTCATTAAATTTAGTTTGGTTGATCTATATGTCTGTCTGTGCGTTTCTGGTGGTCCACATTTCCAGATTTTAGCACCATAACACCGTACATCATAATTAAAGAACAAATCCATATGGATTTTTGCAACATCTTTAACTTGAAACGGGAATACTTATAAATTGAGTGAAATATTCTTTTGAACATGTGTCATCGAACATAAGTTCTATCCTTAACTCTTTACCAAATGTCAAATTTTTAGCCCTGTCCATATTGAAAGCATTTGCGGACGACAACTTCATTGTGCCTCAAATGGTGCGATTTTCCTTTGATAGGGTAGAAATCATTGTGGGAAAAGGAAAAAATGCTGGTTACCAGCATTTTCTCCTTTTCCCACAATGTTTTCACAAAGCTTCTTTCCCAGGATGGTTAAAAGGTGACATTGCGTGGTAAACTTTCAAGTTTTTGGGAACTAAATGGTTTATTTTATCCTTTGTTGCAGACTAATTATTTGATAATTATTGTGTCCTTGAACTTCGAGCATTTTGGGAACTTGGTTGATTTCAACCTTTCCAAAAGACTATATTCTATGTTTATGGGAGTAGAACAAGAATTGTTGTGCTGCAAATGATTTTTATGCTACATTTTTGGACTATTAGCTAGTTTTGAAGGCTTTCTTCTACTGCAAAGCAGTTTAAGGAGTTACAAAGGTCACTTTCTCTGTAAGCTTTAACTCTTTACCAAACAACAAGATTTTCGACTGGACCAGATTGAAAGTATTTGCAGTCGACATATTAAATGTAGCTTACATGGTGATTTGTGAATTGGATAGGATAGAAAACATTGTGCGAAAAGGAGAAAATGCTGGTTACCAGCATTTTCTCCTTTTTCCACAATGTTTTCCAAAGCCTTCTCTTTCAGAGTCGTTAAAACTCGGGATTGTGTGGTAAAGAGTTAATTGTTTTAACTAGTAACACAAAATCAAGATCCATATGCCATAATTGATTGATTGAATGGTGTTTTATGCTGCTTTCAACATTATTGCAGTCATATCATGGTGACAGCTCACATATTCATGTGTTTTCTGGGTTCCACCTGAGTACAAGGCTATTGCTCTGAAGTGTCTTGCCCTAGGACACTCCCACGAAAAACCCAGTGGATCCCGTGAGCATCGAACCTAGGGCCTCAGGTCCTACACTCTACCAGCGAGCTACGCAGGACCCCCCCTATATGCCATAACTTATCATCAACTCTAACCTTCTTTCTGCCAACGTGTCATAACATTATTGTATATTTCCAAAGAAAGAGGATAGTGAAGAGCACTTAAGCTGTCTGTTGGAATGTGTAGGTAATTGTCCGCAAGACATCCTATGGACAATGATATGATGAGAATGATGTAATTTCCTGAAAGGAAATGCCATCGTTTGCAGAGACTATCTGTACAGATAATAATGATGGTATCAGACGTAAACCACCCTATATTGACAATTAGAAGTTCATGGTATGTTACAGACAAATCTAATTGGGCTAACGACATATCTGCATTAACTCTTTACCAAATAAAAAAATTTGTTAAAATGGAATGCATCTGCAGGTGACAAATAAAATGTCTATCAACTGATGTAACTTTTCTCTGAAAGGTTAGTAAACATTGTGGGAAAAGGAGAAAATGCCAGTTACCAGCATTTTCTCCTTTTCCCACAATGTTTTCAAAAGGCTCTTTCTTCAGGGTCTTTAAAACTTGTGATCGTGTGGGAAAGGGTCAATTTAGCAAGGTCCAATACTGCAGCCTATTCTTGAATTTCCTTTGCCATTTTCCTCTCATTTTTCATTAATTGTAAATGGCTTTAAGTGGCCATTGCTCCTTGCCAGTAACTAATTTCATTTTTATCAGTCTGGACATTTTGACATCTTAACTGGAACCAGATCCTTCAGAAAATGCACTTTTGAAGCCATAATACACTACGCACATCTATAGCCTTTTGTAGTATATTTTTAGGAGAAATGTATCTCCGCATCTCACAAACCAAGAACGAGGGCACATCTTGCTGATAGATTGATCTCCTGTGCTGGTCCAAGGGGTGCACGACATTTCGTCGAAAGGATGTTTCATGGAAATCCATGTATGTGTTACAATACCTATTGCTTAATTCCTAGAATCATTTCATGAAAAGCTCGTATGGAAGGAAGATTTAAACCACAATTTGTCTGGGTTAGGATACTTAAGAGTCAGGGCTAGGGATCGTTTTCGATGCACGTGGTTTTCGACGAAAAGTCGCGGATCCGGTCCAAGGTGGTGGAACTCTCTACCAAAAAGACTTAAATGTTTACAAATAAAACTACATTCAAGGATAGACTTAACTCTTTACCAAACAAAAAAATTTTAGACTACTCCAAATTAAAAGCAGTTGCAGACGACAAAATAAATGTGACTGAAAAATTGAAATTTGTTTTAGGAAGGGTAGAAAATATTGTGGGAAAAGGAGAAAATGCTGGTTACCAGCATTTTCTCCTTTTCCCACAATGTTTTCAGAAGGCTTCTTTCTCAGGGTCGTTAAAAGTCGGGAATGTGTGGAAAGTTAAACATTTTTGTTCAACAAACACTGTCAATAAGTATTTGTCAGCACAGATAGGTCTCTGTGGTATGACTGTTAAGCTCAGAAGAATAGGTCTTATATATTCTGCACTATATAAATGTTGTTATACTTGTATTACCCAGTCTAGATCAAGATCAGACTGCCTTTTGCAGCCAGTGCAGATCCAAATGAGACTGCACAGACCGTGCTTGCTGATCTTAGAGTTTAGAATTACAAAAGGACTTCTGAGCTGAAGAAAAACATCCCCTCTCCCAAATTTAATCAGAAATCGGCAGAAAAGTTTGGTTACCGATGTGCATGGCATCCTGGATACATAACAAATTTGAATAAAAACTCCCTATTGATGTCATGCAGATAATGTTTAACTCTTTACTGCACAGTCTTTAGTTCTAATGGTCCTGGGGTAGAAGCCTTTTTAACTCTTTCGGCACCAAATAAACAAACTTTGCTTCTTGGTTGTAAATACAATCCACTGAGTCTCCGGAAGACTTTTACTATATAGGCATGACTAAACAAGCTGAGGGCATAGATCAAAGATCAGACTGCACGTGCAGTCTGATCTTGATCAATGCCATCTGCAAAAGTCCCTGTTTTCACCTATGGCGCTGAAAGGGTTAAAGCATTGTGGGAAAAGAAGAAATGCTGGTAACCAGGATTTTCTCTCTTTCCCACAATGTTTTCTATCCTATCAAAGACAAATTTCATCATTCAAACTACATTTAAATTATCGTGTGCAAATGTTTTCAATTTGGACCAGTCTAAAATATTGTTGTATGGTAAAGAGTTAAGATCAGAGTACAATTGATTAATTGATTGTATGGTGTTTAATTTCATTTTCAACATTATCTCAGTTATATTGCAGCGGCCAGTGCACCCATCAATGCTTTCCTGGAGTTTCTTTTGCCAGTACAAGGCACAATATTCTTTCCAAGCCACTGGCTGCTTTCCCACATAATCATCATCGAAACAATGGTCAGCAGAGAGAGAGGAATGAATTCTGTCGCAATGACTATCATCAATCCTCGGAAAGAAATTGACCAAGCCGGGGATTGAACCAGCAACCTCTTGTTCTCAAGTCCTGTACCCTACCGACTGAGCTACAGGGGCTCGGCAGATCAGAGTACAAAGGACTGGTGTACTCTTTTCTAGACTGCATGATTTTTAGACCTGTCCATATTGAGAGCATTAGCAGACAACAAATTAAATCTGGCTTAAGTAGGATTTGTCTCGGAAAGGGTACCAAATATCGTGGGAAATGATGACAATGTCGGTTCTGAGCATTTTCTGCTTTTCCCACAATGTTTTATAAGCCATCTTACTTGAGGGTGATTGAAAACATGTAATGAAAGATAACTCATCACCTCATGAAACAAACTTGTGGCAGATATTGAAAACATGGTTGAAAAACACAGATAGTAACAAAAACAGCGTTTGATACATGCAGTAAGTGAAAACATTTGGGCTGAAAGGAAAATATGCTTGATGAGTGTAACAATTTCTCCAATTGCCACTATGTATGTGGTTTGCAGTTGCAAAAAGTTATATATGCAGGAGGAGATAGTGAGTAAAGCTGAGGTGTAGTTGACATCTAAAAATTCCAGACAACCTCCTCTGTCAAAAGTCAATTGTGGAGCCAGACTTCCAGAATTAATGTCATTTTGGACCATTTTACCCTTTACCACACAATCCCGAATTTTAATGACCTTGAGGAAAGAGGTGTTTGAAAACACTGTGGGAAAAGGAGAAAATGCTGGTAACCAGCATTTTCTCCTTTCCCACAATGCTTTCTACTATATCAAAGAAAGATTCCATCTCTTAACCCACATTTGAATTGTCGTCTGCAACTGCTTTCAATTTGGACAAGTGTACATTTTTGCTGTGTGGTAAAGAATTAACCCATTCTTCTACTGCAGAAAACTTTCTGTCTTGCAGCAGACTACTTTAAACATTTTGACAAAAGGAAAAATTGCTTTCAGTGACCAAGCTTTCCAGTTGTCACATTTTTTATAAGCAAACTTTAAGCCATTACAATGCCACCCTTTAAAGACCCTGGGAAAGAAGCCTTTTGAAAACATTGTGGGAAAAGGAGAAAATGCTTGTAACCAGCAGTTTCCCCTTTTCCCACAATGTTTTCTACCCTTTCAAAGAAAAATTGCACCGTTTGAGCCACACTGAAATTGTCGTCTGCAAATGCTTTCAATTTGGACCCGTCAAAATTTTTTGTCGACTGGTAAAGGATCAAGTCATGTTGAGTTTCTTACCAGTGTGTTTTCAAGGTCAGCTGCAGCAACCTTATTTCATGAGGTGAAGAACTGGGATCTACTTCAGCCTAATATGAATGGATGGTCAGAAAGCTGATGAACTAACTGTACTGTGTAGATGAAAATTAATTTCATATGAATAAGGCAGTGCACACAGACAGTGTACTCTGGATGTCTGACCAGGGGCGTGAAGGTTTTCAATACGGTGTTATCATGGAATACCGCAAACAATTGAGCCATTCCATCTTTTGGCAAAAGGGGTTTTAATGCATTCCGCGTTGCATTATACCACGCAATTCATCACATAATTATGAATCCGTGAAATCCATTTTGTCTAACAGCCGGCTGAATCCCGAGTAGAATGGTCCTTTGACATGCAGAAAATTGACCCATAGCAAAAAGTTTCGATGCAGGTCAGCCTGCACGGACCATGCAGGCTGACCTGTGTTGATACTTTTTGCAGAAGTTTTTACAGAGTATGGCTCAATTTTATTTTTCTATAAGTAAAGGCCCCCTTTTCGGAACATGCTGAACAGTGTAATAAGAGTTTGAAATAGGCTGTGTAGGCGAAGTTACAAAAGGAAATTTCTTTCGAATTTGTTTTGTATCTCTGAAAGGCAGTGTTACGATTTGAGAATAGGTTACCTTCCTTCTTTTTTTATCAATCGGCTGGTCATGCCTTGCCCTAGGGCATCTAATATGTTCTTTCTTTTGCAGCCTTCTCTCAGTCAAAATTACTATCTTCTCCATATTTAGTCCACACTCTTTTCATATTTCTTGTCCTGCCCTAGAAGGCGGTGGCTCATGGGTCAGTCGGGTGAAAGTTTTTGGTGTTTGGCTGACATTTGTAACCTCTCAATGATCGTCTAAGCTTGGCAAGACTTTCTGCGAGAATACATCTGTCCAGTCTAGCCATTTCATACCGAGTATACCACTGATGTATCCCTGTCATGGTCTGCGAATGGGCTTTCCCAAGACCATGACCCCTTGTTGGGCTCCGTGGTGGGTGGGGAGCATCGGTGGTGAAATTTTATACACAAACATGGCGTCGCAAAAAAAGGCCAAGCTCACTGAAAGCAAACGCCCTCTTTCAGATAGTGAATCTGAAACGGAAGCTTCAATTTCTACTTCTTTTCACTCTCTGCGTTTTATCGTTATCCAGTCCCAAGATCCTTCAAAACCCATAACAAAACTATCTCCTTTCATAATAGAAAAACAGATTACCAGCATCCTTGGAACTCCAAAATCTGTCAAAAAACTCAAAGATCAGACCCTTTTAGTTGAATGTATTACAAATCAACAGGCACTGAATCTCTTAAAACACAAAAAATTCTTTGACACAGACGTTAAAATTTTCGCACATCCTTCACTCAATTCTTGTAAAGGAATAATTGGATGCAAGGAGCTTTCCTACTGCAACTCCTTGCAAGAAATTAAAGACAACCTAAAACAACAAGGTGTATCCGATGTTCAGCGAATTTCTGTACGCAGAGATGGAGAACAGAGACTTACAAACACATACATTCTAACATTTTCTTCACCTGTTCTCCCAACATCTATCAAGATAGGTTTCCAAATTGTAAAAGTAGATGTGTATGTGCCAAATCCCTTGCGATGTTTTAAATGCCAGCGGTACGGCCATCACATCAGTAAATGTCAAAACCAAGAAACATGCTCTAAATGTGCTCATCAAGGACCTGACCATGACAGTACTACATGTTCCAATCCTCCTCTCTGCATTAATTGCAAGTCTCCACACTCTACTTTTTCTACAGAGTGTCCTGTATGGAGGGAAGAAAAAGAAGTCCTGTCCATTAAATATAACAATAATGTTAGCTTTCCAGAAGCAAGGAAAATATTTGAACAACGAAAGAAAACCTCTTCTAGTCCTAGCTATGCAGGTGTTGTTGGCTCGTCAACTGAAAAGGATGACTGCAGCACTTGTAAGATTCTTGCGAAAGTTCTCCTTCAAAAATTTCCTGATGTAGCTACTGAGCTGAAAGAACTTCTCCCTCCATCCACCTTGTCCAAACTAATTCCTGACTCTCCATCTGCGTCTACAACAAACAAAACCCCTTCTGCAACCTCAAAACCCACAAACTCTCAAAGTATTTCTTCACAAAAAACTTCAAAGCTGTCTACCTCTTCGCAAAATATCTCTTCAAAAAAACCTTCAAAGCCATCTCCCCCTTCACAACAGCCTCCAAAGAAACCCCAACCTCCATCTTCACAGTCTACAATAAAATCTAATGTTTCATCTAAAGATAACAAATCTAATCATACACCTCGATCTCCTAAAAGGTCTTCTTCCAAACCTAAACCACAATCTAGAGATTCCCATGAATCTTGTGAAATCACAGTCAGAGTAAATGATCCTGTCCCTACCTCCAACAGATTTTCGGAGCTAGAGGACATGGATGCAGATGCTGAAAATCTGGAAGGTGAGGCTTCAGATTCAGAAGCCTCTATCTGGTCCATTTCTAAAGATACTTGGAACAAGGACACTGACACTTGGCACTCGTCCAAACCCGAGACAACTGTAATGAAGTCTTAATCAACCTATTTTAAAATGCATTGGTTTACAGCCTCTTTTTTTACTTTAGCTTTTATACTTTCTTCATGCACAATGGATACCATAATCCAGTGGAATTGTCGAGGTCTGAAGTCAAACTTTGACGAACTTTCCCTTCTAATTAATGATCACAAACCAGTTGCTGTTTGTCTTCAAGAAACCTTCCTTAAACGGGAGGATGATATCTCTATCAAATACCATTCCATTTACAATAAAGCCTTTACCGAAGGCGAGAAAGCTAGAGGTGGTGTTTCTGTTATTGTTAATAACAACATACCTCATAAAGTTATTGTTAATAACAACATACCTCATAAAGTAATCTCTCTTAACACAAACTTGCAAGCTGTTGCCATCAGATTATCTTTACACAGTGCCGTTACACTATGTTCTTTATATCTCCCCCCAAACACACCTATTAATGAGACCAATCTGAATGATCTCATTTCCCAATTGCCATCACCCTATATTCTTGCTGGGGACTTTAATGGTCACAATGTTATGTGGGGTTGCAATGACACTAATCAGAGAGGTTTACAGTTGTAGAACTTCATTTCGAATAACTCTTTATCTTTCATGAATGATAACAAATTCAAAACCTACTTGCATCCAGCAACTGGATCTTACTCTTCTATTGATTTAACCTTATGCAGTCCAGTCTTACTTCCCGATTTCACCTGGAAAGTGAAAGAGGATTTGTGTGGAAGTGATCACTTCCCTATTCTTTTCATCTACACAACCACCCAGCAGCAGAAAACCGCAAAAATGGAAGCTCTCCAAAGCCAATTGGAATGGATTTGAAACCCTCTGTGAACAGACCATTACACATGACAAATTTGGAGATTGCGATGATCCCGCAAAACTTTTCACTTCCCTATTAATTGATGCAGCTAAACAGTCCGTCCCTCAGACCTCTACAAATCCAAAACGTCCTGACAAGCCTTGGTGCAATGATGATTGTAAACAGGCTGTCAGAGACAGAAAACAAGCCCTTAGAAAGTTTAACCTCAGACCTACCAAAGAAAATCATAACCTCTTCCGTATTTCCAGGGCAAAGGCTCGTCGTACCATTAGAGAAAGTAAGCGCAAGGCTTGGAGACAATATGTTTCTAAATTAAATAGTAGAACTACTACTAAAAAAACCTGGGACATGATCAGAAAGATCAATGGCAAAGGCCAACCCCCTCTTAGTCACCTTGAAGTTAACAATACTTCGTTGGAATCACCCCAGGATATAGCTGATGCTCTTGCCGACACCTTTTGCAAAAAGTCCTCCTCTGCAAACTATTCTGAAAAGTTTCAGAGGAATAAAGCCAGAGAAGAAAAGAAAAAACTTAATTTCATTTCTTCAAATTCAGAGCATTATAATAAACTCTTCACCTTTAAAGAATTAAAATCTGCTCTGAATAAAGCTCACGATTCTTCTCCTGGTCAAGATAAAGTCCATTACCAGTTTTTAAAACACTTACCTTTTACTTCTCTCTCTGTTTTACTTGATATTTTTAATGATATCTGGCAGTCCGGTGATTTTCCTTCGTCCTGGCGAGAGGCACTAGTCATTCCTATCCCAAAACCTGGCAAGGATGCTAGTGACCCCGCCAACTATCGTCCAATAGCTCTTACTAGTTGTCTTAAGTTTTGTTGTTTGGTTAAAAGTTTAGGTAACCTATAAGATTAAACCCTTTACCAGATGACAAAATTTTAGCCTTGTCTAAATTGAAAGCATTTGCAGATGACTGTTTCAATGTGGCTCAAATAGTGCAATTTTTTTTTCATAGGGTAGAAAACATTGTGGGAAAAGGAGAAAATGCTGGTTACCAGCATTTTCTCCTTTTTCCACAATGTTTTCAAAAGGCTTCTTTCCCAGGGACATTAAAAGGTGGCATTGTGCAGTAAAGGGTAAAGCAGTTTAATTTTCAAGCAGATAACAAAACCTCATTCAGTGTCTAAAACTGTACTGGCATGCCTGGTATGAGCCTATTTTACAAATTGAGAAAGATCTCAAGAGTATCTGCCGGTCATATTTTTATGAAGAAGTACTGCTGATACGCAGGTGGAAATGTGACCAGAATAATTGCAATATTAGGATGGCTGTAGTCTATAGTATTTAAGAAAAGCGGGCAATATAGATCGAAGATCAGACTTACCTAAACATGCAGTCTGATCTTTGATCTACACTGGCCGCAAAAGCAATTATGGTTGTGAAAGGCGCTTTAGGGGTTAAAGGTGCAGAATCTCATTTGTAGCCTCCACCAGGCAATACTAGATGCTCATTTTGTGGACATTGTAAATTTAGATCAAACCGCACCGAACATACAGTCTGATCTTTGATCTGCACCACCATATCCACATTTTTGGAAGATAACATACTCTGATAGAGAAAAAAAACATAAAATTTTCAACATTGTGGTCTCTGATACTGACTGACAATATGTTTTAGCCATGCTCTGTGAAAAGGGGATTTAATGCATCTGCAAAAAGTATCGAACAAGGTCAGCCTGCACAGTCTGTGCAGGCTGACCTGTTTTGAGACTTTTTGCTATGAGTAAATTTTCTGCTTGTCCAGGGACCAATAATTTTTACCTCATGATCCAGTTGGTTGTTAGATAAAAATTGATTTTATGGATCTATAATCATGTGAAGTCTTGCTTGGTATTATACATCATGGAGATGCATTAAGCCCCATTTTGTCAGAGCACCACCCAATTTATTTGTTCAGGAGTCAGGGATTAGCTCTTAACCAGCCTTATTTGGTAACTCTTTACCAAACAACAAAATTGATTTTTAGACTTGTCAAAATCGAAAGCTTTCGCATGCAACAGATTATAATGTGGCTCAAATTTTGGACTCTGTCTCTGAAAAGATAGAAAAAATTGTGGGAAAAAGAGAAAATGCTGGTTCCCCACAATGTTTTCAAAGGACATCTTCCATGAGGTTGTTAAAATTTTGGATTGTGTGGTTAAAGCATGTCTCAAAAAGTTGACAGGTGCCTCCTTGCAAGCGTATATATTATATGTGACTGTATATTCGAAGACTAGCTATCCAAGTTGCAGAGTATGTATAAGCCAATGGGATGGCTAATCTTTAAATTTTAACTTGGAACTGAGTTTCAAATTGGTGGTGAAAATAAACTTGAAATATATAAAGAGGGAATGGAGAAAAAAGAACTTTTTGGAAATTTTCATACTACGTTGTTTGAAAAATATAACAGACAGCACGGAAAAGTCAAGATGAGTATGTGGTTACCAGCTTTTTCTTCTTTTTCCACCTTTTCAAAAGCCTCTTTCAACAGGGTCATTTTAACTCAGGACTGTGTGGTAAAAGTGAACTTGTGTGACTGTTTTGTCTTATTCAGACAAGGGAACCCATTACCGCACAAGTTGATTTCAGTCACTGAAAACTTATTACGTAGTTACAGCAAGTCAAATAAGTTGAAGATAAGGAAAATGCTTTCCTTGAAGTGTATTAAAAAAATATTTCGGGTAAAGAGCAGTTATTGCTATGAGCGTTATGCTCCTTTTCCCTTTTCCAGCAAAGTTTTTATGCCTTCATACTAGAAGGAGGCTGTAAATGGTATTTGTGCACTGATGGGGTAAATGGTATGACATGTACATTTGGGCCATGCTCTGTGAAAATGGGGCTTGATACATCTGCGAAAAGTATAGACCAAGGTCAGCCTGGGCAGTCTGCTTTTCACTATCAATTTTCTGTATGTGGAAGGACAGTCCAGCCTATGATAAAGGTGGTTGTTTAAAAAAAAAGTGGCTATCATGGATCCATGATTATGTGATGGCTTGATTGATTTAATGCATCAAAGAGATGCATTAAGCCCTCTTTTGCCAGAGCATGGCTCATTTGTATTTGTGGCACTTATGTGTAAGCACATCCTGCAACAAGCCCAAATAATAGCCCAAATGGGATCATGGATTAATAATGTTCCAGCTCACAAGGTGCTAGTACAATGTCCATTGGGGGGTTCAACTAGAGGGTACCGATAATTTGATGCTTCACTTCTCTACTTGATATGTGAAAGCTGTGGTTCAGACCTAGTAATCTTCTGCAAACCTATTGTATAAAGTCATGCTTTTCTCTACATAGCCAGTCACTAATGTCATAATTGTATTAAAATTTTAATAGAAAAAAATGGTGAAAGTTAAATAAGATTGTACATATTATTTCAATGGAAGTATTTCTGAATTACAAAGCACTATTTTGAGATGGGTTATGTTTTTAACTTGTTGTACATGTTGATTGATTGTGACAAATGAGAAACAACAGATATTTTTCACTTATTAGAGGTTCCTAGTCAAGTTACATCCCTGTTATACACATACTTGATATATTTTTTCTGCCTGAAAGACCAGTAATAAGCTTTTTATCTTTATATTTCATTAGAAATACATGTTGCTTGCTTGTCTAATTGGGGCAAGGGTTGTTGTCGAATCAGAGTCCCATCTCATTTGTCATGTTCTTGTCCAAGCATATGTCATGATACTTAATTATGGAATTAATTGACTCAGTTAGCACATTTGCCCTGGGTTACTAAGAAACATGTTTCATGGCTTTTTTGACAGTTTTTCCTTGATTAATTTTTTGATATTATTTACAAAAATGATACAGCCCAAGAGGCACTGGTTTGTAACATTTTTAGGGGGGAGGGGGGGGGGCATGATTTGATTCATAATGAGTCAAAATCAGAAAGTGCAGTCAGATAGTGGGCTACACTTTCAAATATTTGATTTTATATTACACACAATAACCAACAGCTTTGAATCTGTAATACCACTTTGTCTTTGTAAGTAACAAAAGAGCCAATTTTATTCATTTTGACCTGAGAGGCTTTGACAAAAGCAGCCTTGGAATATACATAATTGGCACCCTTTGTATTGACCTAGAATGTTTATGGAATTTATTTAGCAGTATAAGAGTTAAAATTCTATCAAATTCGCTGGTATGTAACACTGCTTTGTTCCAATAGTAATACTCAGTCATACTCTAATGGTCACTTATCTGTACCTCCAGGTGGCCTGCTAGGGTATTGCAGTTTCAAAGCACTGTTGCTTCTTCGGATTATAATGACCATTCGTTGAATAGCTGACTTTAGGACCCAGTTGTCTTTTCTTGTCATGATTGTATGGCGGGTTAAAGAGAAGAAAAAGTTTTGAAATTTTGATCCATGCCATGGTTTTTCGGCTGTTTGGCCACTGATTCTAACATTTTCATTTCGAGTGTACCTTTTTCTTTATCCTGCTTTTGTTTTGAACAGCATCTTCTTGTCCTTCAACTATGAATTTACACATTAATTTTGACGAAGGTTGCAAGAATATCATCATCTATGATGGATTGAACAAATAGGAAGAAATTACCATAAAGTTCTCTCTATATATATAGTGTTGGCCCTGCTGTGTAATATGGTTGACACACTCAACTCTTTACCAAACAACAAAATATTAGACTCATACAAATTGAAAGCATTTGCAGACGACAAAATTAATATGACTCAAAAATTGAAAATTGTTTTGGGAAGAAAACTTTGTGGGAAAAGGAGAAAATGCTTGTTACCAGCATTTTCTCCTTTCCCCACAATGTTTTCAAAAGGCTTCTTTCTCAGGGATGTGAAAACCCAGGATTGGTAAAGGGTTAAAACTCATTTAAGGGCCAAGGGCCAACCTTAGACATGATCAGGTAAAAAGAACCTGTGGTAACTTTTAAAGGATAGAGGACTGTACAACCTAGTAGTAGAGGATAGAGACATCAAGAGACAAATTTTGTGGCAGATAAAGAAATTCATTAGAAAACCAACTGAAATCAAAGGATTCAGAAGCTGAGCCTCTGTAGCTCAGTCAATAGCGTAAAGGATTTGAGAACAGGGGGTCGCTGGTTCGATCCAGGGCTCTGCCAATTTCTTTCCGAGGATTGATGATATTCATTGTGACAGGATTCATTCCTCTCTCACTGCCGACCACTGTTTCGATGATGGTAATGTGGGAAAGCAGCCAGTGGCTTGGAAAGAATATTCTGTGTATTACTGGTAAAAGAAACTCAGGAAAGCATGGATAGATGCACTGGCTGCCGTGATATAACTGAAATAATGTTGAAAATAGCGTCATTAAACACCGTACAATCAATCAAAGGACTGGAAGGGTGTCTGTATAACTAATTATGTGGTAAGAAGGAACGTAAAAAAAAAACGTATTCATTATAACTGTATATTTTATTTGAAATATGATGTAGACATCGTAATAACAGGGAAAATCCTATCATGAAAATAGTGTAGGAGTAGGGTATTTGAGAACGAAAAAATGCAATTTGTGATAAGTGTTTACAGACTAACATGGTCTTCAGTTAGTTTTTTAAAGTACTGTCAGCACTTTGGTTTTCATCATGCTAATATCAGATTTCAGTTTTAGGAAAAAAGTGTGGAAAAAAAAATAGCCAGACCCTTTGTCCTGCTGATTTTAAAGAATTAACTCTTTACCAAATGACAAAACTATAGATTGGTCCAAATGAAAAAAAAAAATGTTTTTGAATGGGTAGAAAATATTGTGGGCAAAGGAGAAAATGCTGGTTACCAGCATTTTCTTCTTTTCCCACAATGTATTCAAAAGGCTTTCTCTCTCAGGGTCATTAAAACTTGGAATTGTAGGGTAAAGGGTTAAGCACTAAATGGAGTGTGTGTGCTTGATCACAGATACTCTGAACAAATGAACGTTTTGTGAAAACAGAACTCTCTTGTTGATAATTTGTATGTTTTATAATAGACTGGCTTAGAACATGATTTGTTTTGAATAGGAAACCCTTCCAGTAGTATATGGTACACTTAACTCTTTACCACACAATCCTAGGTTTTAACGATCCTTAGGAAGAAACCTTTTGAAAACATTGTGAAGAAAGGAGAAAATGCTGGTAACCAGCATTTTCTCCTTTTCCCACATTTTTTCAACCCTCTTAAAGAAAACTTTCAGCTTGAGAGCAACTTTTCATTTGTCGTCTGCAAATGCTTTCAATTTGGGCAAGTCTAAAATTTTGTTGTTTGTTAGAGTTAACTCTTTACAGAACAATCCCATGTTTTAAGTACCCAGAAGAAGATGGCTTTTGATAAAATTGCACCTTTTTGCACTATGTTTTTAATGTTTTCGAAGACAAATCCCATCATTTTGAGATGCATTTGAATTGCAGTCTGACAATAATTTCAAATTTGACAACTTTAACTCATTACTTACTCCCTGAAGAAGACTTGTCTGGCAGCAAACCACCTTTGAAAACATTGTAGCAAAACCAGAACTTGTTTTCTGTGAGAATTAACTTTCCCATTTGCCACAGTATACTCTCATTGTGTCATTTTATGTACTCTAGCTCATGTTGATTTTCCTTATTTCACTTGAGCCCACCTGGGTAGCTCAGCGGTTAGCGTATCTGACTCGTGAACTGGTATTTGTGTGTTCAATACCCGATTGAGAGAAAATTTCTTCCAGCAATTTTGTGCCTCTCACCTCTGATTAATGTGGGAAAAGTAGCCAGTGGCTTTGGAAAGAAAGTTGTGTCAGTACTGGTGTAAGAAAGCCAGGAAACACATGGGTGCATCACTTACCGCCATTATATGACCAGAGCTGTTAAAATGGCGTTAAATTCCAATACAAACCAAACAAATTATTTCATTCAAATGTTCTGGCAGTCATCACCTGTAAATTTGTTTCAGATGGTCGTGAGTTCAGGACATGGCTTCGTCTAGGATAGTAAGCTATTTTTTAGGCCAGGTCCTATCAGTAGTTTGGTATATGGGATAATTTACTAGAAAAGATAATGCTAAGTACCAGCACATGTGCAATGAAGGAAAAGGGATGAAATCCCAAGGCTGTCATCATTTAGACAAAGACAAAAACTAACAATTAGATTTCCAATGGCTTCCCAAACAAAAAAATCCCAAGGTTAAAAGTTCATGGAGAGGGAACTTACATTGTCTGTTGTGTCTACAATAGAAAACATAATATGGCCAATTATCGTAATAGAGGAAGCCTTTGAAAACACAGTGAGAAAAGGGGAAAATGCTTGTAACCAGCATTTTCCCCTTTTCCTACAGTGTTTTCTATATTCTCACAGAAAATATCATCATTTTAGAAGCATTTATCTCGTTAACACACATCAAAATTTTAGACCAGTCCAATTTGAAAGTTTTTGCAGAGGACAAAATAAATGTGAATCAAAAATTGAAATTTGTTCATGGAAGAGTAGAAAACATTGTGGGAAAAGGAGAAAATGCTGGTTACCAGCATTTTCTCCTTTTTCCACAAGGTTTTTAAAAGGCTTCTTTTTCAGGGGTGTTAAAAGTCAGGATTGTGTGGTAGAGAGTTAACTCTTAGGAAGTGACATGTGTTTTCTGGCTTTCTCACACAAGTACTGACACAACTTTCACTCCAAGCCTCAGACTACTTTTCTCACATGCATCAGAGATGATAGGCAAAAACTCGCCATTAAGAAAATTTGTCTCAAGCAGGTATCAAACTTAAACCACTTGGTCATGAGTCAGATATGCTAACCACTGGGCTACTTGGCTAGGTGAAGGTATAATTGTATGTGTGTATATTTGGAAATAGAAATCATAAGACATATAACTATTTTTTTTTTTATTATGTGTTTAATCCAGAGTAAAAGTTGGATAAAAAAAATATCAAACCATAGTCATAAACACTTCACCCTACACATGATAGATAGAATATGCTTCTTCTTTTTTTCTCATTGTTCTAGTGTTCCGACATAAAGCATTGCATTATTTCCAAAAAGCGGTCTAGATTGTATTCCTCATGTAAATTAGCACCTTACCAAATGACAAAATTGTACACTGGTTCAAATTGAAAGCATTTACAGACAACAAAATAAATGTTAACAAAAAACTGAAGTTTGTTTTGGGAAGGGTAGAAAACGTTGTGGGTGAAGGAGAAAATGCTGGTTACCAGCATTTTCTCCTTTTCCCACAATGTTTTCAAAAGCCTTCTTCCACAGGGTCGTTAAAACTCGGGATTATGTGGTAAAGGGTTAACAAGGGATGTTAATTAATCTTAACCCTTTACCACACAATCCCAAGTTTTAACAACCCTGAAGTAGGAGGCTTTTGAAAACATTGTAGGAATAGGAGAAAATGCTGTTCATGAGCATTTTCTCCTTTTCCCACAATGTTTTCAACCGTATCAAGGACAAATTCCATCACTGGAGCCGAGTCTGAATTGTTGTCTGCAGATGCTTTCAATCTGAACAAGTCTAAATTTTTGTCGTGTGGTAAAGAGTTAAACATCTTTTAGACCAGGAATAGAACATATTTCTTGACTGCCCAACAATATTGTTAATCCTTTGAATAGCTAAACATCTTAACCCTTTACCAAACAATGTAGCCTTTTAACAACCCTAATGGAAAAAGATATTTAAAAACATCCTGGGAAAAGGAGAACATTTTCTCCTTTTCCCACAATGTTTTCCACCCTATCAAAGAAAAATTGCACCATTTGAGCACCACTGAACTTGTCGTCTGCAAATGCTTTCAATTTGGACAAGGCTAAAATTCTGTTGTCTGGAAAAGAGTTAACTTCAAGTTTGGAAATTACATTTTAGGTAATAGAGGGAAGTGTTTGTGGAGCAATAAAAGCTTATCACATGGGTGATTAACCCTTTACCAAATGACAAAATTTTGCACCCAACCAAATTGAAAGCATTTGCAGACGACAAATTAAAGGTAGCTCAAATGATGATTTCTGTCTTTTGTGGGGTAGAAAACATTGTGGGAAAAGGAGAAAATGCTGATTACCAGCATTTTCTCCTTTTCCCGCAATGTATTTAATAGCCCTCTTCTCCTGGGTTATTAAAACTCGGGATTGTGTGGTAAAGGGTTAAGAGATAGACATAAGTACAAATAGCTACTAGCAATGTACATGCAGAGTGCCAGGCACAACTAAAGTTGCTTTTAATAGACAGTGTTGAGCAAGATCAGACTGCACTTACCATACAATTTGATCATTGGCAAACACTGTCAATCATTCGTTGAGATATTTTTAGTCACCGGTAATAATATCTTCTTAATTCATTTGGCACTCCAAGAATTTATAATGCATAATATTTACAAGCCCTGTTTACATCTACATACCCTAGCTTAAGGACCACCTGAGGCTAGGTACACACTGCCTATAAGATTTAAATCAGGATGACTTAAGTTCAAGTCCTGAATTGTGGCGTAATTATGTCATGGGCTTATGGTCCTATCAGTAATCTCGTCTAGCTCAATTTCTAAGTTAACAATGATTTATTATACAATTTTCAAAGCTTTAGAATTAAAGTACATGTACATAAATACATAGTAAAATGATTGTAAGAGCCTTGAATATATAACAATTAGGAGATTATTTATTACAAGTTTAAATTGGAGAATATGTATGAGCCATGCTCTAAAAAAGGGGGTTTAATGCATCTGCAAAAAAAGTATCCATGCAGGCTTACATTGGCCGAAATGTTTTGCTATTGCTAAACTTTTCGCTTGTCGAAGGACCATTCTGTCTCGGGATTTTATGGATCTATTACGTGATGACTTCCTTGGTATTAATGCACCATGGAGATGCATTAAATCCCCTTTTGCCAGAGCATGGCTTATATGCAAGTATGCATACATAATGAACCATTATCCTACAAACTGTGACCCATACTGACCTTTGCAATGAGTGAAAACTCATTTGAGCATGCGCATCATTGCGGTCCTTGTAGTTTAGTATAGGTCTGTACTCTTTAACCCTTTACCACAGAAATCCCGACTTTTAATGACCTTGAGGAAGAAGGCTTTTGAAAACATTGTGGGAAAAGGAGAAAATGCTGGTAAAACCAGCATTTTCTCCTTTTCCCACAATGTTTTCAACCCTTCCTGAAACAAATTTCAATTTTTCAGTCACATTTATTTTGTCATCTGCAAATGCTTTCAATTTGGACCAGTCTAAAATTTTGTTGTTTGGAAAAGAGTTAAGTTCCCAATTCATTGTATGAGCTTTTCCAATCCAATTATATACAGTGGGTCTATAAGAAATGGTTGATTCTAATGACTATTTTAATGCAGCGGGACAAAGGTTATGGAGAATTGAACTCCATCAGCTTTTACCATACTGAAAATATGGTGTAACTCTTTACCACACGACAAAATTTTAGACTTGTCCAAATTGAAACTTTTGACAGATGACAATTGAATTATGGTAGAAATGATGGGATTTGTCTGTGAAAGAGTTTAAAAAACATTGTTTGAATAGGATACAATGCTTGTTACCAGGATCATTTCCTTTTCCCATAATGTTTTCCAAAGCTTTCTTTCCGGTTCATGAAAACAGGGATGGATCATTTGGTAAAGAGTTAACTGTCTTGGTTTTGGAAAAAGTTAAAATAATCGTACCTGATCTACCCGAAATAGCCACTTGATTCAATAACGAAATGGGGGAAAAAAGAACAGTAGATTTATTGAATTTTTGTTCAAAGACCACAGGTGTAAGAAAGACCTGACATAGTAATACCTGATTTTGATTTTTGGAATGAAAGTTTCTGTAACACTGAGCCAATCACAAATCAATTTTGCAAATTATTTATGACAGATTCATAATGAAAAGAAGTGATGCCAAAATATCTGCCATTGCTTGTGCTTATATGATGTAATGCTTAGATAGGTTGAGCCTACTGGGCCAAGTTTGTTTTAATTTTAACTCCAATAGAGCTTCTAGGAAGTATTTAAGCAAAAGTTACTTCCCTTGGCCAATGGTCTCCTTCAGATTGTATATAGTTAATTCTTATATTTTAACCCTTAGGCTACTAAGCACGGCTCAGTGACATTTTGCGGTTAGAGTAGATCAAGATCAGACTGCACAGAATGTGAGAAAGTGCAGTCTGATCTTTGATCTACACTGTCCGATAAGGAGATACTTTTCTCCAAAAATAAGTTTGAAGTAGTGTTGTTTGGGTTTTTCACCAACTTAGAAGTTTCATTTCACTTATTTTGCTGGATGAGGGTTAAGTGATTTTTAGAGCTGATAACTTGAATCAGTCGGTCTACATCTCCTGTAGTTTTCATTCTTAATAAATATCATAAAGAGCAATTTCTCAGTTCTGCAAAATCCCTAAATTCTCAGAATTAACCCCACAAGTGCCAATGCCAATTTATAGGTATTGTTGACCGTGTTCAGACTGCCCTATCTTGAATCTACACAGTGTGATTTCTTTTTCTATCTTTTTCTCTCCTTGTTGGCTTACACATGGCAACATATTTGGCCTTATTACTGACTGTTTGTGGCTGTTTCTGTTTTTTTTTGTTGGCACTTGAACCCTTTACCAAACTTGCTTCGTGAAGAAGGCTTTTGAAAAAATGTTGGAAAAGAAAAAAATGATGGTAACCAGCATTTCATTTTTTTCCCACTATGTTTTCTACCCGTTCAAAGACAAATCCCATCTTTTGAGCAAACATTTGAGCTGTACTCTGGCAAAAGGGGGCTTAATGCATCTCCGTAATGCAAGATAGCAAGCAAGTCATCACATGATCATGGATCCATTAAGTCTGTTTTATCTAACAATTGACTGAATAATGAGGTTAGCTGGTCCTTTGACATACAGAAAATTGACCAATAGCGAAAAGATACTCTTTGCAGATGCATCAAGCCCCCTTTTCACAGAGAATGACTCTTTTTATTTGGTGGTTTGCACATCCTTATAATAAGGATGAGTCTAAAATTTTGTTGTTTGGTATAGGGTTGCGGGTTAACTGGGTCAGGAAACTGCCTATCATAGGACTGGTATGGATTTAGACAAAAAGCTGGGCAAGTATGATGGAGGAAATGGTTATGAGAGAAAGCGAGGCAATGGCTGATGCCCCTGATTCTTTATTTTCTTTGTTTACTTTCTCTACCTCTACATACACAGTTCTCACTTTTTCAATAGGTTCATCGAAAAAGGGAAAACTTCTGTAAACTGTTCTACCATACAGCGGCTGCACGGGTCTGTAGTTGTTGACCAAATATACTCGACCATGTTCGCCACCATGGGTACTGTATGCAGGATCAACCTGTGACGACGCTTTTGGCATTGTCTGAACAGCAGGCTTGGCTGAGGCATCAGATTTATTATGGGGTTGTGTCACAGCTTGTTTCTCCTCCAAGTTTCTTCGAAGTCTTTCTAATTCTCTCGCATTGTTTTCAATACCTGAAAAAAATAGTTTCAATGAATCATTTGCTTACCATATTGTCCCTTATTATTGCTCCCCTTCTTATTAACGCTCCCCCAGCTTTTTTCAAACTAAAAATAAGCCTACCAGAAGGCCAATCCATTGTTAAAGTTGAAAAAACCAGGTGGAAAACACTTAGGCCATCAACATAAACCAAATTACTGTACTTCATAAATCGATGTCACTAACACCTGACTATCCGAATAAACATACACTTCCCATTACATTTTAAACTTCCGGAAACATAAAGTGTTAACTAACTTACAAAAACTTTTAGAAAGTGAAAGTATGGAAGAGCAGTGTCACAAATTAATTGTGAATGCAATTTAAATTCCAAATGAATCGTGATCAGCTGTAAAATCAATATTCTGTATTAAATGCAGCTGTTTTCTCAAATGGCAATCGCTTCAGTTGGCACTGACTAAAACCCCGACAGTAATGTTATTGTCATCCTCGTAAAATTCTTAGTCATTTTACCTCTTTCAGTCACGGGCTCCCCGCCCTTTCGAAAAATGTGACGGGGTGGGGGGGGATGTAAACTTTTGTCATGGTCAGATTTATGCTGTTTATTGTAGTTGTTGTCTGTCATTTTATATTTCAACAAGGATATTGTGTCACTAGTATGTATGCAACAGTCCAAAATAAAAACACAAAACAGTTTGTATATGAGCCATGCTCTGTGAAAAGGGAATTTAATGCATTTGAAAAAAGTATCGACCAAGGTCAGCCTGCGCAGGCTGACCTGGTTCAAAACTTTTTGCTTTTTGGTAAATTTTCTGCATGTCAAAGGATCAGTGTATGTCATGATCCAGCTGGTTAATAGACATAATGGATTAAATGGACCCATATTTGTGTGATGACATGTTTGGAAAAGTGCATCATGGAGATGCATTAAACCCTCTTTTGCCAGAGCATGGCTCATATAATTTGGAATATTTGAATGCAGTATGTGATTTGTAAGATTTATTTAACTCTTTAACAAATGACAAAATTTTACACTTATCCAAATTGAGAGCATGTGCAGATGACAAAAAAGATGTGATTGAAAAATTAAAATTTGTTTTGGGAAGGGTAGAAAACATTGTGGGAAGAAGAGAAAATGCTGGTTACCAGCAGTAACCAGCATTTTCTCCTTTTCCTACAATGTTTTTAAAAGCTTTCTCTTTTAGGGGTCATTAAAATTGGGAATGTGTGGTAAAGAGTTAAGTGTTGTTCTTTATCTGATGCACCTAAAATCCAAATGGTTATTCCCTGTAGCAGGTCACATAATGCTGCTGTTAAGGCTATACTAGACGAAAATAATTTAGATCTGTCCAAATTGAAAGCATTTGCAATCAACATAATTAGATTGAGTTCAAATGATCAGATTTGTCTCCAAAAGAGTAGAAAACATTGTGGGAAAAGGAAAAATGCTGGTTTTTAATGTCCATTTGCAACTTGAGTAAAGCCAAAAGCATAATTTTTTCCAAAGTGACACCCTTAGTATACATTGCTTTGGAAAGCTCAAAATTGGTTCTTTTTCATGGTACTGAATATGCAGAAATTAACGAAAATAGTATGGCAAAGCAGTTGTAATAATTCTTACCTAGTTCAGTGAATATTTCTCTCTGAATCCGACGCTGACTTCTGAGAGATCGCTTGTGCTTTCTGGGCTTCAAAACTTGTCTGAAGACTTGGAGCTGAAATACAGATGAACATTTAACCCTTAACCACACAATCCCAAGTTTTAACAACCCTGAAGGAGAAGGCTTTTGAAAACATTGTGGGAAAAGGAGAAAATGCTGGTAACTAGCATTTTCTCCTGTTTCGACAATGTTTCCTACCCTGGCTAGGAACTTAGTTTCATTTGTATTTGTTGTCTGCAGAAGCTTTCAATTTGGGAGGGTCCAGAATTTTTCATTTGGTAAAGAATTAACCTGTAGACTTCCCTTTAATTTTGCAGTAAACATTTTTGAAAGTTGATTGATAAAAGGAATTTTTTATTATACTGATTTCAACATGATTTCAGTTATATCATGGCAACAGCTCACCTTATACCTTGGCTGTTTTATTTTTTCAGAAAACATTGAGGTATTGTCCTAGCTGTGGCACTGTCTACGTTGTCCTCTGCATCATCATGCAAAATCTTTGGAATTTTTAAGAAATGAGACATTTTATGTCATTACTGAAGATATAAATCTGGCTCATATAATGAAATTTATCACTGGAAGGATACAAAACATTGTAGGAAAAGGAGAAAATGCTGTCTTTCTAAGCTGTCTTTCATTGAAAGTTGGGATTGTGTGGTAAAGGGGTAAGGTTTTGGGATTAGGAATAGGATTGGTTACCTGTCTTCTAGAAATGGGTAGTCTATGCTGGAATACAGTCCACACAACACTTTCAAAACACCCGGGTGTGGTCAAGGAGCCACTGTATCTGTAGAAACGCTCTGGGGCAGGTGGGAGGTAATGTCTCATAGATACAGCTGGAATTTCTGTCTTGATTTTCTTGTCTGTTAAAGAAAATTTTATTTTTTTTACATAATGTTAGATGTATAGTGCAGCAAGTTTGTCATGGCTTTGTGTCTCACAGTAGTACATGTGTCCATGTGTAAGTAAATATTTATTTTCAACATCTCCTCTGAAACTATTGCACTAACTATGTTAAAAAGTTTTCAGAAATGATCCTGCTATGGTCTTCTTAAGCATTTCTTCAAAGAATTTGATTTCATGAAGATTCTTGGTTGCCATGGCAACAAAGGTAAAAATTTGGAAAATCTTGTCAAAAACTTTAAGTCAAGATTTCTGCAAATTGGCATAAAATAGTCTTTGGATTCTAGTCGTTTGGATTACTTGATGCAGTTTTGATCTATCAAAATCATTGTTTCTTCGTACCTGGCTTATTGTCTCTCAATGATTACCGTAACTGTATAATCATCGAAGGGAAGTAACTCCTGTTTTTGCATGACAAATTTGTTTAAGCATTATCCATCTTAATTATTTTCTGATTATCTCTTTCATTACCAGTGACCACTCCAACAGCTTTTGTGGATGGGGTAGATCAAGATCAGACTGCACAGAATGTGCAGTCTGATCTTTGATGTACACTATCAGCTACATGGTACTTTTCTATGACAAAAGTCATCTCACTAGCAGTGGAATCTGCTTTTACAAGAGAGAAAAAAAGTGGACTTTCTGGAGTGAGAAGTGACAGAGTTATTTTCTTCATTCCAACTTGGGTTAAGCCTTTCCCAAACAAGCCCTGGTTTTCATGTGTCTGCAGTACAAGTCTTTTGAAAACACTGTGGGAAAAGGAGAAATTGCTCGTAACGAGCAATTTCTCCTTTTACCACAGTGTTTTCTACCCTTGTTGAGACCTTTCTGCCACTTTCATCAAATTTAAAATTGTCGTCTGCAAACTCTTTCAATTTGGACCAATCCAAAATTTGTCGTTTGGGAAAGGGTTAAGTTTCTGTGTAGAGTATGTTTTGATTTTTTTAGGTAATGCTTAGAATAATGTCACAAAGTAGTGTCTGTATTGTCCCATTTTTTTTTCCAGACTTTGTTCATGCGAAAAAAAAATCTTTGTATCAGTGGCACATGTTCCAAAATCTGCATGTTCACTGATATTTACATTATCCTTGTGCAGACATCCTAATATTTATTTTTTTTGTGAACATGAAAAAAACCCAGCCTGCATTGCTTTTATTGTTAAAATCACATGCACACAGGAGGAAAATGCAGAGAACTTTGCAAGAGAATGAAAAACACAGGGTCAAGAAAATGCTCAATTTCTATATTTCCAAATTATCTTTGGGCTTAACCCTTTACCGCACAATGCCGCCTTTTGACGCCCCTTGGAAAGGAGCCTTTTGAAAATATTGTGGGAAAATGAGAAAATGCTGGTAACCAGCATTTTCTCCTTTTCCCACAATGTTTTCTACTCTATCAAAAAAAAGTTGCACCATTTGAGCCACATTGAAATTGTCGTCTGCAAATGCTTTCAATTTGGACAAGGCTAAAATTTTGTCGTCTGGTAAAGGGTTAAGAAAGGTACTTCTAAATCAAGGAGAGGTTTGAATTTAATGGAACTGAATTATGCAAATTGATTTACTCAATTTACTTTACTAAAGTATCCCATGCAATTTTTTTTTAACCATAAAGAAGAAAGCCTTTTTAAAAACAGAGTGGAAAAACTTGCATGATAATTAAAATTTAGACAATAAATCAGATGTGGCACAAATTACAGGGTTTGTCTGTTAAAAGGGTAGAAAACATTGAAGAAAAAGGAAGAAATGCTGGTACCTAGCATTTTCTCCTTTTTTCCCACAATGTTTTCATAAGCCTTCTTGGTCAGGGTCGTTAAAACTTGGGATTGTTTGGTTAAGGATTAATCCATTACCACACACAGCCAAGTTTTAACGCCCCTTGGAAATTAGACTTTAGAAAACATTGTAAGAAAAGGAGAAAATGCTGGTAACCAGCATTTTCTCCTTTTACCACAATGTTTTCTAAGCTTTCAGCAACAATTCCAATCATTTGAGCCACTTTTAATTTGTCATCTGTAAATGCTTTGAATTTGGACCAGTCTAAAATTTGACGCCTGATAAAGAGTTAAGCCTTTACCACACAATTCCGACTTTTAACAACCCTGAAGAAGCAGCCTTTTGTAAATGATTTGGAAAAAGGAGAAAATACTGGTTATCAGCATTTTCTCCTTTTCCCACAAAGTTTTCTATCCTTTCAAAGACAAATATCATTCAGTGACTCATATTTTATTTGTCCTCTGCTGTTGCTTTCAAATATTTTTGACTGGCGATTGAGATTTTGTCTTTTTGTAAAGGGTTAACCCTTTACCACATAACAAAATTTCAGATTTGTCCAAATTGAAAGGACTTGCAGACGATAAATTAAAGATGGCTCAAATGATAGAGTTTGTCTTTGATAGGGTAGAAAACATTGTGGGAAAAGGAGAAAATGCTGGTTACAAGCATTTTCTCCTTTTCCCATAATGTTTTCAAAATGCTTCTTCCTCAGGATCGTCAAAACTCCAGATTGTGTGGTAAAGGGTTTAAGTGGAAAAAGTCTCGTACCAGGATCCCGAACTTTCAGGAGAGCCTTTACAAGAGGCTCCAGGGCTTCATTGTCTTCAGGTGTCACCTCAAACAACATCCCCAATACAGCCAGGCCTTCGGGTTCTGTTACTGCCTCAGCTATGCTTGCATGCTGGTCAGAATTCCAGTTTACAATATGCAACTGAAAATTTAATTACAGTTGTAATAAAAAAAGCATGAGCAAACTTGAATTTACCCTGAGAGCACACAATAAATAAAATGGCTTTTAATCCTATACAAAACAAGTTATTTTGTTGAAATGATATCCCCTGTCGAAAAAGACCTTTTTTGATAGAAACATATGAGGTATTGTGTTTGCATGTAAGCATGGCCTTTTTGTTATTGGTGTATAAGTAAATTATGTCTTAACTCTTTAGCACAAAATCCCGACTTTTAACGACCCTACAAAAGAAGGCTTTTGAAAACATTATGGGAAAAGGAGAAAATGCTGGTAACCAGCATTTTCTCCTTTTCCCACAATGTTTTCTACCCTATCAAAGAGAGAAATCGTCATTTTAATAACATTTAATTTGTCATCTGCAAATGCTTTCAATTTGGTTAGCCCTAAAATTTTGTCGTTTGGTAAAGAGTTAAACCCCTTTCTTCCATGACATAGCATTTCATGAAATAAAAACAAATAATGATTGTTTGTGGCTTATGCTAAACAATGAAAAACGAAGTTTCATAAAATTGTGTCCATTAGTTAAAGGGATATTGGTCCATAATGGAAATATTCATCAAGCAGACTTTTTCCATGCGGACAGATGGACGGATGTTCCAACATTTTGGGTCTATGGGCTTTTTTCTTTGATCTTTATGAGGTATTTAGCCCCTAATCAGACAAGATTTATGAGCTATTTGTTCTATATTTCATATAAATTATGGACAGATTTAAGCTCACAAACTCTGAATGTTTGCCCAGACAGATGGACAGATGGACAGATAGACAGACAGTGCAAAATCTGTATCCCCTGGCCTTTGGCGGGGAATAATAATCCCACAGTTTTATGACCCTATCAGGCTTAGGAAGAAGTTCTTGGAAATTATTATGGGAAAAGAAGAAAATGCTGGTAACATGTATTTTTTCATTTACCCACAGTTTTTTCTACCCTTTGAAGACAAAACCCTTGATTTCAGCTACATTTCGTAAATTTTGTTGTCGTCAAATGTGCTCAATTTGGACAAATCAAAATCTTTCCTATGGTGAAGAGGTAACCCTTAACCTGCTGAATACGTTAACCCTTTACCAGACAACTAAATTTCAGACTGGTCCAAATTTAATGCACTTGCAGACGACAATTTAAGAGTGGTCGAAATGACAAAATTTGTCTTTGATAGGGTAGAACACATGGTAGGAAAAGGAGAAAGTGCTGCTTACCAGCATTTTCTCTTTTTCCCATAATGTTTTCAAAAGCTTTCATTTCGGGGGTCGTTTAAAGTCGGCATTGTGTGGTAAAGGGTTAAATGAAACTTTCTAGTCGATAGTAGAAACTCAAATGTTGCTATTTCAAAGTTATATTTTCGAGAAAAAAATGTCTCCTTATTGGACAGTGTAGATCCACGATCAGACTGCACATTCTCTGCAGTCTCATCTTGATCTACACTGTTTGCAAAAGGACAGTGAGTCACGCTTAGCAGCTTAAGAGTTAATACATAAATTGTTGCTAATATTTTCGCACAACAGAATATTTTCAGGATTGGTCTAATTCTTTCTCACTTTAAGGAGTGGTCTACTTTTGTCTCGCTTTATTTTATTATTTCAAATTCTTTTTTTTTTTTTATGAACTTTCTTAATTGACCAGATAATAGACTTTCAAAATAAACGAGATAAATTTCATACAGACACTATAGAATTGCTCAAAGCAATATTTTCTATAAATGCTCTGAGTGAATAAAAGCATCTTCCAATTACTGATATTTAATGCAAGGGGGATAATCATTTAGTATTAATACAAAAAAATACTGAAATTACCTCCCTATAAATTTTAATTATTATTTATTTTAGAGAGTAAACTATTATGAAAATGTATAGAGAGTAAGCTTTTTGGGGAAAAAGTCTGTGTTAAATATCATTTACCCTATACCAGACAATCACAAGTTTTACAACCCTGATTATGAGGTCTTTTGTGGCAAAAGGAGGAAACGCTGGTAGCAGCATTTTCTTCTTTTTCAACCATGTTTTGTTTTTCTTTTTCAACCATGTTTTCTATCTTATGAGAGAAACACTGTATGACTGTATGACTAAATTAACCACAATGCCACCTTTTGACGCCCCTGGGAAAGAAGGCTTGTGAAAACGTTGTGGGAAAAGGAGAAAATGCTGGTAACCAGCATTTTCTCCTTTTCCCACAATGTTTTCTACCCTATCAAACAAAAGTTGCACCATTTCAGCCACAGTGAAATTGACGTCTGCAAATGCTTTCAATTTGGACAGGTCTAAAATTTTGTCGTGTGGTAAAGGGTTAAGTGACATTTAATTTGTCTACCAGACAATGGGAAAAAATAGTGACATAATTTTAGACTTGTCTAATGTGAAAGTATTTGCAAACATTACAAATCAGCTGTGACTTACATGTTGAATTCGATCTCAGGGTAGAAAACATTATGGTAATAGGAGAAAATGCTGGTTTCCAGCATTTTCTCCTTTTTTCAGAATCTTTTCAAAAGCCCTCTTGATCAGGGTTGTTAAAACTCTGAATCGTGTTGTGAAGGCTTGAATGCTTTGTAGAAAGGTTTTGATAACCTTGAGGGAAAAGGAGAAATGCTGGCAAATGTCTTTGTCCTCCCTTTCAAAAACAAATTCCATTATTTCAGCCACATATAATTTGTTGCTTGGTAACCAGCATTTTCTCCTATTCCTACAATGTTTTCTACCTTTTAAACCCTTTCTCACACAATCAGGAGTTTTAACGACCCAAAAGAAGAGACCTTTTGAAAACATTGTGGGAATAGGAGAAAATGCTGGTAGCCAGCATTTTCTCCTTTTTGCACAATGTTTTTTATCTTGTCAAAATACTTCTGTGCATTTGTATTTCATTCAGATTTGTCGTCTGCAGATGCTTTTAGTTTAGAAGAATCTGGAAATTATTGTTTGGTTAAGAATTAAAGATAAATCCCATCTGTCAGGGAGCATTTGCCTTCTTCAAATGCTTTCAGTATGGACAAGTCTTAAATTTAAGTTTTGTGGTCGGGCCAGGAAAATGTACCTCAATAGGAGCTGCTTTTCCATCAATGGTATGTTCAGATCCGTGATGATTCCTGTGTCCCCAGTGGAAATGAAACTGAGCAGTATTATAGAGGTGTTTAAGTCCACCATTGCTGACATGGAATGTACCTTGTGTGTCTACTTGGACTGAAAATAGATTACAAATAATAACTGTCAGGCTGCATTGGGTGGACTTAACCTCTAACCTTTGCCTTTGCAGCCAGTGTAGATCAAGATCAGACTTCACAAAATGTGCAGGCTGTGTCTTTGATCTACACTGTCTGCTTTTTTGAAAGGCTGTAGAAAAAGCAACCATAAAATTGCAATTATCTGGGTATTGTTCTTGACTGAAAATGTCCATTTGGTTTATTCTGCAATTTAAAGATTAACCTCTTACTTAAAGGACCAATTTTTTAACTTGACCAAATTTAAAACATTTACAACAAAGTAAATGTAGCTCAGATGATGATTTGTGTCTTTGATAGGATAGAAAACATTCTGGGAAAAAGGGAGAATGCTAGTTACCAGCATTTTCTCCGTTTTCCACAATGTTTTCAAATTATAAGTCCTTTTCCTTGGGAATGGGGGGTAATGTGTTAATCACTGCACCAGGAATGCAAATACTGGCGGGAAATTACCTTAAAACTACCATTTCAATATTCCTGTAGATGTAGAGGCTTTGATGGCTGCTTTGCCAAGAAAACACTACATTTTGTCACAATATTTTCTGACATTCAAAAAAAAATTGTATGATGAACTACTACAATAATTGTAGATAGTCATAGTTTGATTACCAACAACATTCGTTTTGGAAAAAGGCTGTGAAAATACATTGTGGGAAAAGGAGAAAATGCTGGGGTCAATCCTGAGGCACATTGCTCATTACCAGCAATTTTTCCTTTGGCTATAATGGTCTTTAAGTTCTCAGCAGCAAGACAAAAAAAGAGCACTGCATCTGGGTATCAGTCCTCAAATGTATTTGCTAGTTTAGTGAACATTTTAAGTAAGGGAAGGGGCATAACTGTGTAAAAAATAGTTTGAGAGCTACCTGCCAGCTCTTCTGGTTTGGACTCCTACCTTGATAGTTAACAACCAGCTGAGTTTGCTTTCCCTAAGCATTCTCAAGAACATTCTCAGTCTTATTCTCAAGAATTTTCTGAATTTGACAGAAACACAACTTTGATTGGCTAAACCATTTATTGGCTAAACGAAATGGTTTAGCCAGTCAGAAGTTGTGTTACTTTCTAAATCTAGAGTAAGACTAGGAATGAAACTAAGAATTGGTGGTGAAGGCTACCTGCCTGCTCTTCTGAATTTGGCTCCTACCTTGATAATTAGCAACTAGCTGGTGTGTATGCATCCACCATTCTCAAGAACATTTTTGGTCTTATTCTCATGAATGTTCTGAATTTGAAAGAGACACAACTTCTGAATGGCTAAATTGGATGGTTTAGCCAATCAGAAGTTGTGTTACTTTCTAAATGTAGAGTAAGACAAGAAATGAAACTAAGAATTGGGGGTGAAGGTTGGTGAATATGGGCCCAGATGTAGGTATCTTCAGTTATGAGATTACAGTTTTGCACTATGATGTAAACACAGACAGGGCCTTGACAGTTCCTTGGCCCTTTCTCAGAAAAAAACAACTGTCTGCAGGAGATACTAGTAAATTGTCTATACATACTTGCATGTCCATTGTTATGTAGAAGAAGTTTGGATCCTGGGAGCGGTGGGTCATAGAAAATCGCAAAATCTTTCAAGTTTGGATCGTAGACTGTCTCGGAGGTAACTATGTCTATCGGTGACTGGGATTGTCCTGCACATGCGTCCGGAAAAAGGGCGGCCCAATTATCCACACCTAGAATAGATATGTAAAGATTTTTTTTAAACCTTTATTCGGCCTGTTTTCTGAATTTGTTTGACTCTTTCAATAGCAAATATATAAACTTGAACTCTTCTGACAGCTGAAAAACCATTCCACTGAAACTCAAAAATGACTTTTTGGTACATCATGACTGTAGGCTAAACTAAACAAACAAATGGTACAGATAATTCAAAATCGGACTATGCATTCTGTCTTTTTTCCAGATTGAAATTGTGTGTTTTAACCCATAGGCCGCTAAATCGCGTCTTGCTGACCTATTGCGGACAGTGTAGATCAAGATCAGACTGCACAGAACGTGCAGTCTGATCTTGGATCTACACTGTCCGATAAGAAGATATTTTTTTCACCAAAAATAACATTGAAATAGGAATATTTGGGTTTTTACTTTCGACTTGGTGTTATATTTAATTCATTTAGCAGTGTAAGCGTTAACCCTTTACCACACAATCCCGACTTTTAATGGCCCTGCGAAAGAAGCCTTTTGAAAACCTTGTGGGAAAAGGAGAAAATGCTGTTAACCAGCATTTTCTCCTTTTCCCACAATGTTTTCTACCCTTTCAGAAACAAATTTCAATTTTTCAATCACATTTATTTTGTCATCTGCAAATGCTTTGAATTTTGACCAGAGTAAAATTTTGTCATTTGGTAAAGAGTTAAGTGCTTACCACAGAATTACCATACACCTACCGGTAAATGTTACAGTAGTCAAAAGTGAAGGCATTTCACAGACAACTTGAATATGGCTGAAATGATGTGATTCTTCTATGAAAGGGTAGAAAACATTGTGAGAAATGGAGAAAATGCAACATTGTTTTACCACACAGGATTGTGTGGTAAAAAGTTTATCAAGATTTAACATACCAGTGTTTTGATCCTTGTTAGTTTTGTAAGTGGCATCCAAGATCAGAAATATTAATATAACTCCAATGAATGCACATATAATTGCATAGTCTAGCCCCCTGCTTCTACATTTTGCCCAACAGGATTGCTTTTCCAAAGGTTTAACAAGAACATCTGTTGCTTTCACCATTCTTGATTATAACTTCTGATATTGTTCAGTTTGTCAAATAACAATTCCCTTTGTACATGAGATAAGAAAAGATATCTTTCAATTTTACTTGAATTATGTTTTCAATGCAAATTTTATTAATTTCCAATTATTATAATTTCCTTTATTTGGAAACACTTGGAATAAGACGCTATACAATGTAGACTAAAACTCTGCTTTCTCTCCAGGTTAACACCCCATTAATGTCTTTAAATTACTTATTTAGTGTGAAGTCAAAATTCTGACCAGTCTAATTGGCAAACTGTTTTATCTCTGTTTGATCTGTATTGATGAGATGGGTCAATACTGCATCACTTTTTGAATTAAATGTACAATTTGTAATTGTCTGAATTGGGGGTGATCAGACAATCAGTCAATATGTCACAAACTTGTAAGTGATAGCTTGAAGCCAAATGTCAGCAGTCAGGAGATAGATAGAAAACCATCACTTGGCCATGTAAACAAAATGGAAGTACAGATATTGTCAGTTGGGAAAAAAAAGCCTTAAATGAACTGCAATTTTAAGGCTGTAGAATCTCCTTATTTAGAATCACACTAGTCTCACAGAAACTGATGCAAACCAGTGTGTGGTTGTGGTAATTTAACCCTTAGAGTACCTTTCACAACTATTGTTGCCTTTGCAGCCAGTTTAGATCAAGATCAGACTGCACAAAAGGTTCAATCTGATCTTTGATCTACACTGTCTGCTGTGCCAAAACACTATAAGTCAAAGGCATATTAGGTTTTCCCTGACCCCCCTGTTTCTTTGAATTTGGACCCCAAATTTTGTGAATCACCTCTAAAATTAACCCTTAAACTGCTAAGAACGACTCTGACCTTTTGCGGACAGGGTAGATCAAGATCAGACGGCACAGAATGTGCAGTCTGATCTTGGATCTACAGTGTCCAATAAGGAGATACCTTTCCTTCAAAATACCTTTGAAATAGAAAAATTTTGGTGTACACTATCGGTTCCAAAGTTTCATTTCTTTTATATAGCAGGATAAGGGTTGATATGTTTGCCTTCTTAACTTCATGTGAAAGTCCAGGGAGAACCTTGAGAGAGGCAACCTTGAAATTTCAATTTGTTTGGTTTTATTTCCAGACTAGGAATGACTCTGGAGTTTATTCATAAATATACTTGGCTTGGGCTTTATTATAAGTACCTTGTGCACAGAAACTGCCATGGACCAATGGTAGTAGTGGATGGGTTTTATGATCCTTGGGAAAATGGCTTATGAAAACTTTTTTTGGGAAAAAAAAAGAAAATGCTTATAACCAGCATTTTGTCATTTTCTCAATTTTTGTTCTACCCTTTATAAGACAAATTCCACCATATAAGCCACTTATCATTTGTCATCTGCAAAATGCTCTCTGTTAACTCTTTGCCAAACGGCAAAATTTTAGACGCAACGCAACCAAGTCCAAAGAATTTGCAGACAACAAAATTAATGTTGTTCTCTGATAGGGTGGAAAACATTGTGGGAAAAGGAGAAAATGCTGGTTACCAGCATTTTTAGCTCACCTGAGCACGAAGTGCTCATGGTGAGCTATTGTGATCGTGCTGTGTCCGTCGTGCGGTGTGCGTCGTCCGTCGTCAACTTTTTACCTTGTGTACGCTCTAGAGGCCACATTTTCAGTCCAATCCTCATGAAACTTGGTCAGAATGTTTGTCTCAATAAAATCTCGTACGAGTTCGAAATTGGGTTATGTGGGGTCAAAAACTAGGTCACTAGGTCAAATCTTAGAAAAACCTTGTGTACGCTCTAGAGGCCACATTTTCAGTCCGATCCTCATGAAACTTGGTCAGAATGTTTGTCTTGATAAAATCTCGGACGAGTTTGAAATTGGGTCATGTGGGGTCAAAAACTAGGTCACTAGGTCAAATCTTAGAAAAACCTTGTGTATGCTCTAGATGCCACATTTTCAGTCAGATACTTGTGAAATTTGGTCAGAATGTTTGTCTTGATAAAATCTCTGACAAATTCGAAATTGGGTCATGTGGGGTCAAAAACTAGGTCACTAGGTCAAATCTTATAAAAACCTTGTGTACGCTCTAGAGGCCACATTTTCAGTCCAATCCTCATGAAACTTGGTCAGAATGTTTGTCTTGATAAAATCTCGGACGAGTTCGAAATTGGGTCATGTGGGGTCAAAAACTAGGTCACTAGGTCAAATCTTAGAAAAACCTTGTGTACGCTCTAGAGGCCACATTTTCAGTCCAGTCCTCATGTAACTAGTCAGAATGTTTGTCTTGATAAAATCTCGGACGAGTTCGAAATTGGGTCATGTGGGGTCAAAAACTAGGTCACTAGATCAAATCTTAGAAAAACCTTGTGTACGCTCTAGATGCCACATTTTCAGTCAGATACTTGTGAAATTTGGTCTGAATGTTTGTCTTGATAAAATCTCAGACGAGTTCGAAATTGGGTCATGTGGGGTCAAAAACTAGGTCACTAGGTCAAATCTTAGAAAAACCTTGTGTGTGCTGTAGAGGCCACATTTTCAGTCAGATACTTGTGAAATTTGGTCAGAATGTTTGTCTTGATAAAATCTTGAACAAGATTGAAATTGGGTTGTGTGGGGTCAAAAACTAGGTCACTAGGTCAAATCTTAGAAAAACCTTTTGTACACTCTAGAGGCCATATTTTCAGTCCAATACTCTTGAAAAATGGTCAGAATGTTTGTCTTGATTATATCTTGAAATAGTACGAAAATGTGCCATGTTGGGTCAAAAACTAGGTCACCAGGTCAAATCTAAGAAAAATGTTGTGTATGCTCTAGAGGCCATATTTTCTGTCCAGTACTCTTGAAAGTTGGTCAGAATGTTTGCTTTGATAATATCTCTGACTAGTTTGAAAATGGGTCATGACGGGTGAAAAACTAGGTCACTAGGTCAAATCTTAGAAAAACCTTGTGTAAGCTCCAGAAGCCACATTTTCTGTCTAATACTCTTGAAAGTTGGTCAGAATGTTTGTCTCGATGATATCTCACTTGCATTTGAAAATGGGTCATGTGGGGTCAAAAACTTGGTCACCTGGTCAAATCTTAGAAAAACCATGTGTACACTGTTGTGGCTACGTTTTTTGTTCAATACTCTTTTAAAGTTGCTCAGAATGTTTGCCTTGGTAATATCTTGGATGAGTTTGAAAATAGGTCATGTTGGGTCAAAATCTAGGTTACTAGGTCAGATCTTAGAAAAACCTTGTGTACGCTGTAGAGGCCACATTTTCAGTCCAATACTCGTGAAATTTGGTAAGAATGTTTGTCCTAATGATATCTTGGACCAGTTTGAAAATGTGTTATGTTGGCTGAAAAACTAGATCACTAGGTGAAATCTTAGAAAAACCTAGTGTATGAATGACTCTCAGAAAGAAGCCTTTTGAAAACACTCTTTGAAAATGAGAAAATGCTAGTATCCAGCATTTTTTCCCTTTTTCACAATGTTTTCTACCCCTTTGAGAGACCAGTCCCATAGCTTGATCCACATATTATTTGTTTTATGCAGAAGGTTCAGACTGATGAGTTTAAAATTTTATTGTTTGGTAATATATATATCTCACAAGACGTTGGAAATTGGTTGTGCTTGGTCAAAAGGCTCAGGTGAGCGACTCCAGGGCCATCCTGGCTCTCTTGTCTCCTTTTCCCACAATGTTTTCAAAGGCCTTCTATTTCAGGGTCGTTAAAAGTCGGGATTGTGTGGTAATGGGTTAACCCTTGTCCTGCTAAATAAGTGAAATGAAACTTTCAAGCCGACAGTAAAAACCCAAGGTCTCTTTTTCAAAGGTATTTTTTGGGGAAAGATATTATCCATATTGGACAGTGTAGATCCAGGATCAGAATGCACGTAATGTGCAGTCTGATCTTGATCTACACTGTTTGCAAAAGGTCAGCAAGTCACGCTTGGCAGCCTATTGGTAATGATGATCTGAGTATTTTGTCATCTGGTAAAAATTTAAGCCAAAGTGTACCAAAGACTGCTGAACCCATCGGGGTACATTCTGATTTTATACCAGTTCATACATATTGCACATTATGGAGACACATTTGATAGGAAGGAAAATATGTTTTTTTACGTAATTTTATATGAAACACCCTAAGGGGAAAGGAACAGTTATTGTAGTGTGTTGCTTGCAGCTGCCTGTTTTCCCACAATGTTTTCAAAAGCTGACAAGTGTCTGGGCATAAAAAGCTGACAACTGTCTGGGCATGAAAAGTAATGGGTTAATGCAAAAAGGATTCAGTTAGACAGGTGATTATGAATGCATGTCACATATTTTACCCTTTATCAAACATTCCCAGTTTTTAACAGCCCTGAGAAAGAAACCTTTTGAAAACATTGTGGGAAAAGGAGAAAATGCTGGTAACCAGCATTTTCTCCTTTTCCCACAATGCTTTCTACCTGGTCAAACATCTTCAGTTTATTTGTACCACTTTCACCTTTGTTGCCTGCAGATGCTTTTGGCTTGAGGTAGTCTAAAGTTCGTTGTTTGGGGAAGGGTTGACGGACATTTATCACATATACATGTTGCCAGTGACAATCATTATGGTTATTCTTCAGAGTATCAAATACAATCATCTAAGAAAAAAAAGCACAAAATTATGAGTAATGTCCTGTGAAAATGGGGTTTAACCCTTTACCGCACAATGCCGCCTTCGAAAGAAGCCTTTTGAAAACATTGTGGGAAAAGGAGAAAATGCTGGTAACCAGCATTTTCTCCTTTTCCCACAATGTTTTCTACCCTATCAATAGAAAACTGCACCATTTGAGCCACATTGAAATTTCGTCTGCAAATGCTTTCAATTTCGACAGGCTAAAGTTTTGTCGTCTAGTAAAGGGTTAATACATGTGCAAAAAGTATTGACACCTTGTCAGCCTGCACAGTCCGCCCAGGCTGAAATGGGTCGAAAAGTCTTCCTATCTGTAAATTTTCTGCATGTCCAAGGACCATTTTATCTCATGATTCAGTCAGTTGTTAGACAAATTATGGATCCATAATTATGTGATGACATGCTTGATTTTATGCATCATGGAGATAAATTAAGCCCCCTTTTGCCAGTGCATCGCTGTGTGTTTAAAATTTTGCAAACAGTTTTTTTACTGGTGTTTTATTCCGCTTTCAATAATATTTCAATCATAATTATCATGCCAACAACTCACTTGTTCAGGCTGAAGATCTGCAGTGCCTTGCACAAGGACACTCCCATGTGACCATTGCTTCAACCAGTAAGGATTTCCTGATCACGAATCCAATGCCTGAACCTCTGAGCCATGGAATTCCACTGAAAACATTCTGACAAATGGAGAAAATGCTTTATGTTTCATGACTGACTTATTCATTGCAATTTCTAATACCAATTTTTTTTTTTTCCACATTCCCTTGTATGTTTTGTAACCACTCAGATTGTTTGGTACATGTAACTATTTACCTCCTAGTAGCTCAGTGGTTAGCGTATCTGACTTGTGACCTGGTGGTTGCGAGTTCGATACCTGTTTGAGGCAAACTTTCTTTCCAGTGATTTTTTGCCTCTCACCTCTGATTCATGTGGGAAAAGTAGTCAGTGACTTGGAAGGAAAGTTGTGTCAGTACTGATGTGAGAAAGCCAGGAAACACATGTGTAGAAGCACTAACCGCCGTGATATGACCTGACCTGTAAGAATGGCGTTAAACTCTGATACGAACAAACAAAAACTCTTAGTGCCAAATAACTCTTTACCATACAACAAATTTTAGATTCATACAAGTCAAAGTGAAAGCATTTGCGGATGACATATCACTTGCAACTCCAATGATTGAATTTGTCTTTGAATGGGTAGAAATTGATTGATTGATTGTTTGGTGTTTAATGCCGTTTTCAACATTATTTCAGTTATGTCACGGTGGCCAGTGCACCTATCCATGTTTTCCTGCAGTTTCTTTTACCAGTACTCCGCACAATATTTTTTCCAAGCCACTGGCTGCTTTTCCACATAACCATCTTCGAAACAATAGTCAAGTTCTGAAGTCCTGAGCACTACCGACTGAGCTATAGGGGCTTGGCTGAAAGGGTAGAAAACATAGTAGGATAAGGAGAAAATGCTGGTGACCTGCACTTTGTCCTTTTCCTGTGATGTTTTCAAAAGTTTTCCTCTGGAATCGTTAAAAATCTAAATCATTTATCTCAAAATCGGACACAAATAACCACAATGTCAAGGCAGAGGTATTTGCAAGAATGTCCTAGCAAAGTAAAACAGTGTAAACCCCAGATTGAACTGCACGCTTTTTTGTGCAGTCTGATCTTGATCTACACTACCTGCAAAGGCAACTTAGGTTGAGAGAGGTGAAGTTGCCGCAGAACCCTGGGGGGGGGGGGGGGGGGGGGGGATGAGGTGGGCGGAGTTTGTAGTGAAAAAAATAGAATAAGTAGAATACACAGGATATATTGCACTCTAGACTTTCACCTCAAGATGACAGGGGTGACAACCATGGATGCACTGTTTTAACCTTTTCATTCATACTGATGACCTTGTACCCTTAGTTTGTCAAATCAACAAATGGGTTCCTATGAGCCAGGACAAAAAGATCCTGAAACTGTAACCTCAGGCCAATTTTTGCCATAATGTTTACAGCTGAGAAGATGGTGTGGATCAAAATTTTGTGCAGTCTTATCTGGATTTACAATGTGCACAAAAAGAGCAGTTGTGGCTATTGCAGCTCAGACTTTGTACTGCATCTGATAGACAACATACTTTTTATGTCGTACTGTAGATAGATTTTTAGCTCACCTGAGCACAAAGTGCTCATGGTGAGCTATTGTGATCGTGCTGTGTCCAGCGTCCGTTGTGCGGTAAGCGTCGTCCATCGTCAACTTCTTACCTTGTGTACGCTCTAAAGGCCACATTTTCAGTCCGATTCTCATGGAACTTGGTCAGAATGTTTGTCTTGATAAAATCTCGTACGAGTGTGAAATTGGGTCATGTGGGGTCAAAAACTAGGTCACTAGGTCAAATCTTAGTGAAACCTTGTGTACGCTCTAGAGGCCACATTTTCTGTCCAATTCTCATGAAACTTGGTCAGAATGTTTGTCTTGATAAAATCTTGGATGAGTTTGAAATTGGGTCATGGGGTCAAAAACTAGGTCACTAGGTCAAATCTTAGTAAAACCTTGTGTACGCTCTAGAGGCCACATTTTCACTCAGATACTTAAGAAATTTGGTCAGAATCTTTGTCTTGATAAAATCTTGGACGAGTTCGAAATTGGATCATGTGGGGTCAAAAACTAGGTCACTAGGTCAAATCTTAGAAAAACCTTGTGTACGCTCTAGAGGCCATATTTTCAGTCAGATACTTGTGAAATTTAGTCAGAATGTTTGTCTTGATAAAATCTCGGAGGAGTTGGAAATTGGGTCATGTGGGGTCAAAAACTAGGTCACTAGGTCAAATCTTAGTGAAACCTTGTGTACGCTCTAGAGGCCACATTTTCTGTCCGATTCTCATGAAACTTGGTCAGAATGTTTGTCTTGATAAAATCTTGGATGAGTTTGAAATTGGGTCATGGGGTCAAAAACTAGGTCACTAGGTCAAATCTTAGTAAAACCTTGTGTACGCTCTAGAGGCCACATTTTCACTCAGATACTTGTGAAACTTGGTCAGAATCTTTGTCTTGATAAAATCTTGGACGAGTTCGAAATTGGATCATGTGGGGTCAAAAACTAGGTCACTAGGTCAAATCTTAGAAAAACCTTGTGTACGCTCTAGAGGCCATATTTTCAGTCAGATACTTGTGAAATTTAGTCAGAATGTTTGTCTTGATAAAATCTCAGAGGAGTTGGAAATTGGGTCATGTGGGGTCAAAAACTAGGTCACTAGGTCAAATCTTAGTAAAATCTCGTGTACGGTCTAGAGGCCACATTTTCAGCCCGATCCTCATGAAACTTGGTCAGAATGTTTGTCTTGATAAAATCTTGTACGAGTTCAAAATTGGGTCATGTGGGGTCAAAAACTAGGTCACAAGATCAAACCTATGAAAAACCTTGTGTGCGCTCTAGAGGCCACATTTTCAGTCAGATACTTGTGAAACTGGGTCAGAATGTTTGTCTTGATAAAATCTCTGACGAGTTTGAAATTGAGTCATGTGGAGTCAAAAACTAGGTCACTAAGTCAAATCTTAGAAAAACCTTGTATGCGCTCTAGAGGCCACATTTTCAGTCAGATACTTGCGAAACTAATACTCTTGAAAAATGGTCAGAATGTTTGTCTTGATTATATCTTGAAATAGTACGAAAATGTGCCATGTTGGGTCAAAAACTAGGTCACCAGGTCAAATCTAAGAAAAACGTTGTGTATGCTCTAGAGGCCATATTTTCTGTCCAGTACTCTTGAAAGTTGGTCAGAATATTTGCCTTGATGATATCTCTGACTACTTTGAAAATAGGTCATGTCGGGTGAAAAACTAGGTCACTAGGTCAAATCTTAGAAAAACCTTGTGTAAGCTCCAGAAGCCACATTTTATGTCTAATACTCTTGAAAGTTGGTCAGAATGTTTGTCTCGATGATATCTCAGAAGAATCTGAAAATGGGTCATGTCGGGTCAAAAACTAGGTCACCTGGTCAAATCTTAGAAAAACCATGTGTACACTGTTGTGGCCATATTTTTTGTCCAATACTCTTTTAAAGTTGCTCAGAATGTTTGCCTTGGTAATATCTTGGATGAGTTCAAAAATAGGTCATGTTGGGTCAAAAACTAGGTCACTAGGTCAGATCTTAGAAAAACCTTGTGTACGCTGTAGAGGCCACATTTTCAGTCCAATACTCTTGAAATTTGGTCAAAATGTTTGTCCTGATGATATCTTGGACCAGTTTGAAAATGTGTCATATTGGCTGAAAAAAACTTTACTAGGTCAAATCTTAGAAAAACCTAGTGTAAAAGTGACTCTCAGAAAGAAACCTTTTGGAACACTGCTGGTAACCAGCACTTTTTCCCTTTTTCACAATCTTTTCTACCCATTTGAGAGACCAATCCCACAGCTTGATCCACATATTATTTGCTTTGTACAAAAGGTTCAAACTTTGATGAGTCTAAAATTTTATTGTTTAGTAATACATATATCTCACAAGATGTTGGAAATCGGTTGTGCTTGGTCAAAAGGCTCAGGTGAGCGACTCCAGGGCCATCATGGCCCTCTTGTTGAATCATTGGAGTAAATCATGAAGTAAATGCTTATGACAAGCAATAGCTCTCATTTTCTCAATGTAAAAAAGATAATATTATTATCCTTTTCTTTTTAATAATATTTTGATTGGTAAGTTTACTATTAACTCTTCACCAATTATTATAGACTTGTCCAATTTGCAGATGACAAATGTGGCTTAAATCATTTTCTGAAATGTTAGAAAACACTGCTGGAAAAGGAGAAAATGATGGTTACCAGCATTTTCTCCTTTTTCTCATACTGTTGTCAAAAAGTTCAACTTCCCAGGGTTGTTTTACCCCCTCCCCATCTACGAAGTAGAGTGGGGTATATTGGTTTCACCATGTCTGTCTGCCTGTCCCTCAGTCCGTCCATCAGTAGATTTTTTCGTTTCCGTGCTCTAACTCATAAACCATTTGACCTATGACCCTGAAACTTTATACAAGTGTTTCTCATGACTCAAGGAGGTGCCCTACTGTTTTAGGGTCACATGGGTCAAAGGTCAAAGTCACTGGTGATTTTTGTTTTGAAAATCACTTCTGTTCTCAGATTGTGCTACTTTAGTGACAAGGTGCTGGTGGGGGGTATTTGTCTGCTTTGAGACAGTTCTAGTTAAAAACTTGGATTGTGTGGTAACGGATTAACAGGAAGTAGTCCAAAAACAGACCATACAATAATGTTTGGAAGGTACCTGAAGTGACAAAAGTTATTAGTCTGGCCTCTTTGTCTTACTGTCTCATTTGTAAAACTTGAAAGGTCAGCATATTCACACAAAGCAATAAATTCTCCTGCTGTCGACATGAAAAATGACTTGAGACAGGTCTTCTCAACATTCAGACTTTATTATCAATTAGCATGTGACTAAATAATGTAACTTTGTACTGAACTTCCGCTTATAATGGACCCACCCTTTGTATGGAAATTTCATTTCATAATTTTTACCCAATCAAATGAAATGTACTATTGACATGTACTGGGATTGCCCATCCAACTAATCGATGGATTGACAGTTCATGTTCTTATCATACTCCCACCCCCACCCCACCTACAAAGTAGCGGGGGCTATACTGGTTTCACCATGTCTGCCCAACCACCCATCCGTCTGTCCATCCATCCATCTGTCCATCCATCAGATAATCTGTCTATGTTTTCCTTTCCATGCTCTAACTCAAAAGCCATTTGACCAAGGACCCGGAAATTATGTATAAGTGTTGCTCATGACCCAAGGAAATGTCCTATACTTTTTGGGTCACATAGGACAAAGGTCAAGATCATAGGTGAACTTGTTTGAAAATAGCTTCCGTGCTCTAACTCAAAAGCTCTAACTCAAAAGCTGTTGTAACTCGAAAGTGTTGCTCATGACCCAAGGAGGTGCCCTATTGTTTTGGGGTCACTTGGGTCAAAGGTCAAGGTCACAGGCGAATTTTGTTTTTAAAATTTCTTCCGTTCTCTAATTGTGCTGATTCATTGACAAGGTGCTGTTGGGGGGTATTTGCCCACTTTCCAACAGTTATAGTCTATCTGTCTGTTTTGCAAAGGCTCATTTTGGTAACATACAGGGCTTGAAACCTGGGAGTTGCTGATTTGAGTTACATGCTCTGCCAAATTCTTTCTATTGACCGATAAACCATTTAACATCGATCTGAAGATTTTTGTGAGAAAGTAGCCAGTTAAATGTGGAAAGAATGTTGTGCAGAGCAATAGGGAAGGAAAATCCTGGAAAGCATGGATAGATGGACTGTTTGGTATGATATTACTGATTTAATGTTGAAAACAGGGTAAAACTAGAAAAAATCATCTAAATTGTGTTTAGTGCAGCTTTGAACATTACAAGTATTAAACCTCAAGCTGCTAAGCGCGACTCACTAACCTTTTGTGGACAGTGCAGATCAAGATCAGACTTCACAGAACATGCAGTCTGATCTTGGATCAACACTGTCTGATAAGGAGATATCGTTCTCCAAAAGATAAGTTTGAAATAACATTATCGAGGTTTTTACTATCATCTTGAAAGTTTTATTAAACCCTTTCCCAAACAAGCCCTGGTTTTCACGTGTCTGCAGTACAAGTCTTTTAAAAAACACTGTGGGAAAAGGAGAAATTACTCGTAACGAGCAATTTCTCCTTTTCCCACAGTGTTTTCTACCCTTTTTGTTAACTTTCTGCCATTTTCATCAAATTTAAAATTGTTGTCTGCAAACTCTTTCAATTTGGACCAGTCCAAAATTTGTCGTTTGGGAAAGGATTAAGGCTGGGGCTTTGCAGCAATACATGCACCACCAGAGGGACTGACAAATCCAATGTCTTCATCACTAGGCTATGGAAGACCCTTGGTCTGCATTTGAACCCTTAGCCTGCTAAGTAAGTTAACCCTTTCCCAAACGACAAATTTTGGACTAGTCCAAATTGAAAGAGTTTGCAGACGACAATTTTAAATTTGATGAAAATGGCAGAAAGTTCTCAAAAAGGGTAGAAAACACTGTGGGAAAAGGAGAAATTGCTTGTTACAAGCAACCTCTCCTTTTCCCGCAGTGCTTTCAAAAGACTTGTACTGCAGACACGTGAAAACCAGGGCTTGTTTGGGAAAGGGTTAAATAAAACTTTCAAGCCAATAGTCTAAACCCGAATAATTTTAGTTCAAACTTTTTTTTTTCTGAGAAAAATATATCCTTATTGGACAGTGTAGATCTGTGCACATTCTGTGCAGTCTGATCTTGATCTACTGTGTCTGCAAAAGGTCAGTGAGTCACGCTTAGCAGCTTAATGGTTAACCATGGTTCTTGTGGAATCCTTTGTCTACAATGTTTTCAGATATATAGACTAGAAAACATCTTTGTTAAGGAAAGGTTTAATTACGTTGTACATAGGAAAATAAATTAACACTGAAACTTCTATATTGGGGAGACTCATTAATATTCCAGTTGGGAATGATTTATCACAATCATGGCTTTCTTCATGGCAAAAATGATATATTTGATTAATGAAACCAGACTGCTGGTTTATAGCCGTCAACCATGTTAATGGTAAACTTACATTTCAGATTACAATGTACTTAATTCTTTACCAAACGACAAAATTTTGTACTTGACCAAACTGAAAGCATTTGCAGGCGACAAAATAAATGTGACTCAAAAACTTTTGCGGAAGGACAGAAAACATGGTGGGAAAAGGAGAAAAGGCCAGTTACCAGCATTTTCTCCTTTTCTCACCATGTTTTCAATAGCCTTCTTTCTTAGGGTTGTTAATAGTCGGGATTGTGTGGTATAGGGTTAACCCAAAGATTGCTTAACTCTTTACCACACAATCACGAGTTTTAACAACCCTTATGTAAACGGCTTTTGAAAACATAGTGGGAAAAGGAGAAAATGCTTGTAACCAGCATTTTCACCTTTTCTCACTATGTCTTCTACCCCACCAAAAACCTATTCCATCCTTTAAGGGCCATGTTTAAATTGTCATCTGCAAATGCTTAGGTATCTGACTCGTGACCTGGTGGTCGCGAGTTTGATACCCGGTTGAGGCAAACTTTCTTTCAGGCGATTTTTCGCCTCTCACCACTGATGCATGTGAGAAAAGTAGTTAGTGGCTTTGGAAAGAAAGTTGTGTCAGTACTGGTGTGAGAAAGCCAGGAAACACATGGGTGTGTCACTGACCGCCATGATATGACCTGAGATGTTAAAACGGCGTTCAACTCCAATACAAACCAATCTAAAATTTTGTCGTTTGGTAAAGAGTTAAATGTTTACTAGATCACAAAAGCTTGGCAATATTGAAAGCATTTTCAGAAGATTGATGATAATGGAGAATCATTGTTTTTTGTCAGAAGCTTTTGTAACCTTTTATTACCTAACAATCGCAAGTTTTCATGACCCGAGAACGAAAGCTTTTGAAAACACTGTGGGAAAAGGAGAAAATGCTGGTTACCAGCATTTTCTCCTTTTTCCACGATGTTTTCAAAAGGCTTCTTCCTCAGTGTCATCAAAAGTCGGGATTGTGTGGTAAAGGTTTAATGATCCATCATCTCATGAACAAAGAGGTTGAATTTCTAACCTGAAAATTAAAACAGTGACAAAGAATAAGTCACCAGGTAGACTGAAAATACAGAATTCATGAAACACAGTGCCAAATAAATTGTGATATTTAGCACAGGAATGGCTGATTGTGAATAATTTCTCTGTAATTCACAATGTTCTCAGAGTGATATGCACTGAAAAAAAAATGCAGCCCATGAGAGAAGTTTATGAATGTATTTTTGCCTTCTTTTAACTCTTAAGTTGTAATTTACTTTTTTAAAAAATCGATAAAACTGACACTGTGCAAACTTGAACAATATATGTCTCTTTTTTTGAATCCATTCAACAAGCCCTTTTTGAAACCTGTACCCAGATAACCCCATGTTTTTTTTACCCAACGGAATTACAAATTTTAAACATTTTTGGAAAATGCTCGTTACACGTATTTTCTCCTGTTTTTACAGTGTTGTCTACCACTCCAAGGAAAAATCGGGTCATTTTAGCAACATCCCATTTTGTATCTTCAAATAATTTCAAAATGGACAAGTCTGCTATTTTGACATCTGGAAAAAGGTTGAGATCTACCAAATATCAGTCAAAGTATTTTGAAAGGAAAAAAAATCGTCAAGTGGAACAGGAGTAATGGTTTGCAACTAGCAATCACACCTTTTCCCACAGTGTTTACTGCTGTTGTCCGTTGCTTTGTGGCATTTAGCAGGCTAAGTAGACCTGTGGCTGTGAGTTTGAATCCTTGCTCAGCCCAAACTCTCCAAGAGTCATTGTTACACAATCGAATAACACTTCCACCATACATTGTTTTGACTCCATTGACTGGATGTGAGAAAGAAGCCAGCCAGTGACTTAGAAAAAGTTTTGTGTATGACACTGGTGATGAAACTCCACAAATACGTGGATAGGTGCACTGGTTGCCATGCCATCTAAAATACTGTCGAAATAGAGCATGAAATACCAAGCAAACAGTGTTTTCAAAATCTGTATTCTGCGATGTTGTAATTAAATAATGTGTTTTTGGAAATGTGTTTGATATTTAATTCTTAGAAATATGTTTGATAATTGACTTTATAAAGCAACAAATATATTAATCATGTCCAAATTGAAAGCATTTGAATGCCACCAGTAGAATATGGCTCAAAGGATGGGATTCATTTCTTCAAGAGTAGAAAACATTGTGGGAAAAGGAGAAAATGCTGGTTACCAGTATTTCCATTTTTTCCTACAATGTTTTCAGAAGCCTTTTATTTTCTGGGGGGTTTCCTTTATATTTGCCATGCTGACCTTACCTTTGTCTCCGATATAACCCCAGTTAGCAGCATCTGAAAAGAAACAGAGAAGAGAAAAATAAAGTTTTAATATGCAAGGGACAATACTGTGACTTACTTAAAAAACAATGTGCAGTCTGATCTTTAACTGTGCACATTCAACCCATTACCACCTGTCCATAGTAAAAGCTCAGATAATAGAATTTGTCTTTGATGGGGTAGAAAACATTGTGGGTAAAAGAAGAAAATGCTGGTTACCAGCATTTTCCCCTTTTCTCGCAGTGTTTTTTTTTTTTTTTTTTTAAAAAAGGCTTTTCCCTCAAGGTTGAAAACTCTTCATTGTGTGGTAAAGGGTAAACAATTTTTGCTGTGGTTTACACAGATCAAATCTAACCAAAAAATCCTTGAAAAACAGGATATTTATCTTTGACTAAAATATCCATTCTTTCCCTTTAACACTTTCCCAAACAAGCCCTGGTTTTCACGTGTCTGCAGTACAAGTCTTTTGAAAACACTGTGGGAAAAGGAGAAATTGCTCGTAACAAGCAGTTTCTCCTTTTCCCACAGTGTTTTCTACCCTTTTTGAGAACTTTCTACCATTTTCATCAAATTTTAAATTGTCGTCTGCAAACTCTTCGAATTTGGACTAGTCCAAAATTTGTTGTTTGGGAAAGGGTTAACACTTTACCAATCAAATCAGGGGATTAATGACCCTGAGAAATAGGCCTTTTGAAAACATTCTGGGAAAAGGCAAAAACGCTGGTTACCAGCATTTTCTCCTTTTCCTACAATGTTTTCAAAGGGCTTTTTTTCAGTATTGTTTAAACTCGGGATTGTGTGGTAAAGGGTTACAATAGAATAGGTTTCCTTACAGTGCATACAACTGTGGAAGCATGTAACATAGGAGGTTGGCAATTTATATAAATATTTGAAAAGGAATACAACAAATGAGATTATTGCAAGGAAAATTCAAATTTTATGAGAGATCGGAGACTATTTTTGGCTGAAATCTCCAAATCCCCTTACCAAAGTCTAAGAGTATGACTATTATAGCCACAATCCACGTAAATAAATTCAAAGCCATGCTCTGGCAAAAAGGGGGCTTAATGCATCTCTATGATGCATTATACCATGCAACTCATCACATAATTATGGATCCATAATAGCAACTTTTTTTTAACAGTTGACTAAATCATGTGGTAGACTGGTCCTTAGACATATAGAAAATTGACCAATAGCGAAAAGTTTCGTCCTAGGTAATCTGCGCAGGCTGACCTGGGTCTATTATTTCCCAGATGCTATAAACCCCCTTGTCACAGAGCATAGCTCAATTATTATTACATAACTTGGGTTGGTCTCTGTTACCCTCTCACGCACAACTGACTTTTTATCAAAACGGAAGGAGCCCCAGTCAGATATGGATAGTTACACTCTGGGACCCACCATGATCCATCTGTTAAAAGCATTATGGAGCCCCAAAAAGTTGGTATATTATCGATTGTGGTATTTATCCCTTTACCACACAATCCCGACTTTTAACGACCCTGAGAAGGAAGCCTTTTGAAAACATTGTGGGAAAAGGAGAAAATGCTGGTAACCAGCATTTTCTCCTTTTCCCACAATGTTTTCTACCCTTCCCAAAACAGATTTCAATTTTTCTGTCACATTTATTTTGTCGTCTGCAAATGCTTTCAATTTGGACAAGTCTGAAATTTTGTCGTTTGGTAAAGAGTTAAAGTGACTTGGAATTGAGACTTTGTTTCAGCAAGTTTTAAAAAAAACAGATAACCTACATTACAGCTTGCAACAGCTACCTTTAACCCTATGACAAATAGTATGAAATAAATGTACCATTTTGGCCTTAAGAAGAAAGGACCTAAGCATTACAAATTCAACATTATGTTTGAAAGGTCATTTTACAAAATATCAGACTGTGGAGATCTCAAATCAGACTCTGTCATCTGTTTAGTGTGACTTTGATCTTTGATCTACACTTGTGGCAAAAAATAACTTAAGTCGTGACTTATATTCACAAAAACTCATGATGCAATGTAAAGGTTGTAGGTTAATAGTCTGTGTAATGCACTTTCTGGAGGTGGAATACTAAGGACTTAAAGTCTGGTCTAAATGATAAGTCAAAATCATATTCTAATTACTCTGATCCTGCTAAATAACTGAAATGAAACTTTCAAGCCAGTGGTAAAAACCAAAACATCGGTATTTCAAAGTTTTGGGGGTTGGGGAAATACCTCTTCATCGGACAGTGTAGATCCAAGATCAGACTGTACCTTCTGTGCAGTCTGATGTTGATCTACACTGGCCGCAAAAGGTCTGTGAGTCGCGCTTAGCAGCCTTAAGGTTAAACATTCAACAGATTTTCATATTGAAATGGTGTATAATATTGCATGCAACACACGAAAAGGGGGCCTTTGGACATATGCGTAAAAGTGTGTCATTCCAGATGAGCCTGTGCAGTCTGTCACTAATCCGAGACGACACTTCCCGTTTTTGTGCGATTTTCTGTTCATGAAAGTCTACTGTATGAAAAAATCTTATGTAGTCGTAAAGTGCTGTCTTGGATTAGCTTATGTCATGGCCCTGTGTCTGTTGTGCATCTGTGTGTTCGTCAACTTTTATTTCAAACATCTTCTCTGAAACTACCCATCCAATTTAGACCAAACTTCACAGAGATGATCCTGCTATGGTCTTCAGAATTTTTTTTTTTTATTTGATTCCAGCAAAAACTAGTTGCCATGGTAACAAAACTGAAAAATATAGGAAATCTTTGAAAATCATCTTGACCGAAACCATAGGGCATAGAGCTACCAAATTTTACACATAGCTTCATCTTATGGACCTTTACTAATTTTGTTAAGATTATAGCCCTGGGGCAAAAAGTGGCCTCACCTTGGGGTCACAAGTTTTACACAGGTTTATATAGTGAAAACTGTAAAAACCTTCTGGTTCTAAACTATATGGCTTAGGGCTACGAAAATTCACTTGTATCTTCATCTAGTGGTCCTCAACTAATTTTAGCCCTGGGGCCAAAATTGGCCCTGCCTCTCCCAGGGGTCACAAGTTTTACATGGGGTTATTTAGTGAAAACTTCAAAAAATCTTCTGGTATGTAGCTTCAACTAATGGACCTCCACTAAGATTTTTCAAATTTAAGCCCTGGGGTCAAAATTTGCCTTGTCCAGTGGGTCACAAGTTTTGCATGGGTTTTTACAGTGAAAACTTTAAAAATCTTCTTGTTCCTAACCATAAATCCTAGGGCAACCAATTTTGGCATATACCTTCATCTCATGCATCACTGCTGAGTTTGTTAAATATTTAGCCTTTGAATAGAAATAGCTGTCATGTTTTATTGAGGAAACTTTGAAAATCTCCTTGCATATAACCATATGGCCTCAACCTGTATTATTTGGTATGTGGCTGTATGTTGTTGACCTCTACCAGGATTCAAGTACTTATAGCTCAAATTATAGGTAAAAAATAGACTCACCCTAGGGTCACAAATTTCAAATGGGCTTTTATAGATAAAACTTTGTGAGTCTTTTTGTTCGAAACCATTTGGTCTAGAATTGTAATGTTTGGTATGTATGGTTTGTATGTATTAGCCAGTGGAGTGATACAGGGCCATCATGGCCTTCTTGTTATTCCTTTCTTGATGGGTAACAATGACTTGGTAAACAAGGTACATGTATGTTTGGTTTGAAATGGAATTAAATTACCATTATGCTTTGCCAACAAAGTATAAGAGCATAAAATACCGGCAGTCTATACTCAATGTATTTCATACTGAGAGAGAAACATGAAATTGTGTCTGGCCTAATTAACAAATCACAATACATGTAATCTAGAAATGTTAGAAGAAAACCATACAAGCAAATGACATGTATTATTTTACAATAAACTTGTCATACATTTCCTTTGAGCAAAAAGTTCTAAATGCACTTAAAGCAGAATTTCTTCAATGTTAAATTAGTGGGGTTTTTTATCTTGATTTTCTGAAATGTAAATTTTGTTGCAAGTTTCCTAGTCAAAATTCCAGCATTTGTCACTTTATTTTCAAACCAGATATATTTCAGTCATAAACCAAAATCCTGACAGCTGTGTGAGTTTATTATATGTTTTATTCATTGTTAGATTTTCTCCTTACCCAGATGACATCCACTATGGGTTAAGAAGTAATTGTGAATACTATAAAGTTATTCCTTCTGACTTCTTAACCCTTTCCCAAACAAGCCCTGGTTTTCATGTGTCTGCGGTACAAGTCTTTTGAAAACACTGTGGGAAAAGGAGAAATTGCTCGTAACGAGCAATTTCTCCTTTTCCCACAGTGTTTTCTACCCTTTTTGATAACATTCTGCCATTTTCATCAAATTTAAAATTGTCGTCTGCAAACTCTTTTAATTTGGACCAGTCCAAAATTTGTCATTTGGGAAAGGGTTAAGAGGCACAAGGATTAAATGGGTGAATGATCCAAGTTCAAACCAACATTATATTGTAATTTGATATAATTTGGTCACCCAAACCAAAACATGATCTTAGTTCAAAATAACTCATTTGAGAATGATAAGCAATAATAAGCAATTTTTGTGTGTGTGTGTGTGTGTGTGGGGGGGGGGGGGGGTCCCACTGGTCTGCCACCGCGATGTAACAGAAATAATGTTGAAAATGGCATTAAACACCATACAATCAATCAATCAGTTCCCACTGGTCCCGTGCATTTTAATTGTAATGCTTTTTTGATGAATTGTAAATATTGGCTGCAAAAAAATCAGTTTTTTTTTTTCAAGGCTGTATTTTACCTAGCTCCAACAACCTTTTGTGTGACAGCTCATAATTTGACAAATCGGTTAAAAGATTTATAGTTTATACACCCTGCCTAATTAGCATTCAATAAAATAATCAATTAGTTGCATATGATATACCTATTTCGATATCTATCAAATACCCGTATTTTTTAACTATAGTGTAGTCACATGATATCAGTATGTGGATCTGCAAACTATTTGTCTTGAGCTGATGGACGATAGCCATTGAAAACAATTGGAGGGAAAAGGAGTTATAGCTTTTCAACAAACTGTAGAGCTTATTTGCCCTCAATATTTTCTAAAGCTCCAAACTGCAGGGCCTTAAAAAACTGAAGCTTGAAAAGTTTAATGGGCCAACTCAGTATTCACTGAATTATTAGAGTGGAACAAAATTTAACCCTTTACCACACAATCCCAAGTTTAATGACATTGACAAAAGTAGATTTTGAAAACATTCTGGGAAAAGAAGAAATTGCTGGCACCCCTTTTTCAACACAATAACAACAATAGTTGCCTTTGTGGTCAATGTAGATCAAGATCAGACTGTACAAAACATGCAGTGTGATCTGCGATCTACAATGTCCATTTTGCTGAGATTCTGGGCAGAAGCAACTCTGAAATTACTGTTATACTGGTTTTATTCCTAGACTTAAGATGACTTGGTTTTATTTAGTGCTCTAAGGTTTACCATGTTCGGTATTAACTCTTTACCAAACGACAAAATTTTAGACTGGTCAAAATCGAAAGCATAAATTTTGCAGATGATAAAATAAATGTGACAGAAAAAATGAAATGTGTTTTCGGAAGGGTAGAAAACATTGTGGGAAAAGGAGAAAATGCTGGTTACCAGCATTTTCTCCTTTTCCCACAATGTTTTCAAAAGGCTTCTTTCTCAGGGTTGTTAAAAGGTAAAGGGGTAAAGTGGTTTTGCCCACTTCTCAGACAAAGTACATAATAATAATATTAAAGATTACTGTTTTAACTCTTTCACTACTAACTCAAGAAATTCCACTTTTTTTCCAGGTCTAAAAGAAGATTCCCACTGCTGTTGAAGCTGAATTGCATCATAGTGTAGCATAGCCTAGTGGATGGTGTAGATCAAAGATCAGAGTGCATGTTCTGTGCAGTCTGATCTTGATCTACATCATCCGAAAAAGCCACTCAAGTCGTCATTAGTAGTGAAAGAGTTAATGACCTAGCTTATTTTTTTGAGATTGAATTTTTATGATATTGAAGAAATGTAGGACATACAGGTGGCAATACAGGTGACAATGATTTTCACAATAGTAGAACTTTTTAAACCCAAAATAGGCTGCTAAGCATGACTCACTGACCTTTTGCAGACAATGTAGATTAAGATCAGACTGCACAGATCATGCAGTTTGATCTTGGATCTACACTGTCTGATAAGGAGATATTTCCCCAACCCCCATAACTTTGAAATACCGACAGGTTGGTTTTTACCATCAGCTTGAAAGTTGAATTTATTTAGCAGGACAAGGGTGAAGCCTCAGAAAGGAGAAATAGAAGAGTCCTGAAGAGTTATGCAAAATTACTGTGTAAAAATACTTTAGGCAAAGGAGAAATCTCTTGTACTTACATTGCAATTTTTTTTACCTTTCATTCCATGGTATTTTATGAAAAGGTGTCTTTCAAAGGCCATAAATTTTAATGCGTATTTGAAAATGGAAAATAAGGTAAAAGCTTTCAAACAAATTTGCCGTAAATGATAGAAAACATCCTTTTAAAGATACATCTTTACTCATTTTCAGCCAGTTTTTAACCCATTTCATCTTTGTTTTATGAAACTATGATCATTCTTGTATCTTCATGCCAAATGTTGCCCCTGACGGCTGCAAGGTCGCAATGTCAGATTACGACGGATAGAAAATGCATTACATTTTTCGGAGGCCTTCAAAGAAATCACTGTTGTGACGTTTCCATTTTTAAATGAGGACACATCCCTTGAGTTTCTCTATCCCTTGCACCAAATATATTGATAAATTATCTATCTTTACACAGCTGATCAAATTCTGAGCCATTCTACACACTTTCAAGTTTTAATAGTGTTTTTACTCTATGGCTGTAAGGATGCATCTTTAACCCTTGTAGCACCGATCCTGGATTTAATTGCTTTTACAGAGAGTCCAGATAAAGATCAGGCTGCATAGAAGGTGTAGTCTGATCTTGGATCTACATTGTCTGCAACTTTGCCAGTTATTCCAACAAAAAGAGCTTTGAAATTACAATATCTGCATCCATACTATTTCCTCAGACTGTCTATTTCTTTTTTAGCAGTGTAAAGGGTTAACCCTTTCCCAAACAAGCCCTGGTTTTCATGTGTCTGCAGTACAAGTCTTTTGAAAACACTGTGGGAAAAGGAGAAATTGCTCGTAACGAGCAATTTCTCCTTTTCCCACAGTGTTTTCTACCCGTTTTGAGACCTTTCCGCCATTTTCATCAAATTCAAAATTGTCGTCTGCAAACTCTTTCAATTTGGACCAGTCCAAAATTTGTCGTTTGGGAAAGGGTTAACCCTTTAACCCTTATCCTGTTATATAAAAGAAATGAAAATTTAAAACCAATGGTATAAACCCAAATTTTCCTATTTGGAAGGGTTATTTGGAGGAAAGATATCTCCTTTTTGGACAGTGTAGATCCAAGATCAGACTGCACAGAATGTGCAGTCCTATCTTCATCTACACTGTCTGCAATAAGGTCAACGAGTAGTGCTTAGCGGCCTAAGGGTTAAGCACCTTTCACAACTATAGATGCCATTGTGGCCAGTGTAAACCAAGATCAGACTGCACAAAATATGCAGTCTCATCTTTGATCCACTCCGTTCCCTTTGCTGTAACTCCATAGATGAAAGCACTCTTGAAACTGCACTTAATTGGGTTGTATTTCTAGATTAAAATATCAGTTGGGTTTATGCAGTGCTCTGGGGGTTAAAATAGAGATAATTTACATAGATAATTTATTATTTAACTCTTTACCAAACAATTCCAGGTTTTCACGACCCTGGGAAAAAAGCTTTTGAAAACATTGTGGGGAAAGGAGGAAATGCTGGTAACCTTTTTCCACTATGTTTTCTTCACTATCAGAGAGCTTAAGTTCACTTGTACGAATTCTGAATTTATTGTCTGCAGATGTTTTGAATTTGAAAGAGTCTAAAATTTTGTGGTGTGGGAAAGAGTGAATACATGAATACGTTGAAAGAATATTTGTTGAGTTAGAAACATTTTCAAATTATGAGCTACCTAAGGCCAAAATGCCATCAACAGAGAGGACATGTTATCTGCATTTACGCTCATTGGATATGTCGACTGTATATTGATATGATTATGCTATCTCTGTCCTCATAAATCTGTAGTCACTGCTAAGTGTGACTTTTTTTACTCAAAGCTTTTGGGGACATTTCATTTTAGATTGGACCGCAAGGAATGTGCAATCTGATCTGTGATCTACAATGTAATCTATTTTCTCGAAATATCCTGGTTTGAAACTGCAATACTTACCTTTTTTTTGCTGATTATAAAGGGTTCGTTACCATAACTGCAAGGAGGAGATTCCTTTTATCCATCACCTAATGCTTTGTAAATTTTAGACTTGGTCAAACCCAAACAATTCGCAGACTGCAACAGTTTCTCAAATGTGACTCAGTTGAGAGGATTTTCCTTTGAATGGGTAGAAAACACTGCGGCAAAAGAAGAAAATGCTGGTTCCCAGCATTTTCTTCTTTTCCCACAATGTTTTCAAAAGCCTTCCTCAGCAGAGTCACGAAATCGGGGGGATTGTTTGGTAAAGGCTAAACAGACTTCTTTAACTCTTTACCACACAAAAAAAGATGTAGATTTGTCCATATTGAAAGTACTTGCAGATGACAATTTAAATACGGCTCAAAAACGGAATTTACCCTTGATAGGTTAGAAAACACTTGTGGGAAAAGGAGAAAATGCTGGTTACCAGCATTTTCTCCTTTTCCCACTATGTTTTCAAACGGCTTATTCCTCAGGGCCGTCATTGTGTGGTAAAGGTTTAAAGACTGTCCAATAATTAATGAACACCTTGGAGATTTTGCCTGTATTCAGCTTTATTTTGTAATATACTACAGATGCTTTCAAAGTGGACAGGGTCCGAATTCACCAACCATTCTTGAGAACACTCTCAATCTTATTCTTCAGAATCTTCTAGATTTTAAAGTAACTCAACTTATGTGGTTTAGCCAATCTGATGTTGTGTTACTTTCAAGTATAGAAAATATTGGAGAATAAGACTTAGGAATTTTCTTAAGAATGGCTGGTGAACAAAGGCCTTGGTCTTACAATTTTGTCACCTGGTTAATGTTTAACCTGACAACACAACTTTTAACTTTTTCCTATTCAAAGCATTTGCAGAGAACAAGTAAGATAAATTGTGACTCAGATGATGAAATCAGTTCATAAAAGGTAAGAAAATATCGTGAGAAAAGTAGAAAAGGCTGTTTACCAGCATTTTCTCCATTTCAGACAATGTTTTGAAAAATCTCCTAGCAGTGGGATTGTTTAGTAAAAGGTGAAAGAATTGATGGGATTTTGATGGAAGTACAGCACTATTAAGCATACTGATTTATGGTTCACCCATAGAATTTTAATCCTTTCTTGGAGAAACTGGTTTTCTTTTCAATATTAATATTCAATAAAATTTGATGTGAGGATCATAACCCTTGAAGTGCCGTTCATGACTATAGTTGCCTTTGCGGCCAGTGTAGATCAAGATCAGACTGCACAAAATGGACAGCATGATGTTTAATCTACACTGTCCACTTTGCAGAAACTTTTTAGACAAAAAAAACAACCACGAAACTGCAATTATTAGGTCGTATTTCTGGGATCAAAATGTCCGATAGGTTTTTTCGGCACTCTATTTAGGGTTAAAACCATCTTAAGAATTTATTATTGCCTACTTTTTGAGGAGTCTTTAACCCTTTACTGCACAGTGCTGACTTTTATCGACCTGGGAAAGCAACCTTTTGAAAATATTGTGGGAAAAGGAGAAAATACTGGTAACAGGCATTTTCTCCTTTCCAGCAATGTTTTCTACCCTATCAAAGAAAAATTACACCATTTTAGCCACATTGAAATTGTCGTCTGCAAATGCTTTTAACCCTTTCCCAAACGATGAATTTTAGACTGGTCCAAATTGAAAGAGTTTGCAGACGACAATTTTAAATTTGATGAAAATGACAGAAAGTTCTCCAAAAGGGTAGAAAACACTGTGGGAAAAGGAGAAATTGCTCGTTACGAGAAATTTCTCCTTTTCCCACAGTGTTTTCAAAAGACTTGTACTGCCGACACGTGAAAACCAGGGCTTGTTTGGGAAAGGGTTAATTTAGACAAGGCTAAAATTTTGTCATATTGTGAAGGGTTAACTCTCTACCAAATAAAACCTTTTTTAACCCTTTCCCAAACAAGCCCTGGTTTTCACGTGTCTGCAGTACAGGTCTTTTGAAAACACTGTGGGAAAAGGAGAAATTGCTCGTAACGAGCAATTTCCCCTTTTCCCACAGTGTTTTCTACCCTTTTTGAGACATTTCTGGCATTTTCCTCAAATTTTAAATTGTCGTCTGCAAATTGTTTCAATTTGGACCAGTCCAAAATTTGTCATTTGGGAAAGGGTTAAACTTGCCTACTATTGAAAGCATTTGCAAATTACAATGAAATGTGACTCATACTATGCATTTTCATCAGTCTTGCAAAGCCTACAGGTTAAAGATCATTGTAACCAAAGGGGATCATTAAATAGGACAGGGTTTACACAATGAGGTTCAATATTCCCCAACCCTGAAAGCACTGAGCATAGCTTTGAATAATGTTGCAAAATGTAGATTGAGATCAGACTGCAAGTCAGATTTTTGATCATGACTGTCCCACATAGATCTATTTATTAGATGTTTTGACCAAAACAGCCTGAAAATTTCAACTTTAAAGTTTATTTTGGCAACCAGACTTTTTATTTTTTTGCAAAAAAAGAATTATTAGAAACACCAAACAGTGGATAAAGAATAGATCCAAGCTCAGTGTCACAGTTGGTAGCGTACAGGACTTGAGAACAGGAGGTCGCTGGTTCGATCCCCGGCTTAGCCAATTTCTTTCCGAGGATTGATGATAGTCACTGTGACAGGATTCATTCCTCTCTCACCGCTGACCATTGCTTCGACGATGGTTATGTGGGAAAGCAGCCAGTGGCTTGGAAAGAATATTGTGCGGAGTACTGGTAAAAGAAACTCCAGGAAAGCATGCATAGGTGCACTGGCCACGGTGATATAACTGAAATAATGTTGAAAACGGCGTTAAACACCATACAATCAATCAATCAACCAAGCTCACTCCTAACATTGTCTGATGTGATGAAGAAACATTGAGAAAAATTCAGGGAAAAACCACAACATTTTGGCTTATGACAATTAATCACTTATCCTTAGGTTGTTAAGGATGTTTGTTGATTTCCCCTGATTACTGCATGATAAATTGCTTTTCATTGACAGTTTTGTTTTTAAACCTTTGCCAGATAACAAAGTTTTTGACTCATCTGTATGAACCCTTACAGCGCCTTTCACTACTATAGTTGCCTTGGCAGCCAGTGTAGATTAAGATCAGACTGCACAGAACATGCAGTCTGATCTTTGATCTACACTATCCACTTAGCTTAGACACTACAGACAAAAGCAAACATCAGATAGCAATTATTTGGGTCTTGTTTCTAGACGGAATATGTCCCCTTGGGTTTATCAAGGACTCTAAGGGTTAAAAGCACTTATGGGATATGTATGTGACAGGACAGAAATATTGTTGGAAATATTGCACTGGTCAACAGCATTTTCTCCCTTTTCCACAATATTCTCAAGAGCCTTCTTTATCAGGGTCATTAAATCTCGGAATTGATATATCTGTCATTTATGAAGATATTTATTCTAAACCAGTTGTTCAATATCAAGAGGGTAACTCAAACCAGAAAGGCAGATAACCCTGAAAGTATTTTTGATGCAGTTATGTCCCTTTATAGACTAAGAATTTTCACTAAAAAAGTAAAGTTCTGCAGAGGAACTTTGGCACCTGTGTGCAGTGCACTTATTTGTTAACCCTTTTAAAGACTATAGTTGCCTTTGCGGCCAGTGTAGATCAAGATCAGAGTGCATAAAACATGCAGCACGATCTTTGATCTGCACTGTCTGCTTTGCTGAGACACTGTAGACAAAAGCAACCATGAAATTGCAATTCTTTGGGTCTTATTTCTAGGATGAAAATGTCTGATAGGTTTATTTTGCGCTCTAAGGGTTAGCACAGTGACAATAGGTACGAGTAAAAAGGAGAGTATCCCCTTTTCTTTTGAGTGTGCAATACTTTGAATACCTTGGTAAGTTCAAAGTATGTTCCAATGAAATTAAGCATAGCAGTACCATTAGTTTTTAGGCAAGCATTGTGTGTATTCATGCTTTCAATAATTTGAATGTTTGCTCTTGTGATATTGTTCAGAGCTCAATTTTTTAAGGTTAAACTATATATACATGAGCCATGCTCTGTGAAAAGGGGGCTTAATGCATAGATGCAAAAACTATTGATTCATGTCAGCCTGTGCAGTCCAAGCAGGCTGACATGGATCCAAACTTTTTGTTATTTGTAAATTTTGTGCGTGTCCAAGGACTATTCTACCTCGTGATTTGGTCAATTGTCAGACCAACTAAATCTTACAGATCTATAATTGTTTGATGACTTGCTTTGTATAATGTATCATGGAGATACATTATACCCCCTTTTGCCAGAGCATTGCTCATGTGTTATTATATACTTGACTCTGAGGACACTTTAACCCTTTCCCAAACGATGAATTTTAGACTGGTCCAAATTGAAAGAGTTTGCAGACGACAATTTTAAATTTGATGAAAATGACAGAAAGTTCTCCAAAAGGGTAGAAAACACTGTGAGAAAAGGAGAAATTGCTCGTTACGAGCAATTTCTCCTTTTCCCACAGTGTTTTCAAAAGACTTGTACTGCAGACACGTGAAAACCAGGGCTTGTTTGGGAAAGGGTTAACAATTTATCATTTAACTTTGCTATTTCTATCTTCCTCTACATATTTTCAATTTTGGATTATCAAAAAAAAAAGCATAACAAAAAAGATTTGATCAAATTCATGTAAATGGGGTTAAAAGCTTATTTCGATAGTATTCAGTTTATTCAAGTTCTTGTTTCAAAAAAAATTATAGTGTAATATGTATAATGTTTACAAAATAATTTGTCTTCAGTCAAAGGAAAAATGTTTTCTTCAGTCAAAAAAACTCTGATTGAGGGTATTTTCACTCTAAGACCTTTTCTTAAAAAAAAAAATCATATTTTCCAGTTGAGTTGTAGTCATATCTAATGATAAAATTTGTAAACCGTGAGTCATTTTGTTGTATTACTTGGGTTTTAGTTAACATTAGAAAACATTAGGACAGCTCAAGGAAATCGAGATTAATTGATAAACATGTACATGTGTGTAAGATAGTATTATCAGCATGTTTGTCCAGATTAGAAAGGGAAGGTTTGAGAACTTTGGGAGGAAAAAAATGTTATCATATTCCCAGTGCATCATGTAGTCATCTTAACACTATTAAATTGTGTAAAACAGGTGAAAAAAAATTATTCTCCATTAACCCTTTCCCAAACAAGCCCTGGTTTTCACGTGTCTGCAGTACAAGTCTTTTGAAAACATTGTGGGAAAAGGAGAAATTGCTCGTAACGAGCAATTTCTCCTTTTCCCACAGTGTTTTCTACCCTTTTTGAGACCTTTCTGCCATTTTCATCAAATTTAAAACTGTCGTCTGCAAACTCTTTCAATATGGACCTGTCCAAACTTTGTCGTTTGGGAAAGGGTTAATACTCAATTAAAACAATATAAGTATTAAAACCTTACAATTTTTATATACTGTATTACATAGAGAAAACTAAATCTCTTTCCGAATTACAAACTTCCACAAATAATGCATGTCCACCAATCAGCTAAAAAGCTGTTATTTACATGTATTTCTAAGTCAGTAAAATACCAGAATGTTTATCATTTATCTAAAGAAAAAAGGGTATCAAATATAGATATATATTAAATCATTGATAATTCATTAGATATATTATAAATACAAGCACTAAAGATATAAATCATAAATGAAATACCTGAAAGAGCTGTCAGGCAAAAAACAGAGAAAACTCCCAGAAGCAGTGAAGAATCCATGATTTCTAGATCGTCTGTCCTTGCCGTGTTCAAAGACACAGTGCACAGGTAAACCAATGTGACAGATATAAGCGGAACTTGGCTCTTACTGCTTGTTATTATAGGGGAGGTAAAACCACCTAGCAAATTAACCCTTTACATCTTATCCATGCAATTCAATGCAATTGCTGTGTCAAAGTCAAATTGAAAACATTAATGGTGAAAATGACATACTTGGTCATTCTGAGTAATTCTTCATCAGTCAAATTGTTTTGTCAGCTTTTTGCACAACTGACTTATATGTTTGTGCAATATGTTGATTAAGATTTTGGAATGACAGTCTGCAAAGTAATAGATTAACCATTTACCACATAATGCCAGGTTTTCACGACGCTGGGAAATAAGGCTTTTTAAAACATTATGGGGAAAGGAGAAAATGCTGGTTATCAGCATTATCTCCTTTTCCCACAATGTTTTCTGCTCTATCAGAGAGCTTAAGCTCATTTGTACCTAAGTTAAATTTGTCATCTGCAAATGCTTTGAAATTGGACTAGTCTAAAATTTTGTTATGTGGTAAAGAATTAAATGGTTTAAAGCATTTGTGTTATCTCTGATCAACTTTTTTTTACCCTTTGTATAAATACCCCTCGAAATTATTACCATATCATACTTTTGTCCTATGAAAGAGACATTTTAGATGTTCATGTATGTTTGTTTATTTCTAGGACCTTAACCCTGTAACAACAGAGAAAATCTTGGATTTGGCAAAATTAACCCTTTACCACACAATCCCAAGTTTTAACAACCCCTGAATAAATACCGTTTGAGAACATTGTGGGGAAAGGAGAAAATGCTGGTAACCAGCATTTTCTCCTTTTCCCACAATGTTTTCTACCATATCAAAAACAAATTTGATCACTTGGGTAACCTTGAACTCTTTACCACACGGTCCCGGCTTTTAACGACCCTGAAGAAACAAGCCTTTGAAAACATTGTGGGAAAAGGAGAAAATGCTGGTAACCAGCATTTTCTCCTTTTCTCACAATGTTTTCTACCCTTTCCAAAACAAATTTCAATTTTTCAGTCACATATATTTTTGTCGTCTGCAAATGCTTTCAATTTGGACTAGTCTAGAAATTTGTCATTTTGTAAAGAGTTAATTTTGTCTTCTGCAAATGCTTTAAATTAGGACCAGTCTAAAATTTTGTCATTTGGTAGAGTTAAAAGGATTTGCAAATGAAAAATTAAAGGTGTCTCAAAGGATGCCTTTTACCCAGTACAACTTCACAAAATTTCAAGGCAGATCCAAATTGAAAGCATTTATTGATGACAAATTAGATTTGGCTCAAATAATTGAATTTGTCTTTGACAGAGAAGAAAACGACAAAATGCTAGTAACCGGCATTTTCTTCTTTTCCCAAAATGTTTTCCAAAGCTGTCTTTCTCATTGGTAGTTAAACTTGGGATAGTATGGTAAAGGGTTAAACAGATAAAAAGCATTGTGAGAAAAGAAGAAAAAACTGGTAACCAGCATTTTCTACTTTTCTCACAGTGCTTTCAAAATCATTTTTCCTCAGGGTTTTTGGAAAACAGGGATTGTTTTGCCATGGGTAAACTGGAAATTCAGGCAAAACTAGACCAGGGTCTTTATTCACCACTTATTCTTTATTTCATTTGTACATGTCATTCTAGATTTAGAGAGTAACACAACTTCTGATTGGCTGAACCATTTTGTGTAGCTAATCAGAAGTTGTGTTATTTCCAAATTTAGATTTGGTTTGTACAACAGAATAATGAAATAGACATCCTTCCTCACTGAAGTTTTCCTGCATATCCCAATATATTGAATGCAGTAGATAAAGGTCAGACTGCACATTTTGTACCCATTTTATGCAGTCTGACCTTGATCTAAACTGTCTTGAATGGCACCAGGGATTTTATATACACAATATATATGATCCCTGATGGCACTAAAATATAATGTCAATGACCTTGCTAGCCATGAGTTACTGTGAGATTAAGGAATGAAGATGTTTAACATCTACCTTTACTAAGATGCATGTAGGTAAACTTCACATTTCTACATGTTGGCAGTAAAATCAAGGACAATTAACCCTTTACCATACAGTCCTGTAATTTATGACCGCCATATTTTCAAAGTATTTTGGGAAAAGGAGAAAATACTGTTAACTAGAATTATCTCCTTTTCCCACACTGTTTTCTACCCTTCAAATAAAAATCCTATCATTTGAGCCATATTTGATTTATTATCAGCACATGCTGTCAGTATGGAGATGTCCAAAATTTTGTCTGGCATGTTGTAATCAAAGGACTGAGAGCACTGAAAGTGGTTCATGCACTGAAATTAATTTGACTGTAACTGTACAATCTGTTTCAAACAGACAGTTTTATATATTTCATTGAAAAAAAAAAAAAATGATGAGCAGCAGAGTAGAAAAAAAACAAGTGTTTTATCCATTTAGTCATGCATTTTACTCAGATTGTAGTCAAAAGGTTTTGAAAATACTTTTGAAAACTGAGAACAACTTCAAATCAGCATTCTAGGTGTCAAGGCTAAGCAAACTATCATGGTTTGATTTCCATTATCCTTCTAACTGTCTCTGCATCCATTCTGTGCATTATGTCAATGTGACAAATTAATTTTAAGGACCTTCCCTTTTTGAAACATTGTTATTAATTAATAGACCAAACTGCATAAAAATGTTCCATGGCCCTTATTAGAATTTTTTCAAGGAATTAAATTCCTAAAATATCTCTAGCAACTGAACCTGTAGACCTAAAAAATTGCAGAAAAAAATCCTCTGTGTTGAAAACGGCATGCTAAATTTCCTAAAGCTGTTTGGTTGAAGGACTCCCATGTGGATCTTTTTCATATATCTTGACAGAATCTTGATGCCTCAAAAACAAAGCTGTTGTGGGCATCATGGCATATTTTTCCTCTAGCATACAATGAAAAGTATCCAATCAGAAGCATTGCACCAGAATTAATGAAAAGTTGACACATATGATCCTATATCCTATACCAGACAATCCCTTCTTTCGCTTATCCTGAGGAAAAAAGGCTTTTGAAAACATTGTTGGAAAAGAAAATGCTAGAAACCAGCATTTTTTCGTTTTCCCAGGATATTTACTCCACTTTCAAAGATATATTCCATCAGTTACTAATAAGTCACATATAATTTGTAGTCTGCATATGCTTTCAGTTTGGACATGTCTTAAATTTTGTGGTCTGGTTAAAAGTTCAGTCCAGGAACAGAGTCTTTCAGTTTTCTTTACAAAGTCTTAATTGATTCATCTAAACTCATTGCTTCTTTGAGCATTATTTATTCTCTCCATATGGCCTACCATGCAAATTTTGAAATTCTTATTGCCAAAAACAGTTTGTCATAATTCATTTATGTTTGCAGGAATGATCCTTGAGAGGGTTTCTTTTAGATTCCTTCTTAATTAAAGCATCTTTAGTAGCTGAAAAATATGGCAAATGTTGGTGTGGTTTATGGTCTTTTACTGATCGCGTAGATTGAAATTTTTAAATCATTCTGTTCATAACATCCTTGGCTTGAACTCGTAAACAATTTGCATGAATGATATTTGGGTAGAGTTCTTTTAGATTCCTTGGTGGCATCTTTATTTGTAAAAAAAAGCATTGCACCTTTGGATGTAGATATTTTTCCTCTCTCTCCTTTTCCCTTGGCTGCCTTTGGTACACAGTCCTCTTGTCACAAACCATGGATCAGAATTCATATTTTGGGGGTTTGAAGTATATCTTTAATTTCTTTAACCCTTTACCAGACAACAAAACTTTAGCCTTGTCCAAATTGAAAGCATTTGCAGACGACAATTTCAGTGTGGCTCAAATGGTGCAACTTTTCTTTGATAGGGTAGAAAACGTTGTGGGAAAAGGAGAAAATGCTGGTAACCAGCATTTTCTCCTTTTCCCACATTGTTTTCAAAAGGCTTCTTTCCCAGGGGCATCAAAAGGCGGCATTGTGTGGTAAAGGGTTAATATACCTTGATGGGATCTTTATTTGTTGTGGATGTAGCGCATATTTTGTCTGTTGCCCATAATGTGTATAATCTTTGAAAATCCCTGCAAATTACAGCTCACTGGTTTTGTTGGCTAATGAAGCAGTATAGGGCAACCATCATTTTCTTGTTTCTGTACAACTTTCATAATAGATATACATGTACATATTTAGCGCGAACAAAATATTTAAAAACAGTGTCAGGTGGGTAATATACACAGATCAAAGTATTGAAAAGAAATTCAGACTTTTGAGTTAATCATAATGATATTCAGATGATTTATCTTATACACCTACCGTAGTTTTTTTACGAAAAAAAAAGAACAATTGTTTATTATGGGTGATTGTCATAGGTTTCATGGGTACAAGGCTAGAGCTCTGAATTGCTTTGCCCAAGGGCACTCAAACAAAAAACTGAGTGTCTTGGGTAAAGATTAAGCCAAGGACCTTGGGATTGCTAATCTAGCACCTTGACCACTGAGCCATGTAGGAAATTTGTATGGAGTAATGGGATAATGATGACAAGTAACCAGTGACAAGAGTTGAAGATGGTCAGTTAGATAAGTCCACTGGGGATTAAATTCATTATTCCTTAACTGTTTGCAAACGACAAAATTTTAGACTAGTCCAAATTGAAAGCATTTGCAGACGACAAATTAAATTGAACTTTGTTCTAGAACGGGTAGAAAACATTGTGGGAAAAGGAGAAAATGCTGGTTACCAGCATTTTCTCCTTTTCCCACAATGTTTTCAAAAGTTTTCCTTTTTAGAGTCGTTCAAAGTCGAGATTGTGTGGTAAAGAGCTAAACAAATTTGCTACATTTGATGCTGAAATCATCCTTGAATGAGTAAGGATTGTTGAGAAAAGGAACAGATGCTTGCAACAAGCGACCATTACTTTTCTTTAAATGTTCCCAAGAGCTGTCTACTCCAGGGTGGTAAAGTCATATTGCATACCGGTAGTTAGGGGTTGGGAAGGCTGATATGGTAAGCAGATAAAAACCTTTAGTCCGCAGCAAAATTGCTTTGTCATCATCAATTATTGAAGAATGCAAATGTAACAATTTTATATATACAAAATATGTTTGCATAATGTAAGTTTCAACCATGGGAAAGAGAAAAGCATATGATTTGAATTTTGATCCCTGTTGAAGCTACTGGTTGCTTATGGTATCCTTGGACAGAGCACTTTAGAGCCCCAGCCTATAGAGCTAGAAAGACCCAGAAACACTAGAATAACTGTTGCCCACACAACTTGCTTTGAATTTGGGCCAGTCTAAAATTTTGTTGTGTGGTTAAAAGATAAATGAACTGCTGCCATCAATTGGTTAAAATTTTCCTTAACCTTTTTCTCAAACAACAAATGACTGTCCTAAAACTGAACTAAGCTGCAGATGACAATTCATGAGGATGAAATGATGAGATGTGTCTTTTTAAAGGATGAAAAATATTGTTTTCTACCCTATCAAAGACCAGAATTATTAATTAAACAATATTAAATTTGTCGTTTGCAAATGCTTCCAATTTTGTCCAGTCCAACCTTGATTCATGTTGCTTACTATGTTTCCAGTGTTGTCGGATGTAACCTTGTTTGAGGGGATGCGCAACATTTCATTGAAAACCATGTTCATTGAAAACAATCTCTAGCCCTGACCCTTTCACTAACCCAGATGAATTGTTGCTCAAATCGTCCTCCCAGACAGGAGTTTTCATGAAATAAATCTAGGAATTAAGCAATCGATACTTTAAAACACACATGGATTTCGACAAAACAACTTTTCCATGAAATGTCTTGCACCCGTTTGAGGTGGTAAATGTGTTCAGTTATGGGTAGAATAGACCGTAATTGTTGACAGCTTAAAACCATTTTCATATATTATAGCTTAACCCTTAAAGTGCCTTTCACAACTATTGTTGCCTTTGCGGGCAGTGTAGATCAAGATCTATATGCAGCCTGATCTTTGGTCTACACTGTCTGCTTTGATGAAACACTGTAGACAAAAGCAACCATGAAATTGCTATTATTTGGGTCGTATTTCTAGGATGAAAATGTCCAATAGGTTTATTTGGCACCCTAAGGGTTAAGACATCCATGAAATATTTTTGCAGGGTTATTGCACCTATTAAAGTCCATATTGCATAACATCTCATATTAACCCTTCACCACACAATTCCAAGTTTTAACAACCCTGAAAAAGAAAGCCTTTGAAAATATTGTAGGATAAGGAGAAAATGCTGGTAACCAGCATTTTCTCCTCTTCCCACAATGTTTTCTGCCATATCAAAGACAAGTGCCATCATTTTAGTCACATTTAATATGTCATCTGCAAATGCTTTCAATTTGGACAAGTTTTGTTGTTTGGTAAATAGTTAAGACAGTAACTGCACATTACTTGTTGACAACTGAGCAGTTATAAAGTGTGATGTAAACTTCTTTTCCACAAACAAACCAATTTATTTAAAACAACGCTGAGGAATAAATCGACCAAAGTGCCTTCTACCCTTTTGAAAACAGAAATCATCATGTCTGACGTGATCTGTAAGTCGCTTGCCACTGCTTTCAAATCAGACTAGTCTATTATTTTGTGACCTTTGACCATCATGAGTTTTTGCAGACAGTGTAGATCAAGATTAGACTCCACAGAACTTGCTGTCTGAGCTTGGATCAACACTGTCCAACATAGATTTTCTGGCAAAAGAGAACTTCTAACATGAAACATTTCATGTTATACAGCTGGCTTAAAACTTTTTTTCAATGGGTAGCAGTTTAAGGGTTAATACATGTACAATTCCGGCAACAGCATGCATTGAGCTTTACTGATTCCTACTTTCAGATGAAGAAGAGACATTTGAAGCTTTCAAGAAGCATGTTGACGAACAATTACAACTGTACAAAAATGTTGTTGCTGTTACTCTCACAGAACTGACTGGTAAAGAAAAAGCCATTGGAGATGCCTATCTGGACAATGTGTTACGTTACAACTCACAGGATGTGACATTTGTCACGTTTGACTTCCATGAATACTGGTAAGTATAATTAAATCTGAACAAAATTGTTGTTTACGTCACTTTCTCAGGTAAGGAGAAACCCATTGGGGAAGCCATCATCTGTGACTTTCTTGAATACTGGTAAGTCAAACATAATGATGGTTATGTAACAGTGTTGTTGCTGTCACTTTAATAGAACTGACTGGCAAAGAGAAAGCCATTGAGGATGACTATCCAGATAATGTGTTATGTTATAACTCCCTTGATTTGACCTTTGTCATTTTTTATTTTCATAAGTACTGGCAAGTTTGAGAGGTCAAATTTATGTTCAGAGGTTACAATGCTTGTGACAGATGTTTGAGTGGCTTTTTAGGCTACTTTCAACATTACTTTCAGTTTAATCCCCACAACAGCTAGCTTCTTCAGGTATTTCATGAAGTTTAAAAGTTTTGCATCGGGACATTTGCATGCAACAAGCTGAACCATTAATATTACATGGAGACTAGATTTATTTTTGCTGCTAAAAGACAAATTTTTACCTCCAGACAGCATATTTTTTCCAACAAGATACACAGATCTGAAAATGAAAGTTGGAGGGACAAGTTGGCTTCTTTAAAAAAAGAAGCCAGGAGAGGTCAGCATCCATGTTTTCAAATAGCTTATTGCTTTTAATTTCAGTATATTTTGGTACATGTAAACAAATAAGTAAGGCATTATATGATTGCCGCTGTGTAAAAAGGAGAAACCTTTTATGCATTACATGACAGACACGTGACCTTCTTCCCACGTTTTCAAGACGTGTGATCTTTTCCTGCGGTGTCCTCTTTTTTTAACGAAATTCTTTTTTTGTGTGTGTAGCTTTATTTTTCTAATGAAAAATTACAACTACTGGAAAGGTTATTTGCAATCAAATCAACAAAACAAATCCTTTTTGAAATCCGTCATATGAAAACAAAACACATCTATTTCCTATTTCATTTTTTTGATTTCGGTTTATTTATAAAACCATGACGAAACAGACTGAGTATCAGAACAATTTCGCAAAAAAGCATGGAGTTAGGCAGCAATTTCTGAGGCAGTCTGCCTTTTAAACTCACCAGTGTTGGAGAGGTCTGATGACCTCCCCAATTAGATAGTCTGCCTCAAACAATCAGATAACTAGTCTCTGAATTTGAAATTAAAAATGAATGCTGATTACTTGTTGAATACAGTCCCTGATGTATTTTTAGTTGACTGTGCAAATCGCCTTAATATGATTGTTTTGGAACATAAGGTGCAAAATACATTCTACTTTTAGATTTTGCAAATACTAACTAATCTTGCTTTAGGTGCTGTTGTAAATACATTGTATACAGTCCTTCATTTGATAGTAGCAAATGACCACATCAGGTTGATGTGCTTACTTGTCAGGCCATGTGAATTAATTAACTACAAATAGCATTCAAACCACAGTTAGCCTGCTGGACTGACCAACACTGATTTTCCTTGCACCTGCTTGTTGTGATCACACTTCTGTTACAAAATAAAATGAAAATAGACCTATTGCCACACAGAGAAAACCTCAATTAATGAACAATCTTGCAATGTTAAGTAGCCATTTGACAGTGTTGGGTGAAACGTGAGGGGCCATCTATCACCCTTGACTGAATATAGCTCTACCTTTTATCTAAGTCTTATCATTTAGGTTTTTTTTCGTTGAATAATTGGTGCATGTACTTGATGTGGTATACAGCTTCATGAATTTGTATTACATTTTGGTTTTTCTTTTCCACATTTTTTTCTCCAGCTCCCAAGTTCAGTCTGTATAATATATAACCTTTGCAATAATTATTCTAGGATTTTCTTTGCCACTGCTTGTTCCATCATCTAATGTCTAAATCAGATTTTATGTAAATGTGTATTCCATATAATAAGAGTTACAAGAATTATTCTAGGATTTTCTTTGCCACTGCTTGTTCCATCATCTAATGTCTAAATCAGATTTTATGTAAATGTGTATTTCATGTAATAAGAGTTACTTTTCATCACTTTTCATTCTTGTATATCATTGCTTAACCCTTTACCACACAATTCTGATTTTCATGGCCTTAACCCTTTCCCAAACAAGCCCTGGTTTTCACGTGTCTGCAGTACAAGTCTTTTGAAAACACTGTGGGAAAAGGAGAAATTGCTCGTAACGAGCAATTTCTCCTTTTCCCACAGTGTTTTCTACCCTTTTGGAGAACTTCCCGCCATTTTCATCAAATGTAAAATTGTCGTCTGCAAACTCTTTCAGTTTGGAAGGGTCTAAAATTTGTCGTTTGGGAAAGTGTTAAGGAACGTGCCTTTTGAAAACATTGTTGGAAATGGAGAAAATGCTGGTAACCTGCATTTTCTCCTATTCCCACAATGTTTTTCTACTCTTCCAAGGGTGAATTTCTATTTTTGAGTCGCAATCATTTTGATGTCTGCAAAAGCTTTCAATTTGGCCAAGTCTAAAATTTGATGTTTGGTAAAGGGTCAATCCTGTCCAGTTAATGCACATCAAGATCAAGTCAGTGTATATCAAAATCAGATTGTATATCATTCCTTTAATACTGTCCCATTTATCTGTACAGCACATATCTGCTTTTCAAGACTTTCAGTGCTTTGATTTCTGTCTTTCAGTCGAGGCATGAAGTTTGAGAATGTTTCTGTTTTGACGGCTGGGATCAAAGACATTATTAAGCATATGAGATATTGCTGGTAAGTTGCATGGTTCATCATATTTATAATCACACAGTTATGTCATGCTTTTAACCCTTAACCCTTTGCCACACAGTCCAGACTTTAAACGACCCTGAAAAAGAACGCTTTTGAAAACATTGTGGGAAAAGGAGAAAATGCTGGTCACCAGCATTGTCTCCTTTTCCCACAAAGTTTTCTACCCTTTCCAAAACAAATTTCAGTTTTTGGGTCACATTTATTTTGTCGTCTGCAAATCCTTTTAATTTGGACTGATCTATAATTTTGCCGTTTGGTAAAGAGTTAAATGGGTCCTGCATAGTAGAGTGTAGGACACGTGACCTGGAAGCCTCAGGTTCGAGTCTCACTTGAAGTACCAGGTTTTTCGTGGGAGTGTCCAGATACTTCAGAGCCTTACAGCCTAGTACTGGTGAAACCCAGGACATACATGAATAATTGAGCTGTTGCAGTGATATGACTGAAATCATGTTGAAAGCGGCGTAAAACACCATTCAATCGATCAGTGTAACCCTCAACCCTTTAACACACAATCCCGAGTTTTAACGACTTTGAGGAGGAAGGTTTTTGAAACCTTGCAGGAAAAGGAGAAAATGCTGATAGCCAGCATTTTCTCCTTTGCCCACATTGTATTCTACCCTATCGAAGACATACTTAAATTGTCGTCTGCAAATACTTTCAGTAAGGACAAGTCTAAATTTTCCTTGTGTGGTTAAGATTTTGAGATAATGTTTTGAAATAAAGATGATAAGGATTTGATCTTTGATGTACACTGGTAATATTGCCTTATAATGTACCAGACAGTTTCTGTCAAAGATCAGATCACATCTTATATTCAAGGTAAATCAGCCTTTAAATAAAAATTGTCACAATTTTCTATTGTTGAAAAAGTCATTTTGTGTGTTTGGCACTGACAGAATTATGAGTCCTTTAAATCAAGAAAGCACTTTCTTTAAAACAAAAACAGAAACTTCATGAGCCTTGCTCTGGCAAAAGGGGGTTTAATGCATCTCTGTGATACATTATAGCAAGAATCACCAAATAATTATTGATCCATAAAATCCATTACGTCTAACAGCAAACTGATTCATGTAGACACTAGAAATTGGTCCTTTGGCAAAAAAAATTGACCAATAGTAAAAAGATCTACCCAGGTCAGTCTGTCCGGACTGCATATTCTGACATAAGTCGATACTGTTTGCAGATGCATTAAACCCCCTTTTCACAGAGCATGGCTCAAATATATGCAATTACATGTATACTCTAGACAAACAAGCAAGTGAATTTTCAGGATATACAGGTAGGTGATTCTGTAATGTTCTGACATTCTATGACATTTTTCTTTGTCGACAGGGTGGACAGAAAAGGGAAGATATGTGATCAGAGAGGTGTGTTCAGAATTAACTGTGTGGATTGTCTTGATAGAACCAATGTAGTGCAGACAGCTATTGCGAGAATTGTCATGGAAACGCAGGTACATTTAACATCTTGTTAAATCAATATTTTGATAAACAATTCTTAGCATTCTATGTGCAATATGAGGTGCTTCTGCTAAAAATGCATGTCAAGATCAGACTGCAAAGAATATGTAGGCTTATCAATGATCTACACAGACAGATATTTTGAGAGGTATGCTTGTCAAAACAGCCTTGAGATCTGTGAGATAGTGGCCTTGTCTGCTGACTGAGAGAACATGTTACATTGAACCCTTTACCAGACACTCCCAAGTTTTAACAATTAGTATTTGAAAATATTGTGGGAAAAGGAGAAAATGCTGGCATCCAGCATTTTCTCCTTTTCCCACAATGTTTTGTATTTTTTCAAAGAGAAATCCCATCATTTGGGCCACATTTAATTTATGGTCTGCAATTTGGACCAGTCTAAAATTTTGTTGTTTGGTAAAGGGTTAAAGTTCTAGGAGTTAATAATTTTTTAATAATTTTTTGAGCGCAAGAATTAAATGCAGACATAACTAGGCATGTGATCATTTGTTCAGATATAAACCTTGGTCTTGTTTCTAAATGTGAACACTACATTCTAACATATAACCCTTTCAATGCTGAATAAATGAACTGAACATAAAAGGTTAAACCTTTACTGCACAATGACGCCTTTTGACGCCCCTGGAAAAAAAGCCTTTTGAAAACATTGTGGGAAAAGGAGAAAATGCTGGTAACCAGCATTTTCTCCTTTTCCCACAATGTTTTCTACCCTATCAAAGAAAATACACACTATTTGAGCCACATAGAAATTGTCGTCTGCAAATGCTTTCAATTTGGACAAGGCTAAAATTTTGTCGTCTGGTACAGGGTTAAACCTTTACTAAGCAATCCTATGTTTGAACAATTCTGAGGAAGAAGCCTTTAAAAAAAAAAAAATTGTGGATAATTTAGAAAATCCCAGTAACCAGCATTTTCGTCTTTTTCTATAATGTTTACTACCCTTTCAGAGTCTAGTTTCATTATTTGAGCTGCATTTAAGTTGTTATTTGCAACAACTTTGAATTTGGATAAGTTAAAAATTTTGTCGTTTGATTGAGAGTTGAATTATTTTGTATCAAGGTTGTTTTGGTCAGGAAATCTGAAAAAACGCAGATTAGATTCTCATTCTGCACATTCTGATTGTGATCTACACTGTGCACAAAAGCAACTGAAGTTGGGTTTCATAACTATAGGTGAACATGTACAGATAATATCTGTGATCAATCACATTAAAGATCAAAATTGTTTGTTTCATCATAACAGTTTTATGATGTATTATGATTAATCTTCAATAATGTTAGCCCTTTACCAAACGACAAAATTTTAGACTAGTTCAAATTCAGAGGATTTGCAGACAGCAAAATGAAGATGACTGACAATTTGAAATTAGTTTTGGGAAAGGTGGAAAACATTGTGGGAAAAGGAGAAAATGCTGGTTACCAGCATTTTCTCCTTTTCCCACAATGTTTTCAAAAGCTTTCTTCCTTAGGGTTGTTTAAACTCAGGATTGTGTGGGAAAGGGTTGATTGGTTACATATGGTGGGTTGCTTCATCCAGGACAAAAATCAGTACGGCAATGCATGTCATTGCTTCAGGTGAGATATCAAGATTTTTGGTCAAAATATAAGCATCCAATCGTTCAGTGATTTTAGTTAGTGTCTGGTCTGTTTAATCCACAGTGAAGATTGCTTAACCATCTTTAACATCAGTCTAGTGGCTTATCAGCTACTTTCATCATTATACCCCCGCAAACGAAGTTTGTGGGGGGTATACTGGAATCAGCCTGTCGGTCGGTCGGTCGGTCGGTCGGGCGGTCGGTCTGTCTGCAAAATCTTGTCCGGACAACTCCTCCTACAGTTTCTGTCTGATTCACGTTAAACTTGGCAGAAGTGTTCATTAGGAGCTGTAGATGTGCAAGACACACATTTTGTAAAAATTCCATCAAGAATTACTGAGTTATTGCCCCTGATTTGACTTAAAAATGCTTGTCCGGACGACTCCTCCTACAGTTTCCGTCTGATTCACTTTAAACTTGGCAGAAGTGTTCATTAGGAGCTGTAGATGTGCAAGACACACATTTTGTAAAAATTCCATCAAGAATTACTGAGTTATTGCCCCTGATTTGACTTAAAAATGCTTGTCCGGACAACTCCTCCTACAGTTTCTGTCTGATTCACTTTAAACTTGGCAGAAGTGTTCATTAGGAGCTGTAGATGTGCAAGACACACATTTTGTAAAAATTCCATCAAGAATTACTGAGTTATTGCCCCTGATTTGACTTAAAAATGCTTGTCCGGACGACTCCTCCTACAGTTTCCGTCTGATTCACTTTAAACTTGGCATAAGTGTTCATTAGGAGCTGTAGATGTGCAAGACACACATTTTGTAAAAATTCCATCAAGAATTACTGAGTTATTGCCCCTGATTTGACTTAAAAATGCTTGTCCGGACAACTCCTCCTACAGTTTCTGTCTGATTCACTTTAAACTTGGCAGAAGTGTTCATTAGGAGCTGTAGATGTGCAAGACACACATTTTGTAAAAATTCCATCAAGAATTACTGAGTTATTGCCCCTGATTTGACTTAAAAATGCTTGTCCGGACAACTCCTCCTACAGTTTCTGTCTGATTCACTTTAAACTTGGCAGAAGTGTTCATTAGGAGTTGTAGATGTGCAAGACGCAACTTTCGTGAAAATTCTATGAAGAATTAATGAGTTATTGCCCCTGATTCACATTTAAAATGCTTGTCCGGACAACTCCTCCTACAATTTCAGTCCGATTCACTTTATACTTGGCAGAAGTGTCCATTTGGAGTTGTAGATGTGCAAGACACACATTTTGTAAAAATTCCATCAAGAATTACTGAGTTATTGCCCCTGATTTGACTTAAAAATGCTTGTCCGGACAACTCCTCCTACAGTTTCTGTCTGATTCACTTTAAGGAGGTCTTTTCTGTCATATGTATAGTTGGCCAACATTATGCGAAAAGGCACCTTTGGACATTTGCAACAAGTTTGGATCCAGACCAGCCGCTGTGTCTCAGACATATTATCAGATCATGGTCTGCACTTTTTTACACTCATTTAGTTTTGTGTCCAATTAAATTGATACTTTGCATAAATATTCACCAGGAGCGGTAGAGGTTCAAGATGCATTTTTTCTCAAATGTTTGCCAAATTAATTACCCCTGAATTTACTCAAAACTTCTTGTCCAGAGAACTATTCCTTCAGTTTAAGTCTTATTCACTTGATATTTGTCATGATATTCACCAGGAGCAGTAGATGTGCAAAGCACAAATTTCATGAGTGTTGGCCTAATGATTACGGAGTTATTGCCCCTAAATTGACATTGCAGAGTTATTGCCCCTGTGACATGAAATATAGGGGCGGGGGTATTTATCACCTTTAGTGATAGTTATTCTAGTTATAATTATAGTCAACTCTTTATCAGAGAACAAAATTTTAGAATTGTCCAGATTGAAAGCAGTTGCAGATGACACTATAAATGTGACTCAAAAATTGGAATTTGTTTTGGGGAGGGTAGAAAACATGGTGGAAAAAAGAGAAACTGCTGGTTACCAGCAATGTTTCCAAAAGCCTTCTTTCTCAGGGTTAGAATTTGGGATCGTATGGTAAAGGGTTAAAGCTATTTTTTTGTATTAAATTTCATGAAAAAAGTGTGAAAAGGTTACATAGTCTGGTATGGAGTTTACTCCAGATTTTTGTTTCAGTGCCGAAAACTGGGACTCCTAGCTCCAGATGAGAATCTGCCAGAGAATTGTAGGAAGGTATTTCAACAAGTTTGGGCCAACACTGGTGATGCCATTAGTCGACAGTATGCTGGAACTGCTGCCTTGAAGGTTTTTACTCAATTCAAGTCTTTAGCTGCCATTGTCAAATTCACTATCTTTTGTGGACAGTGTAGATCAAGATCAGACTGCAGAGAATGTGCAGTCTGATCTTGAATCTACACCACTCACTTCCTCATTCTTAACGTTAATCAAACATTTTGGATTTGTATTCGAGTTGCCAAAAAAAGTTGATTTCATCCCTTGTTTTGTATCATTCATTTTGTTGAGTGTTTTGAAGATAGATTTTGTTACATGTATTGTCATTGAATTGGTGACTGAAACTATTAATGACAATCCTACAGTGCAGATTAAGATCAGGATGTACTTATGTGGAGACTTATTATCCCTGACAGAAAGCTTTTTGCATGTCTGCCCATCCATCAGTGCTATCCTTCCGTTTGATTTTCTTTCTGTACAAATGTTATGCTCCATATGACAGGTGGTATCAGTTCAGCGTACTAAACTGTTTTTTTTGCATTGGCTACAAAACATATCTATGTTCACATAGATGACAAGATAAAAGTGAAGGTAAAGGATATAGTGGATAGACGTTCACAGTTTGCCTTTTCATTCATCCACAGTTTTGTGTTTGGTGCATCTTTGGAAAGAGAAATTTCATTGAATACTGCGGCAGTTGGAGAAATTTCACATGATGGCACAGTCTTCTACCCAAACCTATGCTTCATAAAGACAACCCATTTGATAAGCCCTACCTCTTCACAAAATCCCATATCTCATGAAGGCAGCAGGCACAAAATAAATTTATGCAAAAAGTTGTGAATTAACCTTTTACCAGTTAACCCTTTACCAAATGACAAAATCTTAGACTGGTCCAAATTAAAAGAATTTCAGACGACAATTTAGAAGCGGCTCAAATAATTATTTCTGTCTTTGATTGGGTAGAAAACATTATGAGGAAAGGAGAAGATGCTGGTTACCAGCATTTTCTCCTTTTCCCAGTGTTTTCAAAGGGCTTCTTTTCTCAAGGTTTTTAAAAGTTGGGATTGTGTGGTAAAGGGTTAGTAAACTTTTAGAAATTTTCCTAGTTGAAACCATTATCTCATAATACTTTCTTTTTCCATTGCCCTTTTCTTCAAAAATCACCTATTTCACTTGTATAATTCCAGGGTGACTTTACCAGGACTGGAGAGAGAAAAATATCGGGTATGATGAAAGATGGTGTCAACTCTGCCAACAGGTACAAACTACAAAGGTTTTTGTTTACTTTTGATTGATGCCATTAATTGGTTAGGTGGGGCATCTTAGCAAATTAAATTGCAGATCTAAGAATGTAGAATTAGCATTGAATTTTAAAGGCCTGGTGAATACTGCCATTGATAATTGATGTTAAATTGCAAAAATTATGTCAAATTGCACCTTGATGTTTACACTTGTGTCTTCAGAGTTTTTCACAGCTTTCAACCCTTATCCTGCTATACAACTAAAATGAAACTCTTAACCCTTTCCCAAACAAGCCCTGGTTTTCACGTGTCTGGAGAACAAGTCTTTTGAAAACACTGTGGGAAAAGGAGAAATTGCTCGTAACGAGCAATTTCTCCTTTTCCCACAATGTTTTCTACCCTTTTTTGAGACCTTTCTGCCATTTTCATCAAATTTAAAATTGTCGCCTGCAGGCTCTTTCAATTTGGACCAGTACAAAATTTGTCGTTTGGGAAAGGGTTAATTCAACAGTAAAAACCCAAATACTGCTATTTCAAAGTTATTTTTTTGAGAAAAATATCTCCTTATCAGACAGTGTAGATCCAAGATCAGACTGCACGTTCTGTGCAGTCTGATCTTGATCTACACTGTCTGCAAAAGGTCAGTGCATCGCGCTTAGCAGCTAAAGGGTCAACTGGTTATTGTGTTCCCCAATAATATAGATAAAGGACAAGACTTCAAGGTTGGTGCTGCCTCAGCAGTGGGAACATTGAACTTCATTGGCATTTTGTGAAGTATTCTCACGCAAAAACAGCTTTGAATTACAGTGTTTTGTTGTTTCCATGTAGACTACATTGTTTTGCACTATTAGGGTTAAAAAGATTCCCTTTGATGACTTAATGCAAAAAAAAATTACATGTAAACCCTTGAAGTTTTATGAACAACTTAAGTTGCCTTTCAGGGTAACGCAGCTCAAGATTAGGCCATACAGAATATGCAATCTGATCTTTAATCTACATTGTCAACTTGGATCAACACTTTTCTAAATTTGTATAGAAAACATTGAAGAAAAAGGAGCAGTTGCTATTTAAAAGCAATAGGGCTTTTCACGTTAATTTCTTTGCTTTTTGGACACACAGTCTTGTTTTTGTGTGTGATGAATGTAAATTGCTGTGTCTCAGGTACTACCTCCGCTTCAAAGATGTATATCGCCAGGCAGCCATAGATTTGACCCATGGCCAACCAGTACCAGATGAGATTTTGACAGGAAAACTGAAAGTGCCAGAAGATGATGTCAGGGAACTTATGGAGAAGGAAGAAAATGTGAAAATGCTGATAGAGGACTCAAAGAAGATGTTGATTGTGGAGCCTGAGGAATGTTTAGGGGGCTGGAGTCTTGTCAATGCAGATCCCACGTAAGTTTTAAACAGTGTTGTCCAGGATATAGCAGATGCAGCCTGTCCAGGGAAAAAAGTATTAAAGGTTCAATAAAGATATGCCTTGGTTTTCCAAATAGAATCCCTGCTTTAAAGAAGAAACTAATCAAATAAACCATTTCATTTCTATAGCACCATTGGCCAAAAGCCAGCAGGTTTATGTCATGGCCTTGTGTCTATCTTGGGTGTGTGTCCGTCAGTGTGTCAACTTTAATTATTATTCTGCCATGTTTGTCTATAGAGTGCCTCCAGCAGGGGGCATTTTCAACATTGCTACATGATCATGGGTCCTATATGGTTCAGTGATTAATCCTCCTAAAAGTGTTTGATTTTTAATCCAGAAGTTTGGGGGTTTTTTGCTGGTGTCCCAGGTTTCCTTGAACTCACATGGCCAAGACAACTAAAATCCCTAGCCTGGTGCTGGTTGAACTCATGACCCATAAACCATCGAGCTTTTGCTGTGAGCCAAACCCTGGTAGCACAGTCAGTAGCATACAGGACTTGAGGACAGAGGGGTAGCTGGTTTGAATCCCTAGCTGGGCCATTTTCTTTTCAAGGACTGATGATAGTCATTGCAACAGGATTCATTTTTCTATCACAGCTGATCATTGTTTCAGCCATGGTTGTATGAGAAAGCAGCAAATGGCTTGGAAAGAACATTGTGTGAAGTAGTGGTAACAGAAGCTCCAGGAAAGCATTGATAGGTGCACTGGCTGCAGAGATATAATTGAAATAATGTTGAAAATTGTGTTAAACAGCATACAATCAGTCAATCAATTTACTATGATATGTATAAAAAAATGTTGAAGATAGCATGTAACACCATTCATCTGTTAACTCTTTACCACACATCAACATCTTGGAGACTCCAAATTGAAAGCATTTGCAAACCACAAATAAAATGTGACTGAAATGGTGAAATTTGTCTTTGAAAGGGTAGAAAACATAGTGGAAAAAGGAGAAAATGCTGGTTACCAGCATTTTCTCCTTCTCCCACAATGTTTTCAAAAGCCTTATTCCTCAGGGTCATCAAAACTCATGATTGTGTGGTAAAGGGTTAATCCATGCTGGTTAAAAGTACAAAAAAAACAAATCTTGTCATCCAGAAGATCAAAATTTCGGTCATTGCTTGATGTTTTCCTTTATTGGCGTTATTGACGTTTATCCATCCATGTGCATCAACATGCAACACTGTTGCTGTTTAACTCTTTACCGTACAATGCCGCCTTTTGACGCCCCTGGGAAAGAAGCCTTTTGAAAACATTGTGGGAAAAGGGGAAAATGCTGGTAACCAGGATTTTCTCCTTTTCCCACAATGTTTTCTACCCTATCTAAGAAAAGTTGCACCATTTGAGCCACATCGAAATTGTCATCTGCAAATGCTTTGAATTTGGACAAGGCTAAAATTTTGTCATCTGGTAAAGGGTTAACTCTTTACCAGACAACAAAATTTTTGCCCTGTCCAAATCGAGAGCATTTGCAGATGACAATTTCAGTGTGGCTCAAATGGTGCAATTTATCTCTTCTAGGGTAGAAAACATGGTGGGGAAAGGAGAAAATGCTGGTTACCAGCATTTTCTCCTTTTCCCTCAATGTTTTCAAAAGGCTTCTTTATCAGGGTTGTTAAAACTTGGGATTGTGTGATAAAGGGTTAACTCTTTACCAAACCACAACATTTTGGACTTGTCTAAATTCACAGCATTAGAAAACGACAAATTGAATGCCACTAAAATGATTAACTTTGCATTTGAATCTGGAGAAAAACATTGTGGGAAAAGGAGAAAATGCTGGTTACCAGCATTTTCTCCTTTTCCCACAATGTTTTTCAATGACTTCATTCTAAGGGTTGTTAAACCTCAGGATTGTGTGAAAAAGGATCAACACTTAGTGCTTAGCACAAACTTGGTTTCTTTATTGTACAGTGAAGATCAAGATCAGACAGCGCAATCTAGGCAATCTGACTTCTGATCTACCATTGCTGCTAATTTATGAGATACTGATATTCAAACTGCTTCCAAATTGCAATAATTTGGGTGTTTTTTATAGATAAAAAATTCCCTGCATTTACATATATATGGAACTAAATAAATTCAACTTTCCTTTTAATGTCTTTAAGTATAGTTCTATCCGTACAGAAGATAATTATGTAGATAATTTTAACATCAGGTAGGGTATATTGTAGATCCAAGATCAGACTGCAAGTTCTGTGCTATCTGATCTTGATCTAAACATTCTGCAAAAGCTAGTCAAGCTACCATTGACAGGGAAAGAGGTACGTTTAACCATTTCAGTTTATAGGCGAAAACATGGACTTTTGCTGACAGCATAGATCAAGATTAGACTGCTGATCTTTGATCTATACTGTCGGCTTGTTTAGTCAACCTTTACGATTAAGAATCTGGGCAGATTGTACGTACAGCCGTCGCAAAGAGGTTGGTTTGATTTATTCGGTGCTGAAAGAGTTAAACATTATTAGCTTCATACAACTTTGCCTTCTTTCTATAGAGAAGGTGATGGGGATCTTTCAATCATTGATTATGTGCATTGTAGCATACTGATTATAGTTACATATCCATAAGTGAAATGGCTACCTCCATAGCTTAACTCTTTACCACACAATCCCGACTTTTAACGACCCTGAAAAAGAAAGCTTTTGAAAACTATGTGGGAAAAGGAGAAAATGCTGGTAACCAGCATTTTCTCCTTTTCCCACAATGTTTTCTACTCTTCCCAAAACAAATTTTACTTTTTGGGTTACATTAATTTTGTCGTCTGCAGATGCTTTCAATGTGGACAAGTCTAAAATTTTGTCGTTAGGTAAAGGGTTAATGGATCAGATGTTGGATTTGTAATTAGGACAGTGCTTGTTTTGATTGCCAATGGCATAGATGGTCACATAAGAATGTCTGTTTGCAATGCACTGCAGAGTCCTAGCCTACATATAGTACTGGTAAAATCAAGGATTGACAAAAATAAATTGAGCTGTTACCATTATATGACTGAAATACTGTAAAACCCACTTAAAAAAAAAAGATTTAAATCTTGAACGCCTTTTAACTGAAAGAAGGTGTAATATGAGCATGCGGGTGTCAATATTCGGCTGCAGTTGCCTTTAGAAATAGATTGATTTACAGTGAAAATTCAGTCAAAAAAGGGGCTGCATCAATAATATTTTGATTGAAACCTGCCCCTGTTGTACAGTCTCCCCTTTTGATAGTTAATAAGTTTGAGTTTAAAGTAAATATCTTAACTCTGTACCAAATGACAAAATTTAGGACTAGTCCAAATTCAAAGCCTTTGCAGATGACAAATTAAATGTTGCGAAAATGATGATTTCTCTCTTTGATAGAGTAGAAAACATTATTGGAAAAGGAGAAAATGCTGGTTACCAGCATTTTCTCCTTTTCCCATAATGTTTTAAAAGCCTTCTTCTTTAGGGTTGTTAAAAGGCAGGATTGTGTGGTAAAAAGTTAAGTAATGACAGAGATATTGTAAAATGTCAAGGTGTTTGGGCAATGACAATGCAGAAGATGACAGGGCTATGACAATACCTCAATGGTTTTTAGCTCACCTGAGCACAACATGCTCAAGGGGAGCTTTTAGGATCACCCGGTGTCCGTCGTTCGTCTGTGTGTCATTTGTTGTGCGTCATCAACAGTTCTTTTAACATCATCTCCTCCTAAACAACTGGGTCAGTTTGGACCAAACTTGGCAGGAATGTTCCTTGGGAGGTCCTCTTTAAAAATTGTTCACAAAATTTGATTCCATCAAAAACTCTGGTTGCCATGGCAACGAAATGGAATTTTCTAAGAAATTCTTTAAAAATCTTCTCCTCTGAAACCGCTGGTCAGATTTTGAAATAATTTCACAGAGATGTTCCTTGGGTGACCCTTTTCAAAAATTGTTTGCGAAATTTTGATCTGTCAAAAAACATGGCTCTGGTGAATGGGGGCTACTTGCACTATAAAGATATGAAGAAATTCTTAAAAATTCTTCTTCTCTGAAACCGCTGGTCAGATTTTAAAATAATTTCTCAGAGATGTTCCTTGGGTGACCCTTTTCAAAAATGTTTGTGAAATTTTGATCTGTCAAGAAACATGGCTCTGGTGAATGGGGGCTACTTGCACTATGCAGACATGAAGAAATTCTTAAAAATTCTTCTTCTCTGAAACGCCTGGTCAGATTTTGATATAATATCATCGAGATGTTCCTTGGGTGACCCTTTTCAAAAATTGTTCGCCAAATTTTGATCCGTCAAGAAACATGGCTCTGGTGAATGGGGGCTACTTGCACTATAATTATGGCCATGAAGAAATTCCCAAAAATTCTTCTTCTCTGGAATGGCTGGTCACATTTTGAAATAATTTCACAGGAATGTTCCTTGGGTGACCCTTTTCAAAAACTGTTCGCGAAATTTTGATTTGTCGAAAAACATGGCTTTGGTGACTGGGGGCTACTTACACTATACGGACATGGAGAAATTCTTAAAAATTCTTCTTCTCTGAAACGGCTGGTCAGATTTTGAAATAATTTCACAGAGATGTTCCTTTGGTGACTCTTTTCAAAAATGTTCGCGAAATTTTGATCGTCAAGAAACATGGCTCTGGTGAATGGGGGCTACTTGCACTATACGGAAATGAAAAAATTCTTAAAAATTCTTCTTCTCTGAAACGTCTGGTCAGATTCTGAAATAATTTCACAGAGATGTTCCTTGGGTGACCCTTTTTAAAAATGTTCATGAAATTATGATCCGTCAAGAAACATGGCTCTGGTGACTGGGGGCTACTTGCACTATACGGCCTTGAAGAAATTCTTAAAAGTTCTTTTTCTCTGAAACTGCTGGTCAGATTTTGAAATAATTTCACAGAAATGTTCCCTGGGTGACCCTTTTCAAAAACTGTTCGTGAAATTATGATCTGTCAAGAAACATGGCTCTGGTGATTGGGGGCTACTTGCACTATACGGCCATAAAGAAGTTCTTAAAAATTATTTTTCTCTGTAACTGCTGGTCAGATTTTGAAATAATTTCACAGAAATGTTCCTTTGATGACCCGTTTCAAAAAGTGTTTGCAAAATTTTGATCCGTCAAGAAACATGGCTCTGATGGGGGGGCTATTTGCACCATACACACATGAAGAAATTCTTAAAAATTCTTCTTCTCTGAAATGGCTGGTCAGATTTTGAAATAATGTCACAGAAATGTTCCTTGGATGACTCTTTTCAAAAAGTGTTCGCAAAATTGTGATCTGTCGAGAAACATGGCTCTGGTGGTGGGGGCTATTTGCACCATAGGGACATGAAGAGGAATTTCTTAATTCTTCTTCTCTGGAATGGCTGGTCAGATTTTGAAATAATTTGACAGAAATGTTCCTAGGGTGACCTTTTTCAAAAATTGTTAGGGTAATTTTTATCCATCGAAAAACAACAGCCAATTGTTGGCACCTGCATGTGGTGCTCTTTTTTGACTTATGTTTTTTAGCTTACTTGAGCACAAAGTGCTCGTGGTGAGCTATTGTTATCGTGCTGTGTCCGGTGTCCGGCGTGCGTCGTGCGTTGTCCATCGTCCACTTTTTACCGTGTGTACGCTCTAGAGGCCACATTTTCAGTCTGATCCTCATGAAACTTGGTCAGAATGTTTGTTTTGATAAAATCTAGGACGAGATCGAAATTGGGTCGTGGGTCGAAATTAGGTCACTAGGTCAAATCTTAGAAAAACCTTGTGTGCGCTCTAGAGTGACCCTGGAGTGAAATTTCGCCTATTGACTCAGGTGAGCAATCCAGGGCCATCATGGCCCTCTTGTTTTTTTGAAAACAGCCGAGCTGAGGAAATTATCCAAAGATCAAGATCTGAGTCAGGAACAGATCAGTCTGATCATAGTTTTGCACACTTAAATATCATGAGATAATTTGGCCAAAACCACCTTTACAGTGACCAGCATTTTGGCTCTTCCCCTAGGAAGATATTTTAGGACTGGGAAGTTAATTTTAGAAGTAGAAGAATGTAGAAAAACAAAAAAAGCTTTGTTCAACAAGGAAATGTCCCCTGTATGTGACATTTTGAAGTATAAAGAAAAAGTATCATGTTAAGCTGTCATGAGCTAAAATACAGGCACAATCAGTCTGGCATGTTTCCTGGTTGAGTAAATTAGGCCACACATCAAGTCTTGTTCGTTGTCTTGATATTGTAAACTCATTAATTTCTAATAAACATCATGCATCATGTACAATAATTTATCGTTACTGCAAAACAGAACTTAATCCTTTACCACACAATTCTGAGTGTTGATGACCTTGAAAAAGAAGGCCTTTTGAAAATATTGTGGGAAAAGGAGAAAATGCTGGTTCCTACAATGTTTTCTACCCTTTCTGGTACAAGTCCTATCATTTGAGTATCATTTAATTCATCGTCTGCAAATACTTTGAATTTGGACCAGTCTAAAATTTTGTTGTTTCGAAAAGGGTTAAGGCTGTCCCAAATCGAGAGCGTTTGCAGATGACAAATCAACTCTTTACCACACATTCCTGACTTTTAATGACCCCGAGAAAGAAGCCTTTTGAAAACATTGTGGGAAAGCCGAGAAAATGCTGGTAACCAGCATTTTCTCCTTTTCCCAAATTGTTTTCTACCCTATTAAAAGACAGAAATCACCATTTGAGCAATATTAGATTTGTCGTCTGCAAATGCTTTCAATTTGGTCAAGTCCAAAATTTTGTCATTTGGTAAAGAGTTGAAGGGATCCCTTCATTTTGGCCATAATTGTTGTGTGCAAAATGCTTTCATTATGGATGTGTCTTAAATTTTGATATTTAAACCCCTCATTAAAAGATCTAGAGTTCTAAAGACTCTGTTGATCAGGAAGGCCTTTGGAAACATTTTGGAAAAAGTAGAAAATGCATGTACCTAGCATTTTCCTCATATTTCTCAATGTTTTCTATCTTTTCAAAGAGAATTCCATCATTTGAACCACATACAGATTTGTCACCTGCAAGTGCTTACGATTCCAACAAGCAAATTTTGTGGTTTGGTAGAGATTTAATTGGATTAATTTAATCAAATAGTACATTATGTTTGTTGTACTTTGTATATGGGCTTGTGGCCTAAATACTTTAATAAAGTCATTTGTGTTTTGTATTAGGTTTGTTTACAGTGGATTTATGAAGAGGACAATGTCCATGTCTTTGGTCTCATAAAATGGATGAATTCACATACAGATTCATTTGATAAGATTTGATATAATTGTGTTCAAGACCTTCATTGTTCAGTAGCCTACTGTATACAGTATCAAAGAAAGATGAATTTAATTAACATCAGACGAGAACAAACTTTGTCACTAAACTCTATGCTAAACGATAAAATTTTGGACTGGACCAAATTGAAAGCATTTGCAGACAACTAATTAATAGAAACTCAAAAATGATGATTTCTGCCTTTGATAAGATAGAAAACATTGTGGGAAAAGGCGAAAATGCTGGCTACCAGCATTTTCTCCTTTTCCTACAATGTTTTCAAAACGCCTCTTTCCCCAGGGTGATTAAAACATGGGATTGCTTGGTAAAGGCTTAAGGATTGCTCAATGAAGATACAAATCTGTCTCAAGAGGATATTAACCATTAAAGAGCTTTTCATAACTATATTTGCTTTTGCAGCCATTGTAATTCAAAGATCAAACTGCACAAAACATGCTGTCTGATCTTTGATCCACACTGTCTGCTTTGCTGAAACATTCTGAATAGATGTAATCTTGAAAATGCAATAAATAGGGTCTTTTTCCAAGACTGAAAATGTGTGTTTAGTTTATTCGGTGCTCTAAGGGTAAAAAATAACATACTGTCATACCATTATAATGTACAGGCTACTTCTGGACTAATCTTAACCCTTTCCCAAACGACAAATTTTGAACTGGTCCAAATTGAAAGAGTTTGCAGACCACAATTTTAAATTTGATGAAAATGGCAGAAAGGTCCCAAAAAGGGTAGAAAACACTGTGGAAAAAGGAGAAATTGCTCGTTACGAGCAATTTCTCCTTTTCCCACAGTGTTTTCAAAAGACTTGTACTGCAGACACGTGAAAACCAGGGCTTGTTTGGGAAAGGGTTAATGTAGTTGTATTACAGAAAGATGAAATATCTGAAATATTTCCTTAATTGTTTTAAAAACTCTAGAGGAAAACTGCCATAGCTTTTAACAAGCTTTAACTCCGTTTTCCTCAATTTTGTCAGGTTGTCTTGTGAAGGGATGCAAAAAGTCACTGTTGTGATGAAATTAAAACATAGTTGTTTCTCTTCTTAGAACTCCACAGAAAGGCTCTGAAAAATACAGAAATACAGAAAATAAATGATTCTAATCCAGTCTTGGACAAACAAGAAAGATACCTTGAACATTGTGACAAGTAGACAAATAAACTCTTTACCACAGGATCAAGACCCTGAGGAAAAAGCATTTGGAAACATTGTTGGAAAAGGAGAAAATGCTGGTAACCATGTAACAATGTTTTCTGCTGTTTCAATGACAAATTTCATCATCTGTGCCATATTTAATTTGTTTTCTTCCAAAGCTTTTGATTTGGACAAGCCTTAACCCTTGTAGTGCTAAATGGTTTAAATAAAACTTTCAAGCCAATAGTAAAAACTTGAATAATGTTATTTTCAAACCTTTTTTTTTTTTTTTCAGAAAAATATCTCCTTGTGGGATAGTGTAGATCCAAGATCAGACTGCATGTTCTCTACAGTCTGATCTTGACCTACACTGTCTATAAAAGTGAGTTGCACTTAACAGCCGAAGGATTAAATGTCATTATGTGATAAAGAGTAAATCTAAACAAGAATTTTCTTGAATCATTAGAAATGTCTTTTCACTTGTTTCTGTATCTCAGTTCGATTTGAACTAAATATTATCATTCTTGTGACAGCAGCCTTGAAATGAATCTGAACATTGTATCTTGGGTTTTTGGATAATGATCACCTCCCAAACTACGCGACCTAGAATCAGTTTATGTCAACCACTCATTATTAGAAAAAGCAAGTTGGGCAAATTATAGGTTGAACACCCGAGATAAATACTGTTTTATGTTACATTTATAGATTGTTGTTTCAACTGAACCCATCACCTAATGTGCTATTTCAGGACAACAGTCAATTTTATCTTTTTCAGGTCAAATATGACATTTTACGCGTCTCCAAAAAATGAAGAATATCGAAATAAAAATTTCAGTTAACCCTGTACTACACAATCCCAAGTTTAACGACCCTGGGAATGAAGGCTTTTCCCACAATGTTTTCTACCCTTCTGAAAACAAGTTTTAATTTTTGAGTCACATTTATTTTGTCGTCTGCAAATGCTTTCTATTTTGACAAGTCTAAAATTTTAGCTCAGTCAGTAGCGTACAGGACTTGAAAATAGGCGATCGCTGGTTTGATCCCCAGCTCGGCCAATTTCTTTCCAAGGATTATGATAGTCATGGTGACAAGATTCATCCCTCTCTCAGTGCTGACCATTGTCTCGACAATGGATATGTGGGAAAGCAGCCAGTTGCTTGGAAAAAATATTATGCGTAGTACTGGTTAAAGAAACTCCAGGAAATCATGGATAGGTGCACTGGCCGCCATGATTAAACTGAAATAATGTTGAAAACGGTGTTAAATACCATACAATCAATCAATCTAAAATTGTGTCATTTGGTAATTAGTTCAAAAAACTTTAGAATTGTCCAAATTGAAAGTATTTGCAGACAACAAAATAAATGTGACTCAAAATCTGACATTTTTCTTGGTAGGGTTGAAAACATTGTGGGGAAAGGAGAAAATGCTGATTACCAGCATTTTCCCCTTTTCCCACAATGTTTTCAAAAGCCTTCTTGCTCAGAGTCTTTGAAACTCAGGATTATATGGCAAAGAGTTAAATCTGGAAAATCAAAAAGTGAAAAAGTGTATAAAATTTCTTGGTGTACTTATTCCATACCAACTTAAACCCTTTAGCAAACAATGCCTTGTTTTAAAGACCCTTTGGAAAAAGACTTTTGAAAAAAACTGTGGGAAAAGTAGGTAACATTTTCACCATTTCCCAAAATGTTTTCCACCCTTCCTATGACAAATCCTGTCGTCTGAAACATTTGCTGTCTTCAAATACCTCTTTATTTCTGGATGTTTGTCCTGTGGTAAAGAGTTAAAACAGATTTAAATACCTGTTTTATACATTTACAGTATGATGTTGTAATATTTTGGACTTTGTACTGACAGAAATATCCATTTCATTTGAGCCGTGCTCTGGCAAAAGGGAACTTAATGCATCTCTGTGATGCATTATACCAAGCAAGTCATTGCATAACTGTGGACCCATAAAATCTGTTTTGTAGAACATCTGTCTAAATCATGAGGTACACTGGTCCTTTGACATGCAGAAAATTGACAAATAGCAAAAAGTTTTTAACTCGTGTCAGCCTGTGCAGACTGACAAGGATCGATACTTTTTGCAAATACATCAAGCCCCCTTTTCACAGAGCATGACTCATTTATTTTGCATCTTAAATGTTGATACCCTTGCAATTTTGAGGTTTTTTAACCCTTTACCATACAAGAAAATTTTAGACTTTCCATATTGAACGTATTCGTAGAGGAGAAACCCAAACATGGATCAAATGATTGTATGTGTCTTTGAATAGGTAGAAAACATTGTGGGAATAGGAGAAAATGCTGGTTACCAGCATTTTTTCCTTTTCCCACAATGTTTTTAAAAGGCTAGTTTCTCAGAGTCATTAAAACTTGGGATTGTGTGGTAAAGGGTTGAACCATAATGTTAAAAACAGAGAAATTTTTTCATACTACAAGAAATAACACCTACTTTATCCATGTTTTCACCCTACAGCTAAACACACATGTAATACAAAGCCTTTGAAAACATTTTGGCAAAAAAAGGAGAAATAGCCTGTCACAAGATACCATACTCCTAGTTTATCCATGATAATTTCAGCACCATTTTCATATACTTTCTCCTATCTCTCTCCTTCATGTCGGTCGCACTTTTTAGTAGTGTAGTAATCTAAAGCCTATGGTGTAATTGGTTTAAAGGTGGTAACAGTAGATCTTGTGATGTGGATATATGAATATCAAGTTTAACTTCAAAACTTAGTTTGTAACTAAAATGGCAATAAAAAAAACATTAGGGGTATAATAGTTAAATATCACATGACTTCCTGTTATTTTTCCTCAACTTGATCTGGCCAAACGGTCTTACACATTACCACCCGCAGATGTAAATCTTCTGAAGTAAACAGATTTTGAAAAAAAAAAGGAAAGAGAGAAGTTTGTAACAAATAAATTTCCCCCCTCCTTTTCCCCCATTTCGTTATACATTGTGGTAGATAACCCAAATGACTATATGATGTGGTTCACATTCATTATCTTCTCCTAGGTTGCATTTTCCAAATACATACCTATCTGATATCGGCATTCTGGGTACAGAACCAGACTACTTTCAAGGCGGCAATCAATGCTGCAGATTTCAAAATAAAATTTATGTTTGCCCACTAAAACCTACCTGGTACAATTTATCCTGTCATGATTAGCTAGCATATAACGTATGCACCAGCCCTTTATAACATAGCCCCTATAAGCTTGGGGAATAGCCCCCGTATAAGCCCAGCAAGGTGGGACGTTATTTTTGTTGTCAGTCTGTTGCACAAATCCCGGTTTTCCACATGTCTATATATAGAAACTGTCCACAGAGATTTGCAATAAACAATGGCATTTAATAAAATTATTTTCCAAGTTTGAAATCATTATATTTTTAAGAAATTTGTAGCGAAAAACTGGCTTGATTTTTCCTCAGACATACTATTTATAGTCATTCTCCGCATATTAATATTTATCCTGTACAGAGGGTCCTATTTATCCTGTACAGAGGGTCCTGCATGGCTCAGTGGTAATATGTTGGACTCGTGACCTGGAAGCCCCATAGTTCGAACCTCACTGGATCAGTTGGGTTTTTCATGGGAGTGTCCTTGGGCAAGACACTTTAGATCCCTTGCCTAATACTGGTAAAATCCAGGAAATACATGAATACATGAGTTGTTGCAGTGATATGACTGATATAGTGTTGAAAGTGCAGTAAAACACCATTCAACCAATCAATACCCTGTACAGGGTAGTGATGTATCATAGCAGTTAGGTCTAATCTTCAAAGAATATTGACATACGCAGACAAAGGGTTCACATTGCATGGGGAGATTTGGGAGAGATTTTGGTAGATTGATGAATTTCGTGCCACCCCCAGGGGCAGCTTACACCATTTCAATGGTGCACATGTCCCAGAAAGCATGCAGTCTGATCTTCATCTACACAAGCTAACCCCGTCATATTTCCTTACTAGTGGGTTTCTTAAATAGATGGGTAAGATTTGGAAGATATTTGGGTAGAATTGGGAAAGGTTCAAGTAGGTTTGAGAGAGATTTGGCAATTTCGTGCCGCTGGTGTACATAGTACTGGGACATGTTAGATGGTTGTCCTCGAAGTTCACAGAATCGAAAGGTTTTACATGAAATTCTGAGAATGAAAATAATGGAAAAAGAAAAAAATGCTGGACATTTGAAAACACTGTAAGAAAAGGAGAAAATGCCAAGGGAAAAGTAATCTACACTGTTGACTGATGAATACTTGTATTTTAAACTCATCACATGCTCATTTCTGAATTAAATGCAAAATTATTCATAAAAGTGGGCTGTTGTCCTAGTGGGCTATTGTCCCAGTGGGCCATTGTCCTAGGGGACTATTGTCCAGTGAGGAGCTATTGTCCAGTGAGCTATTGTCCAAGTGGGCAATTGTCCTACACCCTTGACAGACATACCCTACATATTATACAGAATACTTTATGCTTTCCAACAGACTTACTTTATTGTCTCTCTGTTTTTATAGCTGGGAAAAAAAAAGCCAAAGAAATCTATCAATATTACAAAATTTTAAAGGGAAAAGAAATTTGTGGTGAAGATGAAAAGGAGAAAATGATGGTAACCAGCAAAATTACTTGTGCCAATCATTTCAAAGATAGAAATCATCATGCGAGTATTATCAAATTTGTCATCTGCAAATGCTTTTAACTGTTTACCACACAATCCAAACTTTAAACGACCTGAGAAAGAATCCTTTTGAAAACATTATGGGAAAAGGAGAAAATACTGGTATCCAGCATTGTCTCCTTTTCCCACAATGTTTTCTACCTTTCCCAAAACAAACTTCAACTTTTCAGTCACCTTTATTTTGTCATCTGCAACTGCTTTCAATTTCGACTAGTCTAAAATTTTGTTGTTTGGAAAAGAGTTATAACTTGTTTAGTCTAAAATTTTGTTGCTTTGTTAAGAGTTAAGATCAAAAGGATATTACACAAGTATCAAGTTAGGCAGAGAGATGTTTTGAATTAAAGACTTCCTGCAGCAAAGACTCAGTAATGCAATGTCATGTACATTTATGTAGGTCAAACATCAATTTTGAGTTTAAAGTGGCATCCAACCAGATTTTGTTTTGCAAGTACACGTATGTGAGAAAACCTTGGAAAGAATCAATCATTTTCATTTGAGTGCAAAGATGGCTCCACTCTTTTCCAAATGACAAAGTTTTGGACCAATCCAATATCCAAAGTGTTTGTGAAGGCATTAAAAATGGGTCATATTGTGAGATTTGTCTTTGAAAGGGTAGAAAACATTGATGGAAAAGGAGAAAATGCTGGTTACCAGCATTTTATCCTCTTCCCTCAATGCCTTCCTCTTTCCCAAGGTTGTTAAAATTCTGGACTGCATAATAAGCATTAAACTAAACACGAGACCTCTGAAATTGCGTAGCTTGATACGGGGTAAACTAATTTTATATCTAGATTTAAATATTTGTATTAGAAAACATACAACATGACACTGAATGTGTGAAACATACCCAAGATGTTGGTAATGCAGTACAGGCATACGCAAAAATGTAGACTATAGTTTTGCAGACACTTGATACAAATATTTGAACCATGCTCTGGCAAAAGGGGGCTTAATGCATGTCCATGATGCATTGCACCAATCAAGCTATCACATAATTATGGACCCATAATAGCCACATTTGTTAAAAACAGACTGAATCATAAGGTAGACTGGGCCTTTGACATACAGAAAATTGACCAATAGCGAAAAGTTTCGGCCCAGGTCAGCTTGCACAGACTGCGCAGGATGACCTGAGTAGATACTTTTTGCAGATGCATTAAGTGCCATTTCTGAGAGCATGGCTCATTTGTTTTATTCCTATCGTAAACAAACTGCGAATCAATACCATTTCTCATGCTTTGCACGTGTGTCACACAATGCAGGTTGTAGCTGTAGGTCTCCGAGATAGCAATATTAAATGACTTATCACCCTCACGTGAAGCAGAACGTGTGCAAATTTTAAAGAAAGCCTTGTCAGATTTCTCATATGTGATACTGTGAAAGAATATATTTCACCCTGATTTTCTATGAAAATTTATTAATATTGCAATTTAACTCTTTATCAAACAACAAAATTTTAGACTCCTACCATAATGAAGCTATTGCAGACGACAAAATAGACATGACTAGGTTTTTTTTGGCACTGTGCCTAGAATGCTAAGTCTTCATCAAACAATAAAATTTTGGACTCAACCAAATTGAAAGCAAGTGCAGACAACAAAAATGCAGCTCAGATGATGAGATTTCTCTCTTTGGTAGGGTAGAAAACATTGTGAGTTTCCATCATTTACTCCTTTTCACACAGTGTTTTCAAGTCTTTTTCTTCAGAGTCGTTAAAACTCGGGATTGTGTGTTTATGGGATAAACCTTTCTGGGCAAAACACCTTAGTTGAAAAGAAAAACATACCAAAGTACCACAACTTAAAGCCTGTTTTTGTCTCAATAACAAAAAAATTAAAAGATGTATGATAATAAATTGGACTGTCTTCTGTCCAATCTGATCCTCTCATCCAGATCCTTTCAGTCCATAATGCAACTAAAGCTGATCTCAACCCTTTCAGTTCTATCTCTTTACCAGATGACAAAATTTTGGACCTGTTCTAAATATGGAGCATAATGCACAGGACAAATCAAATGTTACTCAGAAATTCAAATTTGTACCTGGAATTGTAGAAAATATGGTGGGAAAAGGAGAAAATGCTGGTTACCAGCATTTTCTCCTTTTCCCACAATGTTTTCAAAAGGCTTCTTTCCCAAGGTTGTTAAAAGGTGGCATTATGCGGTAAAGGGTTAAGTGAGTTTAAAAGCTTCCAAATATGCTATTAAATTAATGGCTATTATCATTAGAATGAGGTGTCAAGTATTTTATGGTATAATTTATATGTTCATTTTATTAAGGGTACTATACGAAAATTTCTGTTTTGCTGGCAGAATATCTTTTTTACGAATATTCTGATTTCTCTTTATTTAATGATGTAAGTATCATTGAAGGTATATTTCATCTAATTACAGGTACGTATCATAGAGGTGTATTGATCGATTGAGTTTATGTTTGTTTATTTATTGCTGCCACTGGTCGCTCATATGGGCGATGCCCCCAGAAGGGCATTATGTTATGGTGGATATTGCAAGATACAGGATGAAACCCATTCAAAGTTAACACACTTGGTGTATAGCGCCTCCACGCAGGACCTCGGCTTAATGTCTCATCCAAAAGACTATTAGTAATTTTAGATGGCTAGCCATGGGGTTTGACCCCACACACTCAAATGGCCCAAGAGTTGACCTACCCTCTGCCAGCAGAGCTATCCAGGCTTGTCAGTGTAAAGGTGTATGTTGGTTTGTTTGCTATTTAATGCAGTTTCTAGAAGTATTTCACACCGTGTCTCAGTGTCAAATTAACCTATCCATGCTTACCTAAGTTTCGTGGCTGGCACAACAAATAAACACCCTTTGCAAGCCACTTCACAATATAAATGAAATAAGATTGAAATTTTACCTGTGAGCAAGGAATTAATTCATTAGCAATGACTTTGATCAATACATGGAAAGTTTCAGTAGAGCCCGGATTTCAACCCGTAACCCTTTGATTGTGAGCCGTCAGCCTCATTGCCCAACAGGAAATGCTAGGCAGGCCAGGTGTACACAAGAATTGCAGTCTAGTGTAATAAGCATAAACTGTCGCAGCAATTTCAGATAGAGCCATGAAATACGTGCAGTATGGAGTACCAATATCCAATCTGTATATGATTTTTTTTCATCAGGGTCCATATTCACCAACCATTCTTAAGAATATTCTCAGTTTTATTCTTCAAGATTTTCTAAATGTGAAAGAAACACAACTTCTGATTGGCTAAACCAAATGGTTTAGCCAATAAGAAGTTTTGTTACTTTTGAATTTTGAAAACTCTGGAGTATAAGACTGAGAATGTTCTTAAGAATGGTTGGTGAATACGGACCCAGATAATATCAGGGACTCTATATATACGTAAGTCATGGATAACATGGGTCAATCTTCATGTCTCGGACTGCACAGACTGACCTGGGCTAATATGTTTTGCAGATGCATTAAGCCCACTTTTCACAGTGCTTTAAGCTCAGTTATTTTTCACTGCTCTAACTATTCATATACATTAGTCATTGAAAATCAAGTGCTGCGTGCTCTTTCTAGTGAGAAATTTCAGGTCATTAAGGCCTACTTTTTTGGCACTTAGTATACATACATTATTCAAACTATTTTTTTTTTGGTCTGTCTGCTTATAACTTGACATACTTTTCTTGTACCGGTATATGGATTGAGTTGTGTGGAAGCTGACTTGTACTGTAATTTCAGCCCTATGTAATTTTTATTTAGCAATTCATTTTTTGTTGTCACTGTCACATTGACCCCTCACCTCATTATGACTTTTTTGCATTCTTCCAATTTAAAATTTTCACCAACCAAATATCACTCTTTATGCTTCTAGAGAAGACAACCTAAGAGCAGGAAAAGTGTGATTGCTTGTTACAAGCCTTTGCACCTTTTCACATAATATCCTAAAAAGGACATTTTCCTTTCCTTGAAATATTTATGTTTTTTTTTTTAATCCCTTGCACCATTGAGTGAAAATGTCTAAAAGTAATTTGGTTATTTGACACCATGGATGACATGACAAATAATATGCATAAATAAAATCTTCATGTACTACTCTTTTGAGACTAAATCTGCAAAATAAAAATTAGCATTTTTCAGTTCAAACTTTTGCAAATGAAAGGCATTTATTGTCTGGAACATAGGCTTAGCCAGGATTAAAATACTTATATGCACAGTATCAAGCTTGACGGCATGACGTCACATATTTTGTAAAGCATAGTGGAATTCCCAAGTCATCAGTGCATCAATTTAACCCGTCTTTTTAGTTCGAAAAGGTGCGCAGATCTAAAGAAAAATCAGCACATGTATACGATATTGTGATATACAACTTAAGTTTTGGATTTTTTTTAAACGCACATGCGTATTGTGTGTAATGGTGCTACACCTTTGTAGAATATCCCACAAAGTTATCTGGCAGAGTAGATCAAAAGTCATAATTATGTACATTTTATTAACCTTTGTAGTGCTAATTGAATGAAATGAACATTTTCAGTAACTATTGATGCTAAAGATGCAGAATTGCAAGCCGTTTTTGTCTAAATGTCTACCAAAGGCACAAAGATCCAAGATCAGACTGCATGTTTTGTGCCATTGGATCGTCATCTATACCATCTACGTAAATGATGAAATTTGTTCCTGCTGGCAAGGCTGGTCTTTTTGGAGTGTCCATGGGCAAGGCATTTCAGAGCCTCAGCTGAGTACTGATAAAAGCAATGAAAGACATTAATTCAAAGAGTGAGCTGTCAGCATATGACTGAAATATTGTTGAAAAAAGCATAAAACACCATTTAAACAAAGGAACAAAAGCTTACTATTGTTGTTAACCCTTAGGCTGCTAATCACAACTTACTGACCCTTTGCGGACGGTGTAGATCAAGATCAGACTGCACAAAAAGTGGAGTCTGATCTTTGATCTACACTGTCCAATACGAGATTTTCTTTTCCTGTGAAATCAGCTTTGAAGTCGCAATATTTGAGGTTTACTATTGACTGAAAATTTTTGTTTCATTTATTTAGCAGGTTAAGGGCTAAAATATTATTTTATTTTAATAATGGGTAAAGGTTTGTAATTTATGTTTAAACACCCTTTGAGATGTTTTTTAGTAGATAGAAATTAAATAGATGGAAGGATCTGATTTCATTAGTTTTGGTTAGAACTGAGGTCTGACCGAGTTCTTGTGATTTATGATTTTGTATCCTATATCATCAATATGTTATAACTGTTTGACATTTATCCAGCTGAATAAGGGGGCACTTAAGTTTAGGTGTCCTAGGTACGTAACATGTGCCTTTTATTCTTCATTAAAGGCTCCCTCTAATTAATTATTAAACCCCCGGGCGGCCCAGAATTTTTTTACTAAAAATGGACAAAACTAGTGGTTAATCAAGCAACTCAGTGAAAGTAAGTCAAGAATTGTCATGGGAAAGTAGCCTTAAAGATACATTCATACTCATTTTCAGCCATTTTATGACAAATTTCATCTTTATTTTATCAAACTATAATCATTCTTGTATCTTCATGCCAAATGTTGCCTGTTGCATTTGCAAGGTTGCATAGATTATGACCAATTAGAAAATGTATTTCATTTTCTTGGGGCCATCAAAGAAATCATTGTTGTGATGTTTCCGGTTTTAAATTCAAGATTTCTGATATCATGTATTTATTCCTTATACCATATTATATCGGTAATTTGTCTATGTTTACACAGCTGACTTAATTCTAAACCATTCTACAATTTATCAAATTTTTACAGTGTTTTTTTTTTTCTCTGTGGATATAAGGATGTATCTGTACTCTTTATCTAACATAAAAGATTTGGACTTGTCCAAATCCAAAGCACTTCAAGATGACAAATGTGGATCAAATGGTGGTTACCAGCATTTTCTCCTTTTCCCAAAATGTTTTCAATGGCTTTCTTTGTCAGGGTCATTAAACTTGGGATTGTGTGGTAAAAGGTTGAACAAATCATATACCATCATCATATTAACTTCACAAGTTAATGTCATTTACCATCTAATCTGTAATGTAAGCATGCATTATGTTGGACACAGAAAATATGCTTGCTTAAGACAGGTGCTTGCATAATACAGGTACATTTCAATGAATAATGCTTGCTTATTGAGGGAGCCACGAAGACATGTTTTTCTGCTCTTATAAACATACGAGGGCTGTTCAATAAATTTGTGGAATTTTGTTGTTAAAACCACATTTCTTAACATTTTAAGTAAAAAATTTGCCAACAATAGCATGAACATGTTACAAAATTGATACAGAAATTTTGCAGTTTTAAAATATTTGTAACCATAGTAACCCATATAATTGCTGGGCTCAAATTTTCTTCCGTTTCGAAACATGTAATTTTATGTAAAATGTACATTCAGGAATGTGACAAAAATGCTGCCAATTGTGGAAAAGGTCAGATAGCATCATAACAGCATTTTTGTAAAACTTCATGGATGTGGCACCTCAGGTAACTGTAATAACATAGTTTTAGTTTTGTCAGCACAAGGTAATTTTTGATGCAGTGACATCTTCATTGGATGTTGAATTTTACACATTGACAGAATTTTGTGTTGGACTTGGCAAAATACCAAAACAGACCATAGAATTTAGTTTGGAGTCATAATTTTCAAGTTGGGTGTTAATTAGATACAGAATGAAGGATTTTCTGTATTTTTGTCTCCAAGCTTTAGCTTTCTAAGGGTAACAATTAGGTGCATATGCAGACAGCATAGATCCTGATCAGAATGCACAAATTTGCAGTCTGATTAATGATCTATACCGTCTAAAACATGTATTAGGGAGATATATTGTTGTCAAAGCAGGCTTAGAATTGCTGCAAGTGAGTATTTTAAGGAATGTATACTGACTGTAAATATAAGCACTCCAAAAATACATGTAGAAACTTTTTGCTTGGGTAAATTTTCTGCATGTCCAAGGACCATTCAACCTCAGGATTCAGTCGGTTGTTTGATAAAGTGAATTTTATGGATCCATAATTATATGTTGACTTTCTTGGTAAAGTGCATCACAGAGATGCATTAAATCCCCTTTTGCCTAAGCCATACTGAGCACACAGCTCATATTTCATAGGGTTCCTGTCATTGCTTTGGCTAGCTATTGTTTCTTTTCGCAAAAAGTTTTCTGGATCATCCATCAATAACATTTTTTCAAATATTCTTTTGAAATGTTTAAAAGGGTCCCCTATGGGAAAAAAATTACCCAAGTCAAGGACATTGCCTTTATCATTTACAATTACATGCTTTTTAGCTCCATTGGCGAAATTAATCCCATTGGGCTGTGATCATCCATTGTGTGCCTCTATTAACTTCCATAAATTTTCTTTACAGAAACGAGACAGTTTTAACCAAATGTCATGGAAATGATCATTTTTAGTCCTTTCTATGTAACACAGAATTCATTGCGTGATGGGCCGGTGGCCCATATTAGAAAATAAACATGTCTATTTCTCTTTAAAGTCATCTAAAAAAATCTACCAATATGAGTCATTTTGGGTAAAAATGAAGGTCACATGGTCAAAGCTTAGGGAGATCTTGTGTGCAAAGTAAAGGACACATATTCAGCCAAATGGTCATGAAACTTGGTCTGAACTTTTCAGTTTGATGATCTAGGTGACAAAATTTGGTCACCTAAGGTCACAAAATAGGTCAATAGGCTGAACCATTGGAAAACATGCATGTACATTGTAGATATAAAACCAGAGCTCACATTCTTTGAAGCCTTTTTGTGATCTACATTGTCTGCAAAACCCAAATTTTCCCACGGCAAGCAACGTGGCATGGATATTGCCTTACATTTCTACTTGAATAATTTTTATCCTACTCATTCTGGTTTAAGAGGGTTCTGCTCTGATAGAGTAAGATGATAGCTGGGTTTCCTGTCACGTTTAACATAAAATAATCCAGATTTGGCTGGCAAATTCATTGACCGAGATGAGGCCAAGTACACACTACACGTGAAATGTGGCTGTTGTGGACTATGTAGTTAAAAATTACCAAAACTGTTCGCCTCATGCAATGATTGTAAATGAAAAACTTATGTGCTTGCAATCTGAAGTTGCTGGAAAGGTCATTCACTTAACCCTGTACCACACAATTCTGAGTTACAATGACCCTGAGGAATAAGGCTTTTGAAAACATTGAGGTAAGGAGAAAATACTTGTAGCCAGTATTTTCTCCTTTTCCCATAGTGTTTTCTACCTTTTCAAAGACAAAGGTCATCCTTTCATCCACAGCTTTTTCATTGTCTGCAATTGCTTTCAATTTTGGACTGGAATAAAATTTGGTTGTGTGGTTAAGGATTAATAAAGTGTGCTACATATAAGATGCTTTTGGAGACAGCGAAGAAGAGGCCAAGAAGTTGTCTCAAAGGTTTTGAAATGGTCTGAATTATCTGTTTAGAAAAAGTAGGATAAAAGCGTACATGTCCGTTAGGTGTATATTAACAGGAACCTTTGAACTCACCATTTACCCATTTATCATATGACAGCTTACACACATGAAGAAAACAACTTTTAAAAATATGGTTTGAAAAGAAACAATTACTTCATACAAGCACTGCTCCATTTCTAGCCTTGTTTTTTTGAATGATTAAATATGGCATTTTGTTTTCTTTCAAATATTTCACCAGTAGAACAATTGTACTCACCAGTGGATTGCCTAAAAGTAGCTTGTAAAGAAAATGCTTTGAGTACCATGGGAGAAAAAGGACTTTTCCAGAGGGCACACATGTACAGAATGCACAGTCTGATCTTGGATCTACACTGTCTTTTTTTTTTAGTCAAGCCTGTTAGATAAAAATTCTGAGTTTCAATTGATTATATTTTCAGCCGTTGAATAGGTTGAAGTTACTTATTTGGTGCTGAAAGAGAAGGGGAGTTAAATCTTAACCGAACAAAATTTTATAGACTAGTCCAGATTGAAAACAATTGCAGATGACAAAATAAATGTGACTGAAAAATTTAAGTTTGTTTTGGGAAGGGTAGAAAACATTGTGGGGGAAGGAGAAAATGCTGGTTACCAGCATTTTCTCTTTTTCCCACAATGTTTTCAAAAGGCTTCCTTCCCAGGGTTGTTAAAAGTCAGGATTGTGTGGTAAAGGAGTTAACAGTATAGTTATGAAGCCCTCGCTCCAGGGCTCACAGTGGGCTAAAGCAATTGAAATAGTTGACTCCTTTATTAAAAAAAAAAAACAATATGATAACATTTTAGATGTTTTAGCATGATGTAACTTGAAACAGTAGACCAATGATAACCTATTTTTGGCACCACAGGTCTGGTATTGCCATCAGTGTGTACTTTTCTCAACCAAAATAACTTTTTGAAGCTGTAAAATTGTAAATCAAGATCAGCACAAGATGCGCTTTGGACTTTATTCAGATGTAGCAAAAGCGGCAATGATTTTGGATCTTTTGGACCTTTTTTGTGTGTGTGTACTTTTAAATTGTTTGGGGTGCTGAAGTCACAGCCCAAAAATAAACGAAGATAAAAGTAGGTTTTTAGCTCCACTGGCCAAAGGCATGTGTCCACCTGTCTGTGCGTGCATGTTTGCGTCCATTCTAATATGTCCACCCCAGGGAGACAGGGATAGGCTATTTTTTCTATGAGTTTATTGCCATACAGACGTCTTATGATTTATGTCTCTGTCAATGCCAAATAAGTGCATGATGCATCTAATTTAAAGGCAGTGGAGCAACACAGGGCCACCATGGCCCTCTTGTTCAGTATTCCATGGGAAAGCATTTTGATACCACAACTGTTAAATTGCTAAAATCGCTATGCTTTTCTTTTGTTTCTTCAATGACCATTTTGTCTAATAAATTATTGTTTAGTTTCACCAGCATTAGCATGAAGCTCAGCAATGTTGTGCCCTACAAACTCTAAATAGACAAACACCGCTAGCCAGACAGTTTTGAACCAATTTGGCAACTTGAAGATTTGAACAAATTAACAACTTGAACAATTTGGCAGTGATTGGTCAATAATTACAGTGGTTAAAGCCCTTTGAAATTCTTTCCCTTGAAAAGGTAACCAGAGAGGGCTTTTACAGGCCTACAACCATTTTAATATGTCCACCCCAGGGCTTTGTCGGTCGTAAACTTAACCCTTCATCAGACAACAAAATTTTAGCCTTGTCCAAATTGAAAGCATTTGCAGATGACAATTTCAATGTGGCTCAGATGGTGGATAGAAAACATTATGGAAAGAGGAGAAGATTCTGGTTACCAGCATTTTCTCCTTTTCCCACAATGTTTTCAAAAGGCTTCTTTCCCAGGGTAGTTGAAAGGTGGCATTGTGCAGTAAAGGGTTAAAGAAACATGGTTTTTTTTTGCAGGTATGGAGATTCAGATCGACAAGAGATGGACATTATACTGTTGTTGAGTCAAAGGGCAGTCTATATAGCTTGGTAAGAGATCTATATAGTTTTTATTAACCCTTAACCCTTTACCAAATAGTCCCAAGTTTTAACAACCCTGGGGAGGAAGGATTTTGAAAACATTGTGGGAAAAGGAGAAAATACTGGTAACCAGCATTTTGTTCTTTCCCCACAATGTTTTCTACCCTTCCACAGATAAATCCCAGCCACATTAAATTTGTTCTCCGCAAAATGCTTTTAATTTATTTGAGCCTAAAATCTTGTTCCTTGATAAAGAGTTAAATTATTTATCATAACTTGGCTGCCTTTGTGGCCAGAGTGAAGACCAAGATTAGACTGGGTTCGTCTGATCTACGCTTTCCACTTTGCTGAGACATTCTGGAAAAAAAGCAACCTAGAAATGGCACTTATTTAGGTCATATTTCTAGAATGAAAATGTCCTTGTTGTTTACTTGGTGCTAAACGACAAAATGTTACACTTGTCCAAACTGAAAACCTTTGTAGAAAATGGAATTTGTAGAATTGTGGAATTTGTCCTTTTAAGGGTTGAAAACATTGTGGGAAAAGAAGAAAATGCTGGTTACCGGCATTTTCTATTTTTCCCGCAATGTTTTCAAAAGCCTTGTTATTCAAGATCGTTAAAACACAGGATTGTGTGGTAAAGGGTTAATAAGCGCGCATTTACCTATTTGAAAAGTTACTTATGTAGTGTTAGGTTATCTCTGTTATGTTCTGTTCTGCTCACCTCATAGGTAGGTGTAGAAATTGGGTGAAACACATGCCATCATGATTTGAAAATACTAACATTCTTTTTTTTCCAAAAAAAAGCTTGGTTGCATAATTCTTTTTATCTGTAACTTCTCACCATTTTGTCTTCCACTAGTTTTATCCCTTGACAGCGTAAATTGAAAGCAGCACACCTTCTATTAGTTAAAAATGAAAAACAACTAAAGCTGCCATGTCATTGCAAGGTTGTCTTTGTTGGAATATGAGTACCGAACAAAATATCAGGCAGTGTGGAATAAAGTTCAGCCAGCACATTCTGTGCAAGATGATCTTGATCTACATTGTCCACAATCACTGCTATGCCTATGTGAGTATTGTTAGGGTTAGGGATAGAGCCATAGGTAGGAAAATGGGTGGAGATCTGGCATTTGAAATAGATGACAGAGAAAAAAATGTGTGCTATTTACCCTCTTCATCTAGATAGTTACATTTACAAACAACCACATCTTTGAATATTCAACCCTGTACTATACAATCCCGAGTTTAAACAACCTTTAAAGGAAAGCTTTGAAAACATAGTGGCAAAAGGAGAAAATGGTGGCTACCAGCATTGTCTCCATTTTCAACCATTTCACCAAAAAATTCAATAATTTGAGCCAGTTTTAATTTGTTGTCAGCAAACACTTTCAGTTTGGAAGTCTGAAATTTTGTCTGTTTGTGTAGAGTGAAAAGCATTTGCACAGATGAAAGAATTGCTCAAATTCTACCAGTGTCACTATGCTCTCTTGGTTGTCTGTATTTTTCAATTTTTCGCAGATGATTTACTGAAATCTTTTAAGTGGTGAATTTAAAAGAAAAGATTTAACTCTTAAAACCAAACGACTACATTTCAAACTTGTCCAAATTCAAAGCATTTGCAGACAACAAACTAAATGTGACTCAAAAATTGAAATTCGTTTTGAAAAGGGTAGAAAACATTGTGGGAAAAGGAGAAAATGCTGGTCACCAGCATTTTCTCCTTTTCCCACAATGTTTTCAAAAGCCTCCTCTTTCAGGGTCGTTAAAAGTCAGGATTTTGCGGTAAAGGGTTTAACCTTTTTTAAATTTGATGAAAATGGCAGAAAGTTATCAAAAAGGGTAGAAAACACTGTGGGAAAAGGAGAAATTGCTCGTTACGAGCAATTTCTCCTTTTCCCACAGTGTTTTCAAAAGACTTGTACTGCAGACACATGAAAACCAGGGCTTGTTTGGTAAAGAGTTTAAAAATCATGGATAAGGTAACATATTTAATACAGTCTGTGCTGCTGTCAGGTTTTATCTGTAACATGTGATGTGGTGGTCTGGATACTCAGAGACTATCCTGCTGGCACAGACAGTTGAAAATTGTCAACTGTTGTGTGTAAGGATGTCCTAGGGATTCATCCATATCCTGCCAGATTTATATCAACAGCTGTCGCAAAAATTATAAGATATGATATGTTTCTTGGCCTTCAACACAGATTGAATAACTAAGACCAAGATCAGACTACAGGCTGATTTTGGTCATCAGTATCCAAAGAATATATCAATGGTCATGTATTAGGGGACAGGAATTAGGGGTCACAGTGCCTGGGTACAACATGGTTGTAGCTAAATATGGAGGCTCTTAATTCATAGAGTGGTAAATATTTTCTGTCAGTGGGAATGACCGAATAATTCATATCTATTTTAAGTTATTTTGGTCCTAAATAACTCAACCCCAGATATAAGATCAGTCTATACTTTCTGGATAGGTAGACTTTGGACATACTTCTTTTTATTGTTATACTGATTAAATCATATTGCATATATATCTTTTCAAACATTAATCCTTTTCCACACAATGCTGACATTTAACAACCCCGGGAAAGAAGGCTTCAGAAAACATTGAGGGAAAAGGAGAAAATGCAGGTGACCAGCATTTTCTCCTTTTCCCACAAAGTTTTCTACCCTATGATAGACAAATTTTATGTTTTTAGACACATTTATCATCTGCATATGCTTTCAATTTGGACAATGCTAAAATTATGTTGTCTGGTTAAGGGTTAAGATGCCAAGTACTAGACTGTTCAATAACTTAACCCTTTCCCAAACGACAAATTTTAGACTCTTTCAAATTCAAAACATCTGTAGATGACAAATTCAAAGTTGGTACAAATGAGCTTAAGCTCTCTGATAGGGTAGAAAACATTGTGGGAAAAGGAGAAAATGCTGGTTACCAGCATTTTCTCCTTTTCCCACAATGTTTTCAAAAGTATTCTCTCCCAGGGTTGTGAAAATCAGGGATTGTTTGGTAAAGGGTAAAGGTACTGATTCTTGTTTTGTCACTGCCATTATTGGGAGTGAGGGGGAGGGGTGTGAGTATAGTATCATCCTTGTCTATGTAATATACTACCCACAGATGAGCCATGCCCTGGCAAAAGAGGGTTCAATGCATCTACGTGATACCAAGCAAGACACCTTGTGATTATGGACCCCCTAAAGTTCATTTTGTTTAACAACCAACTGAATCGTGGGGTAAAATGGTCCTATGATATGCAGAAAATGGACCAATGATAAAAAGTTTTGACCCATGTCAGGCTGTGCAGTCCGTGCTTTTGATACTTTTTACAGATGCATTAAGCCCCCTTTTCACCGAGCATGGCTCATTAATTATATTTTACAAAGATGTTTTCAAAGTTGCCTGTTGCAAAATTGTTTTGATAGGTAACTGATTTTGTACAAAGAGTCAGGTATCTTTAATAATTTTAAAGCTATTTTTGTTAGATTAAAATAAAGAATAACTGATATTATGGATCCAAGAATGGGCTGTCTTTTCTTTATTTACAATGTCCAGAGAAGGAACCAGTGCCTTGATAAGCTTTTTTTAGCTCCAATGGCCCAGGGTTACTGAGCTTGTGATCATTTGGTAGACATTTATCAAAAATTATATGACAATCACATCAACTTCTGATTATTAAATGCCAAAAAATCTCTACAATTTACTGCTCAGTTCTTTGAAAAGCCAGTTGAGTTATGCAGGGCCACCATAGCCCTCTTGTTATACAGATTATTTACTTTTAAGTTTCACAAAGGAGAAACATTGCCAGAAAAATTAGCCAGCAGATCCTCACTTTCACAATTCAAAAGTAGTGTAATTTGCATTTATATATGAGCCATGCTCTGGGAAAAGGGGGCTTGATACTTCTCCGTGATCCATGATACCAAGCAAGTTATCACATAATTATGGGTCTATAAAATCCATTTTGTCAAACAACCAACCGAAGCCTAAGATTGACTAGTCCTTGGACATGCAGAAAATTTTCCAAAAGCAAAAGGTTTCAGCCCAGATCAGGCTGCACGGACAGCGCAAGGTGATTTGGGTAGATACTTTTTGCTGGTGCATTAAGCCCCCTTTTCACAGAGCATGGCTCATATTAATGTATTGAGAACTTGTAGTCTGATCTAAGGTCAATCCTATCCTTCATCTTTAAAGACTTTTTTGAGCAAAATAACCTTGATATTTAATGGCTGGGGTTTTTTTTTTGCCTTAATGCCTGTTTTTGTATTTATTTGGCATTTGTCCTTTCCTTGCAACATAAATTTAGTTAGTGAAAAAAAAAAAGCTCTGCAATGCAAGACTGTTTTATGGTCGCAAAATATTGCAAAGTAATGATTCAAGATCAGAGTATTGTCATGTTCTATGCTGTCATACTTTGATCTATTCTTTCCACAAGCAATTAATCATTTACTACACAGTGCCAAGTTTTAGCAACTTTGGGGAAGAAGACTTGAAAACATTGTGGAAAAAGGAAAGAATGCTAGTAAACTGGAATAAAACCCAAATAGTTAACATTTTCATAGTTTGTTTTTATCTATAGTGTTTCAACAAAGCACAGGTTTTTGCGGTCTGGTGCAGGACAACTAATAAGCTGTTAACCCTATCCCAAATGACAAAATTTTAGACTTGCCCAAATTGAAAGCTATTGCAGACAAATATTTTAAATATGAGAAAACGTGTCCTTGTTAGAGTAGAAAACATAGTGGGGAAAGGAGAAAATGCTGGTTACCAGCATTTTCTCCTTTTCCCACTATGTTTTTAAAAAGTTTCTTTCTCAGGGTCGTTAAAGGTCAGTATTGTGTGGTAAGGGGTTAACAAAAGAAAAGGTACAGACACGTGCCTAGATATCCCCAATCTAACCGAATTTTTTGCCTGGGGATGTCCTCTTGTTCAAACTGCGAAACTTAAGATTTTATCATCTTTTTTGTAGTAACACGATCTTTTTTATGTAAGTGAAAAATTGCCTTTAAAAAATTCAAAACTATTATATTGAATAACCGACTTCCTAGATTAATAGTTTTTTAGATCAGGCCATTGACTGAATATCTCATGTGTGGCACGTGGTGACCCACATGTGTGAGAAAATATTTAGAAACATTCAGATGAATGGAAAAATTACTAATGATAAGGGATTTCTATTTTTGCAACACTGTTTTTTTTTTAACCTTTATTTACATGTTTTTTCTCTAAGTAGAAATTATGATTGACTTACTTTTGTTCACAATCTTGTTCTTGACTCTTCATACTTCATTGTGGGAAAGCTTGGACATTTTCTGATTTTTCCGTCATTGCTAAAAGCACATGGGCCATGCTCTGGCAAAAGGGGGCTTAGTGCATCTCTGTAATGCACTGAAACAAGCAAGCTATCACATACTTATGGATCTATAATAGCCACTTTTTTTAACAACCGACTCAATCATGAAGTAGACTGGTCCTTTGATATACAGAAAATTGACCAATAGTGAAAAGTTTAGGCCAAGGTCAGCCTGCGTGGATTGTGCGATACTTTTCGCAGATACATTAAGCCCCCTTTTCACAGAGCATAGCTCATGTACTTCAGACTAATGATCATTGTTAAAGCCCCATACTGTCTTTGATGAAAAAAAAACAGGCATAAAAATTAAAATTAAAGTAAGCTGTTGAATAGGTAGACAATAGTTTGTGAAAAGATACTTGAACATTTTTTATTTCTGAAGCTTCAGGTAATAGTATAATTACGGAAAACCCTCTTAAGCCCTTACCACACAATGACAGTCTTAACAACCCCCGAGGAAGAATCCATTTGAAGAGATTGTGTGGAAAAGAAGTAAATGCTGGTAACCAGTATTTTCTTCTTCCTACACAATGTTTTTTACCCTATCAAAGACAAATTCTATCATTTGAGCCAGAGTCGAATAATTGTCGGAAAATGCTTTCAATATGGACAGGTCTTGTCATCTGTTAAAAGAGTTAATAAATATTTCGAAACAAGACCAGTAATATGATAATGAGATGTGAGGTAATTAACATACTGCAGGGATGTCTTAGAAGGAAGAATGCTTGTAGAACTTAATATTTACCACAAATTATTGCCTTTGCTTGGTTCAGTGCTGCTTGTTAACCCTATCTTTGATACTGAGGCTTTTGGTTACCTTTACCTATGCATGCACATCTCTCCACTTCCTCTTCTATTTTTGGTATGGCCTATTTTTACAACGGAATCTTTGCAAACAAAAACATGCCATATCATACAATCTGATTTTGACCCACACCCACCAAAAGTATCTAGGTTGGCTTTGGCTACCAAGAGGGAAACCAGCACTTTGTCCTTTTCTCACTGGTTTTCTACCCTTCTAAAGATTGAAATCATCACTTAGGCCACATGCAACTGCATTTCATTTGGATTAATCTAAAATTTTGTTGTTTTGTGAAGAGCTAACAGGCTACGCAAATGAAATGGGCATTCCATAGATCATTTGGGAAGATCCAAGAATCCAACATTCTTGATCAGAACATTTCTTAAAGTGTTGCACTATTAAAACAAGATAAGACTGCTGATCTAAGTCTGCTCTGTCCCAAAGCACTTGATGTTTCACAAAGCATGCAGCATTAAAAATAGTTTGCAATATAGGCAGGATGTTGAATCTGATGTTGACATTTTTACTTAACTCTTTACCAAACGACAAAATTTTAGACTGGTCCAAGTTGAAAGCATTTACAGACGACAAAATAAATGTGACAAAAAAATTGAAATTTGTTTTGGAAACGGTAGAAAACCAGCATTTTCTCTTTTTCCCACAATGTTTTCAAAAGCTTTCTTTCTCAGGGTTGTAAAAAGTCGGGATTGTGTGGTAAAGGGTTAAATAACAATTTTATGCCGATGAATAATATAACACCATGCATCTTTCTATTTCAGGTATGATGATGTCGAAGAACAAGTGTACCAATACCAAAGAATTTTTCTGGAGGACATCGAAAAGCTGGAAATTGGTAAAATTGCTTTGTCGATTTAGCTCTTTACCAAACGACAAAATTTTAGACTGGTCCAAATTGAAAGCATTTGCTGACAACAAAATAAATGTAACTTAAAAATTGAAATTTGTTTCGGGAAGGGAAGAAAACATTGTGGGGAAAAGGAGAAAATGCTGGTTACCAGCATTTTCTCCTTTTCCCACAATGTTTTCAAAAGCTTTCTTTTTCAGGGTCGTTAAAAGTCAGGATTGTGTGGTAAAGAGTTAACTAACTTTCTACCAAACACCAAAATTTAGACTTGTTTGATTGAACACATCCCCAGACGTAAAGCTTAAAGATGGTTCATATCAGGTAGAAAACATTGTATGAAAAGGAGAAATTGCTTTTTACAAGCAATTTTTACTTTTCCCACAATGTTTTCAAAACTTTTCTTCACCAGGATTGTTAAAACACAGGATATTTTGGTAAAGGGTTAACAATTTTTTTACCAGCAATTTCTCCTTTTCCTGTAAAAATTTTCGAAAGCTGACAACCATTTCTTTACCAGAAACATAATTTTGTATTTGTCCATATTGAAAGCATTTACAGATGACAAATCAATTGTGACTCAAAAAATGAAATTTTTTGAAAAGATAGAGAATATTGTTGGAAAAGGAGAAAATGCTTGTGAGCAACATTTTCTTCTTTTCCAACTACATTTTCATAAGCCTTGTTCCTCGAGGTCATGAAAGCAAGGGATTGTTATGGCAAGGGTTTTTGTCGTATTTGTGCAATAATGGGTTTTTTTACACCCTTCTTGGTTTAACATTCGGAGTGGCGACTTGGCATTCACCCAGCCGAGGCTTGCGTCACTTTTTGCTGTGTAATTTTATTATACTATGCATCAAGTAATTTTCTCTGACAAAACAGTCATTTAAATCCTGAAGTTACTTTATTAATTTTTTTTGCAAATTAGGCAAAAAATCGTCAATCAGTAAAAATAGAAAGGTTATGATATAGAATGCTGAAGAGATGTGGAGACGTTTGTCTGTTTCTTTTGTAAAATCATTACCTGCTGCAAATAGCTTTAACACTTTACCACACAATTCCAAGTTTTAACAACCATGAGAAAGACAGATTTTGAAAACATTGTTGGAAAAGGAGAAAATGCTGGTAACTTTAAATTCTGCAAAATGCTTTAATTTGGACAGGTCTGAAATTTGGTTGTGTGGTAAAGGGCTAACCTTTTACCACACAAGCCTGAGTTATAAAGACCCTGGGAAATTGGACTTTAGAAAACATTGTGGGAAAGGGAGAAAATGCTGGCAACCAGCATTTTCTCCTTTTCCCATAGTGTTTTCAACTGTTCCCAAAACAAATTTCAATTTTTGAGTCGCATACATTTTGTAGTCTGCAAATGCTCTCAATTTGGATCAGTCTAAACTTTGGTCGTGTGGTATAGAGTTAATAGTCTTGCAGCAAATCACCTTTCGAAACTGTTGGACGAAAGGAGGAAATGCTTGTTATGGGTATTTTCTCCTTTTGCTATAATGTTTTCATATAAGTTCATGTATTGATCTTTAATTTATGTTGAGTATCCTTAATTTACAAAGATGTTTTGGTAAGCATTTGCAACAAGTTAACTCCTTAAAAGCCTTGCACTACTATGGTTGCCTTTGCGGCCAGTGTAGACAAAGATCAGACTTGACAAAACGTGCCATCTGGTCTTTGATCTACACTGTCTGCTATGCCAATACATCCTGGATGAAAAGAACCCAGATGTTGCAGTTATTTGGATCTTATCTCCTCAATGAAAATAAATTTTTGATTTAATCAGCACTCTAAGGGTAAATGAGTTTTTGAGTAAGATTTAAAGTTAAGGATGTAAGGTATTTAAGGGGCAGGAATTCATCTATCTGGGGTTTTTATTTCACCAAAAAAAAGTTGAAAGGTTAGGATATAGAACGTTCAAAGGTGTAATATTATATTGATATATGATATGTCTTATTGTCAGTTGCTCTACTCTTTATTAAACAACAAAATTCTAGACTAGACCCATTAAGAGAATTTGCATACGACCTGACAAAATTTTTGACTGGACCAAACTGAGAGCTTCTGCAGAAGACAGATTAAATGTAGCTCAGATTATGATTTCTGTCTTTGATAGGGTAGAAAACTTTGTGGGAAAAGGAGAAAAAGGGTGGTTACCAGTATTTTTAGCTCACCTGAGCATGAAGTGCTCATGGTGAGCTATTGTGATCGTGCTGTGTCCGTCGTCCGTCGTCAACTTTTAACCTTGTGTACGCTCTAGAGGTCACATTTTCAGTCCGATCCTCATGAAACTTGGTCAGAATGTTTGTCTTGATAAAATCTCGGACAAGTTTGAAATTGGGTCATGTGGGGTCAAAAACTAGGTCACTAGGTCAAATCTTAGAAAAACCTTGTGTATGCTCTAGAGGCCACATTTTCAGTCCGATTTTCATGAAACTTGGTCAGAATGTTTGTCTTGATAAAATCTCGGACAAGTGCGAAATTGGGTCACGTTGGGTCAAAAACTAGGTCACTAGGTCAAATCTTAGAAAAACTTTGTGTATGCTCTAGAGGCCACATTTTAAGCCAGATACTTGTGAAATGTAGTCAGAATGTTTGTCTTGATAAAATCTCAGATGAGTTCAAAATTGGGTCATGTGGGGTCAAAAACTAGGTCACTAGGTCAAATCTTAGAAAAACCTTGTGTACGCACTAGAGGCCACATTTTCAGTCCAATCTTCGTGAAACTTGGTCAGAATGTTTGTCTTGATAAAATCTCGGACAAGTTTGAAATTGGGTCACGTGGGGTTAAAAACTAGGTCACTAGGTCAAATCTTAGAAAAACCTTGTGTACGCTCTAGAGGCCACATTTTCAGTCCGATCTTCATGAAACTTGGTCAGAATGTTAGTCTTGATAAAATCTCAGACAAGTTCGAAATTGGGTCACGTGGGGTCAAAAACTAGGTCACTAGGTCAAATCTTAGAAAAACCTTGTGTACGCTCTAGAGGCCACATTTTCAGCCAGATACTTGTGAAATTTGGTCAGAATGTCTGTCTTGATAAAATCTCGGACGAGTTCGAAATTGGGTCATGTGGGGTCAAAAACTAGGTCACTAGGTCAAATCTTAGAAAAACCTTGTGTATGCTCTAGAGGCCACATTTTCAGTCCGATCTTCGTGAAACTTGGTCAGAATGTTTGTCTTGATAAAATCTCGGACAAGTTTGAAATTGGGTCACGTGGGGTTAAAAACTAGGTCACTAGATCAAATCTTAGAAAAACCTTGTGTATGCTCTAGAGGCCGCATTTTGAGCCAGATACTTGTGCAATTTGGTAAAAATATTTGTCTTGATGAAATCTCAGACAAGTTCGGAATTGAGTCATATATGGTCAAAAACTAGGTAGCTAGGTCAGATCTTAGAAAAACCTTGTGTACGCTCTAGAGGCCACATTTTCAGTCCGATCCTCATGAAACTTTGTCAGAATGTTTGTCTTGATAAAATCTCGGACAGGCACAAAATTAAGTCATGTGGGGTTAAAAACTAGGTCACTAGGTCAAATCTCAGAAAAACCTTGTGTATGCTCTAGAGGCCACATTTTCAGTCAGATACTTGTGAAATGTGGTCAAAATCTTTGTCTTGATTAAATCTGAGACGAGTCCGAAATTGGGTCATGTGGGATCAAAAATTAGGTCACTAGGTCAAATCTTAGAAAAACCTTGTGTGCGCTCTAGACGCCACATTTTCAGTCAGATACTTGTGAAAGTTGGTCAGAATATTTGTCTTGATAAAATCTAGGATTAGATTGAAATTGGATCATGTGGGGTCAAAAACTAGGTCACTAGGTCAAATCTTAGAAAAATCTTGTGTGTGCTCTAGAGGCCACATTTTCAGTCAGATACTTGTGAAACTTGGTCAGAATGTTTGTCTTGATAAAATCTCACAGAAGTTAAAGAATGGGTCATGTGGGGTCAAAAATTAGGTCGCTAGGTCAAATCTTAGGAAAACCATGTGTGAGCTCCAAAGGCCACATTTTCAGTCAGATACTTGTGAAACTTGGTCAGAATGTTTGTCTTGATAAAATTCGGACAAGTTTGAAATCGGATCATGTGGGGTCAAAAACTAGATCACTAGGTCAAATTAAAGAAATGCCTTGTGGGTACTCTAGAGGCCACATTTTTTGCTCAATTGACTTGAAAATTGGTCAGAATGTTTTTCTTAATTAAATCTCAGAAAACTTGAAATTAGGTCACCCAGAGTCATAAAGTAGATCAAATTAAAGAAATACCTTGTGGACACTCTAGAGGCCACATTTTTCGCTCAATTGACTTGAAAATTGGTCAAAACATTTGTCTTAATTAAATCTTAGATGAGTTTGAAATTTGGTCACCTGGGGTCATTTTGCTGATTGGCTCAGGTGAGCGATCCAGGGCCATCATGGCCCTCATGTCTACTTTTCCCACAATGTTTTCAAAAGCCTTTCAGTACAGGGTCATTAAAACTGGGGATTGTGTGGTAAAGGGTTGATAAAGCTCAACAGATGTTTTATGTCTTTCATGTGTTACTTTAAATGGTTAGATTTGTCATTTCCACAATTGTTTCTACCCTGTCAAAAAACTTCAGATCATTTGTACCACTTTCAAATGTGACATCTGCAGATGCTTTCAATTTGGAATGGTCTGAAATTTGTCGTTTGGGAAAGAGTAGATTTATATCATTGCACAGCTTCTAAAGTAGTATCATAACAACCTTCTTCTGTAGCTGCTTTTATAGATGGTGTAGATTGAGATTATTCTACACAGAATATTCAGTCTGATCTTGTATTAAAAGATGATTAAATTTCACATAAGATTTTCCAGTCTAAACAGCCTTGAAATGGCCATAGAAACAGTTTTACTTTCACAACAATTCAAAATCAAACCCTTAGCAAACAGTCCTGAATTTTAACAGTTGAGAAAGAAGACTTTGAAAGCATTGCAGGAAAAGAGAAGAAAATGCTGATAATACATTGCTTTCCACCTGTCCAAAGACAAATTGAACCATTTAACTCTCTACAACACAGTCCCGACTTTTAACAACCCTGTGAAAGAAGCCTTTTGAAAACCTTGTGGGAAAAGGAGAAAATGCTGTTAACCAGCATTTTTAGCTCACCTGAGCACAAAGTGCTCATGGTGAGCTATTGTGATCGTGCTGTGTCCGTCGTCCATCGTGTGTCGTCAACTTTTTACCTTGTGTACGCTCTAGAGGCCACATTTTCAGTCCGATCCTCATGAAACTTGGTCAGAATGTTTGTCTTGATAAAATCTCGGACAAGTTTGAAATTGGGTCATGTGGGATTAAAAACTAGGTCACTAGGTCAAATCTTAGAAAAACCTTGTGTACGCTCTAGACGCCACATTTTCTGTCCAGTCCTCATGAAACTTTGTCAGAATATTTGTCTTGATAAAATCTCGAATGAGTTTGAAATTGGGTCATGTGGGGTCAAAAACTAGGTCACTAGGTCAAATCTTAGAAAAACCTTGTGTACGCTCTACAGGCCACATTTTCAGTCAGATACTTGTGAAATTTTGTCAGAATGTTTGTCTTGATAAAATCTCGGACGAGTTCGAAATTGGATCATGTGGGGTCAAAAACTAGGTCACTAGGTCAAATCTTAGAAAAACCTTGTGTGTGCTCTAGAGGCCACATTTTCAGTCAGATACTTGTGAAACTTGGTCATAATGTTTGTCTTGATAAAATCTCAGACAAGTTCGAAATTGGGTCATGTGGGGTCAAAAACTAGGTCACTAGGTCAAATCATAGAAAAACCTTGTGTGCGCTCTAGAGGCCACATTTTCAGTCCTGTACTAATGAAACTAAGTCAGAATCTTTGTCTTGATGATGTTTTGGAAGAGTTTGAAACTTGGTCACCTTACTTCAAATATTAGGTCACCAAATCTTGGGAAAACCTTGTGTGCGCTCTAGAGGATACATTTTCAGTCCGATACTCATGAAACTTGGTCAGAATGTTTGTCTTGATTAAAACTCGGATGTGTTTGAAATTGGGTCATGTGGGGTCAAAAACTAGGTCACTAGGTCAAATTAAAGAAATGCCTTGTGGGCACTCTAGAAGCCACATTTTTCGCTCAATTGACTTGAAAATTGGTCAGAATGTTTGTTTCAATTAAATCTCAGGTGACTTTGAAATTGGGTCATCTGGGGTCATAAAGTAGGTCACTAGGTCAAATTGAAGAAATACCTTGTGGGCACTCTAGAGGCCACATTTTTAGATCAGCATGTTTGTCTCGATAAAATCTTGGATGAGTTCAAAATTGGGTCACATAGGGTCATAAACTAGGTCACTAGGTCAGATTTAAAGAAATCTTGTGGGTGCTCTAGTGGCCACAATTCTTGCTCAATTGCCCTGAAAATTGGTCAGCGTGTTTGTCTTGATAATATCTTGGATGAGTTTGAAATATGGTCATATAAGGTCATAAACTAGGTTGCTAGGTCAAATTGAAGAAATACATTTTGGACACTCCGGAGGCCACATTTTCAGCTCAGTTGACCTGACAATTGTCTTAACAATATGTCAGATGAGTTTTAAATTGGGTCATCATGACCCTGAAGTGAAATTTTGCCTATTGACTCAGGTGAGCGATCCAGGGCCATCATGGACCTCTTGTCTCCTTTTTCCCCACAATGTTTTCTACCCTTCCCTAAACAAATTCAATTTTTCAATCGCACTTATTTTCTCATCTGCAATTGCTTTCAATTTGGACAAGTCTGAAATTTTTCCGTTTGGTAAAGAGTTAAGCTACATTTATTTCACTTTTCTGCAAATGCTTCCAATTTGGTCTAGTCTAAAATTTTGTTGCCTGGGAAGTAGTTAACCCCAGAATATGATGCAGACCACTACAGTACATTCAACAGACCAAGATAACAAAATTCTGATCATTGTATGGTGTTTAACTCTTTACCACACGACAAAATTTTACACTTGTCCAATTTGGAAGCATTTGCAGACAACAAAATGTGACCCAAAACTTGAAATTTGTTTATGGAAGGGTACAAAACATTGTGGGAAAAGGAGAAAATACTGGTTACCAGCATTTTCTCCCTTTCCCACAATGTTTTCAAAAGGCTTCTCCTTAGGGTCGTTAAAAGTCGGGATTGTGTGGTAAAGGGTTAACCCTGTTTTCAACATTTTTTCAGTTATAACGTGGCGGCCAGCGTACCTATCCATGCTTTCCTGGAGTATCTTTTACCAGTACTCTGAACAGTATTCTTTCCAAGCAACTGGCTGCTTTCCCACATAACCATCATCGAAACAATGGTCAGCGGTGGGAGAGGAATGAATCCTGTTGCAATGACTATCATGAACCCTCGGAAAGAAATTGGCCAAGTCGGGGATCAAACCAGCGACCTCCTATTCTCAAGTTCTGTACGCTACTGACTGAGCTACAGGGCTTGGCAAATTCTGATCAAGATATTTCCCACAATGTTTTCCACCCTTTTAGGGACAAATCCCATCATTTGAGCTACATGCGAAATGTTTCAACTTCCACAAGTCTAAACTTTTGTCAGTTGGTAGAGTTAATAGACAAAAATGTGCTATTATAATGCAAGGGAGATAACTGGTAACAGCATGTTCATTTGCTAACTGATTACTGATGTTACAGTGCAACCCTTTGCAATTCCTCTTGCCATGACCATTCTGTCAGAATGACTCTATATTGGACTTGAAAGCCCTTTTGTCACATTTCTTGACAACCTTTAGTGTGTAAAAAACATGGTCTTCATAGAACTGTATGACTTGGCAGTGATTCCTTACTGTTTGTCAGAATTCATTGATATGTGGTACAACCTGTCCTTGCTAATACGTAGAACATTTTCAGATTTATTTAGTTCAGTTTGTTTCATGGAAAAACAAGAAACCTAAAATACTGTTGGAGCAAGTCTTGAAACATAACTAAATGGGTCGTTGTCATCATATAACCAAAATAGTGTTGAAAATGGCGAAAATTCCATTGAATTATCTGTTTTGCAAGGGCATGTTCATTACAGCCAATTTTGTACAGTATTAACACTTAACCATCCTGCAAAGTTTTAGACTTGTTCATATTGCAAGTGGCTGAAATGATAGGATTTGACTTTGAAAGAGAGGAAAAAATTGTGGATAATGGAAAAAATGCTGATGATCCAACATTCCCCACAATGCTTTGAAAAGGGATAGGGTCATTAACTCTTGTGCTGCTGCATGATATACCTTGGGTGATCCGGTGATCAAATCCCTCGCCTGTATCACATAGCTTGATATGCACCTACATGGTACATTTTGCATGTCCCCAGAAGCACGAGTAAATTTTCTATCATTATCTTTCTAAGAATATTTCGATAGGCAAACAGTTTGTACATTCAGTTTTTAGCATGGTTTATCAATTCCGTTGGGAATTTTCATCGACAGATCAATAGAAGTGAATAACTTCACGTGGTTGTTCATGTCATTGCTAAGCGATCTACAGGGGTGACGCCATGTTTAAGATCATGTGATTGGTAGTTCAAAATGGAAACCTCCTTTATACAGACAAGGTTAGATGTAGGTATGGAATCAGCCAAGTTGTGACAAGTGTTGCTGCTGTTCACAGCATAAGATAACGTAGATGTACTTTGCAGGCAGAGTATTGGAAAAGCCTGCACATGCATGCAGTCTGATTTTTGCTGTACACTCTCTAACCTTTTATCGAGAGTTTCGCTCACATAAATGGTATTCATTGCCAATAAACTCATCCAAGTCGTTTTTGTTAAATGTCTACAATTTAACTTCAGCAAGATAAGGGCTAAAATAAGGGACCATTTGGTATTTGGATTAACCTGTATTCAAGCCATGCTCTGGCAAAAGGGGGCTTGATGCATCTCCATGATGCATTTTACCAAGCAAGTCATCACATGATTATGGATCCATAAAAGTCCATTTTGTCTAACAACCGATTGAATCATGAGGTAAACTGGTCCTTGGACATGCAGAAAATTGACTTAAAGCAAAAAGTATCGACCCAGGTCAGCCTGCACGGACTGTGCAGGCAGACCTGGGTTGATACTTTTTGCAGATGCATTGAGCCCCCTTTTCTAAGAGCATGGCTCATATTCATATTATTGTCTGTTTGATTAATCCAGGTTTCACTTTGTGTTTTTTTGACAACAGGTCCAGAACCGTCCTTCTTCAAGTCTAAAACAGTGGTGATGAGGCTGTATTACAGGCATTATGCTGATGAAGGATTTTTTCACACATTTAAGATGCCAAGTACAAGACTGTTCAATAACTTGGTGATAACCATTAAAACACCTGATGAAGCTAAAGGTAATAATTCTTGTTATGTCACCACTATTGGTGTGTGTGTGTGTGTGTGTGGGGGGGGGGGGGGGGGGGGGCGGTAATAGTATCATCATTGTAAACTACAAATGACAGATTAGCCATGCTCTGTAAAAAGGGAGTTTAATGCATCTCCATGATGCATTGTACCAAGCAAGTTGTTACATAATTACAGATACAAGGAAACGATTTTGTTTAACAACTGAGTGAATCATAAGGTGGACTGGTCCTTTGACCCGTGGAAAATTGACTAATAGCAACAAGTTTTGACTCGGGTCAGACTGCGCGGACCATATCCATAAAGACCATTTTGTCTAACAACCGACTGAGAAAGAATGGTCCTTGGACATGCAGGAAATTTACCAAGAGGAAAAAGTTTCATCTCAGGTCAGCCTGCGACCCTAAAAACAAGAAGGCTTTTGAAAACGTTGTTGGAAAAGGAGAAAATGCTGGTAACCAACATTTTTTCCTGTTCCCACGTTTTCTACCCCTTCAAAGACAATTCCCATCATTTTAATCATTCTGAATTGCAATGTTTTTATTTTGGACCAAGTCTAAAATTTTGTCATTTCAGTATAGAGTTAACAGCTATGACTTTGGAACATACAGATCTTTTAAAACTGTCTTAACCCTTTACCATGCAATCTGACCCTAAAGGAGAAGGCGTTTGAAAACATTGTGGGAAAAGGAGAAAATGATGGTAACCAGCATTTTCTCCTTTTCCCACAATGTTTTCTACTCTATCAAAGAACTTAGGTTCATTTGAATCTTTCTTCAAATTTCTCATCAGCAGAAGCTTGCAACTTGGAAGAGTCTAGAATTTTTTATTTGGTAAAGAGTTAAAGCTTAAAATTCATTAATATTTTGTTCCCTCAGACATACACAAAAATCATGTCTTTATGCTATGTCTGTGATGTTTTCCTACCTTTCAGAACAACTAAATGTGATTGCCGAGGCCTTTGTAGCGGCACAAAATATTCTGTCAATTGAATTGAGTGTTGAGGAAAAACAGAAACTGGAAAAGTAAGTAGTTAAGAGTGTAGACATTGGGTATCTGTGCTTTACTTTACACAGTTGAAATTACCAAAGTTTTCCAGCAGGGGATAAAGGCTTCTTAACCCTTTACCACACAGTCCCAAGTTTAAATGACCCTGAGAAAGGAGGCTTTTGAAAACATTGTAGGAAAAAGAGAAAATGCTGGTAACCAGCATTTTCTCCTTTTCCCACGATGTTTTCTCTCCTTTTAAAAACAAATTTCTATTTTTGAGTTACATTTATTTTTGTCCTCTGCAAGAACTTTAAATTTGGGCAAGTATAAAACCTGTTGTTTGGTAAAGGGTTTAATCCTACCTTTTAACGACCCTGAGAAAGAAGTCGTTTTAAAACATTGTGGGAAAAGAAGAAAATGCTGGTAACCATGTTTTCTACCCTTTAAGAGACAAATGTTATGTTTTGAGCAACATTTAAAATGTTGTCTGCAAATGCTTTCAGTTTGGACTAGTCTACATTTTTTCTACATGTCGTGTGGTAAAGAGTTAGAGAAAATGCTGGTTCCCGATGACAAGTAGACAGATGTATCACAAGAAACAACTGTTCATGCAGATCCAAAGCCAAGATCTTTTCGAAGGTCAAATGATGAATTATTCATAAATTGTGTTTGTCAGAGCCATTACTTGCACATTTGTACAATGATTTCAAAATGATTTGGGTGCAAGGTCCAGGTCATGCTTAATGGTTACATGCTGAAATTTTCACAAATTGGACCTTTCATCGCCATTTCCTTTCTTTTTCAAAATCGGCAGAATTTTATTTTCCAACAGTGTTTTTCAAGAGCAAATGGGTTTTGAATGGGATACCTTTGCATCAAGTAATTGATCTATAACTAATGTACTGTCACAAGCTCTACATTTCGTTCCTGGAAAATCTCTGAGTGGAGAGAAAGAAATACTCGCTTCATATTTTCAGTTTATGTAGTACACAAAGAACTTATGTTTTAAGATATCTTCTGTAATCTATTTTAATTGATAAGTTACTATGCTTTGTTTAACCTTTAACCCTATAGGCTACGTTTAGACTAGTTACTAAAAATGCTAATAGCATAAAAGCATAAAAGAGAAATATCTGAAGGCAAGGAAAACATCTTATTTTGGGATGATGCAAAATCATGGTCAGACAAATAACAGGTGTTCTGTAATAATCAATTGCTTCTTGGCCCTCATTTGGTTTGTATTGGAGTTTAACGCCATTTTAACTGCTCAGGTCATATCATGGAGGTCAGTGAAACACCCATGTTTTTCCTGGCTTTCTCACACCGATACTGACACAACTTTCTTTTCAAAGCTACTGACTACTTTTCTCACATGCATCAGAGGTGAGAGGCGAAAAATCGCCATCAATGACTTTTCAAAGCTGCCTTCAGGAAGGGATAAAAGACTTTAGCCATGCTGTGGCAAAAGGGGGGTTAATGCATCTCTGTGATCCATGACACCAAACAAATTATCACATGATAAAGGATCCATAAATTCCATTTTTGTCTTACAACATACTGAATCACGAGGTAAATTGGTCCTTGGACTTGCAAAAAATTGACCAAATGGAAAAAGTTTTGGCCCAGGTCAGACTGCACAGGCTGACCAGGGTCAATACTTTTTGCAGATGCATTAAGCCCTTTTTCACAGAGCATGGCTCACTTGATGTTTTTGTGATAATGGGTCCGAGATGAATTGATATTTCTGACTGCAGGAAGAAGACCAAACCACACTTAGAAGTGATGGACATACATCAGCAACAACAGGAAAACTCACTGGCCAAAATTAAACTACCACGGGACATCTCTTCCAGTGACATTTCTTCACAAAACAGTTCATGCAGAACTTCTCCTATGTTTGCTCGTAGAGCCCCCTCATCATCTGCCAAAGGATCTACTGAAAAGCTGAATACTTTTCCCGGTGATGCGCGTCAGAGAAATCAAAAGAATACTGTGACGTCGCCCTCCAGAATGAAGGCCTGGTTACCAAATATGTCAAAATTAAATAAGGCCAAGTTTCCAGATATGGGTGGAAGTTTTGATTTACCGGTGCCAAAAATTAATCTCTCATCATTGAATCTAGTCAGCAAAATGAAAATGGGACGTGCTGGTGCAGGACGCTTGCTTTCAAAAGTGCCAGGAACAAGTTTTTTCCATGGGAACAATCAAGTTGACCTGGAACAACCTAAAGTTGAAATCAAGGACAACATTGATGGACAGGTTAAATCCAAAACAAAAACCTCCAGGGTGAGAACATACAGTAGGGATGACTCGACAGTGGATGAGCCAACAGAAATAACTCAGTCTGACCTGGAAAGAGAGGCTCTGCTGGGAAGCTGTGGGATTCTAGCTACCAACACAAAACAGATCCTAGAATCTCCACAATGTTCATTTGAAGAACCTGATGATGATTTGGATAGTGATGCCCTCGATGATATGACAGAAGATGTCTTTCAAGAACTTGTTGGGAACAAAGCTGATGCTAAAGTATTGGACAGTGATAGTGCTAAAGCAGCTGGTTCTGGAATTGTCTTTAGTTTGGAAGAACCTATAGGGCAGCAGACAGATAAGATTAAAATTGATGACACTGATCAAGGAAAGAAAGCGGGAACAAAAGTAGATGAAGACAGAGAACTTAAAACAGAATCTAATTATAAATTTGGTCCTGAAATTACAGTTGAAGTCATAAGTAAGATAGAAGAAAATAAAGACTTCACAGAAAAAATCTCAAAACCAACAGGACTTGATTTTGGACAAAGACGAGTAATTGAGCATTCGGAGGCAGATCAAATATTAGAAAAATACAGCCAGTCTAAGAAAAATCTGACCCAGGTTGGGGCAAAGAAAAGCCCAACTGTTGCTACTGCCTCTGATAATCCAGTAACAATGAAAATAGAGAATTACAGCCAGGAAAGTCCAAAGTCAGTTCTGGAATTTGATATGGAGATAAATTCGCATCTCAAGCAACAGTTGCCCAACTTGTTACAGAGTTCTAAAATGTCCAAAAAGACACAAAGGATCTATGAGAATCTGAAATGTCGCATTGAACAGAAGCTTGGAGATACCACATGTCAGTCCACCATCATACTTATATGATTGTTTTAATTTAGTACTCTCTGCAGATGAGTTGTTGTGTTTTAAAGACTAAAGCAAAAACATGGTGAATACAGGGGTACTGCTTCATAATGATTGATTTCCACCTTTCAACACAACATTTTCGCATGTTATCATGTATTAATCCTTTATCGCGCAATCCTTAGTTTGAACAACCCTGAGGATGAAGCCTTTTGAAAGCATTGTGGGAAAAGGAGACAATGCTGGTAACCAGATTTTTTTCTTTTACCACAATATTTTCTTCCCTGTTGAAGACAGAAATCATCATTTTAGCTAATTCAATTTATTGTCTGGGAATGCTTTCAATTTGGTGTAGTCCAAACTTTTGTTGTTTGGTAGAGAGTTAACCCTTTACCACACAATGCTGCCTTTGAACAACCCTGGGAAAGAAACCTTTTGAAAAAATTGTGGGAAAAGGAGAAAATGCTGGTAACCAGCATTTTCTCCTTTTCTCACATGCTACCTTATTAAAGACAAATTGCACCATTTGAGCCACATTGAAATTGTCGTCTGCAAAGGCTTTCGATTTGGACAAGGCTAAAATTTTGTCGTCTGGTAGACAGTTAAATATTCATTCATTGTAATGATCCGAAGATTACAAAGGAGGAGTTGTCTGATACAAATGAGCCATGCTTTGGCAAATGGGGGCTTAAGCCTTTACCACACAACAAAATTTGAGACTTGACCTAAATGAAATCTTTTGCAGACAAAATAATTGTGACTCAGAAATAAAAAATGGCTTTTTGAAGGGTAGAAAACATTGTGGGAAAAGGAGAAAATGCTGGTCACCAGCATTTTCTTCTTCTCCCATAATGTTTTCAGAAGGCTTCTTTTTCAAGGTCATTAAAACTCGGAATTGTGTAGTAAAGGGTTTATGCATCTTTGTGATGTATGACACCGAACAAGTCATCACATGATTATAGGTCCATAAATTCCATTTTGTCTAACAACCAGCTGAATCATGAGGTACACTTGTTCTTTGACATACAGAAAATTTAACAAAAGCAAAAAGATTCAGCCCAGGTGAGCCTGTGCAGTCCGCGTACACTGACCTGTATCAAGCCACCTTTTCAGGGAGCATAGCTCAAATTTGTTTCAAGAAAGTGAGTAATATAGTTAAAGTAGTTGTATTTTTTTCCGAGTTTTATGTCGACCTTTTTTCATCATAGTTTTTTTTTTTTTTTTTATTATTATTTTTGTTTTTATTTCAATATTTTTATTCTTGTTTACACTCACCCACCTATATTACTTACTAGTTGCATGGTCTGCAATAATCATATTTAGAGCTTATTATTTTATGTACACAAAACACTTTAGAATGACAAAACTATCTGAGACTATACCGATATTATAATCAGTCCGTAGTCGCAGTCTTTTTTTCCATGACTATTCACATGATTTTAAATTTTTAGCTTGGCTGTTTTTGTAGAAAACATCAAGGTATTGTAATAGTCCTGTCATCATCGTCATCTGCATCGTCATGCAAAAATTTACTTCAAACTCGGACTTGTTTTAACAATCAAACCCATTCCAGATGGCAGGTAACCATCAAAATATTTTTTCCAACTGTCAGAAGGGGAACCCATACCAGTATAGCAGATAATCATCAAAATATGTGTGACACAGTTATGCCCCTTTTTCCACTTAAAATGTTCATTGAAAATCGGTGTATTTTCTAACAGCAACTGCAGCTGAGCATTGGTGCCTGCATGTGTAGCTCTTTTTCTGTGACCAATTATCCCTTAGCCCTTTACCACACAATCCCAACTTTTAATGATCCCAAGGAAAAGTACTTTTTGAAAACATTGTGGGAAAATGTAGATCATGATCGTTTCATCTGCATTTTTTCCTTTGTACCTGCTGTTTTCAACTTATGATGACAATTCCCATCACTTGAACCATATGTCATTTTTAATCTGCTAATTTTTAAAAAATCGAAGTTCTTATTTTGTCGCTTGATACAAGATGCCTTTACCATTTCTTCTGTCAGCTCTTTATTTCCTTTACTATTGTGCAGTTTTCTTTTTCTGTTCTATTTATCTACATTTTTCTATTCTCAGCAGTGCATTTGATCATGTTGTCAACATTTGCTTACAGATCCACCAATTTAATGCTTTACCACAGCAGCATAATTGTAGACTGGTCCAGTTTGAAGGTGTTTGCAGACGATAAATTCAGTGTGGCTGAAATGACCAAGGATGCAATTTAGAATGGTTGGTGAAGGTCCTGATGTTGAAATTTCTAGCATAATTTGATATAACTCAAAGAACCAACATCAGATTGATTGATGGGTGCAATTTCGGCCTGTAAATGAAAGTAACAAAACTTCTGATTGGCTAAACCTTTTGGTTTACCCAATCAGAACTTGAGTTACTTTTAAATTTAGAAAATCTTGGAGGATAAGAATAAGAATGTTCTTAAGAATGGTTGGTGAATACAGACCCTGATGTAGATCTAAATTGCCTACAAAAGGTTTGATTGGTTCTACATGTGTGTATACTGTGTATAATTTGTATTCTATGTATGGCATTCTTTGGAAAAAAAGAGACTTTGGTTTTATTCACCAACCGTTTTGAGTAATATCCCAACTCCAACATCCATTCAGATGATTGGTCAGGTCTTGATATTTTGATGAGAACTTCTACAGCTATGGAATTGTCTGGGATTGATGATGATGTCTTGCAATATTTTTTATGTAAGTCAAAAAAAAAAAAAGAAATGTTTCAATACTTTTCCAACTTAAAGTCCTGTTTTACTGGTTAGTGATATATCCTAAAATAACTTCTATGGTAATGTGTTAAGTAAGGTATTGCCGCTTTCTCAAACTAAATGCTATTTACCTCAGGTGTGCAAATGAGGGCTATAAGGGTTCTCTTGTTAGCTACACTGGCGGAAGGCCAACGGCCTTATGTCATGGCCTGGTGTCCGTCCGTATGTGTGTTTACTTTTTTTTAAACATCTTCTTCTCTGAAACTACCCATCCAATTTTGATGAAACTTCACAGAAATGATCCCGCCATGGTCCTCTTCAGAATTCCTTCAAAGAATTTGATTCCAATGAAAAGTCTGGTTGCCATGGCAACAAAACTGAAAAATATTGAAAATCTGTAAAAATCTTCCTGTCAAAAACCATAAGGCCTATGACTACCAAATTTGGCACGTAGCTTCTTCTAATAGACCTCAAACAAATTCTTGAATTACAGCCCTGAGTCATATTAGCCCTGCATGGGGGGGGGGGGGTACAAGTTTTACATGGGCTTATAAAGGGAAAACTTTTAAAATCTTCTTGTCCAAAACCATAAGGCCTAGGACTACCAAATTTTGCATATAGCGGATCACAAGTTTTACATGGGCTTATATAAGGAAAATTTTAAAAGTCTTCTCATTCTAAACCATGTAGCCTTGGGCTACCAAAATTAGCATGAAGCTTCATCTGATGGGTATTTATTTAGATTATTCAAATTAATGCCCTGGAGCCCAAATTGGCCCTGCCCCAGGCTTCACAAGTTTTACATGGGCTTATATAAAAATCTTCTTGTTCTAAATTATATGACCTAGGGCTACAAAAACTAGCTTGTTGCTTCATCTGATGGGTGTTTACTTAGATTTTTCAAATTATACCCCTGGGGCCAAAATTGGCCCCACCCCAGGGATCACAATTTTTACATGGACTTATATAGAGAAAACTTTAAAAATCTTCTCGTTCTAAACCATATGGCCTAGGACTACCAAAATTAACATGTTGCTTCATCTGATGGGCATTTACTTGCATTCTGTAAATTAAAGCCCTTGGGCAAAAATTGGTTACAAGTTTTACATGGGGTTATATAGGTAAAACTTTCAAAATCATCTAAATCATATGGTGTAGAGCTACCAAAATTGGCATGTAGCTCCATCTAATAGACCTATACAAAGATCCTTCAAAGGCCAAAATTGGTCCTTCCCCGGGGGGTCACAATTTTTACATGGGCTTATATAGGGAAAACTTGGAAAAATCTTCTGGTTCTAAAACATATGGCCAAGGGCCACCAAATTTGTTATGTAGCTTCACCTAATGGACCTCTACTAATAATCTACAACTTCCAGCCCTTGGGTCAAAATTAGCCCTGTCCAAGAGCTTTTATAGTGAAAACTTTCAAATCTTGTTTTTAGCTGTACCAAGCTAAGCATATTGCTTCATATATAGGATCGCTTCTGAATTTGTTCAAAGTTTAGCCATTGCTCAAATCGAAAGAAACCCTCTCATGTTTCATTTGGGAAACTTTGAAAATCTTGTTTGTAGCCATATAGCCTAGACCTATATTATTTTATATGTGGGCGTATTTTGTTGACCTCTACCAGGATTCAGTTAATTATTGCTCATAATTACAGCTTGAAATCACAATTATAGAACAAAATGGACTCGCCCTGGGGTCACAATTTTCACATGAGCTTTTATAGAGAAACTTTATCAGTCTTCTTGTCCGAAATTGTGATGTTTGGTGTGTATGGTTTGTACATATTAGCCAGTGGAGTGATACAGGGCCATCATTGCCCTTTTGGTTTTAAAAATTGATTGTTTGGGTTGTGTTCACCGGCAAATTGGTTTTTTTTTGCCAGCATTGTTTAATATATTGTATTATAATTATGTTTATTGTAGAAATAAATGTGCAATTTGCTAACACTAAACTCCCCTGCATTTCATTTTCCAGGTCTACCTGGAGAGTTTTTTTATAGAAATAAATGATAATTGGACAGTTTTTCTTTTTATTATTTCATTAAATTGGATGTTTGCCAGCATTGTTTAATATATTGTATTATAATTATGTTTATTGTAGAAATAAATGTGCAATTTGCTAGCACTAAACTCCACTGCATTTCATTTTCCAGGTCTACCTTGAGAGCTTTTTTATAGAAATAAATGATAACTGGAGACTTCTTCTTTTTATTATTTCATTAAATTAGATGTTGAGAAATCATAGAACAATGCCTCTTCTTTTCAGGGAGCCTCAGTAGTGCACTTGGTAGCATACTGGACTTGAGAACAGGGTTGCTGGTTCATATTCCTTACTTGGCTAGTTTCTTTCCAAGGTTGATGATAGTCATTGCAACAGGATTCATTCCTCTATCACAACTGATCATCTTTTTAACTGTGGTTATGTGGGAAAGCAGCAAGTGGCTTGGGAAGAATATTTTGCTAAGTGCTGGTAAAAGAAACTCAAGGAAATAATGAATAAGTGGTCTGGATGCTGCGGTGTTACTGGAATAATGTTGAAAATGTCATTAAACACAATACTGTCAATCAAAGCATCTTCCTTTCACAGGTAACTTTATGTCCCATGTGTTTCAGTAGGCAGGTGTGAAATGTCTATCAGGTTTTCTGTCCATCTGCCTGTATATCAAGTTGAAATTTCACTTGAGGATAGGGCCAGGAAAACGTGTAGTTCAAGAAATGTAACTAGCTATCACAATTATCTGTCTTTACTAGCATAATGAAAGAAACTTTTCAAACCAAATCAGCCCACTTTTAGTTGCCTCCCCAATTAATAATGGTAAAAAATGCCTGTCCGGGCTATAAATGTTATACTTATTGTACTTGTTACTTTGATAATGTTTTACACCACTTTCAACAATATTTCAGTCGTATCATGGCATCAGTTAAATGATTCATGTATGTCCTGTGTTTAACCAATACTAGGCTATACATGTTTCTGAGGTGTCTTGCCCACGGACGCTCCCACAAAAAACCAAGCTCTTCAAGTGAGGATGGACCCGGGGGCCTCAAGGTGTCCATTTCTACACCTTGAACATTTTTACTTGTAACATGTTTTTTTTTTTAGCTCATCTGAGCATGAAGTGCTCAAGATGAGCTTTTGTGATCGTGCTGTGTCCATCGTCCGGTTCATCAACATTTAACTTGTTTGCACTTAGAGGCTACATTTTCAGTCAGATAGTCATGTTGGATCAAAAAGTAGGTCATTGGGCAAATCTTAGAACAAGCTTGTTTGCACTCTATAGGTCATATTTTCAGCCTGAAAACCAGGTCAGATTATTTGTCTTGCTATCTCGGACATGTTCGAAATTGGGTCATGTTGGGTGAAAGAGTAAGTCACTGGCCAAATCTTAGAAAAACCTTATGTGCACTCTAGAGGCCACATTTTTAGCCCGATACTCATGAAACTATGTCAGATTATTTGTCTTGATAATATCTCGGACAACTTTGACATTGGGTCATGTCGGGTCAAAAGGTAGGTCACTGGGCCAAATCTTGAAAAACCGTGTGTGCACTCAAGAGGCAACATTTTCAGCCAGTTTCTTATGAAACTGGGTCTGAATGTTTGTCTAGATATCTTGGACATGGTTGAAATTGGGTCATGTCAGTCAAAAAGTATGTCACTGAGCCAAATCTAAGAAAAACATTTTGTACACTCTAGAGGCCACAATTTCAGCCTGATTCTCATGAAACTTTGTCAGAATGTTTGTCTTGATGATATTTTGGTCATAAATAGTTCACTGAGCCAAATCTTAGAAAAACTTTATGTGCACCATAGAGGTCACATTTTCGGCCTGATACTCTTGAAGCTCGGTCAGAATATTTGTCTTGATGATGTTTTGGACAAGTTCGAAATGGGTTACATTGAGTCAAAAAGTCGGTCAGTGGGCCAAATCTTAGATAAACCTTGTGTGCACTGTAGAGGCCACATTTGCAGCCTGATACTCATGAAACTTGGTCAGAATGTTTGTCTTGATATATTTGACAGTTCAACTTTGGCAATGTCAGGTCCAAAAGTGGGTCACTTACACTCATGTGTTTTACATCATTAAAACCAGGATCTCTTCAACTAATTACGGAATGCAGACCTTTTGATTCCTTACCACAAGATACAATTTAAGACTTTTCCAAATTCAAAGCGTTTGCAGATGACAAATCAAAGGTGGCTTAAATGATAGGACCTGCTGAAATAGAATAGTAAACATTGTTGGAATAGGAGAAGATGCACACAGATGTTATGCTCCCCAGCTGGACTGAGATATTATCACTACAAAGATTCTGGGCAAGTTCCAAGCCCATTAAATGAAGATAAAAGCCTTTAGAGTGCGTATCAAGTAGTTATTAAGGAAATAATGCTTTTCAATGGTCAAAGGAAAATAACTCCAATTATGATTGCAAATTCCCTTTAAGAACTGATTCAGAAGTCTTTTACCACTGAAAATCTTGTTCTCAAGCCCCTAACCTCAGGTATTGTTTAAATATGGAATTATCCGGTCTATGATTTAAGTCAAATGCATTTACACAAAAACATTCATTGGTGCTATACGAAAATTGCTCATTAAATGCAATTGCTCCCTGTGCCACACAGTAATCAAAGGCTCCACACAGCTGGCAACAATAATTAGGCCTAAAGGTAGCTATCAAAAGCATGTCAGCTTTGACCTTCTGTTGTGATATTGACCTTTGAGCCTGAATCCTTGGCTCTAAACACCCACCTTAGCAAGGTAAACACAAGGGAACCAGGGGTCTAAAAATACTAGCAGGAACGTTTCAGGAGCATGTGGCCTTTGACTGCTAATAGTGACTTTGATATGGAACTAAGTGACCTTTTACTGCTGTCTGTGATTTTGATATAAAGGGCAAAAGAACGTGTGACCTGTGCTGATTGTGACTTGGATTAAAAAAGAGCATGTAACGTTTGACTGCTATCTGACTTTGGTAAAGAAGAGCATGTGACCTTTGACTGCTGTGACTTTGATAAACAGTGTGTGACCTTTTACTGCAATCTGTGACTTTGATATAGAAGAGCATGTGGCCTTTGGCTGCTATGTGTGACTTTGAAAAAGAAGAGCATGTGACCTTTGACTGCTGTGACTTTGATAAAAAAAGAACATATGACCTTTGACTGCTATCTTTAATATAGAAGTGCAAGTGCTCCTTTTACTGCAGTCTGTGCCTTTGATATAGAAGAGCATGTGACTTTTTTCTGCTATCTGATGTTTTCATATAGAGGAGCAAGCGACCTTTCACTGCTATCTAAGAAATTGATGTAGAAAGGCAAACAACCTTTAACTGATGTCTGTGACTTTGATATATAGGAGCAAGTGACCCGTTTCCTGTCTCTGATTTTGATACAAAAGAACATGCGACTTTTGACTGCTATCTGTGTGATTTAAAAGAACATGCAACCTTGGACTGCTATCTGTATCTATGATATAAAAGAACACTTGACTCGTCTGTGACTTTGATATAGAAGAGCAAGTGATCTTTGACTGCTGTCTGTGACTCCAATATAGATGATCATGTGAAGTTTGGCTGCTGTCTGTGACTTTGATATAGAAGAGAATGTGACTTTTTTATGTCTGTGACTTTGCTATAGAAGGGCTATGTCCTTTGACTGCTGTGACTTAGATATAGAAGGGCATGCGTCCTTTGAATGCTACCTGTGGATTTGATATAGAAGAGCATTTGACCTTTGACTGCTATCTGTGATTTTGATATAGATGGGCATGTGTCCTTTGAATGCTATCAGTGGATTTGATATGGAAGGCATGTGTCCTTTGACTGCTACCTGTGACTTTGATATGGAAAAGCATGTGACCTTTGACTGCTATCTGTGACTTTGATATAGAAGAGTATGTTACCTTTTTATGTCTGTGACTTTGATATAGAAGGGCATGTGTCCCTTGACTGTAACATGTGACTTTGAAATAGAAAAAAATTTGAACTTTATCTGCTGTCTGAATAAAAGCGCATTGAAGAATATGTGAGTTTTGACTGCTATCTATGACTTTGATATAGAAAAGTGACATTTCTGCCATCAGTGACATTGATATAGAAGGGCATGCAACTATTGACTGTTATCTGTGATTTTGATAAGAGCAGGTTACCTGTGGCTATTATCTGTGACTTAATGAAGGGCAAGTGGGCAAGTGACCTTTAACTGCTATCCAAGACTTTGATATAGAATGGCAGATGACTTTTAACTGGTATCTGTGACTAATATATAGGAGCAAGTGTTCTGTTTCCTGTCTCTGACATTGATATAAAAGAACATCCGACTTTTGACTGCTATCTGTGACTTTGATATAAAAGAACATGCAACCTTTGACTGCTGTCTTTGATATAAAAGAGCATGTCTTGTCTCTGACTTTGATATAGAATAGCAAGTGACCTTTGACTGCTGTCTGTGACTTTGATATAGAAAAGTATGTAATCTTTTTGATGCCAATGACATTGATATGGAAGAGCATGAAACCCTTGACTGTTATCTGTGATTTTGATATAGAAGAGTATGTGAACTTTTTTATGTCTGTGACTTTGATATAGAAGGAAACGTGTCCTAAGACTGCTATATGTGACTTTGACAATAAACTTTAACTGTGGTATGTAACTTTGAAATAAAAGGGCATGTGACCTGTGACTGCTACCTGTGACTTTGATATGTAAAAGTATGTGACTTTGTTTACTGTTGTCCGTGACCTAGATATAGAAGAGCATGCGACCTTTGACTGTTATGTGTTACTTTGATACAGAAGAGGATTGGACCTATGACTGCGATGTGTGACTTTAATAAAGAGAAGAATAAGCCTTTGAATGCTATCTGACTTTGAGATAGAAGAGCATGTGGCCACTTTTCTGCCTGGGACTTGGATATGGAAGAGCAAGTGTCTGTGACTGAATAAAGAAAAGCATGTGATATTTTTGCTGTCTGTGATACAGACGAGCATGTGGCCTTTGGCTGCTATGTCTGACTTAGATATAGAAGAACATTTGACATTTTGACTGCTTTGTATGACTTTGATATAGACAATTATATGGCCTTTTACTGTCACCTGTGACTGTGATAAAGAAGAGCACTTGACCTTTTTGCTGTCTATGACGGAATAAATGAAAGCATGTGACATTTTGCTGTCTGCGATATAGACAAGCATGTGACTGCTATCTATGACTTTGATACAGACGAGTAAGTGACATTTGGGTGCTATCTTTAACTTTAATACAGAAGAGCATGTGACGTGTTCGCTTCCTCCGACTATATAGAAGAATATGCGACCTTTCACTGCTATTAGTTACTTTGGTATAAAAGAATATTTGACCTTTGATTGCTGTCTGTGACTTTGATATAGAAGAACATGCTATCTGTGACTTTGATAAAAACAAGCATTTGGCCTTTCACTGCTGTGACTGATATAGAAGAGCAAGTGACATTTCACTTCTGTGACTTTGATATAGAAGGACAACTGGCCTTAGACTGCTATTTGTGACTTTGATCTGGAAAGGCATGTGATCTTAAACCGCTTTCAGGGACTTTGATATAGAAGAGCATGTGACTTTTGACTTTTATCTGTGACTTTGATAAAGAAGAGCATGTGACGTGATTCCTTTCTGTGACTGATATAAAAAAATAACCCATACCATCTTTCACTGCTGTTTGTGATTTTCATATAAAGAACATGTGACTGTCTGTGATTTGAATATAGACGGGAAGCGGCCTTTTACTGTTTTCTGTGACTTTGTTTTAGAAAGGCATATATACCCTTTGACTGCCTTTTGTGACTTGGGACATAGAAGAGCAAGTGACCTTTGACTGCTATCTGTGACTTTTATATAGGAGAGCAAGTGACCTTCGACTGCAGTCTGTGACTTGAATATAGAAGAGCATGTGGTCTTTGGCTTCAATCTGTGACTTTGATATAGAAGGACATGCAACCTTTGACAGCTATCTGTGACCTTGATATGGTAGACCTGTTTCTGTGACGTTGATATAAAGAACATGTGACTTGTCTTTGACTTTGCTATAGAAGAACAAGTGGACTTTGACTGCTTGCTGTGACTTTGTGACAGAAAGGCATGTAACCTTTAACTGCTATCTGTGACTTCAATATAGAAGCGCGTGCGACCTTTGACTGTTGTCTGTGACTTTGATATACAAGAGAAAGTGGCCTTTGACTGCTGTCTGTGGCTTTGAAAAAGAAGAGCAAGTGACCTTTGACTTCTGTCTATAACTTTGATATACAAGAGCATGTGACCTTTGAATCCTGGCTATAATTTTGATCTAAAAAACACGTGACTAATCTAGAAGTTTGACATAGAAGAACAGGGGACCTTTGACTCTTTTCTGTGACTTTGTGAAAGCATGTGATCTGTTTCCTGTCCGTGACTTTGATCTAAAAGAAAATCCGACTTTGACTGCTATCTATGACTTTGATATAGAAGAGCATGCGACCATTGACTGCTGTCTGTGACTTTGATAAAGGAGAGCGTGTTACCTGATTCCTGTCTGTGACTGATATAATATGCATGCTATATTTCACTGCTGTTTGTGACCTTTATATTGTACATGTTACTAGTCTGACTTTGATATACATGAGCAAGTGACCTTTGACTGCCATCTGTGTCTTTGATATAGAAGAGCAAGTGACCTTTGACTGCCGTTTGTGACTTTGATATACATGAGCAAGTGACCTTTGACTGCTGTGTCTTTGATATAGAAGAGCAAGTGACCTTTGTCTGCTATCTGTGCCTTTTATATAGGACAGCAAGTGACCTTTGACTGCTGTCTGTTTGTGACTTTGATATACATGAGCAAGTGACCTTTGACTGCTGTGTCTTTGATATAGAAGAGCAAGTGACCTTTGTCTGCTATCTGTGCCTTTTATATAGGACAGCAAGTGACCTTTGACTGCTGTCTGTGACTTTGATATAGAAGAGCATGTGGCCTTTGACTACAATTAGTGACTTTAATATAAAAGAACATGTGACCTTTGACTGCTACCTGTGACTTTGATACAGAAGATCATTAGACATTTTTGCTGTCTGGGACTGAATAAGAAAAGCATGTGACATTTTTGCTGTCTGTTATATAGACGTGCATGTGGTCTGTGACTGCTATCTGTGAATTTGATACAGAATAGTAAGTGACCTTTGAGTGCTACCTGTAACTTTTAAATATAAAAAAAAACATGTGACCTGTTTGCTACCTGTGACTATAAAGAAGAAGCGGACTTTGACTGCTATCAGTTACTTTGATATAAAAGAACGTTTGACATTTGTGTGCTATCTGTTACTGTGATATAAAATAGCATGCGACCTTTGCTATTTGTGACTTTGATATACATGAGCAAGTGACTTTTGACTGCTATTTGTGACTGATATAGAAGAGTAAGTGACCTTTGACCGCTATCTATTATTTTGGTATAGAAGATCATGTGACCTTTGTGTGCTATCTTTGACTTTGATATAGAAAAGCATGTGACCTGTTTTCTGTCTGTGACTTTGATATAAAAAGAACATGTGACTTGTCTTTCACTTTGCTATAGAAGAGCAAGGGACATTTGACTGTTTTCTGTGACTTTGTTACAGAAAGGCATGTAACCCTTGACTGCTATCTGTGACTTTGATATATAAGAGCATGCGACCTTTAACCGCTGTCTGAGACTTTAATATACAAGAGAAATTTACCTTTGACTTCTGTCTGCGACTTTGATATAAAAGAACATACGACTTTTGACTGCTATCAGTGACTTTGATAAGAAAGAACATGTGACCTTTGCTTTATGTGACTGATATGGAACATACGACCTTTGAGTGCTTTCAGTGACTTTGATATAAAGGAACACATGACTTTTGACTGCTATATGTGACTTTGAAATAGAAGAGCATGTGACCTTGGACTGCTATCTGTGACTTTGATATAGACGAGCATATGACTGCCCTCTGTGACTTCGATATAGTACAGCATGTGACCTTTGACTACTGTCTATGACTTTGATATAGAAAAACATATGACCTTTTGACTAATATCTATGACTTTGATATAGACGAGCATATGACCTTTGACTGCAATCTGTGACTTTGATAGAGAAGAGCATTCAAACTTTGACTGCTAACTGTGACTTGGATATAATAGATCATGTGACCTTCGACTGCTATCTGTGACTTTGATATAGAGGAGCATGCGATCTTTTAGTACTATCTATTATAGAGAAGAGCATTCCACCTTTGACTGCTGTGACTTTGATATAGTAGAGCATGTGACCTTTAACTGCTGTCTGTGACTTTGATTTAGAAAGACAAGTGACCTTTCACTGCTATTTGTGACTTTGATTTTAATGATCATGAAACCTTTGACTGCTATCTGTGGCTTTCATATAGAAGAACAAGTCACCCTTGACTGTTTTCTGTGACTTTGATATAGAAGACATGTGTCCTTTGTTTGCTGCGACTAGTATAGACGAACATATGAAAGAACACGCGACCTTTGACTGCAATCTGTGACTTTGATATAGAAGAGTATGTGACCTTTGACTGCTGTCTGTTACTTTGATATAGAAGAGCATGTGACCTTTGACTGCTATCTGTGACTTTAATATAGAAGAACATGTGACCTTTGACTGCTATCTGTGACTTTGATATAGAAGAGCATGCTACAGAAGACCAATTTTCTTTGACTGCTGTGACTTTGATAAAGATGAGCATGTGTCCTTTGCCTGCTTTGACTGATAGAGACGAGCATATAGCCTTTGACTGCTATGGCTTTGATATAGAAGGGCACGTGTCCTTTGACTGCTGTCTGTGACTGATATAGACGAGCATATGACCTTTGACTGCTATCTGTGACTTTGATATAGAAGAGCATTTGACCTTTGACTGCTATCTGTGACTTTGAAATAGAAGAGCAAGTGACCTTTTATTATTATCTGTGACTGCGATCTGTGACTTTAAGATAGTAGAGCAGGTGACCTTATCTGTGACTCTGATATAGTAGAGCATGTGATCTTTGATATAGAGGATCATGCCACCTTTGACTGCTATCTGTGACTGACGTAAAAGAGAAGGTGATCTTTTGCTATCTGTGACTTTGATATAGAAGAACACGAGATCTTTAACTGCTATCTGTGACTTTGACATAGAAGAGCATGCGACCTTTGACTGCTATGGTGACAATACAGCAAACGTTGCGTAGATCATCGTTTATTTGTTTCAATTAAAGTAAAGAATACGGTTGTAGCTATCATTACCGACAAAATAAAAAAAAATCTTAATAAATAAAAGAATGACGCCACATGTCCAAAAACTTTTTGAACACCCGTCGTATCTGTGAATTTGATATAGACAATATGTGGATTTTGATTCCTATTCTGTGACTTGGATATAGAACAGCAAGAGACCTTTGACTGCTTTCTGTGACTTCTATATAGAAGAGCATGCGCCGTGTGCCTGCTATCTGTGAATTTGACAAAGAAGAGCATGTTTACTATGACCGCTGTGACTTTCATATGGAAGAGCATGTGTCCTGTGACTGCTGTGACTGATATAGACAAGCATATGGCCTTTGATTGCTATCTGTAACTACGATATAGAAGAGGAAGAGACCTTTGACTGTTATAAGTGACTTTGATGCAGAAGAGCATGTGACCTTTTGACGGCTATCTGTGACTTGATACAGAAGAGCATGTGTCCATTTACTGCTATCCGTGACTTTGATATTGAATGGTATGTGAAGACTACTGTGACTTCGATATGGAAGAGCAAGTAACCTTTGAATCTTATCTGTGACTTTGATATAGAAGAGCAAGTGACTTTTACTGCTACCCGACTTTGATATAGAAGAGCAAATGACCTTAAGTGCTATCTGTGATTTTGATAAAGAAAGGCAAGTGACCCTTGACTACTGTCTGTGAATTTGATATAGAAGAGCATTTGACCTTTGACTGCTGCCTGTGACTTTGATACACAGAAGGGCAAATGACCTTCGACTGCTGTCTATGACTTTGATAAAGAAGAGCATGTGACCTTTTTGCTGTGACTTTAATATAGAAGAACATGCTCTGCACATCCTTTCATCTAGGTGCACACATGTGAAATAGTTTTCTGACTATATCAAGGGTTCAGGAGATCTTATATTTGACCTTTAAACCTGCCGTGACCTGGACATTGACCTTAAAAACTTGGTCCGAAAGCTCCGGTCTGCCCATTGTCTTGCCAACATGCACATCAGTGTAAAAAAATTCAAAATCCCACCGTGGGTTCAGACAAGAGGGCCATTGGCCCTAAAGGGCTCATCTGAGTAAAATCATCTAGGTTTGATAAACTTGAAGAGACCCTGGTTGCAATGATGTAAAACATATGACTGTTTTGACTAATTTTCATGAATATTGTACTGAATATGTGGCCTTTAGAGAGCCCACAAGGTGTTTTCTGAAATTTGTCCCTGTGACCAACTTTTTGAACCTACATGACAGAATATCTGATTTAACCAATACATCATCTAAACAAACATTGTGGCCAATTTTCATGAGTATTGTAATGAAGAGGTTTTCTTTTCCCTAAAATTTGTCCCAGTTACCTACTCTTTGACCTGACGTGACTCAATTTTGTAAATGTCCCATATAATAACAAGATTAATATTCTGACCACGTTTTAAGTACCAAACTGAAAATGTGGCTCCTAGAATACGCTCAAGGTTATATTAAGATATCTTCCAGTAGCGTACTTTTAGATCCAACGAAACCCAATTTCAAACTTGTCCAAGATATCAACAAGACATACATTCTGACCATGTTTTATGAGCATTAAGCTGAAAATGTGGCCTCTGGAGTTCACTCGTTTTTTTCATTTATAAGACTTGTCCCAGTGATCTCCTTTTGACCCGATGTGACCCAATTTTATTGGATGAGATAGCATCAAGATAATTGTTCTGAACATGTTCCATGAGACTAAATAACAGAAATTGATTATGTTCTAGAGTGCACACAAGATTTTTCCTAAGATATGTCCCAGAGACCTACTTTTTTACCTGACCTGGCCCAATATCAGATATCTCCGCGATATCATCAAGATAAACATTCTTACCGACTTTCATGAGTATCCCTATGCAGAGATGGACTATAGATTATGCACATTTTTATATAGATTTGTCCCAGTTACCTACATTTAGGCCTACATCCGACATGAACCAATTTCAAACTTGTCTGGGATTTATTAGGACAAAAATTATGACCAATTTTCATGAGAATTGGATTGGCAATGTTGCTTCTAGAGTGCACACAAGATAATTGTTAATGCCTGGACAACGCACGACACAACCAGCACGATCACAGAAGCTCACATACAGCACTTTGTGCTTAGGTGAGCTAAAAACCTTGAGTACGCTCCAGAAGCCACATTTTCAGTACAATACTCTTAAAAGTTAATCAGAATAATTCTTTCTATATAATTTTAGTTGAGTTTGAATGTGACCCCGTCTAGTAAAGATGTAGGTCGTTCGACAAATCTTAGAAAAAACCTCGAGTACTCACTAGAGTTTTGGTTGCTTTTGGTCCAATACTCATGAAACCTGGTCAGAATGTTTGTACTGGTGATATTTGACAATTTTGAAAACGGGTCTTGACGAGTCGAAAAGCAGGTCCCTGGGACAAATCTTAGGGAAAAAAAAAAAAACGTGTTAACACTCTAAGGCCACATTTTCCGCCCACTACTGATAAATGTTCTCAAAAGTACAGATGAGCGACCCAGGGCCGTTATGCCACTGTTGTATATTTTTCCTTTTACCATAATGAAGGAAATGTGCGGAAGCGTGGTTGAATGGTAATGATTTCACCATATCCAAGAAACGTTAGATCTATTATAGAGACCCATTTTCTGGTGCCTTGACTGTTTTGAGTTTGCTGGAGTATAGAAAAACTTTCGCAGCACCGAAACAGGTACCAAGTGGAAAGTTTTAATTTTTCTCGCAGATAAATTACGATTCAATCTTTCTGATGTTGGCCATAGATGACGAGAACCGTTACGGATATCAGTGTAAGTTTTTGAATTACGAAAAGAGAGTCCAAATACCAGAAATAACCATTTAAAATTCAGGTCCCCTTTTGTGGTGATGCGATAAATTTGTCCAAAAACGCTCGGGTGACTCGTGCAAAACTAACTGCGTCATGACAATAGGTACCCGGTAAGATGGTAAACGGGTGCGTTACAATACATAGTCCCCATTTATGGTGCTGCAAAAGTTTTAGCCGACTTCCGGCCATTTTGAAGGAAAACTTTCGCAGCACGAGAACAGGGACCACGTTGAAAAATCTCAATTTGCAAGCACACAAATGCATTTCCTGTGTTTGTTACGATGTCAAAATGTAGTTTGAATTGCTCTGGATTACAAAGCAAGCTTTAGGTGCAAGAAAAACGACGCTAAGTAGTAGAAATTATCTGTCAAAGTTTCGGTCCCCTTTTCTCGTGATGCGATAAATGTGCTCGAAATCAAGAATTTTTATGTGAAACCTGTTCGGCCCCTGTCTAATCGTACCCGAAAAAGAAAGTTTTGTTTACTTTTTGCCTTACTTTAAAATTCATTTTTTTTTTTGCCAGAGACTAACACTTACAACACAATATTGGATTGTCATCTTCACAATAATTTCCATCCTTTCATGTGGTATGATTTAAATTTGAATGCATTTCAACACCCGAATATTATTTTAGTTGCCAATGGGCCTTCAAATATGGCTCAAAGGACATTTTATCCCTTTTACACAGTGTTAAGAAAAAATTTCCTGCTCAGGCTCGTTAACTCTTTGGCTGGTAAGCGCAACTCATGGACCTTTCAAGGACAGCGTAGATCAAGATCAGACTACACAGAACGTGTAGTCTGATCTTGGATCTATACTCTCCGATAAACTTTCAAGCCGATAGTAAAAACCCAAATATTGCTATTTTAAATGTATTCTATAGGGAGAAAGAGGTGTTATTAGATATCATTCTGTGCAGTCTGATCTTGAATCTACATTGTCCGCAAAAGGTCAGTGGGTCTCACTTTGCAGCTTAATGGTTAAGCCTTAATGAGCCAGTGGCGTGAAAAGAATGTCGTGCAGTGTGCTGGTATAGATACATTAGAAACACTTGAAAAAGGTGCGCTGGCCGACGCTTAATTATCGAAAATTTGTTGAAAACGTCGTTAAAAACCACACGAATCAACACAATGAACATAAAAGTGGTTTTAATGGTGTAAATTCTTATTTTTTTCTTCGGGTACGATGAATAAGGGGCCGAACAAGTTTCACAAAAATTTTCTTGATTTCGAGCACATTTATCGCACCACGAGAAAAGGGGACCGAAACTTTGACAGATTATTTCTAATAATTAGGGTCGTTTTATTGCACCAAAAGCTTGCCGTGTAATCCAGAGCAATTCAAACTATCTTTTGACATTATTGAAAATACAGAAAATGCATTTGTGTGCTTGCAAATTGAGATTTTTCAACGTGGTCCCTGTTCTCGTGCTGCGAAAGTTTTCCATCAAAATGGCCGGAAGTCGGCTAAAACTTTCGCAGCACCATAAAAGGGGATTTTACATTGTAACGCATCCGTTTACCTTTAAATTGGGTACCTATTGCCATGACGCAGCTGGTTTTGCACGAGACACCCGTGCGTTTCCGGACAAATTTATCGCATCACCACAAAAGGGGACTTGAATTTTAAATGGTTATTTCTGCTATTTATGCTCAATTTTTTGTGCTTCAAAAGCTTTCCAAGAAATCCAAAGCGGTTGCCACTTACTTTTTTTGGCACAGAAATGAGTGAAGTTGCACACTTAACTTTTTTTGGCACAGAAATGAGTGAAGTTGCACGTTGTCCAGGTACAAGATTTAAAGTTTCTATTTTGTACCTATTTCGGTGCTGCGAAAGTTTATCTACACTTCAGTGCACACAAAACAGTCGGAACACCAGTATGGAGGGGAATATCCGCCAAAATTCTATGGGTCTAGATGACATTCTTATTTGTGAACATTAGGTGTCTATTCGTCTTCTTTCTTACATCTTACATGCATATTGCATCTCATGTGTCATTATTACTAGTGCATACTGTTTGGTGCTAATTGCCTGCATCATAATTATAACTTGATCATATTTACTACATGTATTGTGTTTTTGTTGATTATGAATGATTAATTCTTCCTGATTACTTCCTACTGCGTCATTGCATTTGTCTTTTTTCCAAGTGCTTGCTGCATGTTTCTAGTAGCATTTTACTTCCTTCTAAATACATGTTATATTTGTTATACTTCCTTCTCCAGTACTGAAATTTTCCTAATTGCAGACGAGAAGTATAATGGGGGGGGGGCCAAATATTTCGGTAACAGACAAGTTCAGTGAATTGGACTTATAATAGTACATCTATCAGATGTTTCGGTAACAAGGTAATTATATAGTGTTTAATGCACCGTGATGTTTTTCACACCAAGTCAAGTCTTGGCTTTCATTTGTTCAAGGGTTCTTTTTTCCACACGCTTTCAGACATAATAATTTTATTATGTTGCTCCTGCCATGCTGTATGTAAAATAATATACCTGAAATCACTATCACATCTTACTTTCGATATTCCAACCATATAGTTGAGGTAATGAATAATACCCAATCCTAACCTAGTACCCGATGTATCTTCCTTTAAAATGTTTTTATGAATATTTCATTGCGAAAATATTTTTTTCCAAACTTCCAAACCAGCCATTAACCCTAAGAGCGCCTGTCACTACTTCAGTTGCCTTTGCGGCCAGTGCAGATCAAGATCACAATACGCCAAACACCGAGTCTGAACTTTGATCTTCACATGCTGCTTTTCCAAAAATTCTGAACAGAAAAAAAACCTTGAAATCGCTAAAATTAAGGTTTTATTTCTACAATGAAAATGGCAGTTAGGTTTATTCGAAGCTCTTAGAGTTAAACTTATGGATAATTCAATTGTTTCCAGAAAGATGGCTAATACAGAAAAAATATTGTGGCAAATGAAGAGAGGGGGTGAGAGAGATAGATAGATAGTGACATATACTCTTTTGACAAATACTTTTTTCAAACAGCATGAGCAGTGTGTGATCTGAACATGCCCTATCCCCTTAACTTTTATGTGTGCAAGTAGATTATAAAAAGGGAATTCATTTGCCCTATCACACATTATCGAATGACCCTCAATAACAAATCGCATGTCTTAAAAAAAATTTTAACACAAATCACATGTCTTAAAAAATATTTTAACCATAACAAACCATAAACCCACAAAACCTTCACACGTCTTAAAAATATTTTAACCATAACAAACCAGCAAACCAGCAAACCAATCAACCCATACAAAAATCAACTCACTTATACAATCCCCCCACCCTTAATCAATCAACCCACGCTTAAGTATATGGTTAGCCTTTATATAATAAAACAATATAATATAACATAATAACAATTTTATGTAACATTAATCATGCTCATAAAATTAAGATAAAATGGATTAACAAGTTAATCTGATGAAGGTTAGCAAACAAAATGGTATAATCTTTTTTATAAACATTTTTTACTTAAATTAAAAATTTTAAAAAATTTTAAAAAATTTTAAAAATTAAAAAAAATTTTAAAAATTAAAAAATTTTTAAAAATTAAAAAGAATTTTTGATTAAGAAAAACTAACGCATCAGTCAACCAGTTACTTAACAAACCAGCAAACCCACTCCCTTAGCTCATCCATTCAACCCAGTGCATCGGTTAGCCATTAGCCAACCTAACAACCCCATTTAAAGGATCAACTAGGGAAGGGGGAACCATGACAAGCTCAAATCAAATTTTTTTGTTCGATGGAAAAAAATTTTTAAATTTTTTTTTTTTTTTTTTTTTTTTTTCCCATTGATTAATCGATCATTCTAAAATATAGATTTTGTTCGATGGAAAAAAATTTTTAAAAAATTTTTTTTTGCAAAAAATTTTTTTTCGTATGAAAATAAAAATTGAATTTTTGATAAAAAAATCTGTAAAAATATTATGTAAAGATGGCAAGCTTTACTAATGATGATAAAACTATGGATGAAATGAACCAAGAATCTCTTACTTTAGATGATAAAAAAGACTATGTAAAAACTATGTTTAACGTTTATGGTGATAGAATAGCTGAAATGGGTTTTAGACGTTTAACAGATGCTTATAATAATTATGCAGTATACCAAACTTTAGAAACATATACTGAAGAGAACCTTGAAACTCTTGATGATATGAATAAGGCCGCCTGTGATCTTTTAGAAGTAGAATTTAAACTATATTTTAAAACGGTTATGAAAAAACTAAGAGAAGGTAAAATATTATAAAATGATATATATTTTTTATAAAATATATATCCATTACATGATGGAACCAGAAAAAAATAATAAAAAAATAAATACACAAACTTTTAAAGAAAATATTTTTTGTAAAAGAGCAAGTAGTAAAAGTTTAAAAAGTCTACCTTTAACAGTATACTATAAAAATTATACTGTAATAGAAATATTTGAAGAAATGAAAAAAATGTTACGGGAAATAATTTATAATGTTAATTTTAACGCAAGTAATAAAGCTTTAAAACATTGTGTTTTATGTACTTATCAACAAAATAAAAAAGATAAAAATAAAGATTATAAAGCTGTTATAATAAATATTGTTATTGATTTATATAAACAAGCAAAAAAAGAAGCTAATTTTTTTATAGTAAATGAAGAAGATAAAAAAAATAAAACACATAGACAAATAAGAGAAAAATTTCTTAATCATTTTGAAAGGTTTAGAGAAATATTTTGTAAAACAACATCATTTTAAAATTAGATATATATCCATATCAAAATTTTTTCTATCCTTTTTATAGGATAGAAAAAATAGTACGATATGAATCAGAAGATGAAGAGGAAGAAATTAAAAACGAAAATAAAAACAAAACATTTAAAAGTGATCAATGTGTAATATGTTGTGATAAACCACCAACTTATTTATTTTGTAGTTGTGGTCATTTATGTATATGTAAGGATTGCTTTTTAATTTATGATAACAACAAATGCCCTATATGTAAAATAGTAAATCCAAATATTCGTGAAATATAAATATTTAACCCTTTACTGGGTTAAATATTTTTTACAAGTCTAACTCTATTAGTATCGTTAAATATGCATTTTTAGCATTAGGGTTATCTGACCTTGTTATAAAGTTTATAACATCACATTGATCTAATACTAAAGGTTGTGGAAAAACAATACAACTACAACCTTCTCCTTGCTTTTTTTCTATTGAGTAGTCAACCTGTTCAACTCCATTTATGACTATATTAACTTTTGCCTTTTCTTTTAGAATACCATTACCTCTAACAATCATTAAAGTTCCTCTTATAATTTTACCAGGAGCAGGCATACAATAACCCCCTATCCCATGGCTTACTCCGGCGCTTCCATTACCAAACGAAAACTCATAACTACCATTTGATAAAGAACCTTGTTCCTCCGCACATACGCTTATAATAGGTTTAAAAAGCGTTACCCTTTCATCCACATAGGATTTTGTTACTAAATCACCATCACTTTCCGGTTCCTTACCATTTACTAATCTATTACCTCTTAAGTTTATATCTGTTACAACTGAAAATGAACCATCTGGATTTTTTCTAATAGCACCACCATTATCAACATAATTTTTATTAGCAGCAGCATACAGCTCTTCAGGATTTGATAAACTAGTGATTGAGTTACCACCCATATCTATTTTACCAGCTATTGAAAAAGACCCATCTTGGTTTTTTGTTAAAGCCTTTTCACCTGCGGTAGCTATCTCAAAAACACTATCTACGTAAAGTTTATTTGCTGCTTGGTTATTTTCAATTGGAGAAGCAACAAAATTAATTCGACGGTTACCCATTGATATTTCTCCTATTGAAGTATAAAAGTTATCATTAGGGTTATATAAAAATGGTGTGGATTTACTATCAACATACCCCTTTGTTGCTACATCATCAGGTTCAGCTGGTGATAGAACATTAATTAACCCATAATTCCTCATATCTATATTTCCTGTAGCAATAAATTTTCCATCATTACGTTTAACAATAGCACTTTCTCTACTAACCTTATCCACATAACTTTTTGTAGCAGCATCATGCGGTTCTTCAGGGTTAAAAAGATTATGTATTTTTTTAAAACCCATATTGAAAGAAGCAGTAGCAATAAAATTTCCATTTTCTCTTAATAGTGCTGATTCATGGTTACCCCCTGCTGTATTATCAACATAATCCTTTGTCGCAACATCTTGTGGATTTACTGGATTACTAACCCTTGTTAGCGTGTTACCATTCATATTTATAGAACCAGTAACTGTGGTTGTTCCATCTTTACGTAAAAAATTATTACTTATGTAAGCGAGTGACACACCATCACCACTTGTTTTAGCCTCATCCATTCTTCCAAATTTATCAACAGGCATTTTTAATATTACTAAAAAAGTTTATTTAAAACATTTTGAAATTTATTACCTAAACCCAACTCTTTAAGAATATACAAACATAAATGTCCACAAAATACATCACCAGTATGTTGTAATTGGTCTGTATTGTAGTATATTGGTGTTTTTAAATAGTCTATAACTTCAATAGGTGGTTGAATACCATAACTATCAAAATAAATTTTTATTTTTCCATTCTTAAACCATGCAACCCAATGCGTGCCAGGTCCTCTGCTATCATCAAGGTTTAATATACCACATTCTTTATTTTTTACTTTTTTAGGTAGGGTATCTCTTAAAAATATTCCTCTAAAATTTTTTATTTTTAATTTTTTTGCGGCATCCTCAAGTTCAAAATTACTTAAAGGTTTATTTTTTAAAGTTATATTATCAATTGTAATATCTTGCATTTTTTATATAATTAAATATTTACAATAGCACTATTATCAACCCATGAATTAAACTCATCAGAATAACCTTTCCACTTTACAAGAGATTTCTTTTTTCCTTTTTTAATAACCTTTTCTATCCTATACAACTCTTGACTCGTTTTTTGTAGTTCAGGTTCATAAAAGGTTCCTTTTATTTCTTCTCCATTTAAATCTTTAATTTTATATGTTACAGGTGATGTATGTTTTACTTCTGAAACTGTAAAAACCTCTTCAGTCCATCTTGTGGTATAACCTTTTTCAAAAGTCTTTTTCTTTTTACTTATCCTTACTTTATCTCCAACAGAAAACTTTGGTTTGATATCTTCTCTTACTTGATTATAATCAGGATACAATGTTTTCCAAACTTTATTTTCATTCTTCTTCTTACTTGCTTCAGTTGGTGTCATCTTAATAGAAGAATGCCTTGTGTTATTATATTCTTTAACAAGATTTGGTAACACGTTAATATAAACATTTGTTGAGTGTGCAGAAAAATACTTCCACATTTTTTCTTTCATTGTTCTTATCCATCTCTCAACAACACTTGATTTTTCCTCGTTTTCAGTGGAATATAATTCAATCAAATCTTTAACATCTTTGTTATAAAACTCTTTACCTTTATCAACCCACATTTTCTCAGGTTTTCTTTCTTTAAAAATACTCTTCAATGCTATAGAAACAGATTTTCCTGTTTTATCTTTTAATGGTATTAGCCAACCATATTTTGAAAAGATATCAATAACAGCAAGAAGATATTTTACACCACGATTAAATTTAGAAAATGCTTGCATATCTACTAAATCTGCAGCCCATATCCTATCGACACCCCCTACTCTAACTCTTCTTTTCTTAAATTTTCTTTTTACTGGTTTATGTAATTCTTCTGCTAGCGTTATATTTTCTAAATTTTTTTTTTATTACCCATTCCAAATCTTTTCTTGGTTCCTATCAATGAAGAAACCAATCCTCTTTCCATTTTTTCCTTAATTGTTGGATTATAGATACCTTTTAACTCTTTAAGCATATTAGCATCACAAACAGAATTTCTTGTTGCTGTGTCATCATGTTTAAGATAACATATATCATGATGATATGCTGCTTTATCAACACGATTTACAGGCTTTGACCATTCTTTAGGTGTTAAATCAGGATTTAATCTTTTCTTTAACTTGGTACCAGGGCCAGTAAAATTATGACCAGGTAAGTGCATTTCAACAGGTAAATTATTGATAACCTTGTTTAACAATGATCCTCCTTTTTGTTGTTTAATAAATTGTGTTTTGGTTGTTCCACATTCTTTACATTTTCCACGCATCATATTTTTACCATTTTTACTTATGTAACACTCTTTTTCAATAGTATCAGTTTGTTTTTTACACTTAACACAATACATTTTTATATTAAATTAAATTTTTTAATATAAAATATGGATATTGTTAATTTATCATGGAATGAAGCGTTAGCAAAAAGATTTAACCATTCCCTTTTACCAAGAAGTATTAGAGGTTTAATAGTAGGTAAATCAGGATGTGGCAAAACTACACTATTACTTAATCTTTTGTTACGTTCTGATTGGTTAGATTACGATAACTTATATGTTTTTGGTAAAAGTTTGTTTCAACCAGAATATCGCATACTTAAAAAAGCTTTTGAAGAAAAAATACCAAAAGAATATATACTAAGGTTGTTTTCACTTAAAGATGAAGTACAAAACCGTGATATTTCACCTACAGCATTAGTTGAAGAATGGGCAAAAACAATTAAGGAAAAATCTAATATTAACTGTGAATTTTTTGAAAATGCAAGTGATGTACCCGATCCCAGAGATTTAAATGCATCAAATAAAAACTTAATGATATTTGATGACTTACTTTTAGAAAAGCAAAACAAGTGTGAAAACTATTATGTAAGAGGAAGACATAGTAATGCTGATTGTTTTTATCTAGCACAAAATTATTTTAGATTACCTCGTCAAACTATTAGAGAGAATGCTAACTTAATATGCTTGTTTAGACAAGACTTAAAAAATCTTAATCATATTTATAGTGATCATGTGGGTGATGATATGACTAAAACAGAGTTTATCAATTTTTGGAAAAACTGTTGGGAAAAACCACATGGTTTTGTTGTGATTGATTTAACTAAGAACCGTAATGATGGAAAATATAGATGTGGTTTTGATAACTTTTATTTACCACATGATTATAGAGATTACTATTAAAAATATATTTTTGTTAAAATATATTTTTACTAAATATAAAATGGAAGCAGAATTACTTGAAAAAATAGTAAAAAACACTAACCATAAAGCATCATTTCAAATTATAGTAAGTGACAACAAAACAGAGTTTAGAACAAGATTTATTCCACCTCTTCAATTAGAAAAAGATAAAGAATATGAAATAGCATTGGTTAATCTTGAAACTTACTATTCATTTCCTAATATTGATAAAAGTAATAATACTTTTGTTTATTCACCTGACAATGGTGGAACGTGGGTAAAAATAAGAATACCTGAAGGATCCTATGATTTAGTTGATATTAATGATTTTATTCATCAAGAAATGAGGAAAAGAGGTCATTATGACGTGGTTAATGAAGAATATTATATTAGTATCTCCGCAAACACTAGCACCTTAAAATCAGTTTTAATTATTGAAAATGAATATCAGGTGGATTTTAACCAAAATAGAAGTATTGGAAAGGTATTTGGATTTAACAGAGCAAAATATGTTCGAGGATTTCATGAATCTGAAAAAATAGTAAATATTTTAAGTATTAATAGCTTATTAGTTAATATTGATTTAATCTCAGGTAGTTTTGTTAATGGTACGCAAAGAAACACAATTTATAGTTTTTTTCCAAATGTTGCTCCAGGTTATAAAATAATAGAAAATCCAGTTAATCTGGTATACCTACCTTTAACGTTGAATGAAATACATGATTTAAACGTTACGCTAACTGATCAAGATGGAAATATATTAAATTTAAGAGGAGAAACATTAACTATTAGATTTCATATAAGAGAAGCAAGATAAACATAAAATGTCAAACTACATTAAAGCAAAAATAAATATATCAGAAGGGCAAAAGGAAAAAATTTTACATTCTTTTAGAAATAAAATACCAGCAAGTATTCGTTTAAAACATGAAGATTTGCATGGTAAAGATATAGTAGCATTAACTAAGTCTCAAGTAAATAAACTTACTAAAGCTTATAAAGCTGGTAAGGGAACCACGTTTAGAATGTCAACTAAACAACTTAAACACAACATGAAAGTAGAAGGAGGATTTTTACCTTTGATAGCTGGATTGGCATCAGCTGCGTTACCTGTATTAGCAAAAACTGTGTTACCCGCTTTAGGTGTGGGTGCCTTAACTGGTTTAGCATCAACAGGAGTTCAAAAAGCATTGGGTAACGGATTGTATCTTAAGAAAGGTGGTAATATTTGTCAAGTTGAAACTGATGGTGAAGGATTATATCTTAAGCCATACAAAGGTAAAGGGTTAAAAAATAATGGTGAAGGATTGTATTTAAAACAAGGTGGAAAAATTTACGATGGAAAAGGTCTTCTTTTAGGACCTAATAGTCCATTTGCTAATATTCCTATATTAGGTGCAATATTATAATATTAAAAATATGAATGTGCATAAATTTGGAAATATACCTAAAATAGTTCAACCAAAAACTATTTTTTGGAAACCTGTAGAAGTTAAACATCCAGCTAAAAAAGTTAATCCTGTTACTTGGGATGTTTTTACTCAACAACCCCTAATATTAAAAGCTGGTGAAACTAAAACCATTGTTTTAGGTTTTGGTTTCATGATGAGTAGGGGTGCCGTTTTAATTTCTCTATCATTCAACTTAAAAATTAAACAATTAAGTATTACAAATGAGGTAGTATTGGAGGAAACCCCAGATGTGGTTACCACAATTACAAACAACTCTGGTAATCTATTAAAAATTAATGAAGGTGAATTTTTGTGTCGCCTTTACTATTCTATTTAAAAAAATAGTTGTAATTAACAAAATGGAACTAAAAGAAAAGATTTATCCAGTATTATTAGAACCACGAAATATACCAAATGCACCATCATTAGAACCTATAATATCAGCAGAAGACAATGGTCAATCCTTTAGACTACAAAAAATATCAGAAATTCAAACATTTCTTGAAAATGAAGTTAAGGTTAGAGAGCAGTTATGTAAAAAGTATTTGAAGATAAGTAAATCAGTTGATAACGTTGAAACAGGGCTAACTGTGGTAGCTTTAGGAGCAGGAGGAGGTGGAATAGCTTTACTAAGTACCATTGTAGCAATTCCAGCAACGATAGCTTTAGAAGGTTGTGCCTTAGCTGTTGGTCTTGCTGCAATTGTTAGTAAATTTGTGGTTAGAAGAACCAGAACAAAATCAGAAAAACACCTTCAAATTAAAATGTTAGCTGATGCAAAGTTAAATACACTATTTACACATATATCTAAAGCTATCAGTGACAACAAAGTAGATCATTTAGAATTTAACCTTATTTTGGAGGAAATAGAAAAATATAAAACAATGAAGGAAGAAATCAGGAGTAAGTCAAGGAAAAAAAGCAAGCTAGAGGATCAAGAAAGTTTAATCGAAAGGGGGAAACAGGAAGCACGGGAGGAATTCAGGAGGCTAGTAGAAAGAAACAATGGATTCCATTAAAGTTAAAACTAAAACCACCTAAGTTTAAGTGTTCTTGTGCTTGTGAGATAGGTAATACTGAATAAAAAATAATAAGATAAAAAAAATTTTTTAACTTAAAAAATATGTCATTTTTAAAGATAAAAGACCCTGTGAAAAGAGATCAAATGGTAAAAGAATATCTCGCAACAAAAAAAAGAATTCGTGATAGTCAGCTTGCAGAGAAAACAGGTGAAATTGAATTACAAACAGACCTTTCAAGGTTTTTTAAACCTATTATAGAAACACAAAAGGAAGCAGCAACGAAAATTACAGAAGAACTTAAACCTATTAAAGAGGGGATTGAACAGTTGCCTAAAGAGTTGCCTCATCCATCACTATCAATCCTTGGAGAACTTAAAGAACCTAGTGAACTTGAAGATTCTGAAGAACTTGAAGATTCTGAAGAACTTGAGGAAATGGAGTTTATATCATTAAGAAAAGATACTGATAGTACATTTGGTATTTATGAAGAAGGAGGAAAAAAATATATTGGTAATAAGAGATTTGATTATGATGACAAACATATTTGGGTTGGTGAAGAACCATATAAAGCAACAGATGGATTATGGGAACTTATTACATCGAACAACCCAAAAAAAGATGCCTATTCTGATGAAGATTATTCAAATTATGTTAAAATCTTGAAACAAACTAGTGCCCTACACCGCGGTAATAACCCTGCCAACCCTTACCCCAAAGCTAACAAGGGGGATAAATGGAAATTTGTTAAATCTATTTGGAAAGAAGAAAAAACTAGATTACCTAGAATAGCTACACCATCTAAAGAAAGATTATCTAGTTTATCACCTCTAGCACAAAGAAATGGAAAAGGAATTACCATTATCCCATCTAACCCTAACTCACTATTAGAAAGATTAGACCTTTTGATGGCAAGTAAAGAAGCTGGTAATACAGGTGTAAGAAATGAGTTGGTAAGTATTTGTGATGAATTAAAAAGGCAACGTGTATTAAATACAAAAAGTTATAAAAAATTAATGTCTATACTATAAAATGATTACATCACAAAAGAGAGGATTTAAAAGAAATTATGCTTATGGAGGAGCAGGAATATTTGATACCTTAGCTAATTTTCTTACAAGGTTTTTTACAAGCAGCGCAGCTAAACAAATTGCATCTTCAGCAGTTGATGTTGGTAAGAGCGTAGCTAAGGAAGGAGCAAAGAAAGCGTTAGAGGCTGGAAAGAGTGCCGCGGTTGATGCAGGTAAAAAGTTAGTTGAAAAGGCTTTAACACCAAAATCTAAAAAGATTTTAGAAAAATATACTCAAAAGCCTACTACAACAACTCAACCTGCAACACAAAATATTAACACTTTAATAGATGGTGGTGCCATTGCTATACAAGATTTAGTTAAGAAATTAAATAGTAAGGGTTCCGGAGTTAAAGTATTATGAAAATAAATAAATTTAAGTTAAGCAAATTATTGCATTAAATAAAAAATAAAATAATGCCAAATCTTAAATTTGATCTAACAAAATATGAAAAATACAATACAAAAAGGGTTAGTATCCTTTTTGCTAACTTTAAGATAAATGAAGATTGTGAAATTCTTGAAGTTACCAATACAAGTTATGATTATAAAAAGGTTGTTTTAAAATTATCACCTGAAAAAGCTGATATCATTAAGGAATTTGAAGAAAATGTAAATCAATATTTAGAAGAAAATGATATACCTAAGGTAACCATTCTTTACGGAAATAGAATTTATCCTAAAATGAGAAAAAAGTTTTCTGCTGAAAAACTTAAAAATATTAAACTTAAGGGTGTTTTTGTAAATGATGAAAACAAATCATTTCCTCAACTATGGTTTGAACACTAAAAACAAAACTCAATTATAATTTTAAGTTAAAAATTATAATTGCATATAATAAAAAATGGATATTTTAAACATTAAAGCACCGATTTTTAAAGATGATAGTATTAATGAGTATGAATATTATGAATATCTACCTATTACAGGAACCAATCTAAACAACTCTGGAGGAAATATTAGGATTGATATTGAAACTCAAGATATTTTTTATCATCCTTCAGAATCATATCTTCAAATTTTAGGTGTATTAGAAAAAGCAGATGGAACAGCTTATACTGCAGCTGGGGGAAATGCAGATGATGTTACCTTAACAAATAATGGGTTGATGTATTTGTTTAAAAATATTAGATATCAACTTAGTGGTCAAGAGATAGAAAGTATTAATTACCCTGGTCAAGCTACCACAATGCTAGGTTTGCTAAAATACCCTGATGACTTTGCTAAATCACAAGGGTTAAACCAACTATGGTATAAAGATACCGATGACACTGCAAACAATGATAATAATGCTGGCTTTTTGGTAAGAAGACAGTATATTTTTAGTTCAAATCCTGTTGGATCATTTAGTTTTAGGATACCATTGAAACATATATTTGGTTTTTGTGAAGATTACAACAAAGTTTTATATGGTATGAAACAAACACTAACCCTAACAAGAAATAATGACAATGACGCAATTTATAAAGCTCAAACTGTTGCAGCTGCAGGTGGTAATCCTGCTAGACATGAAGCCGGTAGAGTTAGATTAACTAAAGTATCTTGGTTTATGCCTCATGTGGAGCCGGAAGATGGTAATAGGATGGTACTTTATAAATTTATCGAGAAGAGAGAAAAATTTCCCGTTGGGTATAGAATGATACAAAGCGACTCTATTACAGTTCCACGGGCAACAGGTTTTACTTGGAGGCTATCAGCTAAATCATCTCCTGAGGTGCCACGTTTCTTAATTGTTGGTTTTCAAACTAATAAAAGTAATGATCAGGAAGAAAACCCAGCTGTATTTGATAACTTAAATGTTAAGGGTATCCATGTAATGTTAGGTTCAAGAAAGTATCCTGCTTATGATTATGATATAGATTTTAATCAAAAACAATTTAGTAGAATATATAGTGAAGCTGCTTTGTTTAGAAAAAAGTTTTTTAACATGGATGAATTGGTATCAAACCCTAATATTACTCCTTCAGATTACAAACTCCTTTTTCCTTTGTTTGTGTTTGATGTATCAAAGCAAAGTGAAAGGTTAAAGTATTCTGTAACTGATATTCATATTAAAACAACATTTGATAATAACCCCCATGCAAATACTGTAGCATTTGCAGTTTTACTTAGTGATAGGTTAATTAACTTTCAGAGTGATGGGAATAAGATGAGTGTAGTGTATTAAGTAAATTTTTATTTAAAATAAAATAAAAAATATGCAAAAGATTGCTGATTTTAAAAAGATATTAACAGATAACAATATTAAGTTTTATTCATATTGGAATAAGAAAAAATATATTGATGTTTTAAAAGAGCATGGATTGTATCCTGAAGAAGCTATACCACTTAAAAAAGAACCTAATTATGATAGACTAAAGGATATTAGTAAAAATCCAAAAACGGTAATATTAAAAGATGTTGAAACTGAAGAAGAAACAACATTTCCATCAATTTACAAGGCTAGTAAGTTTATTGATAGATGTCCTCAAACGATTGAAAACTGGAATGGTAGAGTATGGAATGGTAAATATAGAACTGATATTCAATAATTTTTTATTTTTTAAAAAATAAAAAATTAAAAAAATTTGAATTAAACAAAATCATTTGCTTAAAAAAATTATGTCTATGAATTCTTTTTCACGAAGATTTATAAATAGATTAACAGATGGTAGTCAATGGCTAGCATCTAATTTATATAGTGGTGCCCAAAGGGTTGCCTCAGCGGTAATTCCTCAGAGTGTTAGAAGAAGAGTAAGAAATTTTACTAATTGGGTAACCGGTAATGTTGAACCAGAACAAATTCCACAGGTAATAGATGAAGTTGAAAGAAATATAGAGGAAACATTACCAAGGATAAGACCAGAAAATATTAATGCAATACAAAGCAATTCTTCATTAAGAGGTTGGGCAAAACAATATAAGATAGAAGGGTTTCCCGTTGAATCACCTGCCGATTTTTAGAGGATAGCAAACAAGCTATAACAAATATTTTAAGAAATAATCGTAGAGTTAAAGTAAAGATGATACTTAAATGTTTAATGTATAGATTTGATGATATTGATCATCCAGTAGAAGCATATTTTCATTCAGGTGTAAATTTAATTAACTTAAATGGAACTGATGTAGATGAGATGTATCAAAGAATGGTTTCTGAAATTTTAGAAAAATATGAAAACTTTTTAAGAAAAGGTAGTGGTTATTCTTTTCATAGTGTGGTTGATTTAGATTTACATACAGCTATTTATGATCCCTTAAGAGCTTCATCATTTATACCTCTTCCAAAATGGATAGCTGATAAAAAAGCATGTATCAATATAAAAAATGAAGATAGTAAATGTTTTATGTGGTGTATCTTAAGAGCATTAAATTTAAAAAATCAGCATAATGAAAGAATTAAAGATTTAGAATCAAAAATTAATACTTTGAATATGGGGGGTATAAATTATCCTGTTTCATTGCATGATATTAGTAAATTTGAAAAACAAAATCCTGAAATTAGCGTTAATGTTTTTAGTTATGAATATAGTTTTAAACATGAAACTAACATATTTTATCAATTAAGAATTACTGATGAAGAAAAAAGTAATCATGTTGATTTACTTTACTTAACAAATGAAGAAAATTGTCATTATGTGTTAATAAAAAATTTTAGCCGCTTAATGTCAAGTCAAATATCAAAACATCATGGTAAAAAGTATTTTTGTAAAAGATGCTTAAATGCATTTGGAAAAGAAGACCTTTTAATAAAGCATAAAAAATATTGTAATAATCATGCTCCGGTTAAATTAGATATGCCTAAACCTGGAGAGGTATTAGAATTTATAAATCATCACAGAAAAATTAAGGTTCCTTTTGCTGTATATGCTGATTTTGAATGTGTGTTGATACCTATACATACATGCCAGCCAAGTGAAGAAAATAGCTATACTATAAAAACTCAAAAGCATATTCCCTGTAGCTTTAAATATGTCATTAAATGTTTTGATGATGAAGTTTGTCAACCTATAAAAAGAGAATATACTGGTAAAAATGCTGAAGAGGTTTTTATAAATATGATAACTGAAGATATTAAAGAAATATATGAAAAATATTATAAAAACCCGATACCAATTAAGATAACTAAAGATGAAGAAAAAAAATATGAGGATGAAAAAAAATGCTGGATATGTAATGGCAAATTTACAAAAAAAAATTATAAAGTAAAAGATCATTGTCATTTTACAGGTAAGTATCGTGGTGCAGCACATACTGTGTGTAATCTTAAAGCAAAAAATCCTGACTTTACACCAGTTTTCTTTCATAATTTATCTAATTATGATGGTCATATTTTAATAAAAGATCTTGGTAGAACTGAAGGAAAAATTGATTGTATACCAAACAATGAAGAAAAATATATTAGCTTTAGTAAATTTATTAATGTTGGAAATAATAAAATACATAAGTTAAGGTTTTTAGATAGTCTTAAGTTTTTGAACAGTAGTTTAGATGTGCTATCAAAAAATTTAAGTGATGAACAGATAAAAATTTTATTAAAATTTTATCCTAAAAAACATTTATCACTGTTAAGAAAAAAAAGGATTTTTTCCATATGAATGGTTAGATACTTTTGAAAAATTAGAAGAAACACAACTACCACCTAAAGAAAAATTTTATTCAAGCTTAAATGATAAGCATATTAAAGATGAAGATTATGAACATGCAAAAAATGTTTGGAAAACTTTTAATATGAAAACGTTTAAAGAATATTTAGAGCTTTACAATGAAATAGATGTTTTACTTTTAGTTGATATAATTGAAAACTTTAGGGATCTTTGTCTTAAGCATTATAAATTAGACCCTTGTTGGTATTATACCATTCCAGGATTAGCATTAGATGCTATGCTTAAAACAACAAAATCAAAATTTGATCTTTTAACAGACCCTGATATGCTTTTAATGATTGAAAAAGGAATACGTGGAGGAATATCTATGTGTAGCAAAAGACATGCAAAAGCTAACAATAAATATATGGGAAAAAAGTATGATAAAACTATACCATCAAAATATTTAATATATATAGATGCAAACAGTCTTTATCCTTGGGCAATGAGTAAACTGCTGCCTACTAGTTGTTTTAGATGGATGAATGAAGATGATTTAAAAGAATGGAAAAAAATACCATGCTTTTTAGAGGTTGATTTGGAGTATTCTGAAGAGTTACATGATTTACATAGTGATTTTCCTCTTGCTCCTGAACAATTAAAAATAGAAAAAGTGGAAAAATTAATTCCTAACTTAAACGATAAAGAAAATTATGTTATACATCATGAAACATTAAAAAAATATTTGGAATTAGGATTAAAAATTAAAAAGATACATCGTGGTATTATGTTTGAAGAAACATATTGTATAAAAGATTATATTGATAAAAATGTTGAATTAAGAAAAGATGCAAAAAATGATTTTGAAAAAGATTTTTTTAAATTAATGATGAATAGTCTTTTTGGTAAGACCATGGAAAACTTAAGAAATAGGGTTGATATTCAATTAGTTAATGATACGGTTAGCTATCGTTATAAAAAGCTTGTTGCTAAACCAAACTATCACCATACAACAATATTTGATGAAAATTTAGTTGCTGTTCATATGAAGAAAACAAATATAATATATAACAAGCCACTTTATTTAGGTATGAGCATATTAGATATTAGTAAAATACATATGTATGAAACTTTTTATAATTACTTTAAAGCAAAGTATGGTGATCATGTTCGGATGTGCTACACTGATACTGATAGTTTTATTCTTGAAATAAAAACTGAAGATTTTTATGAGGATATGAAAAAAGACGCTGATACAATGTATGATATGAGTGGTTATGATAAAGAGCATGATTTGTATAGTGGAAAAAATAAAAAGGTATTAGGTATGTTTAAAGATGAATTAAATGGTGATATTATGGTTGAGATGGCTGGTTTGGGTGCAAAAACATATGCTTATGAAACATTTCCTATATTAAGAGAAGAAAAAAACTGATGAAAATCCAAAACCAAAAGCAATTTTAGATAAAAATGGAAAATTACAATGGGAAGGTGTTGATGAAGGAAAAAGATGTAAGGGGGTTAAAAAGTCTGTTGTTGAAAACAAAATAAAATTAGAAAATTATAAAAATTGTTTAGATACAGAAGAAGACTGTTATAGAACCATACCTGTGTTAAGAAGTAGAAAACATGAAATACACACTGAAGTAGTAAACAAAAAAGCATTAAGTTATGCTGATGATAAAAGATATATATTAAAGGATGGAAGTAATGATACTTTAGCTTGGGGGCATCATAGAATTAAAAAATTAACTGAAGAAGAAAAAATAAAATATGATCAATAAGGTGCAAGACTAAAAAATGTATATTAAAAAATTTTTATTTGTTAAACACAACAAATAAAAATAATAATTTAAATTTTTTAATTTTTTTTTAATTTTTTTATTTTTTAATTTTTTTTTTTTTTTTTTGAATTATAATGTTATGTTATAAAAATTTATTATATAATCCTCAGCCTCCATTGTTATTATCATCATCTCTTCATCCGTGACAGCATTATTTAGTTTATCATAAGCTTCTCTACAAACTTCATCTATTATTTTATGCGGATGTTCTTCTTCATAAGACCTAAACTTTTCTACTCTGTTACAAAACTCATAATAGTGTACATCAACTATAGGAGCTTTTTCTTCCTCAGTTAAATCACTAAGGTCCTCCATTTGTTCATATTGTGCTATCATTTGAGCACTAACCTCATCAATTTCTTCTTCTGGATTTATGTTAAGCATTTCAGCAGTTAACCATGGATCTATATTTTTTTCAATATCAGTATTTTTTTGTTTACACATATTTATATATTATATGTATATAACTTAACAAATTAAATTTCAATTTTTATTTTCATACGAAAAAAAATTTTTTGCAAAAAAAAATTTTTTAAAAATTTTTTTCCATCGAACAAAATCTATATTTTAGAATGATCGATTAATCAATGGAAAAAAAAAAAAATTTTTAAAAAAAAAAAAAATTTAAAAATTTTTTTCCATCGAACAAAAAAATTTGATTTGAGCTTGTCATGGTTCCCCCTTCCCTAGTTGATCCTTTAAATGGGGTTGTTAGGTTGGCTAATGGCTAACCGATGCACTGGGTTGAATGGATGAGCTAAGGGAGTGGGTTTGCTGGTTTGTTAAGTAACTGGTTGACTGATGCGTTAGTTTTTCTTAATCAAAAATTTTTTTTAATTTTTTAAAATTTTTTAATTTTTAAAATTTTTTTTAATTTTTAAAATTTTTTAAAATTTTTTAAAATTTTTAATTTAAGTAAAAAATGTTTATAAAAAAGATTATACCATTTTGTTTGCTAACCTTCATCAGATTAACTTGTTAATCCATTTTATCTTAATTTTATGAGCATGATTAATGTTACATAAAATTGTTATTATGTTATATTATATTGTTTTATTATATAAAGGCTAACCATATACTTAAGCGTGGGTTGATTGATTAAGGGTGGGGGGATTGTATAAGTGAGTTGATTTTTGTATGGGTTGATTGGTTTGCTGGTTTGCTGGTTTGTTATGGTTAAAATATTTTTAAGACGTGTGAAGGTTTTGTGGGTTTATGGTTTGTTATGGTTAAAATATTTTTTAAGACATGTGATTTGTGTTAAAATTTTTTTTAAGACATGTGATTTGTTATTGAGGGTCATTCGATAATGTGTGATAGGGCAAATGAATTCCCTTTTTATAATCTACTTGTGCAGTCTGATCTGCGAATTTCTCCTCGTCTATTAATGTTTCAGGGACATAAAAATGAGTTTTAGGATTTTTGTTTTTAATTTTTCGTCACGAATTCTAAATAGCCACCTTTAAACCCAGGTTAATCTCTAATATCTATGGGGATCTTCTTTATCTTGTTGGTAATAGGAGGTATGAAAACAGGCTGTTAAAGAATTCGCGTTTATTTATCGGCGCCACCCGTTTCCCATATGGGCGACGGCCCCCGAAGGCTATTAGTTATGTTAGAGGGATAGTGCAAGATACACGACGAAACCTATCATAAGTTACGTCTGGTTCTTTAACGTGCTCGGTGTATAGCACCGTCACACGAGACCTCGGTTTAACGTCTCATCTGGAAAACTGTTAGTAATTTTAGATGGTTAGCCGAGAGAATCGAACCCACACCCTCAAGTGTCCCGACACATGACGTTTACTAGCCCTACGCTCTACCACATGAGCTATACAGGCTGGTATAGGCTGTTAAAGACACATGTCTATACATGTATATAGTATACAGTACTCCTTTCGCTCTCGAAAAGTTCGTACAGGGACCATATATGATTTTTTTATGCCGTGATGTCCGTGTTGTATTGATGAACACACTTTAAGACCTGCGGACGACGACTTGTGTGCACCAGACCAGATTCATTTAAAAACACTGTGGAGGCAGGAGAGGAACAAAACAGAAAATTTTTTCTAGACAAGCACAAAGTCAAAATTACAGGAAGTATGCAACAAAGCGTTGTCAAGGCCTCTCTCTCTCTGTCTCTCTCTCTCTCTCTGTCTCTCTCTCTTCATTCGCTACAATGTTTCGCCTGTAATATCTTTATTAATTCGCACTGATTAACCATAATTTCAACCCTTAGAGCATCGAATAAACCAAACGGCCATTTTCATTTTACAAAAAGAACATCTACTATTAATGATTTCAAGGTTGTCCTTATTCATAATGTATTAGAAAAATAGACGGAGTAAATCTTCGATCAGTCTCCATGTTTTGTGTAGTCTGATCTTGATCTGAATTGGCTGCAAGGGTGAAAGGTGCTCTAAGGGTAATTGGCTGGTTTGCAAGCCGGCCATTTTGTTCCCAAAAGAAAATATTTTCACAAAGGAAATGTTAACAAAGACAGTGCCTTTTTGATAAAACATATTTTATAAAACTTGAGAATTGGCTTAAGCTGGGAGTCTGTTATCTGTAGGACGATTACAATGGGTACAGGTTTAGGATTGTGTATTATTGATTAAATCAACTCAGGGTGAAAGGGTGAAAACCGAAAATAAGATGGTGGTCAGAATTTATCAATTTCAGGCATTTATAAACAGCATGGAAGGTAAAATATAACAAATATTATTACGTCAGAAAACGAGCGGCAATTGCAAATTAAAAAAAAAGGTTTGCACAGAAAGCTATGTATTGGGTGTGAGAAACATCAGGGCACTGCTTTGTTACAGAACATCCAATTGATTTATTTATTAGTCCAATTTACCGAACTTGTCTGTTACCGAATAATGTATACGAAAGCGCCATCTGGTATCATAATATGACTTGTCGTATTCGTGTAAATGTCATTCTTGTTAGTGCATACTTCGTTCGCCTTAATTCAGCTACCTATTATAGCTTCACTTTAATATGACAAAAGCCCATAGTTTTTGCCAGAATATGCATAAACAAGAATGTAGCACTTTAATGATAAGCTATACAGACATGGGAAATGGGGAAAAAAATCAGGATAAGGAAGTAAGATGGATGAAATCATAATGTCAAAAGGGGCATAATGAACAAATAACAAGTTTATGGCATACAAGTGGAAGAAGAAAAATGGAATTAGCATCAAGCAACATGCACTAGTAATAATGAAACATGAAATGTTATATGCATGTAAGATGTAAGAAAGAGGACAAATAGACATCTAATGTTCATAAATAAGAATGTCATCTAGACACATAGAGTTTTGGCGGATATTCCCCTCCATACACCAGAAAAGGGTCCTTTTTCTTGTTGCGTATCTACTTGCCTCTTTCTTGGGGTCCATTTTGTCGTGTTGCAAAAGTTTTGAAACTGCATATCAGGTTGTAAGCACCACACCTTTTTTTCCCCCACCTTCCTCTGTTAATTCCAGTTGCCGTTCGACAGTTCTGCGTCATGGTTGTAAGTTATAACTTTTTCAGCGACACAAGCGAAAACAAAAATTTTTGCGAATGGCATAGATCAAGATCAGACTGCATATATAAAAGGCATATTTTGGATCTATACCGTCCGCTTTTTTAGACAAGCCTATAAGATAAAGATAATCAGAGCTCCAGATAGAGGGAATGATTTTGATTTCAAAATTGAAAATATCAATCACTCTCCACTAAACTCTATGTTACAGGTACTCATTAGAATCATCTCATTGAGACTATTCTAATGAGTACCCACAACACAGGGTTTGGAAGAGAAATAATGGATTTAGAATACTATCACTCCCTCTTATCTGGAGGTCTGGGCAATAACCTTAACGAATTTCAATGAATTTGAACTTTCAGCTGTCGAAAAAAAGTTGTTTTTTTTATATCTAACGCTGAATTAATGAGATCATGACTCGTTTTAATTCCGAGTATATCAACCTTTTGCCACACAATCACGAGTTTTAACGACCCTGAAAGAAATGGCTTTTGAAAACATTGTGGGAAAAGGAGAAAATGCTGTTAACCAGCATTTCCTCTTTTTCCCACAATGTTTTCTACCCTATCAAAGACATAAATCATCATTTGAGCTACGCTTAAGTTGTCGTCTGCAAATGCTTTGAATTTGGTCTTGTCCAAAATTTTGTCGTTTAGTGAAGGGTTAAGCATTTCCTCTTTTTCCCACCATGTTTTCTACCCTATCAAAGACATAAATCATCATTTGAGCTACGCTTAAGTTGTCGTCTGCAAATGCTTTGAATTTGGTCTTGTCCAAAATTTTGTCGTTTAGTGAAGGGTTAAGATGCTTATGGTTTTCTTCATCTCTTAAATTCACTTTTAAATTTAATCAGTTACCATAGTAACAGGCTATGTTTGGACTACCAAAATTGTAGTTCAAATGACTACATGAAATATTGGTAGAAGATGAAACTGTTTTATTTGAACGTTGCCGAATAAATCGTGGGAAAGAGAGCAATGCTTTTAGTGATAACTATTTTCACGTTTTCCCCAAATGTTTTATGCCCCCGAAAAAAATTCGGGGGTATATAGTTTTTGTTTAGTCGACCTGTCTGTCTGCCCTGTCTGCCCGTCCATTTTCGTGGCCAGGCCATACTTTTTTCGCTATAACTTAATTTCAAAATAACTGTACATTTGTTACCACAGCAAGACAATGTATGATCCACAAGAGTTATGTCCGTAGGTTAAAGGCTAAGATCACAGCAAGGTCAATTTTTTTTTGTTTTGGGTAGTATATGTGTCCGAACCATAACTTTTCTCCCTATGCTTAATTTAAAGTAACTTTGCACAAATGTGTACCACATCAAGATGATATGTCATGCGCAAGTGTCATGGCCGTAGGTTAAGGGTCAAGGTCACAGCAAGGTAAAATGTGTTTGGGGGGGGGGGGGGTAATATGCGGGTCCCTATGCTTAAATTCAAAGTAGTTTTGCACAAATGTCAATCATGTCGAGACAATGTGTCATGTGCAAGAGTCATGTCTGCAGGTGAAAGGTCAAGGTCACAAGTGTTTTTGGGGGTAGTATTTGTGTCCCTGTAACTCTTTTAATTATGAATCGATTTCAGTATAACTTCGTGAAATTGTCAACCACGTATTAACGATGTACCATGTGCAAGAACCTTATCTGTAGATCACCAATCAAGGTCAAGGCAAGGTCAGAAGTGTTTGTAAGTGTTGTGTCCATAGTCAGTGTTCATGTTCAAAGGTCACAGTGAAAGATTACTATTTTCGGAGGCATAAGTCACTTTTCAGTGACATGTCTTGTTAATTTTTAAAACACTGTCTTTTAAAAGGGACTTCAAACCTCATGTTTTATGCAGTCATAGGATAGTTATGTTCAAAACAAGAAGAAAACTAAGATTTAGAAGTATATTTCTTTGATTGATTTTTATATGCAGCTTGGGACTAAATGTGTGCAAAGGATATTGGGGGCCAAAATGGTAGGTATACAGGTACAAGAGGGCCATGATGGCCCTGGATCGCTCACCTGAGTCAATACGTGAAATTCACTCAAAGTGCATAATTCAATTTCTGACCAATTGTCAGGTCAACTGAGCTTAAAATGTGGCCTCTAGAGCGTCCACAAAGAATTTCCGTAAGTTGACCTAGTGAACTAATTTATCACCCCACGTGACCCAATTTAGAACTCATCAAAAAATTTATCAAGACAAACATTCTGAGCAGTTTTCAAGTTAACTGAGTGATAAATGTGGCCTCTAGAGTGCCCACAGTGTTTCTTAAATTTGGCCCAGTAACCTATTTTATGACCCCAGCTGACCCAATTTCACACTCACCCAATATTTAATCAAGACAAACATTCTGACAACTTTCAAGTCAATTGAGCAAGAAATGTGACCTCTAGAGTGCCCTAAAGGTATTTATTTAGACCTAGTGACCTAGATTATGAGCCCAGGTGACCCAATTTTGAACTCATCCTAGATTTCATCAAGACAAACATTTAAACCAATTTTTAAATCAGTTGAACAATAAATGTGGCCTCTAGAGTGCCCACAAGGTATTTCTTTAATTTGACCTAGTGACCTAGTTTATGACTCCACATGACCTAATTTTAAACAGTTTTAACTGATCTGAAAATTTATCAAAACAAACATTCCGAAGAATTTTCAAATCATTTGAGCACAAAATGTGGCCTCTAGAGTGCCCAAAAGGTATTTCTTCAATTTGACCTAGTGACCTAGTTTATGATCCCAGTTGACCAAAATTCAGACTCATGTGAGATTTCATCAAGACAAACATTCTGACCGATTTTCAAGTCAATTGAGCAAAAAATGTGGCCTCTAGAGTGCCTTGAAGATATTTCTTTAATTTGACCTAGTGTCCTAGATTATGATCCCAGTTGACCCAATTAAGAGCCTATCTGAAAGTTTATCAAGACAAACATTCTGAATAACTCTCAAGTCAATTAAGCAATAAATGTGGCCTCTAGAGTGCCCACAAGGTATTTCTTTAATTTGACCAAGTGACCTGGTTTATGATTCCAGGTGACCCAATTTCAAACTCATGCGATATTTCATCAAGACAAACATTCTGACCAATTTTCAAGTCAATTGAGCAAGAAATGTGACCTCTAGAGTGCCCTAAAGGTATTTCTTTAATTTGACCTAGTGACCTAGATTATGAACCCAGGTGACCCAATTTTGAACTCATCCTAGATTTTATCAAGACAAACATTCTGACCAATTTTCAGATCAATTGAACGATAAATGTGGCCTCTATATTTGACCTAGTGACCTAATTTAAGACCCCACAAGACCCAAATTCAGACTCATGTAGGGTTTAATCAAGAAAAACATTCTGACCAATTTTCAAGTCAATTGAGAAAAACATGTGGCCTCTAGAGTGCCCACAAGGTATTCCTTTATTTTGACCAAGTAACTAACTTTATGACCAGAGGTGACCCAATTTCAAAAATATCCGATATTTCATCAAGACAAACGTTCTGACCAATTTTCAAGTCAGTTGAGCAAGATATGTGGCCTCAAGAGTGACCACAAGGTATTTCTTTAATTGGACCTAGTGACCTAGATTATGACCTAGGTGACCCAATTTTAAACTCATCCTAGATTTTTTCAAGAGATGTTATCAAGACAAGCATTCTGAACAATTTTCAAGTCAATTGAGCAAAAAATGTGGCATCTAGAGTGCCAACAAAGTATTTTTTTTAATTTGACCTAGTGACCTAGTTTATGATCCCTGTTGACCCAAATTCGGACTCATGTGAGATTTTATGAAGACAAACATTCTGACCAATTTTCAAGTCAATTGAGCAAAAAAATTGGCCTCTAGAGTGCCCACAAGGTATTTCTTTAATTTGACCTAGTGACCTAGTTTATCATCCAAGGTGACCCAAATCCAAACCCATTCCAGTTTTTATCAAGACAAACATTCTGACCAAATTTCAGGTCATTTGAGCAATAAATGTGGCCTCTAGAGTGCCCACAAGGTATTTCTTTAATTTGACCTAGTGACCTAGTTTATGATCCCATGTGACCCAAATCCAAACCCATTCCATATTTTATCAAGACAAACATTCTGAATGATTCTCAAGTCATTTGAGCAATAAATGTGGCCTCTAGAGTGCCCAAAAGATATTTCTTTAATTTGACCTAGTGACCTAGTTCATGACCCCAGGTGTCCCAAATCCAAACCCATTCGAGATTTTATCAAGAAAAACATTCTGACCAAATTTCAGGTCATTTGAGCAATAAATGTGGACTCTAGAGTGCCAACAAGGTGTTTCTTTAATTTGACCAAGTGACCTAGTTTATGACCTCAGGTGATCCAGTATCAAACTCATCCGATATTTCATCAAGACAAACATTCTGACCAATTTCCAAGTCAATTGAGCAATAAATGTAACCTCTAGAGAGTCCACAAGGTATTACTTTAATTTGAACTACTGACCTAGTTTATGATCCCAGGTGACCCAAATCCAAACTCATCCAAGATTTTATGAAGACAAACATTCTGACCAAATTTCAGGTCATCTGACCCCCTTTTGAACTCATCATAGATTGCATCAAGAGAAATATTTTAACCAATTTTCAATTGAACAATAAATGTGGCCTCTAGAGTGCACACAAGGTTTTTCTTTAATTTCACCTAGTGACCTAATTTAAGACCACACATGACCCAAATTCGGACTCATGCGAGATTTTATCAAGACAAACATTCTGACCAATTTTCAAGTCAAAAATGTGGCCTCTAGAGTGTCCACAATGTATTACTTTAATTTGAACTACTGACCTAGTTTATGATCCCAGGTGACCCAAATCCGAACTCATCAAGACAAACATTCTGACCAAATTTCAGGTCATTTGAGCAATAAATGTGGCCTCTAGAGTGCCCACTAGGTATTTCTTTGACCTAGTGACCTAGTTTATGACCCCAGGTGACTCAATTTCGAACTGACTGAACATGTTGTGCTCAGGTGGGTTAACAAACCTACAGCAGGTTCACTACATACCAAATAACGAAGCTCTATGCCTTCAAGGTTTAGAAAAAAAGAATTTTAAAGTTTTCCTTCTTTGTTCCTATGTTAGAACTTGTGATCCCCAGGGCCAGTTTTGACCCCAGGGGCATCGTATGAAGAAAATTGGAAGAGGTCCGCTAGGAGATGCTACACACCAAATATCAAAGCTCTACGCCTTCCAGTTTCAGAGAAAAAGAATTTTAAAGTTTTCCTTCTTTGTTCCTATGTTCGAACTTGTGACCCCGGGGCAGGGCCAGTTTTGACCCCAGGGGGATCATATGAACAAACTTACTAGGAGATGCTAGATGCCAAATATCAAAGCTCTACGCCTTCCAGTTTCAGAGAAGAAGAATTTTAAAGTTTTCCTTCTTTGTTCCTGTTCGAAACTTGTGACACCAGGGGCTGGGCCAGTTTTGACCCCAGGGGCATCATATGAACAAACATAGTAGAGGTCCACTAGGAGATGCTAGATGCCAAATATCAAAGCTCCACGCCTTCCAGTTTCAGATAAGAATTTTAAAGTTTTTCTTCTTTGTTCCTATGTTCGAACTTGTGACCCCCCCGGGGCGGGGCCAGTTTTGACCCAAGGGGGATCATATGAACAAACTTGGTAGAAGTCCACTAGGAGATGCTACATACCAAATATCAAAGCTCTACGCCTTCTAGAATCAGAAAAGATTTTGAAAGATTTTGCTATTTTTTTCCTTTCTGTTGCCATGGCAACCAGTTATGATTGGAATTCAATCTCTTGAACAACCTTGGTAGAGCTTCACCCAAGGAACGTCCCTGCCAAGTTTCATCAAGATTGGCCCAGCGGTTTAGGAGGAGATGTTTAAAGGAATTGTGGACAGACGGACTGATGGACGCCGGACAACAACCGATCACAATACCTCACCTTAGCACTTCGTGCTCAGGTGAGCTAATAAAATTGATTTGTTGTAGATAGTTCTCAACTTTGTTTCTTATCACAGCACAAGTTACTTACTTATTTTTCCCCGAGTTTCATCAGTACAAGGTTTGGATTCTGAAGTGCCTCGCCCACAGATTCACACAAAAGTGAAGAGCTTTGGCTGAGGGTCAAACCCATGATCCCTGGATAACCAATCTTACTTTCTCTTTTATTGAGTAACACTGACCTTGACCTTACAATGAAGGTATGTCAATAACCTGCAACTCGGGATCTATCATCATACATCTGTCCTTATGTATGGATTCATACACCTAGCTCATAGGATGATGAGGTTATTGCATTTTCCATTTCTTTCTTCCTTGTAATTCCAACAATAATGTAATTGTTATCTATTGCCAGAAGAGAAATGCATGAACATTATCCTTGATCCTTCCCATAACAATTCCATGTTTTAACTACCCTGAGTAAGGCTTATGAAAACATTGTGGGAAAAGGAGAAAATGCTGGTAACCTTTTCCCACAATATTTTCTGTCTTCTCAGACCACTACCATTTCTTTAGCCACATTTGATCTATTGCCTGCAATCCCTTTAATTTTGTTCAAGTCTAAACCTAGACTGCAAGGTTAGGAACCAGATAGTTCTTCCAGTTTATAAGGCAATGTAAAACTAGTGACCCCCCCAAGGTGAGGCCAATTTTGACCCTATGGCTATACATGAGACGATCTTGGTTGTGGTCTACTGTATGAAGCTGCATGCATGGTTTTCGTTTCCCTTGGCCATAAAGTTAGGATCAAAAAGACTTTTGAAGTTTTTACTACAATACAAGCCCTTGTTAAACTTGTGAACCCCAAGGTGGGGCAACTTTAGACCCTAGAGCTACGATTGAATAATTTTGGTAGAAATCTACTGGATAAAGCTACATGCTGAATTTCATAGCCCTTTATGTGCCCATGTTAAAACTTGTGACCCCCCCGCCCCGCCCCCGGGCTGAGCAAATTTTGACTCCTAGACTCTAATTTGAAGAAATCTGGTACAGGTCCAAGAGATGAAGCTGCATACCAAATTTGATAACTTAGGCCTTATGGTTTCGGACAAGAAGATTTTCAAAATTTCTCAGTTTTGTTGCCATGGCAACGAAAATTTAAGCTGGAATCAAACTCTTGGCAGGAATTCTGAAGAGGGTCATGGTAGGATCATTTCTATGAAGTTTCATCAAAATTGGATAGTTTTAGAGGAGAAGATGTTTGGAAAAAAAGGTTAACACAGGGGCGCATGCAAGGACGACCGCACGACAGACATCAGGCCAGGACATAAGCTCACTGGCCTTCTGCCAGTGGAGCTAAAAACATTGCAATGAAACGAACAAAGCTACAAGTCCATGGGCTGACATCCAAAACTTTTGGATACAATATATGCACATGGTTTAATTTGTATTTAGAGTTTAATGTCGTTTTAAAAGCTTAGGTCATATCAAGGCCGTCAGTACACCTACTCATGTGTTTCCTGGCTTTCTCACACCAGTACAGACACAACTTTCTTTCCAAGTCACTGACTGCTTTTCCCACTTGCATCAGAGGCACATGGTTTTAGATAGTGGGGTTCTCTTGTTGGCAACTACTCATCAAAGAAAATATCAAAATATCAAGACAAACATTCCAAACCATTTTTCATGATAATTGGATTGAAAATTTGGCTTCTGTAATGAACACAAAGTTTTCAAAAGATCTGACCTGGTCACTTAGTTTTGACCCAGTATGACCCATTTACTGACTTGTCCGAGATATCATGAAGGCAAACATTCTGACCAACTTTTAAAGAGTATTGGACTGAGAGTGTGGCCTCTAGATCATACACAAGTTACTCGTAATTTACCAATGTATTCGGACAGAAAAAGATAATTAATTTTTTTAGTGTCTAAATCATTAGGAAATTATCATCTTAATAAACGGGGGGGGGGGGGGGGCTGAAACAATAGGTTTTAACCTTGTTGTCCAAATTTGTGTGTCCCAAAATAATAAGGGTAAAATCGGACAAATTTAGATCTATTTATAGCACCAATGAGGTGGGAGGGATCAAAACTGTAATATATCTAAAGTTCAAGCCTGTTTTTTCAATCACAAGAGGGCCATGATGGCCCTGGATCGCTCACCTGAGTCAATAGGCGAAATTTCACTCCAGGATCATAATGACCTAATTTAAAAATTATCCGAGATATTACTAAGACAAACATTCTGATCAATTGTCAGGTCAATTGAGCAGAAAATGTGGCCTCCAGAGTGTCCAAAATGTATTTCTTCAATTTGACCTAGTGACCTAGTTTATGACCCTATGTGAACATATTTCAAACTCATCCGAGACATCAAAACAAACTTGTTGACCAAGTTCAGGTGAATTGGGCAAGAATTGCAGCCTCTAGAGTGCCCACAAGGTATTTCTTCAATGTGACCCAGTGACATTGTTTATGGCCCTATGTGACCCAATTTTGAACTCATCCGAGGTATCATCAAGACAAACACGCTGACCAATTTTCAGGTCAATTGAGCAAGAACTGTGGCCACTAGAGCGCCCACAAGATATTTCTGACCTAGTGACCTAGTTTATGACCCTATGTGACCCAATTTTGAACTCATCCAATATTTTATCAAGACAAACATGCTGATCAATTTTCTGGTCAACTGAGTAAGAATTGTAGCCTTTAGAGTGCCCACAAGGAATTTCTGTAAGTTGACCTAGTGACCTAGTTTATGACCCAAGGTGACCAAATTCAAACTCATCTGAAATTTCATCAAGAAAAATATTCTGACCAATTTTTAAGCCACTTCAGCAATAAATGCGGCCTCTGAAGTGCCCACAAGGTATTTCTTTGACCTTGTGACCTAGTTTATGACCCACGGTATCCCAAATTCAAACTCGTCCGAGCTTTTATTAAGACAAAGATTCTGACCAATTTTCAAGACCACTGAGCAATAAATGTGGCCTCTGACTGCCCACAAGGTTATTTCTTTAATTTGACCTAGTGACTTAGATTATGTCCCCAGAGGACCCAATTTTGAAGTTATCCTAGATTTCGTCAAGACAAGACATTCTGACCAATATTCAGGTCAATTGAGCAATAAATGTGGCCTCTGGAGTGCCCACAAGGTATTACTTTAATCTGACCTAGTGACCTAGTTTATGACCCAAACTCATCCGAGATTTAATTTAGACAAATATTCATACCAATTTTCAAGTCAATTGAGTGAAAAATGTGGCCTCTAAGAGTGCCCATAAGGTATTTCTTTAATTTGACCCAGTGACCTATTTTATGACCCCAGATGACACAAATTTGAACTCATCTGAGATTTCATCAAGACAAACATTCTGACCAATTTTCAAGTCAATTGAGTGAGAAATGTGGCCTCTAGAGTGTCCACAAGGTATTTCTTTAATTTGACCTTGTGTTCTAGTTTATGACCCCAGGTGACCCAATTTCAAAATCATGCAAGATTTTATCATGACAAACATTCTGACCAATTTTCAGTTTAAATGAGTAAGAAATGTGGCCTCTAGAATGCACACAAGGTATTTCTTAAATTTGACCTTGTGACCTAGTTTTTGACCCCACATGATCCAACTTCGAACTCGTCCGAGATTTTATCAAGACAAACATTCTGACCAAGTTTCATGAGTATCAGACTGAAAATGTATCCTCTAGAGCACACACAAGGTTTTTCTAAGATTTGACCTGGTGACCTAGTTTTTTAACTGAGGTGACCCAGTTTCAAACTCTTCCAAAATATCATCAAGACAAAGATTCTGACCAAGTTTCGTTAGTATCTGACTGAAAATGTGGCCTCTAGAGCACACACAAGGTTTTTCTAAAATTTGACCTAGTGACCTACATTTTGACCCCACATGACCCAATTTCAAACTTGTCCGAGATTTTATCAAGACAAACGTTCTGACCAAGTCTCATTAGTATGGGACTGAAAATGTGGCCCTTAGAGCGCACACAAGGTTTTTCTAAGATTTGACCTAGTGACCTAGTTTTTAACCCCACATGATCCAATTTCGAACTCATCCGAGATTTTATCAAGACAAACATTCTGCCCAAGTTTCACAAGTATCTGACTGAAAATGTGGCCTCTAGAGCGCACACAAGGTTTTTCTAAGATTTGACCTAGTGACCTAGCTTTTGACCCCACATGACAAATTCAAACTCATCCAAGATTTTATCAAGACAAACATTCTGACCAACTTTTATGAGTATCGGACTAAAAAATGTGGCCTCTAGAGTGTACATGAGGTAAAAAGTTGATGACGGACGCACGCCTTATGACAGACACAGCAAGATCAAAATAGCTCACCATGAGCACTGTTTGCTCAGGTGAGCTAAAAATATGGAGGGGATATGTAACTGCTTACGGATGGACAGACAACTAGGGCCTAACATGTATGTTCTTTTGCAGGAGGTAATGAATTATGCATCATTTGAAACATTATTTCCATTATGACGGTACATGTATATTTGTCAGAAACTAGCATTATCTCCTTTTCCAACAATGTCTTCTACCCAATGAAAGATAAATTCAATCATTTGAGTCACATTTGAACTCTTGTCTGCAAATGCTTTCAATTTGAACAAGTCTACATTTGTGTCATGTGGTAAAGGGTTAATACAGACCAATTTCGGAGGATTGTTAAAATAATTATTTACAAACAATTTTATAATCTTTCGTTTTATTGATTGTTTAGTTCAACACATATGTAGTGTATGAAAAATTCTAATGAAGTTTTTAAATTGTTTTTGATGTTTTACATTAGAACTGCTTCTTTAAATAAGCAGCATTTATCATTTCCAAACATCTGTTTACAGATTATAATGTGAGAACAGCTTTGTTCAGTATACACCATGGAAGTCTTTAGGAAAAGGAGAAACTGTTGTTTACCAGCATTTTCTCCTTTTCCTCAAATGTTTTCAAAATGCTTCTTCAGTGTTGCTACAACTCGTCATTGTGTTGTCAAGGACAAACTAGCAGTCATGTTCCACCACCTCGGCCTAATGTAGATGGTAACAACTAGGATACAAGACAGAAGCAATGTTCTTTTGCAATCTTCGGTTAGAAAATGTGGAGAAAATTGTGGAAACGGAGAAAATGCTGGTTTCCAGCATTTTCTCCTTTACCCACAATGTTTCAAAAGCAGTCTTTCTCAAGTAGATCACTCATGGGAATGTTTTGTAAAGGGTTAACCCTGTACCACAGAGGACTCTTTATTACAAATAGCTGTCGGACTGCATGACGTGTTACGTTGTATCAGATGTGAGGGCAACTTGTTGTTTTATTACATAATCTATATAGGTAAAATTATGAAACCACTGGAGTCCCACACATTTCTAGTTACGTGCTCTCCTACACAACTTAACATTACATTTGAGCCATGATCTTCCAAAAGGGGGTTTAATGCATCTCGCTATCATGGACCCATAAAATCCATTTTGTATAACATTACTGAAACACGAAATACACTGGTCCTTTGACATGCAGAAAATTCACCAAAAGCAAAAGGTTTCACTCCAGGTCAGCCTGTGCAGATTGCCCAGGCTTATCTGAGTCAGTACTTTTTACAGATGCATTAAAACCCTTTCCAAAGAATATGGCTCATACTTTTTTCCATGATTTCCAGATGAGAACAGAAATATACAGATCCATGCATCTTTGAATAACTTATACTTGTGCGATGACATACATCTGTTTTATTCTTGTAGTTCTTTCCTGTTGCAAAAGATATTAGTTGCCTGTGCAGAAAGAGTAGATCACAATCTGAATGTTGGAAATTCCAAAAGATATTCCAGTCCAAATAGTCTTCAAATTCCAACTGTTGGTTTTTGTCTACTGACAGTAAACTATTTTTTTTCATTTATCTGACAGTCTTAGAGTAAATTAAAATCATTCTGTCTGTTTTCTACAAGGTATGGTGTACAAAAGAAATATTTTTTTGATAAATGCTCTCAAAAAACTGTCCAAAAAGGTATGTCACATTTCAGCGGAACACATCTGACATCAAAGAACCATGCTCTATGGGAAGGAGATTCAATGCATCTGCAAAAAGTATCAACCCATGTCAGCCTGTGGAGGCTGACCCATGCCAAAATTTTTTGCTGGTGTTAATGTTTGTTATATTTTCTGCATGTTAAAAAGGACCACAATCGAACACATGATTTAGCTGGTTTGCAGACAAATTGGATCCATATTATGCACTCTAGCAAAAGGGGGCTTAATGCAACTCTGAGATGCATGATGCTAATCATGGCATAACATAATTATCCATAATAGCCACTTTTTTTAACAACTGACTGACTCACGAGGTAGACTGGTCCTTAAACATACAGAAAAATTGTCCGATAGCGAAGTTTCGGTCCAGGTCAGCATGTGCAGAGTGCGCAGGCTGACCTCGGTCGATAATGCAGATGTATTAAGCCCCCTTTTAATAGAACATGGCTCATATTATACTTGTTTGGTACACTGCATCATAAAAATGCATTAAACACTCTTTTACCAGGGAGCTACTTTCCTTCACATTTATATAAATTGTACATTTACATGAAAATGACTTAATGAACATTTCCTTGATGAACTATCACATATATTTTAACACACAAATATCTAAAGTATACTTTCACAAACAGAAGACTTGGTTTGAAAAGCAAGTCACACGGACTCATATTACTGTGATAGTGCAACCATAATAAACATTATCCATTTACAGCATGGTGAAAACCAAAAAGCCCTTGGCAATGGTTTAACCCTTTACCAAACAAAAAAATGTTAGACCTGTCCAACTGAAAGCATATGCAGACGACAAAAATAGATTCGACTCAAAATCTTTCAAAATCTAATATTTTTTCTTGGTGGGGTTGAAAACATTGTGGAAAAAGGAGAAAATGATGGATACCAGCATTTTCTCATTTCCCACAATTTTTTCAAAAGCCTTCTTCCTCAAGGTCGTTAAAACTCGGGGTTATATGGTAAAGGGTTAAACCCTTAACCTCACATGCAGCAAGTTTAAGTCACTTCCAAAATGAAATTACCAAAGAAAAAAAATAAACAATTAGGAGCTAGTCAGTCTGAGCATGTTTACATTGACTGAGAAGCAACTTTTTACAATTAATATCAAAGAATCATGCTCTTTTCCTAGCCCTCTAAAACTGAATCAGTACTCATGCCACGTCGGTATTTCAAAAGCTTGATGCGACCCCCTTTGCAAACTCCTCATCACAGCTGTACCGCAGCTAGGAAGGTGCTTGTCAAATTACTACAGAAGATGCTTGTCAAATTACTACAGAAGGTGCTTGTCAAATTACTACAGTATGAGGTTAAGGATTTGATTTATACACTATGAACAAACACTAGATAAACTTTAATTCAACATCTTCCAATGAACAAACACTAGATGAATTTTAACTCTACGTTTTCCAAGTCCTTTAAGTTGACAAATGCTATTGACTGTGTTCTATTACTTTGTTGTTCATTTACTTTCTTCTTTCTTCTCCTCCCCTTCGTTTGATGATGATGATGATGATTCTTGGCTACCACCTGTGTTCTCATCAGCCATCTATAGAATAATTATCAGTAACTTTCAACTTTAACTCTTTACCAAACAACAAAATTTTAAACTAGTTCAAATTGAAAGCAGTAGCAAACGACATAATAAATGTGACTGAAAATTTGAAATTTGTTATGGGAAGGGTAGAAAACATTGTGGGAAAAGGAGAAAATACTGATTACCAGCATTTTCTCCTTTTCCCACAATGTTTTCAAAAGGCATTTCCTTTAGGGTCGTTAAAGTTGGGATTGTGTGGTAAAGGGTTAAACAAACAATCCTGTGATTCCAAGTCCATGAGCAAAGAAGCATTTGAAAACATTCTGGTAAAACGAGAAAATGTTGGTTACCAGCATTTTCTCCTTTTCAAAAAATGTTTTCTACCTTTCAAAGGCAAACTCTATCATCTCAGCAAAAGCTGTTTTGTTATCTGCAAATGCTTTCAGTTTCTACAAGTCATAAATTTTCTCATCTGGTAAAGATTTAATGTAACATTCAACTGCAAGATTAATGGAGAGACAACAAGGTAAGCCTATTATCATACAATCAAATTTTAGAACTGCATTAAGTATTTCTGATGACTACAGAATAAGCAAACACTTCCACAAACCAAAAACCTCCTTTCAACACTTTTTAATCCCAATGATTTTAACAATCTTTGGGCAGAATTGGGCTGAGATGTATATCAAACCAGCAACACCCAGATTTCACACAGTTTGTTACCGACTCGGGTATCAGGTGAGCATAGGTAAGAAATTTGCAACCATGGTTATATGTATGTAATGTATCTGCTGATGTGTGAGAGCTGACCAGGGCCCGTATTCACCAACCATTCTTAAGAATGTTCTTAGTCTTATTCTCCAAAACTTCTTAAATTTAAAAATAACACAACTTCTGACTGGCTAAACCATTTGGTTTAGGCAATCAGAAGTTGTGTTACTTTCAAATATAGAATATCTTGGAGATTTACACCAAGAATATTCTCAAGAATGGTTGGTGAATACGGACCCAGGAATTCAGCAATAACCAAGCTCAAGAATGTTCCCTCAATATTTTTGTCCCAAAGTTTTTTGCCCTCTATTGTACGATCAAACAGGAATCTGACAACTTTGGATCCACTTACTGATTTTGACCATTTACCAAATAAGCCTGTTTTATCACCTCTGAGGAGAAAGCCTACTGACAACATAAAAAGCACTTTCTCCATTTCCCTAATTTTTTACACCTATTTGATGCCTGCTCATGCTTTAAATATGGACATGTCCAAAATTCTGTTCTGTGGTAAACATTTCAATGGAATTGTAAAACTTGATAGATAAATGGGTACAGATTGGTGCATGCCTTATCAGACAACATGGATGTCTAACAGAACCTTAGGTTTCTTTTTACCCATATTACAGTATCACACCACAAAGGAAACAAGTTCATTACACTGCACCCCCATAACTAGCAGTATGACAATCCATTGAAATGTGGTGCAAATGGCTCCCAAATTTTTCATCTATAATTTTGAGCTATGGTTCTGTATTTCTTTGTTTTGTGTTCAACTGAATTTAAAATTTCATATATATGTGCAGGGACCAGTGCACCTATCCATGCTTTTCTGGACTTACTTTTACATGCGCTTAATACAACTTTCTTTCCAAGCCACTGGCTGCTTTCCCATATAAACATTCTTGAAAAAAAAGTTAAATAGCGAACCTCAAATGCAGACTTTAAGGCAAAAACAAAAAAGACTAACTGATACAGAGAGATGCCAAAAAATGCACAACTGTATGACATGGCAGGCTAGTAAAGTAAAGCATGAAATTCCTCTGTTGACAAAACCATATATCTCTTTGTATGTATGAGAGTTGACCAGGAATTAAGTAGTAACTAAGCTCCAGAAATTTTCTCTCAAATATTCTCTCCCAAAGTTTTGGCCCTCTATGTTAATGATCATACAGGAATTTGACAACTTTGGATCCACTTAATGATTTTGACCCTTTACCAAATAATCCTGTTTTAACAGATTTTGACCCTTTACCAAATAATCCTGTTTTAACAGATTTTGACCCTTTACCAAATAATCCTGTTTTAACAACTCTGAGGAAGAAGCCTACTGACAATATATCAATTACTTTCTCCATTTCCCTTAATTTTTTACACCTATTTCATGCCTGCTTGTGCTTTAAATATAGAAAGGTCCAAAATTCTGTTCTGTGGCAAACATTTCAATGGAATTGTAAAAATTGATAGATATGATTGATTGATTGTATGGTGTTTAACGCCTTTTTCAACATTATTTCAGTTATATCGCAGCGGCAAGTGCACCTATCCATGCTTTCCTGGAGTTTCTTTTACCAGTACTCCGCACAATATTCTTTCCAAGCCACTGGCTGCTTTCTTACGTAACCATCGTCTAAACAATGGTCAGCGGTGAGAGAGGAATGAATCCTTTCGCAATGACTATCATCAATCCTCTGAAAGCATTTGGCCAAGCCGGGGATCGAACCAGCGACCTCCTGTTCTTAATCCTGTACCCTACTGACTGAGCTACAGGGGTTTGGCAACTTGATAGATAAATGGGTACAGATTGGTGCATGCCTTATCAGACAGCATGGATGTCCAACAGAACCTTAGGTTTCTTTTTACCCATATTACAGTATCGCACCACAAAGGAAACAAGTTCATTACACTGCACCCCAATAACTAGCAGTATGACAATCCATTGAAATGTGGTGCAAATGGCTCCCAAATTTTTCATCTATAATTTTGAGCTATGGTACTATTTCTTTGTTTTGTGTTTAACTGAATTTAAAATTTCATATATATGTGCAGGGACCAGTGCACCTATCCATGCTTTTCTGGACTTACTTTTACATGCGCTTAATACAACTTTCTTTCCAAGCCACTGGCTGCTTTCCCATATAAACATTCTTGAAAAAAAAAGTTAAATAGCGAACCTCAAATGCAGACTTTAAGGCAAAAACAAAAAAGACTAACTGATACAGAGAGATGCCAAAAAATGCACAACTGTATGACATGGCAGGCTAGTAAAGTAAAGCATGAAATTCCTCTGTTGACAAAACCATATATCTCTTTGTATGTGTGAGAGTTGACCAGGAATTAAGTAGTAACTTAGCTCCAGAAATTTTCTCTCAAATATTCTCTCCCAAAGTTTTGGCCCTCTATGTTAATGATCATACAGGAATTTGACAACTTTGGATCCACTTAATGATTTTGACCCTTTACCAAATAATCCTGTTTTAACAGATTTTGACCCTTTACCAAATAATCCTGTTTTAACAACTCTGAGGAAGAAGCCTACTGACAATATATCAATTACTTTCTCCATTTCCCTTAATTTTTTACACCTATTTCATGCCTGCTTGTGCTTTAAATATAGAAAGGTCCAAAATTCTGTTCTGTGGCAAACATTTCAATGGAATTGTAAAAATTGATAGATATGATTGATTGATTGTATGGTGTTTAACGCCTTTTTCAACATTATTTCAGTTATATCGCAGCGGCTAGTGCACCTATCCATGCTTTCCTGGAGTTTCTTTTACCAGTACTCCGCACAATATTCTTTCCAAGCCACTGGCTGCTTTCTTACCTAACCATCGTCTAAACAATGGTCAGCGGTGAGAGAGGAATGAATCCTTTCGCAATGACTATCATCAATCCTCGGAAAGCATTTGGCCAAGCTGGGGATCAAACCAGCGACCTCCTGTTCTTAATCCTGTACCCTACTGACTGAGCTACAGGGGTTTGGCAACTTGATAGATAAATGGGTACAGATTTGTGCATGCCTTATCAGACAGCATGGATGTCCAACAGAACCTTAGGTTTCTTTTTACCCATATTACAGTATCACACCACAAAGGAAACAAGTTCATTACACTGCACCCCAATAACTAGCAGTATGACAATCCACTGAAATGTGGTGCAAATGGCTCCCAAATTTTTCATCTATAATTTTGAGCTTTGGCACTGTATTTCTTTGTTTTGTGTTTAACTGAATTTAAAATTTCATATATATGTGCAGGGACCAGTGCAACTATCCATGCTTTTCTGGACTTTCTTTTACACACAGTTAATACAACTTTCTTTCCAACCCACTGGCTTCTTTCCCATATAAACATTCTTGAAAAGAAAAGTTAAGTAGAGAAAAGTTAAATAGCGAACCTTAAATGCAGACTTTCAGGCAAAAACAAAAAAGACTGAACTGATGGAGATGCCAAAAATTGCCTGACTGTATGACATGGCAGGCTAGTAAAGTAAAGCGTGAAACTCCTCTGTTTACAAAACTCTTTGTCTCTTTGTATGTGTGAGAGTTGACCAGGAATTAAGCAGTAACTAAGCTCCAGAAATTTTCTCTCCAATTTTCTCTCCCAAAGTTGTGGCCCTCTATGTTAATGATCATACAGGAATTTGACAACTTTGGAATCCAATGCTCTTTCAATTACACAATACAACAGTGCTACCATACGAACTCATTTCCAAACAGCCCAAGTTTTAACAACTTTGAGAGAACAGGCCTTAATAATATTTTCAATTTTGAAATCAAAATCACTACCTCTACCTGGAACTCTGTGATAGTTTAAGTTTACTGCAAGTAGATTTTCTCTATCATTTCTACTGTATGTGACGAGATAAATGTCCACATGTCCTTGTACAATTCAATAAAATCTATCATGTTTTACCCAGATATATTTTTATACCTTTTTGTATGCTGAACCAAACATTTCCAGGGAAACTTTCTGTAACTCATCAGTTTTCTCTTTAATTGACTCGGGAGTCTCATTGTCCTTGTTCGCAATCACTTGACGCAAGCCGGTGATCAGTTCTTCTACTTTAGCTACCTAACAGTTTAAAAAAGGTTAAAGTGAACAGTCAATCAAAATAATGATATACACAAACTTTGCATTCTTAAAGAACTAGATGAACAAAAGCAACGAATGCTGGTGCCAATGCTTGACTGCATTTGCTTTCAGCAAAATCCTATGTCAAAAAAGGGGCATAACTGTCAAAAATATTTTGATGGTTACCTGCCCTGCCCCTGTTGTAAGGGTTCCCCTTTTGGAAGTTAACAACTAGTCCTAGTTTGAAGTAAATATTTTCACTTATGACACAGATATAACGAAATGTCAAAGTTTTAGCATTCAAATGCGGACGCTAGGGCTTTGACAATACCTTGACGCTTCCTTGGAACACACCAAAGTTAACAAGAGGGCCATGATGGCCCTGTATCGCTCCACTGGACCCATGGGGCAGGGTCAATTTTGACTTCTGGCTATAGTATGAAGAGTTCTTGTAAAGGTTTATTAGATAAAGCTACATGCCAAATTTATTAGCCCTAGGCCGTATGGTTTAGGACTAGAAGAATTAAAGATTCCATGATGGAAGCCTATGAAAAACTTGTGGCCCCAGAGGTGTGGCCAATTTTGACCCTAAGGTTATAAGTTGATGAGTTTATGTAGAAGTCCATTAGATGAAGCTACATGCCAAATTTGGTGGCCCTAGGTGATACGGTTTAGGACGAGAAAATATTTGAAGTTTTCACTATATAACCCTAAGTAAAATTTGATGAGATTTTGTAGAGGTCTATTAGATGAAGCTACATGCCAAATTTGATAGACCTGGGCCATATGGTTTAGGACAAAAAGATATTTGAAGATTTCGCTATATAAACCTATGTAAAACTTGTGAACTCTGGGGTGGGAACAATTTTGACCACTGGGATATAATCTGAAGTTTTTGTAGAGGGCTATTAGATGAAACTACATACAAAATTTGGTAGCCCTAGACCATATGGTTTAGGACAAGAAGATATTTAAAGTTTTCACTATATAAATCTATGTAAAACTTGTGACCCCTGGGGCGGGGCAATTTTTGACCACAGGGCTATAATTTGAAATTTTTGTAGAGATCTTCACACCAAATTTGGTAACCCTAGGCCTTATGGTTTCAGACAAGAAAATTTTCAAAGATTTTCAATAGTTTTCAGTTTTGTTACCATGGAAACCACAGTTTTTAAAGGTATCAAATTCTTTGAAGAGTTTCTGAATAGGGCCATGGTAGGATCATTTCTGTGAAGTTCCGTTAAAATCTGATGGGCAGTTTCAGAGAAGAAGATGTTTGAAACAAACTTAACACACGCACACACGACAGACGCAGGGCCATGACACAAGCCTGCTAGCCTTTGGCCAGTGGAGCTAAAAAAGAACTAGAGAAATTCAATCAGTTTCCTACATTACAAAATTTAACAAATCTTCCAACACTACTTAGCATCGTAAGCTTTCATTATTCATACATCTGACCATACAACAATATTAATATGAGCACTGCTCAGTGAAATGGGCATTTCACGCATCTCAGTGATGTATAATACCAACCAAGTTATCCATAAAATTGAGCCATGCTCTATGAAAAGGGGGCTTAATGCATCTGCGAAAGATATCGACCCAGGTCAGCCTGCACAGTCCGCACAGGCTGACTTGGGCCAAAACTTTTCACTATTGGTCAATTTTCTTCGTGTCAAAGGACCACTCTATCTCATAATCTAGTTGGTTGTTTAAAAAAGTGGACATTATGGATAAAAAATCATGTGATTGCTTGCTTAGTACCTTGCATCACGGAGATGCATTAAGCCCTATTTTCAGAGAGCATGGCTCAATTCTATTTGCCTAAACAACAGACACAGACTTGAGGTAGAATGGTCCTTGCACACGAAGGAAAATCTACAAATAGGGAAAAGTTCTCACCCATGTCAGCCTGTATGGCTTACAAAAGACTGACACGAGTTGATATCTTTTGTCATATGCATAAAACCCACCATTAAACCTTTCCTAAACAAGCCCCGGTTTTCACATGTCTGCAGTACAAGTCTTTTGAAAACACTGTGAAGAAGGAGAAATTGCTCCTAACGAGCAATTTCTCCTTTTTCCACAGTGTTTTTTCTACCCTTTTGGAGAATTTTCTTTCATTTTCATCAAATTTAAAATTGTTGTCTGCAAACTCTTTCAATTTGGACCAGTCTAAAATTTATCGTTTGGGAAAGGGTTAACAACAATCATACGTTACAAACAAGAGCACTGCATGCTTGTTCCAACACTTGGCTGTGAATGTTTAATTTTCAGTGAAAATTCTAAGTAAAAAGGGGGGCATAACTCTGTCAAAAATACTTTGAAAGTTATCAAGTTATCTGGCCTGTTTTTTTTTTTTTTTTTTTTTTTTAAGTCCCCCTTTAGATAAATAACAAGTTGTTCCCCTTTAGATAAATAACAAGTTGTCTAAGTTTTAAGTAAATATTTATAATAGTAACTGATATTATAAAATGTCAAAGTTTTCTTGAAAATTTTAAGTCCAAAAAGGGGCACTACTCCGTCAAAAATATTTTGATGGTTACCTACCCTTGTAGTATACGCTCCCCATTAGATAATTACCAACTTGTCCAATTTTGAAGCTAATATCTTCAGCAATAACAGAGATATAAAATGTCAAAGTTTTCTCACGCCGACACAGACAGCTAAGCCAGGGCTACGACAAAACCTCACCCTTATCTTCAAAAACAGCTGAGCTAATAAAAAGTTGAGAAATTTCAGATAAAAAACTTGTAGCTTCATCATTTTGAAATATTACCATTCCAGCATCCAGCTGTGCCTTGTATTCCTTCATCTTAGATTCTGTATCATGAATTACAGAGTCAGCTCTGTTTATGGTCTCAATCACTTCCTGGAAACAAAAAATGGCTGTATGTTACGGCCTGTACAGTGTTATGTTGGTCTATGTAGTTCCCCTTCATCAATACCATATTCTAAATTGATTGATTGATTTAGTGGTATTTAACGCCGGTTTCAATATTCTTTCAGTCATATCACAGCAACAGCTCACATATTCATGTATTTCCTGGGTTTCACCAGTACTAGGCTAGGGCTCTGGAGTTTTCATATTCTAAAGCTAAAACCTTTACCACACGATTCTCTGTTGTAACTCTTTACCACACAACCCTGAATTTCAATGACCCCAGGAAGAAGGCTTTGGAAACACTGTGAAAAAAGGAGAAAATGCTGGTTAAACCAGCATTTTCTCCTTTTCCCACAATGTTTCCCACCCTTCCCAAATTATTTCAATTTTTAAGTCACATTTATTTTGTTGGGCTGCAAATGCTTTCAATTTGGACTGCTCTAAGTTTTGTCCTATAGCAAAGAGTTCAAGACCCGAAAGAAGATGGCTTGGAAAACATTTTGAGAAAATTTCATTTGATGTCTACTGATGATTTCATGTGGAACTAATCCAATATTTCGTTGTCAGGTACATATACACATCTAAACTGTACACATCCATGGACCACAAGTAAAATGTGAATAAGATTGGACGAAACCTTCAAGGGGTTAAATAAGGGAGAAGCAGAAAATACAGCAGAATTCTAGACTTCCCCAAACTGAAGGCATTTGCAAACAACAATTCAAATGTTACTTGAATCATGGAATTTGACCTTTGAAGAGAAGAAAACATTGTGGGAAAAGGAGAAAATGCTGGTTACCAGCATTTTCTCCTTTTCCCATAATGTTTTCAAAGGTTTCTTTGTCAGGGTTGTAAAAACCCAGGATTGTGTGGTAAAGGCTTAAATGCTGTAACGAGAGCTCAGTGAATTCTTTCCGCACATAATTTACTTGGAGACGAAAAATAATTTAGCATCATCGCTCTCATACTGCCTTGCAATATTCCTTCCCTCTTCAGCACCTTATGCACAACAAGCTGTTTGACACAGAATGTTGATCCAGATAAGACTGCCTTCTGTGGACTGTCAAGACCAAGATCTGCAGTGTTGGTTATTTTGTAAAATATTCTGGCAAATTTATTGAACACTCGACAGGTTTAGCTGTCGGTATTCTTGTTTTAACTTGTTCTTTTTCATTTAACCTTTTACCACACAATCCCGAGTTTCAACGACTCTGAAGAAGAAGCCTTTTGAAAACATTGTGGAAATAGAAGAAAATGCTGGTAACCAGACGTCATCTCCTTTTTCCCACAATGTTTTCTGCGATTGCCAATAAAGAAATCATTTTTTAAGATATACTTAATTATTCATGTAACCGCTATCAATTTTGAGAAGTCTTGAATTTTGTTGTGTGGTAAAGGGTTAAATATGGAGTTGACTTTCAAAAACCAACATTTTCTTTTTTTCCCAAAATGTTTTCAAAAGTTTCAAAAGGCCTTTTCCTTAGGGTCATTAACACTCAGGATTGTGTTGTGAAAGATTAACTCTACCAAACGACAAAATTTTAGTCTGGTCCAAATTAAAGGCATTTGCAGACGACAAAATAAATGTGATGAAAAATTGAAATTGTTTTAGGAAGGGTAGAAGACATTGTGGGAAAAGGAGAAAATGCTGGTTACCAGCATTTTCTCTTTTTCCCACAACGTTTTCAACAGCCCTCTTCCTCAGGGTCATTAAAAGTTGGGATTGTTTGGTAAAGAGTTAACGATTGGAAGTTGCACCTACTTTTCTCTTGGCATCTTCGGCAGCATATTGTTCCGCATTCTTCACCATATTTTCAATTTCATCTTTACTAAGTCCACCAGATGATTGAATGACGACTGAAATATACATTTATCTGACATTAACTGTGTGTAATTTTCAAATTTCTGAATTAGATAATAGCCTACTTTTTTAATATGATACCAGGGTTCGAAATTAGCTGTAGCAAGTAGCAAATTTGCTATCTGAAAAACAAATTTTGCTACCTGGGCACAAAAGCAGTAGCAAAAGGTTGCTACCTGGTAATCTTGTCTGCTTGAAGTGTTTTGCCGATTTTCATGGAAATAATCTTCCACTTGTTCATTTAGAAATCTGTTGAAATGATCTTCACAATTGTCTGCATAGGTACAAAAACATGCAAGCAAGCGTCACTGATATATTTATAGCTACCAGTATGTTCCTTTTGCTACCTAATTTTAAGCCAGGTAGCAAGTACTTGCTACCTGCAAAATATGTTAATTTCTAACACTGGATACCTTGGTTTCAATAGTACTTGGTTTGGTCTCTGCAGGGCCTTGTCAGACAACACTTTCATGTTGTCAGGGACACTAGTGCCTCTATAGCACAAATCCAAGTCCCTTGCTAGTAAGCCAAGCACGAGGAATATATACATATCAGCCATCTTCTGTGAAAAGGGAGTTTAACCCTTTCCCAAACGACAAATTTTGGACTGGTCTAAATTGAAAGAGTTTGCAGACGACAATTCTAAATTTGATGTTAATGGCAGAAAGTTATCAAAAAGAGTAGAAAACACTGTGGGAAAAGGAGAAATTGCTCGTTACGAGCAATTTCTCCTTTTCCCATAGCGTTTTCAAAAGACTTGTACTGCAGACACGTGAAAACCAGGGCTTGTTTGGGAAAGGGTTAACTCTTTACCCAATGACAAAATTTTAGACCAGTCCAAATTGAAAGCTTTTGCAGACGACAAAATAAATGTGAATCAAAAATTGAAATTTGTTTTTGAAAGAGTAGAAAAACAAATTGATTTTATGGATCCATAATTATGAGATGACTTGCTTGGTATAATGCGTCACAGAAATGCATTAAAACCCCCTTTGCAAGAGCATGGCTCATATTGTTTTCGAGAAATGCTGTAAAGATTTTTCATTAATATCTACTTGTTTCTACAAAATTGCCAGGGTTTCCTTTATGCTGTCCTCTGAAAATACTCACTTGATAATTTTCTTCAGGAACTTATTATGAAGTGGTACAAATGACAAAAAAGAGAAATATTTAGCTTTTTACCTCACAACAAAATTTTGGACTTGTCAAAATTGAAAGCTGTTGCAGACAAAAAATCAAATGTTGCTAAAATGATGATTTCTCTCTTCTATAGGGTAGAAAACATAGTGGGAAAAGACAAAAATGCTGTTTGCCAGCATTTTCTCCTTTTCCTGCAATCTTTTCAAAAATCTTTTCAAAACTCTTCTTCCTGAGGGTCATTTAAAGATTTTGTGGTAAAGGGTTAAGAAAATTTTTTTGAAAAATGATAGAGACCTCCAGATAAAAGGGAGTGATAGTATTCTAAAATCTTTTGTTTCTCTTCCAAACCTATGTTGTGGGTACTCAGTAGAATCGTCTCAACAAGACGATTCTAATGAGTACCCATAACATGGGGTTAAGTGGAGAGTGATTAATATTTTCAATTTTGACATCAAAATCTTTCCCTCTTTCTGGAGCTCTGATGGTGATTACTTGCAACTAATAATTGACCCTTTTTTAAGGGGCTATCTACAGCAGAAGGGTAAAAAGATGCTTTTCTAACCCTTACAATGCCTTTTATGACTACAACTGCCTTTGCGACCAATGTAGATCAAAATCAGACTGCAAAAATCTTTGATTTCCACTGTCTTATTTGCTGCGACATTCATTACAGGAGCATTCTTTGCAGACCTCCAGATAAAAGGGAGTGAGAGTTATCTAAATCCATTACTTCTCTTCTAAACCCTATGTTGTGGGTACACATTATAATCGTCTCTATGGGACGATTCTAATGAGTGCCCACAACATAGGTTTTAGTGGAAAGAGATTGACATTTTCAATTTTGAAATCAAAACTCACTACCTCTATCTGGAGCTCTGTATTTTGGGTCTTTTTTCTACTCTGAAATCTGGTTTGTTTTGTTCTTAAGGGTTAACACTTCACCACACAATCCTGAGTTAAAATGACCTTAGGGAAGAAAGCTTTTGAAGACATTGTGTGAAAAGGAGAAAACGCTGGTATCCAGCATTTTCTCCTGATTCCAGGATGTTTCCAATCCTGTCAAAGACAGAAATCATCATTTGAGCGACATTCCGTTTGTTTTCTACAATTTTTTTCAATTTTGTAGTGTACAAAAATGTGTTGATCGGAAAAAGAATAAGCTAATGGGTTCCAGCCCTTTACTAGACATCTGCTGCATACTTCTGACAACAGACCTGTTTTGACATTTTCACATTATCTAACTCTTTACCACATGATCCTGACTTTTAATGGTCATGAGAAGAAAGTTTTTGACCATTTTGAGAAAAGAAGAAAATGCCGGTTACAAGCATTTTCTCCTTTTTCCACAATATTTTCTACCCTTCCCAATAATAATCTAAATTTTTGAGTCACAATTAATTTGTCGCCTGCAAATGCTTTGAAATTGGACAAATCTACAATTTTGTCGTTTTGTAATGAGTTAAGACTTATCACATCACGTCATCATACTCACTTTGTTGTTCCTTTCCAGTTCCTTTGTCTTTCGCAGACACATTAACAATACCATTAGCATCTATATCAAATGTCACTTCAATCTGTGGTATGCCCCTTGGTGCAGGTGGAATGCCAACCTGTGGGAAAAAGCATTGTTTGTTTGGGAAGGTGTTTAACCCTTTATCAGATGACAAAATTTTAGCCTTGTCAAAATTGAAAGGATGTGCAGATGACAATTTCAATGTGCCTCAAATGGTGCTTCTTTGACAGGGTAGAAAACATTGTGGGAAAAGGAGAAAATGCTGGTTACCAGCATTTTCTCCTTTTCCCACAATGTTTTCAAAAGGTTTCTTTCCCAGGATCATTAAAGTCGGGACTGTGTGGTAAAGAGTTCACATGGATCTGATCAGTACAAGTATTTCAGTCATATCATTGGAGCAGTGAACATACATTTGAGCCATGCTCTGGCAAAAGGAGGCTTAATGCATCTACATGCATACATGTACCAAACAAGTCATCACAAAGGCATGGATCCATAAACTTGATTTTGTCTAACAACCAACAGAATCATGGGGTAACTGGTCCCCAGACATGCAGAAAATTGACCAATAGCAAAAAGTTTTGGCCAAGGTTGGCCTGTGCGGACCTGGTCGATACTTTACTTTGCAAAAGCAATAAGCCCCCTTTTCACAAAGCATGGCTTCATTATGTCTAGACTTTCAAATATTCTAACTGAATGAAACTTGTAAAGTTTTTCAGATATAGAACCCTTTACTTCAAGGATATTTTTTAGCAGATGTAAAATCAACAAAATATCCACCACAGAATAAACAAGATGTCTGTTTGTAAAACAGTCATGCCCCCCTACTGCTACATTGATACAGGAAGTGGCAGTTCATAAACTGATATCAATCACCGAAAAACATCCACATAATTCAATCCTTTAATTGCCGATAATTTGTTGACAAGTCCATCTTTAATTGCAGATGGGTCCTAGTACCGACATGCGTCGGCGATAATCGCTAATCAAGTAATTAACATCCTTTAACTGTCTGATTTATAGCCCACTTCAATTGTTAAATGTGATAATCTGTCAACAGTTCGCATAATTATACACACCACCGTGTGTATACATATAAGATTGTAAACAGTCGCCAATACACAGACTGGGTTATCAATTTTCTGCTCGGCATGCGCGTTCGATTTCCACTTTTTCCCAGTCGACTTCGATGCTTACTACGTCCCTGATAATACGCGAATAAAATGTTGAGCCACAAGTTGAGCCATGTATGATGATTTCTGAGACACTTTAATTTTTTTTAAAACAAATGGCTCAAGTGGCAAACGGCAGCACGGGCCCTGAATCCTCTGGTGGTCACCTTGACCTTTCACGGATTAACCTTCGTTGAAGGGGGGCATAATAAATAAAAACATTCTAAGAGGAAGTTAATTTTGTTTCCAACGGACAAACCTTTCCCAATTTAATTCAATAAAATGTGTTCAGATGGCTGAGAAATGTTTCTTCTGCTCATTTAACCCCATACCACACAGTCCCAACTCTTAATGACTCTGTGAAAGAAGCCTTTTGAAAACAATGTGAGAAAAAGAGAAAATGCTGGTGATCAGCATTTTCTCCTTTTCCCACAATGTTTCCTACACTTCCGAGAAATTACAGTTTTTGAGTCAAATTTATTTTGTTGTCTGAAAATGCTGTCAATCAGGACAAGGCTAAAGTTTGGTCATATGGTAAAGAGTTAAAAACAGTTGACATTTTCAATTTTACAGTGTGGATGATTTCCCTCCCCTTTTTGTCATCCACCAACTTACCAACATGAACTGGCCCAGAAGTTTGTTGTCAGCTGCCATCTCTCTTTCACCCTGGCATACCTTGATTTCTACAGTAGTCTGGCCATCTGCCGCAGTGGAAAACACCTGAAATTACACAAACATGTTGAAACATTTTGAAAGCTTGGTGTAGACGAAGATAAAAAGACAAGAATACTGCCCAAAATAAAAAATGAATGTTTCTAGAACTAACATCATGGTCTTTAAATTTTTCTTCACTTTGTATTAGAAAAAAATCATAAAATTCAGTTTGAAATAGTGATGACAAACTGGTTTTTTTTTGTTTTTTTTTTTTTTGGGGGGGGGGGGGGGGGGGGGGGGCCCAAGGCTGACACTTCATTTAGCTTTTCTATTTAACCTTGATAGATCAATTATTAGCTATCAATTAGTTAGTGCAGTCTGTAAGACACTGGTTAGTAATTGCCAATGAAATACAACCCTGATAACCAATCAACACATTGCTTAAAAACTTTAAAATTACTGCAAATTGGAAGCATTTGTGCCCAATAAAAATGCCTGTTGTAGTTGATATGAACGCTGACTTGACTTGCCAAGCCCAGCTGAATGGAAAATAATGCTTAGCTTGTGACAATGAGACTTGAACTTTTGAGTATAATGCTTATTCCTGAAATTACCACAACAAATCATGCTCTGTTTCAACTAATTATTTCAGGCTTTACTTCACATCAGTTTACATTCCATTTTAACCCTTAGAGCGCCGGATAAACCTGCTAGACATTTTAATCCTAGAAATATGACCCAAATAATTGCAATTTCATGGTTGTTTTTGTCTACAGTGATTCATCAAAGCGGACAGTGTAGATCAAAGATCAGGCTGCACATTTTGTACAGCCTGATCTTGATCTACACTGGCTGCAAATGCAACTATAGTCGTGAAAGGCCCTTTAGGAGTTAAACCCTTAACTCCTTACCACAGAATCCCTAGTTTTATCACACCTGACGAAGAAAGCCTTTGAAAACATTGTGGGAAAAGGAGAAAATGCTGGTAATCAGCATTTTATCCTTTTCCCACATTGTTTTCTACCCTTTGACAGAAAACTCTGATCATATGAGCATTCAATTTGTTGCCTGCAAAAACTTTCAATTTGGACAAGTCTAAAATTTTATCATTTGTAAAGAGTTAAAAAAATTGCTGGAACCAGCTTAAGTTGCCATTTCTGACAGTGCAGATCATGATCAGACTTTACTTAATGTGCAGTCAGGGTCCGTTTTCACCAGCCATCCTTAAGAATATTCTTAGTTTTATTCTCCAAGATTTTCTACATTTGAAAGTAACACAACTCCTGATTGGCCAAACCAAATGGTTTAGCCAATCAGAAGTTGTGTTACTTTCAAATGTAGAAAATTTTGAAGAATAAGATTAAGAACGTTCTTAAGAATGGTTAGTGAGTATGGACTCAGATCTTGGATCTAAACCAATGCTTCTTTATCACAAATTCTGGTATGAGCAACTTTGAAATAGCAAAATTTCAACTCTTGTTTCCTAATTGAAAAAAGTCATGTCATTAATACAGTGCTCCATAGGTTAAAAAGAAGCATTTCCAACAGACAGCAGAGCTCCAGATAAAAGGGAGTGATGGTATTCTAAATTCATTATTTCTCTTCCAAACCCTATGTTATGGGTACTCATTAGAATCATATCAATGAGACGATTCTAATGAGTACCCATAACATAGGATTTAGTGGAGAATAATTAATATTTTCAATTTTGAAATCAAAATCACCCCCTCTATCTGGAGCTCTGGGACAGTGAGGAAATCTTTCAGATCCCGTAAATACCTGGCTTTTCTTTGTTGGAATGGTGGTGTTTCTCTGTATTAGTTTGGTAAATACTCCTCCCAGGGTTTCAATACCAAGAGAGAGAGGTGTGACATCCAACAGTAGAACATCAGTGACATCTCCTGCCAACACACCTCCCTATAAACATAATGGAACATACAATGATTAGGACCGGGGAAATAAGTTGAAAGAAATAGGGTGTGGCAAGTCAAATATTCACTGGACCTTTCGAAAGGACTAACACCAGAATAAATAAAAACCACACTTCATTACTGATGCTGCAAACCCATTATGTCAAAAATAATTCCATTTAACAATGACTGATAGGAAGAGGCTTTTTGACAACACTGTGGGGAAAAAGAGAAAATGCATTTTCTCCTTTTCCTATAATGTTTTCTGAATATTCGGAGACAATTATCATCATTTACGCTACACTGAATATGTGGTCTGCTAGTGCTTTGACTTCTGACAAGAATAAAACCTTGTTGTCTAATAAAGGGTTGGTTTATAACCATATCTAAAAACAGCCTGGGCATCAATGGGTTAATTCACAAGCTGTTCTCAGATGTAAAGGATTCCTAACAAGCCGATACTACTCATATCCCTTATAATGCATACTTTCTTACATGCTTAACGACAATCCAAATCAGTAATATACTCACTTGAATAGCTGCTCCCATAGCAACTGCCTCATCGGGGTTTACAGATTTACTGGGCTGTCGTCCAAACAATTCCTGAACTGTTTCCTGAACCTGGATGATGAAATATAATCCTAGACTAAAGCAAAGTTAAGCAATTGCCATCAGTTTCATATTGGCAGTGGATTGCAGGAATCCGCTAGGTAGTGGATAGCAGGAATGTAGTGGATTGCTGGAATCTCGGGAATGTTTTTCAAAAATCTCTAACAATTTGTGACACACTGCTGAACAACATCCCTCATGGGAAAAGGGGAAAATACCAATAACCAGCATTTTCTCCTATTCTCACAATGTGTTCTACTATTTCAAAGACAAATTATTTGATCCATATTTACTCTGTCATCTGCAAAGGATATCTATTCTGACAAGCCCAAAATTTTGTATTGTTTCGTTTACAGTTAAATGGATAAAAAAGTTTTTACCCAGAGGTACAGATTAAGAGAAGATTGTTCAAGATTAACAAGTGATTCCTTCAAGTTCTTTGCCAATGCCTGTGTCATGGGTGATCCTAGAGATAAGCTAATTGAGGAAACTCTGAGATGTATTCAGAATAAAAGTTTTGAATAAAAAGAATCATTACAGAAACTGTTGATCCCCTATCACCGAAGTTGCCCTTCCATTCATGAAGCAGTAGAAAAGGATGTGAATCTGGTTGTAAAAGGGTCATTAAAACTTAGGATTGTGTGGTAATCCATTAATTATTAGCAATGCATCTGACCACAGAGCTTTTGCCCTTTCTTGTGTGAATTGCTTGACATAAAAGGGAGAGAACTACCTTTGGCATTCTGGTCATTCCACCAACAAGGATAACCTCCCCTATATCTGACTTCTGTACTTCTGCATCTTGTAAGGCTTTGTTACATGGTCCAACAGTTCTCTTGATCAGATCTCCCACCAGAGACTCAAACTTGGCTCTGGACAGCTTCAAGTTCATGTGTTTAGGACCACTGGCATCCATTGTTAGATATGGAAGGTTAATATCAGTCTGCAGGCAAAAAAGGAAATAATGAAAATAATTGTCAAGACAAACACTACGACACAAAAGAATCCTGTTGATCCGTTGTACTGGAGTTCAACGCCACTTAAACAGCTTGGGTCATATCGCGGCAGTCAGTGCACCTACTAATGTGTTTCTGCTTTTCTCATACCTGTACTGACAAAACTTTCTTTCAAAGTCACTGACTACTTTTCTCACATGCATCAGAGGTGAGAGATGAAAATTCACTGGAATGAAAGTTTGCCTCAACCAGGTATCAAACGCACAGCAACCAGGTCACAAGTCAGATACACTAACCAGTGAGCTATCGAGCCGGGATGGTACGATTGTAATCCTGTATTTTAACCCTTGGAGCACAGAATAAACCTGAGATTTTCAGTCAAAAAATGAGACCCAAATAATTGCAGTTTTGAAGTTGCTCTTGTCCACAATGTCTCATCAGAGCAGACAGTGTAGATCAAAGATCAGACTGCATGTTTTGTGCAGTCTGATCTAGATCTATACTGGCTGCAAAGGCAACTATAATTGTGACCAGGCACTTTAAGGGTTAATGACCCTCAAAAAGAAACCCTTGTAAACTTTGTTCTGTTAAAACTTAAGTGTCCTCATAAACATATGAAATTAGAGGATAAAATATTCAAAGTCCATTCTGTGATTGTAAGCCCTGAACTGTTGACTGGATTAGATTGTTACAGCTCAACTATCCCTAGGCCTATTCATTTCCAGCTATAAATGTTCAAAATGAAACTATAAGCTTATACAAAGATAACAAGTTATTTCGGTGAAATGATATTTCCCGCTGAAAAAGACCTTTTTTGATAGTAACATATAGGAGTTATTGTGTTTTGCATGTCTACTCAGCCTTTTTGTTATTGTTCCATAATGAAATTATACAGTAAGTCCCCCTTTTTCCATGAAATGGCATTTCATTAAATATACACAAATAATGATTGTCTGTGGCTTATGATAAACAATATGAAGTTTCATAAAAGTTTGTCCTGTAGTATAAGAGATATTGGTCCATAGCGGAAATATACATCAAACCCCCTTTTTCCATGACATGGCATTTAATAAACAACAACAAAAAAAAGAATATTGGCAAACTATCATAAGAAACAAATGTATGAAGTTTCATCAAATCTCGTCAAGGATTTTAGAAGATATCTGTCCAGACATACAACCAAACAGACAGACAGACAATGCAAAAACTATGTCCTCACGCCTATAGGCCCCTCTGGTGATAAGAGATGACCAGGAATTAAGCAGTAACTAAGCTCCAGAAATTTTCTCTCAAATATTCTCTCCCAAAGTTTTGGTCCTCTATGTTAATGATCATACAGGAATTTGACAACTTTGGCACAAAAATATAAACTGCTAAAACCTCTACCACACGATCCCAAGGTTTTAACAACCCTGACAGGAAAGATTTTTGAAAACATTGTGGAAAAAGGAGAAATGATATTAACCACCATTTGCTCTTTTTCCTACAATGTTTTCTAACATTTCAAAGACAGAATTCATCTTTTGAGCTACACTGACGAAATTGTCTTCAAATATTCTTAATTTGATTGGAGTTCAACACCATTTTCAACATCATTTCAGCTATATTGCAGCAGCCAATGCACCTATCCATGCTTTCCTTGAGTTTCTTTTGCCAGCTCTACACACAGTATTCTTTCCGAGCCACTGGCTGCTTTCCCACATAACTATTGTTGAAACAATGGTCAGCACTTTTAATTTGGACAAGTCTGAATTTTTGTTGTGTGGTAAAGGGTTAACCATAATACCCAAGGTGGAAAACCATTTTATCCTAACAGCTTATCTAATAATGTTTCAAAATAATTGAAATCACAGTGGGAAAAGGAGGAATTGCTTCTTACAAGACTTTACCTGAAGAGATGAGGACAATTCAATCTTAGCTTTTTCTGCGGCTTCTCTCAACCTCTGCATTGCCATGTTGTCTTTGGATACATCAATACCTTGCTGAAAGTAGAGCATACTAGTTTAGTTTGAATGTTATTTCACAGAGCTATTAAACATTAGAAGACAGATTATTTCATGCTTTCCGGTAGGATATCGAGAAATAGTGGTGAAAATATTTTTCGATATTACACGGGTACGACCAGTGAGAATACCGACCACGGGGAGTTTGTACTGATTTTTATGGAAGTCTGGACAAAAAAAGGTGTTAGAAGCATGAAATAAATAGAATATTTGTTTTTTTCGGTGAAAGATCGAAATTTATTTCATCTCGTGAACATCATCGGTAATATTTTCACTCATGGCTCGCCACTCGTGAAAATATTACCGATGATGTTCACTCGATGAAATAAATTTCGATCTTTCACTGAAAAAAACAAATATCCTCTATATCTTTCCTTGAAGAAACATCCTTACTGCCAGAGAGAACTAGAGCTGTTGCAAAGGGGACAAAATACCTCCCACTAGCACCTTGTCACTAAAGCAGCACAGAGAAAAAAAGTTCACCTGTGACCTTGACCTTCAACCCATGTGACCCCAAAACATGAGGCACACTCTTTAAGTTTCAGGGTCCTAGGTCAAACGGCTTTTGAGTTTACGCCTGAGCCTAGAAACAAAACATGGACAGACTGACGGACGGACCAGTTGATGGACAGTTGGATGGACAGGCAGACAGACAGTCATGGTGAAATAAGTATAACCCCCTCCACTATGTGGGTGGGGGGTATGAAAAAAAGCTGTAAACATTCAATAGACTGCGGAATGGTTCAAAATTCAGTCAGCTTTGTAAACATAGTTAAATTACCAATATATATGGTGTGACAGATAAATACATCTACCGGAAATCTTCCATTTACAACCGGAAACATCACAACAGTGATTTCTTTGATGGCCCGCAGAAAATGAAATACATTTTCTATCGTCATTATCTATGCAAATTCACAACCATCAGGGCAACATTTGGTATGAAGATACAAGAATGAATATTGTTTGAAAACGATGACATGGGCTAAAACTGGCTGAAAACAAGTATAGATTTATCTTTAAAAAACAAAAGTAAATGTTTAAATCAGTATTCTGCTTCTGCTCTCCTATAATACCATAAAGTACCAACTCTTATTCAGTATATACCATCATGTGCAAACTACTTTACAGTAAAGAGCACCACCAGCTTTCACTTCTAAAATTTGTTTGTATGACATACCTTTTCTTAAGTAGGGCATACAGAGAACAAATTTATTTGTTTTCCACAGTAATTTATCTACTAACTGATGACTGATGACAAAAGAAATACAAATTAAAAGCAGTAAGTATGAGCTATGCTCTGTGAAAGGGGGCTTAATGCATACGCAAAAAGTATCAACCCATGTCAGCCTGTGCAGTCCAAGCAGGACAAGTGTACCTAATGCTTCAGTCGGTTGTTACACATAAGTGATTGTAGGGATCCACAGTTATAAGATGGCTTGCTCGGAATCATGCATCACAGAGATGCATTAAGCCCCCTGTTGCCAGAGCATGCCTCAATTATTAATGTTCCATTTTGCGTAACATTATGACCACACCCATAAAACATCTCACTTCAGATCTACAGTTCAGATCACTTTGTTATAAAGTCAAGCAATTCCATAACTTCAACTGATTTCCTAGATCAAATGATTTCTTTCATTGTAAACGAGAGACGAACTTTCTATCTGTAACTTACATCCTTTTTGAATTCAGCCACCAGGAAGGACACCAATTTGTTGTCAAAATCTTCTCCACCCAAAAAGGTATCCCCATTTGTAGATTTCACTTCAAACACTCCCTTCTGAATCTCCAGAATGGAGACATCAAATGTACCACCCCCGAGATCATAAACAGCAATCCTGTCGAACAAAAGTGAACTGAGCTACAATAACTGTTAATATATGAGCCACACTCTGTGAAAAGGAAGCTTAATGCATCTGCCAAAAGCATCGAACCAGGTCAGCCTGCGCAGTCCTCGCAGGCCGACCTGGGCCGAAAGTTTTCACAAATTGTCAATTTTCCGTATGTCCAAGGACTAGTTTACCTCATGATTATGTCAATTATTAAAAAAGTGGCTTTTATGGATCAATATTATGTGATGGCTTGATTGGTATTGTGCATCAAAGAGATGCATTAAGCCCCTTTTTGCCAGAGTGGTCATATAGTTACATATCACACTTTTTCATCTTACAAATATTATAAAAAAAAAACATAATGAAGAAACTTGAAAACAGAAACCTATATGAAGAGGGAGTAATACAGAAATTTGATTTTTTTCTAATTAGACTATTTTTTCATAAATTATGTTTGAACATCTTCATGACTTTATCTACTAACAATTCATCTGTACCCTTGAAAAGATCACATTCCACTAGTCAAACCAAAAATCTGAACCTAATGTACATGAAAGGAAATCTAACAAATCCACACCAAAGAAAAATAAAAATAACAAGCCTAATTAATAACAGAGCTCAGTAAAATCTTTCCCCAAATATCATGTAAGAGACGAAAAATACAAACATCACAGCTCTTTTCCACGAATTCTTTGCATCTTTTTTTGTTTGCTTATTTGTTATGTTTGTATTGGGAGTTTAACGCTGTTTTAACAGCTTAGGTCATATCACTCGGTCAGTGCACCTAGGCATGCGTTTCTGGCTTTCTTACATCAGAACTAATACAACTTTCTTTCCAAGTCACTTACTACTTTTCCCACAAGAATCAGAAGTGAGAGGCGAAAAATCGCCAGAGAGGAAGTTTGCCTCAAGCAGGTATCAAACTCAAACCTACCCAGTCACAAGTCAGATACGCTAACTACTGAGCTACCTTGGCGGACTTTTTTTTTTTTGAGCCATAACCAAAGAATATGCTTCATATTTTCACTAGATAAGTTAAAGATAAAAAGAATGAGAGTTGATAAGCACTCGCTCATTATTTCACGGTATTATTGCTATGACCAGAATATTTGTATTGACATGCATGTTATATATGACTTGAGTGATGCTCTGGTAAAAGGGGGCTTAATGCATCACAGTGTGATACCAAGCAAGCCATCACATAATCACGGATCAATAAAATCCATTGTTTCATAACACTGAAACATGAGGTAGACTGGTCCTTGGAAATGCAGAAAATTCAGCAAAAGCAAGATGTTTTGACCCAGGTCAGCCTAAGCAGACTGCCCAGGTTGATACAGGGCGGTATTTTTTGCAGATGCATATAACTCTTTTTTCACAGAGCATGGCTCATCTGTATTGTTTGTACAATGAGTTTATATAACTGAATAATTTTTTTGATAATCATTATCAGAGTTCCAGATAAAGGGAGTGATATTATTTCAAAATTTAAAATATTAGTTATTCTTCACTAAACCCTTTGTTACGGGTACTCATTAGAAATGTCTCATCGAGACAATTTAAATGAGTATCCACAACATAGGGTTTGGAAGAGAAATAATGGATTTAGAATACCATCATTCCCTCTTATCTGGAGCGCTGATTATGAAATGAAGTATACTTACACTTTATCTCCAATTTTGTCCATACCATAAGCAAGAGCTGCAGCTGTGGGTTCATTAATCACTCTTAGTACATTCAAGCCTGCAATCTGACCAGCGTCTTTGGTTGCCTGAAAAAATAGGATCCATTCTTGCAGTCCTTAACCATTATTCAGTTGGTAAAAGAACACTAGTAATTAGTTACATGTCTATTTCTGTCACAATTACTCAATGTACTAGGCAGTAGATAAGACAACACATTTTATGCAACTCGATCAGGTTAGGCAGTGTTTCAGAGAGTCCGCATTTTTGCGCTTTTGACGTGCAAACTGAAAGCCTGATGCAACAAAATTAATACATTGTGTCTCCCTTGACGCAACATAAATCAGAACTAAAAAGTAATATAGAAGATTGATTCCATTAATATATCTTACAAAATCGTCAAGTTTATAACTGCAGAATCATATCGAACCTGCTTTCTAACAGTGAATAAATTGTTTCCGGAGTACATAAACTGGTACCTGTTGTATCTCCCGTAACCGCGCGATAGACATTGATATGAAGATCGATAACTGGCTGCCAGTTTACGGTGTACTCTGAATTGGTCTAAAACGCGACATTAATCTGTGTGACATCACTGTCGCCTCGCCAGTATTACTGTAGGGAATCCATACTAAACTTTTTGTCTGCATTTTAGACCCCACTCGATCATGGTCACCGACATGCTGGGGTAATCGGGATGACAGACAAGTTTCTACGCGGTCATTGCTTTCAACTTTTACCTTTAATACTACACTGTCATATATAACTTTTAGCACTATGCGATATCTACAAAGGGGGCAAAGGCAAACAACATGTGAAAAGAAAAGTTAAAGACCATGACCAGGGTCCAAAGATTCCCAGAAAAGGCACTTGTCCTGCAGGACGAGTGCCTTCCAAAAAGTGCCTTCCAAAAAGTACTCGTCCTGCTTTGATTTCCACTCGTCAGATCATAAAGACCGGAAAAAAGTACCCGGTATCCATTTTCCAATCAATATAAACTGAAAGAGTCTCAAAACAGAAACTTCTTCCCTCCAGTTTCAGTACAGTACTAGAGTTAATGCAATTTGTTTAAATATAGTCAAGATTTGCTTTATTTTTTAATCGAAAATATATGATTTCTTGTTTTTTAATTTCGATGGAAGATACCGGGTTATATCATTCACCTGACTTGAAACCAGTCTATATTACGGAGACCAGCGCATACTAAATCCGGTTTCGATACTGACTTTTCATTCATGTATTTAGAATCCAATCTTGACCATTTTTCTTCAGCTGAAATTTTATTTGCTTAGTACCTACAATTTATCACTCGCCCTGCCGGACGACTGTGTCAGAAAAATCACTCATCCTCGCCCATTTAGTACTTGTAAATACGAGCGGACGAGTGGATTCTTTGGACCCTGATGACACATTAAAATTCTGAATGACCCCCAAAATTTCAAACAGCGAGTCACAGATGACCCCCAAAATTTTTCAGCCAGCAGTAACACTGGGTTAGGTAATTGCTATAGTAAATATCACAGTAGCCCTCAATATCTCTTTGAATTCCCTCTGTTTCTCTTGCCATCTTTTTATATCAGGTTAGCTAATAATCTAATTTTGTAGAATGCTATTCAGTCACCCTCTGTGCATAATACTTGGACCAACCAAATGAGAAGAGATTTCTTGAGTTTTTTCACAATCTTAACAATTTGTCATCAACCAATGCTTTTAGTTTAGAAGAGTCTAAAATTTGTCACATAACGTAAGTTGAACACATTCCCTTATTTTAACAGGCATAAATATGAAAGGTTTTGAAAAGATTCTGTGAAAAGGAGAAAATGCTTACAGCCAAAATGTTCTCCTTTTTATAACCAGAATGTTTTCCTTTTCCAAGAATGTTATGCGTACTTCCAACGGTAAGTCACATCATTTAAAAAAAAAAAAAAAAAAAAGTGATTATGTTATCTCCAGATGCTTCCATTTTTTATCAGGGTTCATACAGAATTACTCAGGGGAAATTTAAGGGTTTATCAAGGGCTTTTTAAGGCTTTTGAAATAGAAATTCAGGTCTTTTTACGGACATGGCTATACACATAAATGATCCATATTTTACCTTGATTATGTTGGCACATGGGATCCGCTAGCCAATTTCTGTTAAATATACATTTTCCCATTTCTCAAATGCGAAACAGATGACCTTTTTTACAAATGGCTGATATGTACGATAACAATCACTGTGAACAGACACTCTTAGCGATAAGGTGAGAGTAAACCAGTAATGGTACCTGACTTTCTACTAAGATTGAACTAGAAGGTCAGCCACCAATCTAACAACCAAGTGCAATATGACGCAATGTCAAATTACGTCACCAAAATATGTGTAGACAGTGCTCTTCCTTGTTACTGTATATGCTCATTTGTAAGAACATATGAAGGAATATGGGTTTCTTTGCAAACTTTCTTCGATCACGTCACCTAGATATTCGGTGCATTGTGCCTTACCATTTATTAGATTTAAGGGTTTTTCAAGGCCTTTTATACTTTTTATTAAGGGTTTTTTAAGGCTTCTCGTCATTTTCAAGGGTTTTTCAAGATTGAAGTCAAATTTAAGGGTTTTCAGGACCTGTGCGAACCATGTGCATCTGAGTATTTATTTCTGGTGAAAGATAGACTAACCTGTCTCTGCGAGTCATTAAAATAAGCAGGAACTGTAACAACTGCATTCTTCACCGGCTGACCAATGTAATTGTCTAAAAAAAAAAATCATATAACATATTACCTGCTGTAACTGTCTGAAAAATCAATATTGAATATGTTTCCTCCTGCTGACAGATTTTGTGTTTTGCAGATCTACCTTTATTAATTATCAAGGAAAAGAAAAAGCGCTCATAAAAAGCAGTCCCTCCTTAACCCTTTCCCAAACAAGCCCTGGTTTTCACGTGTCTGCAGTACAAGTCTTTTGAAAACACTGTGGGAAAAGGAGAAATTGCTCGTAACGAGCAATTTCTCCTTTTCCCACGGTGTTTTCTACCCTTTCTGAGACCTTTCTGCCATTTTCATCAAATTTAAAATTGTCGTCTGCAAACTCTTTCAATTTGGACCAGTCCAAAATTTGTCGTTTGGGAAAGGGTTAACTCTTTCCCACATTTAACTCTTTCCCACACGACAAAATTTTAGACTTGTCTAAACTGAACGCATTTGCAAATGACAAATTTGATGTGGCTCAACAGAGAAGTGCTGTCTTTGAAATGGTAGAAAACATTGTGGGAAAAGGAGAAAATGCTGGTAACCAGCATTTTCTCCTTTTCCCACAATGTTTTCAAAGGACTTCTTCCTCAGGGTCGTTAAAAAGACAGAATTGTTTGGTAGAGGGTTGAGACACCATCTTTTCACATCTGCGTAATAAACTTGCTGGCAGTGGGGACTGAACCTAGGACCCCATACATCAAATGCTAGAACAGCGCCCTTTTCAGTCAATCAGGACCTTCATTCTTCTTTAAAATCTGTAAAAGCAGTGTTGACCCGTATTCTGTAATGTGGATTGTGCTACTTCAGACATAGGAGAGACTATAAAGTAACCCTTTTCCATACAATTCCTGGTTAGATAGATTCCAAGGAAAAGATTCTTGAAAACATTGAGAGAATGGAAGAAAATGCTGTTTCTCCTTCTCAAACAATATTTTCCATGCTTTCTAATACAAATTTCATAATTTGGGCAATGTTTAAATTGTTGTCTGCAATTGATTCTAATCTGGACCAGTCTAAAATGTTGTCGCCTAGTATGAAGTAAATTACTTTGGTTGTGGTGTAGAAAAAAAAAAAATGCAGCTCACACAATAACGAGCTATGTCCATGATTGCATAAGAGTTTTCGAAAGCTACCCGAACTTACTTGTCTACCTGAAATATTGAGTTAACCCTATACTGCACAATGCCGCATTTTAATGACCCTGAGAAAGAAGCCTTTTGAAAACATTGTGGGATAAGGAGAAAATGCTGGTGACCAGCATTTTCTCCTTTTCCCACAATGTTTTCTGTCCTATCAAAGACAAATTGCACCATTAGAGCCACATAGAAAGTGTCATCCGCACATGCTTTCGATTTGGGCAAGGCTAAAATTTTGTAGTCTGGTCAAGGGTTAACTTTACCTGCAGTTTCCTTCATCTTGACCAGAACAAATGCTCCAATCTGACTAGGTGAATAGGTCTTTCCATTTGATTCTAGCCACGCATCACCATTGTTTGCCTTCACAATTTTGTATGGTACAGTTTCCCTATATGAAAAAAATGTTCATGTGAATGATGAGTGCCTGAACACAAAAGAGCCATGCTCAGGCAAAAGAGGGTTTAATGCATTTGGAGAAAGTTTTAACCAAGGTCAGCCTGCGCTGACTGTGCAGGCTGACCTGGATCGAAACTTTGTGCTATCAGTCAATATTCTGCATGTCAAAGGACCAGTCTACCTCATGATTTAGTCAGTTGTTAGAAAAAATAGATTTTACAGATCCATTATTATGTGACAACTTGCTTAGTATAATGCATCACAGAGATGTATTTAACCCCCTTTTCCAAAAGCAGGGCTCATACCGTATTCATACACTGAAAAACTGTTATGCCATAATCTCTCCTCAAGCAAGCATACTTTGTGAATTAGAATTTTCTTTTTTTTTTTCAAATTCATTTAAATGAAACAGTCAAAAGATCCAATACACTATAAACTTCTCTCTACAGTGGTAGAAAATACTTGAGGAAAAAGGAGAAAAAGCTGGTTACCAGCATCTTCTCCTTCACCCATAATGTTTTCAAGAGCCTTCATTTTCAGGGTCATTAACTCTTTACCACACAATCCCGACTTTTAACGACCCTGAGAAAGAAGCCTTTTGAAAACATTGTGGGAAAAGGAGAAAATGCTGGTGACCAGCATTTTCTCCTTTTCCCGCAAAGTTTTCTACCCTTTCAAAAACAAATTTCATTTTTATCCACTTTTATTTTGTCGTCTGCAAATGCTTTCAATTTGAGCCAGTCTGAAATTTTGTCGTTTGGTAGAGGATTAAAACATGGGATTGTTTGGTATAGAGTGAGATACAATCTTCAATCATGTTGCATCGTATTCATGATGCAAGACAGCAGGAATGTCACATTATACAACATTACACAGGGAAATTCTATTACAGTAAAGGGGTGTGTGCTTTCCTAATCGAACTGCTTTATTGGTTTATTGGCTGCTTTCTCTCATAATCTATGTTGACACAATGTCCAGCAGTGAGACAAAAAGATCTTGTCACACTGCTTCCCATAAATCTTCAATAATAGTTTGGCTGCATGAGGATTTGATCCCATCATCCCTGAATCAATATATTTCCTATATTCTCTATATTGCCAAAACCAACCACGAGGCTGGTACCTACCATGGTCAACCCCATCTAATATCTAGTTTAGGCTACCTTTTTTGGTATAACTTGATTTTTTTTGCCCAATCAACTGAAAGCAATGTAATTCAAAGCAGAAAATAACCATACTCACATATCCTTTTTTACTTCTTTATCATCAAAGCGCCGACCTATCAGACGTTTTGTGGCATGAAATGTGTTTGAAGCATTTGTGACCGCCTGTCTCTTGGCTGGCATACCAACCAATCGTTCCCCATCCTTTGAGAAAGCAACAACCGATGGTGTTGTTCTGGCACCTTCTGAATTTTCCAAAACCTTTGCTGTTTTCCCCTCCATGATTGCAACACAGGAATTTGTTGTTCCCAAATCAATACCAATGACATGGCCTTTAACTTTATCAGATCTGTTTTAAAGTAATTAAAATAAATAATCAGACAAAAAATTGCAAGGATGGGGATTAATTGTGTCAAAAATATTCTGATGACTACATGTCCTAGTGGTACTGGTTCCCCTTTTGATTGTTAACAGCTTGCCAAATTTTAAGTAAATATCTTCTAAAAAAGAAACCAGATGTCAAAGATTTCTCACAATAATAAAAACGCTGATGGCTGAAGGGCTGTGATACCTTGGCAATTATCTTACTTACAAATTTGCCAATTTTTTCAGCCGCATTGGTCGTCAGTGCTAAATGTGCTTAATAAAAAGACAAAAAGAATTATCTGGGAATAATTCTGGCTGAATGTAAACAAAGACATGCAAAAAGCAGTTGAAAATGTAGCAATTTGCCTGCACTGCTACCTGGCAGTCAAATACTATGGCAGCAAAATAAATTGGAATTTGCATATTAATCGCCATCATCCATAGGCCTTGAAAACGAACAGTTGCAAATAAAGAAAAAGAACTACACTGTAATCAGTTTCTGGTTTCCTGTCGAAACCCAATATCAATCAAGTGTTTTCTTGTTCAGTTTTCAGTGGAAACAGAATTTAATCTAGTTGTTTCTTTTCTACTAACTTTCCTATTTGAAAAATGAAAAAAAAAAAAAAAACGACATCACAATATGCTTCTGGGGTATCATAATAGCTCAAATCAGAAGTATGCATTTAGTACTCCAGCAAGACCCTTCTGTCATTTTACACTTGCTCCTACTCACCTCATCCTCCATTTTACCAGATTTGACAAAATTTGAGAAAGATGCAGATGACAAATTAAATGTGGCAGTAGTCAGAATACAAAACATCAACTTCAAAACATGTCTTAACCCTTTACCAAACCAAATAAAACCAAATAACTTCCCACTGCCTGGTCAATTTCCAAAAGTAATTGCAAGTGACAATTCAATTGTAGATTTAATTTATTTGTGTTTGCAAAGTTAGAAAACATTTTGGGAAAAGGAGAACATGCTGGTTCACCTTTTCCAAAATGTTTTCAAACGTTGTCTGCACATGTCAATGTTTTCAAACGTTGTCTGCACATGTCATATTCTTCGAAGATTCGACCTGTCTTATATGACGCATCACCCATCCCCCCTATACTGGGGAAAAGTAGGGCTTATATTGAAGCTATTAGCCTATTACCAAAGCATGTATGGGCTGTTTTAATAAATGGTCGTTGCATAGGTTACATGTTAGCCGATCATAGCTGAATGAATGGCACCAGGTAGCATTTTATTGAGTAAACATTTATTTTATTTGAAATTCAGTCACGGTTGTTGTTTTGAAAATTTACTCTACTTCTGTACCCAGGCTGCCCAAATTAGATAGATGTGTATTTGCAGAATGCCATCTAGCAGGAGATAATGGTTTTCAAAAGGCTTCTTCTGCAGGGTCATTCAAACTCAGTATTGTGTGGTACAGGATTAAATACTATGACGTAAAAGACAAAAAAAAAAAAGGTTATCTTGTCACTCAACTTACTTTGATCTTGAAGACAGGAAATAGACACCATTCTGTGACCTCACTTCTCCAGCCACAATCTGGAAACAAATTACCAATACTGTAAATATTATGTTACTTCTCTAAATATTATGTTACTTCTCTAAATGACAATAAGTATGTGGCTCTGAGAACTCTCAAAGACATAGCCTTTTATTTACAATTAATGATATCTGTCAACTTCATATGTGCAGATAAATTGCATAGCCCAATAACAAATGATTTATCCATCAATTTTAAGTATTTTTTTGCTTTCAGCTGTCATGTAAAATTCTAAATATTACACGACATGAAGAACTACAACCAGTGCTCCAGATTGAGGGAGTGATTTTGATTTCAAAGTTGAAAATATTAATCACTCTCAATTAAACCCTGTTATGGGTACTCATTAGAATCGTCTCGAGACGATACTGATGAGTACCCACATCGAGTTTGGTAGAGAAATAATGGATTTAGAATACTATCACTCCCTTTCATCTGGAGGTCTGTATTACATTATGTCAAAAGCATGGTTGCCTTTCAATATTTGCAATCAGCCTAAAAGAGCCCAATCGCTATCCTAGTTCTTGGACACAGTAAAATATAGGGTGGGGTAAAGCTTACACACTAAACGTTTTTAAAAAGTGTTGCGTATATCTTTCTTTACAACACTACTCTGTGAAAGACAAATTTGTCTTTAAATGTGTTCATGTGATACATATAAAAGTTGCAATTATAAACGTTATCCTTCATCAGAACATGTGTTGAATGTTCCCAGGCCAATTTTGTCAAAAGGGCAAAAAAGGTTCACGGTCATTGGCCGCAAGACGCTACATAATTCGTTTAATTAAATGTTAGAAAAATACCTTTCTACACAGCTGTGTTATTGTTCTTGCTTGATGTGTCCCAAACATTTTTTTCAACGTTCGAGTCGATGTGTGCGCAAAATGCATTTTTGTAACTGTGTCTATACCGCTTGGCACGTGTAGATATTTCCAGACCCCGTTTCGTCAGATATGGTTGGTTTCCTTTCCAGTGACCTTGATATGCGATTTCACTTTACACAAATCGGGAACCAATAATGCGCATTATGAAACACTAAAACGAAAACCTCCCGTATTGTTGTCGTCGTTTAAATCTGGTTATATAAGGTGACATACGTAACATCTAAAATCATCTTCCTGACAATATATTTTCTTTGATTTATTGCTAAGATACCCTGAAACTTTTTTCTCCAAAGCAGAAACTCCAATATGGATATTAGTGTCTAGGTGAACATTGCCTTTTCTTATTCGATCAGACTGCATGCATGGCAAGATCTGTACTGTGCCGTCTGATCTAAGCTATGCCGCATGCTATTTTAAGCCCATGTTCTTCACAATCTGAAAGGGTTATTAGGAGAGGCAGTTTGTAAGCTTACAGCCTCCGTTTTCATCCTTTTTGTGTAAAAGGGGTTTTTACAATATTAACATACATGTGAATATTAGATTGAATAAAATAATAATACGAGCCATTCTCTGTGAAAAGGGGGGCTTAATGTTAATGCATCTCTGTGATGTATGATACCAAGTAAGTCATCACAGTATTATACATCCCTAAAATCTGTTTTGTATAACAACCTACTGAATCACGAGATACACTTGTCCATTTGCATGCAGTAAATTGACAAAAAAAAAAATCGGCCCAGGTAAGCCTGCGCGGATTGCGCAGGCTGACCTGGGTCGATTCTTTTTGCAGATGCATTAAGCCCCCTTTGCACAGAGCACAGCTTATTATCTTCGAACTTTAAGGTTATTTTAAAAACCAAAGTGATTTCAAGAAAGACTTCAGAAATCAAAGCGATGAAGGTGATGTAAGGACGGTTGTCAAGGAATTTTTGGTAGAAGATCACAGAATCCTGTTTCAGCCAGCGCCTTGAAGTTAGAATATTTCTTTTTTTGCCTGTTCTCTTTTGATGTCACCATCCCATTGACGGTTACAATCTTCTGCTACAGTGGCAGTCGTGCGTGTAATCAATATACCCTTGTCTGGAAGAAATGGTCGCTGATACGTTCCATATGAGTCCTTTTTAAGCCTTTACCACACGATACAGTTTTAGAATGGTCCACACTGAAGCATTTTCAGACAATACATCAAACCGTGCTCAAGTAATGAAATATCCCATCTTGGGGAAGGGAGAAAATGCCGCTAACCAGCATTTTTTCCTTTTCCCATAATGTTTTCAAAATTCTTCTTCCTCAAGGATGTTGAAACTCGGGAGTATCAGGAGAACTCGTACCCTGGAGAACTCGTACCCGGGGTACGAGTTCTCTGGAGAACTTGTACCCCACAAATAGATATAAATATAGTTGATCAGTGTTTTCAAGTTTTATTTTTCGAAAGTGACTAGACTCTAACATCGTTTTAGTTTTGTACAAAATTTGCATGAATTTATAATGATGTAGATTTGACTTTAAAAAAATGTACATGTGTTGAAATAAATAACGTAAATAAATGGAAAAGAGAGTAGTGTTTGTTGTATATAAAGTAAACATGAAAAGGAAGAACATAAAGTAAGTGTGATCAAACTACATGTATGTTCTACTAAAACAATCACGTATAGTATTAATCATTGCTATATTAAATCCCTTGGGCAACCTTTAATGGAATTAAAATAAGTTTGGAAATTGATTGATTGATTTTGGAATTTGTGGGAATCGTTTATCAATAAATTTATTGTATTAGATAAATGTTAATGAGAATAAGTGGTTAAAATAAACACGTAAATAATCAATTTTCACACTTGGTTAAAGGGCACATTTCCTGAACAAAGAGAGCGCTTTTCACGATAGATTAACTACATTGCAAACATTTTGCAATGATGCTATTCAATATTAGACCCTTAACTCTTTTTGCGCCATGGAGGAAATGGGTGGTAAAGATCAAGATCAAAATGCACATCTCATGTGCGGTCTTAGCTTGGATCTATACCGTCCAAGTTTCTAGTCAAACCTTTCAGATAAATAGTTTTCTAAGTCTTGGTGAATCTAAATTTCAGCCGTCGATAAGGTTCACTGTATATATTTGGCGCCGAAAGAGTTAAGTACGTAGGATAATGATTGTTAGAAACCGTTAAGCACGTAGGATAATTATTGGTAGAATAAGAACTTTTGAAGATAATGAAAGTACCTTCATTTCTCAACAATGTTTCAGTTATACCAAAATGCCATTGTAGATTTGCATGTAATGTGGAAAGTATCATATCTGCCGTCTGCAGAGGTTTTCAAAATGGACGAGTCTAAAATTTCGTTGGATGTTAAAAATAATGGTTTGCTCCAGAAAAGTAATAGGAAATTTGGAAACTACATTTTTTTTTGTTGTTGTTGTTGATGTCGCTCTTGTTGTTACAAAGATTGCCAAAAATTCGTAATGCCGAGTTCCATGTTTGACTAGGTAGAGATATTTTTGTCAGGTAAATAATAGAACAGAACAGAACATTTCTTTAATTTCACTCGTAAGGTACATAAAGTACAACTAGAGGATTTGAAAAATGATAATAATGACTACCAACAAATTTTGCTCTTTCGGAGCTCACAATTTTAGCCTCTTACAAATTTTCATTTTGCAGACGACAAATTCAAATTGGTACAAATGAATTTCAATTTTCTTATAGGGTGGAAAAACATAGTGCGGGAAAAAAAGAAAAGACTAGTTTGAAGCGTTTTCTCCTTTTCCACCAATGTTTTCTAGAGGTATCTCATGCAGGGTTGTTAAAAATCGGGACTCTTCGGTAAAAGGTCAAATAATGATACATTGAGATTAAAGAAAAGATGAATTTCTTCTTCCAATGTTACATAAAAAACGATTATAAATGGTTACTCCTTTTCCCACAATGTTATCAGAAACCTTCGTTAAAACACGTGATTGCTAGGTAAAGGGTTAAAGGAGCTTGTAATATACTATTTCTATTTATGGAAGTGTCGGTAAATGACAAGTATAATTATGTATATACAGTGAGATTTATCACACCTGATACGTGCACATGACTTTATAGTACCTGACACCTCTGACAATTGACACATTCCATAAATGAATCATCAATATCTGAAAAAGTCTTTCAAAATTATATCTTCGAAACATATAAGATATACAGTTATTGTAGATCTACATCATAATTTCATCTTTCTAAAATCTACCTACCCCTTTCCTTTACCCCCATTTCCATTAAATCTACCAGCACTCGTTAACAAAACCGAACAAAACGGATATTTCACTGCAAATACGGCAAATCATCGTTCCATATGTGCTTGATTTATTGATAACCTATTTACTTCACAAGAGGATGATTTATCTAAATAAAATAAAGAATAATTTATTCCGAAATATATTAGTAGGGTACGAGTTCTCTGGAGAACTCGTACCCGAGGTACGAGTTCTCTAGAGAACTCGTACCCTTTAGATTGGGGTACGAGTTCTCCAGTGTACGAGTTCTCCAGGATACGAGTTCTCTAGCAACCAACTCAGGACTGTGCGGTAAACTTTAGTCAAAAGCGTAGTGACTGCCAAAAATAAATAATGCGGGTATTAAAATGCATTTGAATTTAAACCATACTATTTAAACTATGACGATGACAATCAGTTATTGTCCAGTCGGTCCAAGAGTTAGTCGCTGGCAGAAAAATTAATTTAAAATCTAGGTTGAAAGTTGCCAAGTTGCTCTATATTTTCTTAACTTTTTACCTGGTTTTAGAATTCTTTTTTTTTTTGTCCCCATTTCCTAACAGTTGGAGCGACCTCAAAGTGGTAAAAACATTTTTGTTTATCGCAATAGGCTATCGTATTGTGTATTCTGATATGCTGATAATACAATACAATACAATACCTTTATTCACTCTGTTCCTTTTACAGAAAACAAGAGGTAAATGTACATGAAACCAATTTTAACGAGGCAAAAATTGTATTTAAACAAACATAAGAAATAACTAATGTCTCATCTAATCATGGTAGGCAACACTGTGGAGTCGGCTGCTGTAAGATTTGTACCGTCGGGTGATCACAGGCTCTTATCAACGACGATTCTCTGTGCATTCCACTGTAGTGTTGACCAGATGACAAAATCGGAGAGCCTCTAGTAAATATACGGCATATTTTCGGTCAAGATCTTATAACACAACGTATTATCTTCAAGACTGTTTTTACCAGAATATCCGGTAAGAAGGTTCAAGATCAAACCGTAGGTTTCTACACAGGCTGATCCTGATCCCACACCGTCAACAGAAAGCAACTAGTATCATGGATGTTGGAACACGCAAACCAACATTGTCACGACTGAGAAATCGTTCACCTTAAGCAATTTCCCCATTTATCATGGCCATGGTCAGCATTAACTCTTTCAGCGCCAACTGAGTCACGCTCTGGGAAAAGGGGGTTTAATGTATCCCCGGGGTGCATGATACCGAGCAAGTCATCACATAATTATGGATCCATAAAGACCATTTTGTCTAACTGACTAACTCATGAGGTAGACTGGTTCCTTAACGAGCAGAAAACTGACCAATAGAAAAAACGCGAATTGCGCAGGCTGAGCTGGGTCGACACTTTTTTGCAGATGCATTGAACACCCATTTTAGAGAGCATGGCTTATCTGTTTATTCTTGACCTCTTTCTACGGTTAAAAATCCAGTCCACTGAGTTTAAAAGATTCTGCTCTAATAGGATTGACTGAAAAATCAGCGGATATACATCTAAGATCAGACTGTACCTTCTGTGCAGTCTGAAATTGATCTATGCCGTACCAAACGACAAAATTAAAGACTTGTCCATATTGAGAGCACTTGCAGACGACAAAATACATGTGACTCAAACTTGAAAATTCGTTTTGGGAAGGGTAGAAAACATCGTGGTTACCACCACTTTCTCCTTTTCCCACCATGTTTTCAAAAGGCTTTTTTTTTTTTCAGGGTCGTGAAAACTAGTGATTTTATGGTAAGGGTTAAGACACAGATAGAAGGGAAGCTATAGAGGCAATCCTGTAACTCACTCGTCACAACTCGATCGATTCCGTAACTATACATCTAACTTGATCAACGGATCACCCGAAGTATGCCGAATGTCCTGTAGCTGAGTTTATATGTGTTGTAAGTAATCGCAATGTCACGGGTTCGAGATATGCTTATGATTGGAATCTTTCTTCGGCGTAGCTGTATTAGCTGGATTTTGACCTATTTCTTGGTCTGAATCACGAATGAATACATAGTGGTTTGCGATTGGTCAAAAATTTGGAGATTTTTATTCTGCGAGCCTTTTGAGGGCCCATCAATACACCAGCTTTGCTACCCTTAATCGATAACCCGCGGCGCTTACTCATACCTCAGCAAATGGATATCAACTTCTTGTACTAATTTGAACTAATTTGTTTTTCAAAGATTGAGCCATGCTCTGGCAAAAGGGGGCTTAATGCATCTCCGTGATGCATGATACCGAGCAAGTCATCACATAATTATGGATCTATAAAATCCATTTAGTCATAACAACTGTCTAAATCATGAGGTACACTGGTCCCTTGACATATAGAAAATTGACACAAAGCAAAAAGTGTCGGCCCATGTCAGCCTGCGCGGACTGCGCAGGCTGACATGGATCGATACTTTTTGCAGATGCATTAAGCCCCCTTTTTCATAATGCACGACACATAAGTACCAGACGACAAAATTTCAGACTTGTCCAAATTGAAAGCGTTAGCAGACGACAAATGAAATGTCACAAAATTGGTTGTCTTTTGCAATGATAGAAATAAATTGTGGCTGCTAACTAGTGTGTCTCTTTTTTCACGATATTTTCAAAAGTTTTCATTCTTGGAGTCGTAAGAAGTAGGGACTGTTTGGTAAAAGGGTTATGGTGTTGGACTTGAAATTCAGGACCCGGTTTCACGAAAAAACCTATGTCTGTTATTTTACTCAAATCTGCAGACTTATTTTCCGACTTAACCCTTTACTGTACAATGCCGCCTTTTGACGCCCCTCGGAAAGAAGCCTTTTGAAAACATTGTGGGAAAAGGAGAAAATGCTGGTAACCAGCATTTTCTCCTTTTCCCACAATGTTTTCTACCCTGTCTAAGACAAGTTGCACTATTTGAGCCACATTGAAATTGTCGTCTGCAAATGCTTTCAATTTGGACAAAGCTAAAATTTTGTCGTCTGGTAAAGGGTTAAGTTGAATTTGTTATTCCAAGTGCATTTAACTGACATTATCAGACTTAGACAACATTCTCAGGTCCTGTGTTGACACAACATGTCGGACTGAACTCAGCAAAATAATCGACTTAAGTCTGTTAACTGACTTAAATCCATTTATTTTGTTGTGCTTGTCAACTCAGGATTTGAGATCGTTACTAGTCTGTTAACCCTTAAGCTGCTGATCGCGACCCACAGACCTTTTGCGGACAGTGTAGATCAAGATCAGACTGCACAGAACGTGCAGTCTGATCTTTGGTCTACACTGTCCGATACGATATTTTCTTTCCGGTGAAATCAACTTTGAAACCGCAATGGTTGGGCGTTTAGTATTTAGTAGAAATTTGTGTGCCATTTATTCAGCAGCTTAAGTGTTAATGTTTCTGAATGTGTCTCACATAACAAACTCAACTGAAGTCAGACCCTTGGACCGTGGGTAGATTTGAGTAAAATAAGAGACTTAAGTTTTTAAGTAAAAACCGGGCCCCTAGTCTTATTTTCTAGCATAAATCATTATGTAGGCATGATGAACTGGACAAACAGTGAAATAATTGCTCAAGACTAACTGTTTGGAATCCAGCCAAATCTGATAGGGTTTCAGTACTCATTGTATTAATGTAACTCCAGGAAAAAATGGATAGGTGCACTGGCCGCCGTGATATAACTGAAATAATGTTAAAAACGACGTTAAACACTATACAATCAATACAATCAATCAATCAATCTAACCAATTACTGAATCCTGACGTAGAATGGTCCTTGGATATGCAGAAATTGACAAAAAAAAAAAAATCCCTGCAAGTTTCAAAGAAATGGGGCAAATAATGTGGACTGAGTTGAGTAAACGAGATTAAGTCATCAAATGGCTACTTTTCCTAAACCGATCGTTGGATTTTCTTCATTTTTAATAGGATTCAATCCCTTGATGATTCACATAAGCTCTGAAAAAAGGGGGTTTAATGCATCTGCAAAAAAAAATCGACCAGGTCAGCCTGCGCAGTCCGCGCAGATTGACCTGGGCCGAAACTTTTTGCTTTTGGTCAATTTTCTGCATATCCAAGGACCATTCTACCTCAGGCTTCAGTAATTTGTTAGATTGGTTGATTGACTGATTGTATGCTCTGGGAAAGGGGGTTTATTGATTGATTGATTGATTGTATGGTGTTTAACGCCGTTTTCAACATTATTTCAGTTACATTGTATATCACGGCGGCCAGTGCACCTATCCATGTTTTCCTGGAGTTACATTTACCAGTACTCCGCACAATAGTCTTTCCAAGCCACTGGCTGCTTTCCCACATAACCATCGTCGAAACAATGGTCAGCGGTGAGAGAGGAATGAATCCTGTCGCGATGACTATCATCAATCCTCGGAAAGAAATTGGGGTCGAACCAGCGACCTCCTGTTCTCAAGTCCTGTACACTACCGACTGAGCTACGGGGGCTTGGCAGTAATTTTTTAGAGAAAACGAATTTTGTATCCAAAATTATCGGATGATTTACATGGTATAATGCATCACGGAGATGCATTAAGCCTTCTTTTCACAGAGCATGGCTCATATTATCTGTGCAAATTTCAAAAGAATCGGATAAAAACAATGCGGACCATATCGCGTGAACAAGAAATGAAAATTTTCAACTACATGTATATAAATGACTACTTTGCTCGGTTCGATACAATCTGGCAGCGCCGGTCGGTCACATGCAAGGATCCTTAGGCAAGAGTCCCGCCCCGGCACCAATCAAACCCACGACTCACATTAACAAGCAGGCTTTCGCCTCAGTATACCTGAAATATTGCCAGGGCTAGAAGCGCTATTGCATTTGTATCGAGTTTTGTTAGCTTTCATTATGTGAGCCATGCTCTGGCACAAGGGGCTTAATGCATCTCCGTAATGCATAATACCTAACAAGTCATCACATGATCATGGGTCCATAAAGTCCATTTCGTCTAACAACCGACTGAATCATGAGGTACACTGGTCCCTTGACATACAGAAAATTGACACAAAGCAAAAAGTTTCAGCACAGATCAGCCTGCGCGGACTGTGCAGGTTGACCTTGGTCGATATAGTTTGCAGATGCATGAAGCCTCATTTTCACAGAGCATGGCTCATGTCTAACTTTAGCTTCGGCAGTGATCAGTGGTTAAATCGTTAGGTCGTGGTGTCCACAACTCGGCCGATTCCGTACCTACATCTAACCTCGTCCGTATAAAGGAGGCTTCCATTTTGAACTACCAAGCACATGATCTTAAACATGGCGGCGCCCCTGTAGATCGCTTAGCAACGACATGAACAACCACGATGCAGTTATTCACTTCTATCGATCTGTCGATGAAAGCTCCCAATGAAATTGATAAACTACGCTAAAAATTGAATGTACAAACTGTTTGCCGATTGAAATATTGTTAGAAAGATAACGATAGAAAATTTACTCACGTTTTCTTTTTTAAGAGGAGATTTACAATTTTAATAACGGTAAAGCGGTGTGCTTCCGGAGATGTGCGAAATGTACCGTGTAGGTGCATATCAAGCTAAGTGATACAGCCGAGGGATTTGATCACCGGATCACCCGAGGTATGCCGAATGCCGGGAGCGGGTGTCAACTTTGGGACTGTTCATTGGCCAACACATTCGGCGCGAGTAGGCTTACTGCCGCGCGTTCAATATGGCAAGCGCTTGCGAGCGCTCGCGAGCAAATTTCTATCGAATGCTCTGCTCACCGCAAACGTTTGCCTAGCAGGCGAGCGGGTTTTAAACTGGTGTAGTTCCCAGGAAGCAGAATCGCGAGAGATTAGTATAAGTTGTAAGAACTTGTTTCTCAATCGATTTAAAATAAATATCTTCAAACATCAGTGCTTAAATTCTGAATTTTCATGTTAAAATCTGTTTCTGGAAACACTCTCCTCGCAGTCGTCTGCTCCCTCAGTTCCGTTCTTTTCTTCATTTGGATCGAGATCAAGGTTTTCGCCAGAATAACGGTCAGATATGACATCCGGCTCTATGGATTCCATCTTGTTGCTGTCCGCACTTGCTGCAGACGGTGACCCCGTTAGTTCTACAAACATATTATGTTCACTATTCGATACGTAAGATATTGTGGATCTGTAGAAGGTTCTTGTCCTTCCGCTTTCTGATGCGTTTGAGAAGAAGCGCCGGCAACACGTTCGTTTTGCAGCCATCCTGTGAAAGATAAAATTAATTTCATGTAAAAGAACCATCTTTTTAAATTCGCTCTAGGCACTATTTCAGTCATTGAAGCCAAGCCCTGGTAGCTCAGTCGGTAGCGTACAGGACTTGACGAACAGGAGGTCGCTGGTTCGATCCCCGACTCGGCCAATGTCTTTCCGTGATGAAAGTCATTCCCGTCTCATCGCTGACCATTGTTTCGACGATGGTTATATGGGAAGCAGCCAGTAGCTTTGGAAGGAACATTGTGCATGGTATTGGGGAAAAAAATCAGGAAAGCGATGATAAGTGCACTGGCCGCCGCGATATAACTGAAATAATGTTGAAAACGGCGTTGAACACCATATGGGCCGCAACATGCGAAATGAGACCTTCGGACGTTTGCGTAGTGTCGTCCCGAATTAGCCTGCGCAGTCCGCGCAGGCCAATCCTAGACGGCACTTTACGACTACATTAGTTTTTTTTTTTCATACAGTAGACTTTCGTGAAACAGAAAATCGCTCAAAAACGGGAAATGTCGTCTCGGATTAGTCATAGACTGCACAGATTGATCTGGGACGACACACTTTTACGCATATGTCCGAAGGCCCCAGTTATTGAAGAGACGTTCTTGTTATTGCTATATGAGTAACCATGACGTTCTGTCTGTGAGGAGTGGTGTATTTCTAACTGCGACAACTAGTACAGTCCTTTTGCGGAAGGATATACGAACCAGTTAGCCGGAAACAGAAATGAGCGACATGCTCTAGCAAAGGGGGTTTAATGCTAGTCTGGTACCCCGCCGTACTACAAGAGTACGTCAGGCAAAGCGCAATAATGGCGGCACTGGTAATATGCAGAGGAGACGGGACATTGTATTTTTACATGATCAAATCGGATCAAAGGCTGAATCCAAAACAGATCGATTACAATAAAGTAATGACAGTGAGTTTTTCAACATGTCGCTCTTATTTAGCGAGAAAAACTACATTTCAGAAATGCTTTAAGTATCCGAAATGTCAATGGACCTATATAACGTCCGAAAACAGACTACTTTTAAAATGATTCATAGTCGAATTTATATTTAAACCATACTGCAAGAGCACGTTTTAGATTCGGTAATGTATTTTTTGTACAAAACTGATCTCCTTTTATTAACCGATCAATCTGGATCACATGAAATTGGGGAAAACGGGGAAGTGTGTAAGGGTACACTTGAGGACACCTAGGAGGCCGCCATTATTGCGTTTTGCCTGACCCGATAACGTGGTGGTGGGCGCAGGTAGGCTAATCCAGACTAGCTTAATTCATCTTCGTGATGCATTGTACCATGAATGGCCTTGCATCTTCAAGCAAGGCGTCACATAATTATGGATCAATAAAATCCATTTTGTCGAACAACCCACTAAATCAAGAGGTAGAGTGCCCCTTGGACATGCAGAAAATTGATCAATAGCACAAGTTTCAACCCCCTTTTCACAAAGCATGGCTCTTTTTTTTTTCCAGGAAGTAAAGCACCGAAGTACTGTTATTTCACTTCTTTGGCCATAATATCTGAAAATATAACAAACAGTTCGCATACATCGCCTAATTAATCATCGTAGATGCCCGTTAAAGGATGTTCCATTTTTCCCTTAATTTCATATTATGTGCTGAAGACTAGTAAGCGCCAAGCGCTGTCAGATTTACTTATCATTGTGGAAATTTGTGGACTGTAATATACAATATACTTCCGGTTAATCTACTTGACAATTCTGAGACAGTCTTAAGCCTGGCTTAACTCTTTACCAAACGACAAATTTTTAGACTAGTCCAAATTGAAAACAACTGCAGACAACAAAATAAATGTGACTGAAAATTTGAAATTTGCTTTGGGAAGGCTAGAAAACATTGTGGGAAAATGAGAAAATGCTGTTTACCAGCATTTTCTCCTTTTCCCACAATGTTTCAAAAGGCTTCTTTCTCAGGATCGATAAAAGTCGGGATTGCGTGGTAAAGAGTTAACCCTTATGCTGCAAGTGCGTCTCTGGACGCTATTGCAGACAGTGTAAATCAAGATGAGAGAGCACAAAACATGCAGTTTCATCTTGGATCTACACTGTCCGATACGGTATTTTTTCCCAGTGTAATCAACTTTAAAGTCGCACTATTTAGGTTTTTACTATAAAGTGGATATTTTCGGTTCATTTTCTTAGCAGTTCAGAAGTTAAAAGAATTACGGACGTTGCTGGTGCTCAGTCATACCTCGGAAACGTGATGTTTGACCCAATTCAAATGGAGAGTGTTAAACCATTCCAAGGCATGACTTTACTAAGGTTTGATTTGATTGCGTGCGTCATGACGGCTTCCTCCCATGTCGGATAGCTCTGCCGTGTTCATCAAGGCCAACTTTTATTAACCCTTTACCACACAATCCCGACTTTAAACGACACAAACCACAATGGTGTTTGAGAACATTGTGGGAAAAGGAGAAAATGCTGGTATCCAGCAGTTTCTCCTTTTCCCTCAAAGATTTTTACCCTTTCAAAGACAAATCGGCTCGGCTCCGGAATTTTATCTGATTCACCTTCGGCTCACCGAATAAAAATTCCTACGCCTTGCTTAAAAAACTTTCCCAGTCTAAGACACCAACGATCAATTCTTTATACAGAGCGTGCAGTCTGATATTTATTTATCTACACTGTCCAAATACAGTGAGAAATTTCCGGGAAAACAACTATGAAAGCATTTGCAGACGACAAAGTAAATGTGCCTCATAAATTGAAATATGTTTTTAAAAGGGAAGAAAACATTGTTTAAAAAACGAGAAAATGCTGGTTACCAGCATTTTCTCATTTTCCGCAATGTTTTCAAAAGCCTTTTTCGGTAGGGTCGTTAAAAGTCGGGGTCCGGTTTCACACACACACACACACACACACATTAAGTCTGTTGTTTGACTCGAATCTGCAAATAGACTTATTTTCCGACTTAAGCTGAATTCAAGACGCATTTCACTAACATTAACATACTTCTGTAACATCCTCAAGTCCTGTGTTGAAAACGTTTTGGACTCAACTTAGCAAAATAATGGACTTAATTAAATCTGTTAATTGACTAAAGTCCATTTATTTTGCTTAGTTGAGTCTGAAACGTAGTGTCAACTCAGGATTTGAGAACATTACTACAGTCTGTTAATGTTGCTGAAACGTGTCTCCAATAACAAACACAATTTAAGTCAGAACCTGGGACTGTTAGTAGATTTGAGTAAAATAGGAGACTTAGTTTTTTTTGTAAAACCGGGCCCAGGACTGTATGATAGAGGCATTAATCACCCTCTCATTTAACCCTTTCCCAAACAACAAATTTTGGATTGGTCCAAATTGAAAGAGTTTGCAGACGACAATTTTAAATTTGATGAAAATGGCAGAAAGTTCTCCAAAAGGGTAGAAAACACTGTGGGAAAAGGAGAAATTGCTCGTTACGAGCAATTTCTCCTTTTCCCACAGTGTTTTCAAAAGACTTGTACTGCAGACACATGAAAACCAGGGCTTGTTTGGGAAAGGGTTAAACCTATAAATATACAGGCTAATTTTAGCGTAACCGAAAAACAAGTAAAAGTTAAATCAAAAGGCAACAGTTCTGAAAATAAGGAAAAAAACTGACTTTTCTTAATTTCATTGAAAACATTGTTGAGAAAAGAAGCCATTGCTTGTCACAAGCGTCTTTTTTCTACAATGTTCTTAATGCTTACAGCTGGGGCATATTAACCCTTTACCGAAAAATTCCATGTTTTATCGACCCAGAGGAAAAAATATCTTTTGAAAACATTGTGGGAAAAGGAGAAAATGTTGACAACCAACATTTTCTCCTTTTCCCACAACGTTTTTACCACTTCAAAAGACAGAAATCATCTTTTAAGCTACATTGAATCTGTCGTCTGGAAATGCTTTCAGTTTGGACAAGTTTATAATTTTTACGTATTGTAAAGAGTTAAGCTCTATTTGTATACTAATGGTTTAAGAGCCCTTTTGTGTCTGCAAAACCTTTTGAAAACATTGTGGGAAAAGGACAAAATGACGGTTACCGAGAAAATGCTAGTAACCACTTCAAAGACAGAAATCATCTTTTTGAACATTTAATTTGTCGTCTGCAAATGCTTTCGATTTAGACAAGTCTATGGTAAAGAGTTAAGCCGTATTTGTACAGTATTGGTTTATGAGCCCTTTTGTTTTTGTAAAGCCTTTTGAAAACACTGTGGGAAAAAGAGAAAATGCCGGTTACCGAGAAAGAAAAATGCTGGTAACCACATTAAAGACAGAAATCATCTTTTGAGGTACATTAAATTTGTCGTCTGCAAATGCTTTCAATTTGGACAAGTCTATAATTATGTCGTATGGTAAAGAGCTGAGCCGTATTTGTACAGTAATGATTTAAGAGCCCTTTTGTTTCTGCAAAGTGCGGGAGCTAACGATTCCTGATTCAACATTGATAATTGCCTCATCTAAAACTCATACAATTTGCGTCCGCCCGCGCATTTTTTTTTTTCACGAATCGTTAACCCTTTACCACACAATTCTTAGTTTTTGGCGACCCGGACGGAAAAATAGGCCTTTCGAAAACATTGTGGGAAAAGGAGAAAATGCTGGTAACCAGCATTTTCTCCTTTTCCCACAATGTTTTCTCCATTTTAAAGGCAAATCTCACCATTTGAGCTACTGTTAGGCCTAATATGTCGTCTGTAATTGTTTTTCAATTTGGATCAGTCTAAAATTTTGTCGTCTGGTCAAAAGTTAAAAAAAAAATTAACCAAACGATTCAGTATTTTACAGCACTAACGAAGAAACTATCGCGATAAACAACATTTTCTCCTTTTCCCAAAGTATTTTGATCGTTTCCAAGACAATTCCTATAATTCGCGTCAAACAGATTTTGTCGTCTGCAAATGCTTTCGATATGGAATGGTCTAAATTCTAATCGTCTGATAGAGAGTTAAAAGATGGTCTATCTTCTGACAGGAATGAAGTGACTCTGGAGAAGGCCTTCATTCATTCATCTTTGCTAGCCAATGGTGACGATCACCACGTTACCGTATTCACCCTGGGCTGATGCAGTCGAAACTTATAATCCTCGCGTAACGCTTTTTTTTTTTCCTACGGACAGTTTTTTTTTTTCATTTTCGCTCAGATGATAATATAATGTATGCGGAGTAAAAAAAAATGAAACGAAAATCATATGATGCGGAGTAAAATACAATGATAAAGATCTTCAAGGGGGATAACTCTTGTCAAAATTACAGAAAATAGGCTTTAATTTCAAGCCTAAAACGGGGTTCTTAAAGTAACAAATACTGCTTGATTATAATTGTCCTTAGAAATGTGATGTTTGCCAATAGTAAAAAGGATTAATCGAAAGAATCAAGGCACTAGACAGATTAGAGTTGCAATTTGAAATGTTCTTACCTGTCAACAAAGACTTATTCTGATCAATTTTCTGCAATAAAGAAAAATCACTGGACAGATTTTTTTTTAAAATTCTGCATAGAAATATTGCTTTCTAATATCTTGTGAAAAAAAATTAAGAAAAAGTACATTTACATCAAGCGGGGCATTTTTAAGAGAACACGTTCATTTTTAAAAGTTATTGACATAATGAATTACCTCCCTTTATAATAAAAGTCTAGTTTGGTGTGATCTGGTATCCCGATCACTTATAAATCTCCCATTTTTTTCTCGGCGTCTGTGAGTTCCTAATATTTAAAAGGCAACCGACATATTACAGATAAAAATATACTATCTCACTGTCATAGTAACCCAGTGGAATATAATAAAGTTTACAAAAAAAGAAACATGCGCAAATCGGTGAGCAGAGAAAACTGTGACATATGGCCTTAATCATTGGTTGCAGTCTGTTCTAAAAGCACCAATCAAGAAGCGCGTTGTATTCGTTATCCATCATCAGCAAAATCATAAAAATAACTACGGCGGGAGAGAATATATTGTAGAATACGCAGCGAATCATTACCTAAATTATAGGCGAAAATTGTTAAACTCTGTACCAAACGACAAAATTTTAGCCTGGTCCAAACTGAAAACATTTGCAGACGACATATTAAATGTTGCTTTAATAATGATTTCTGTCTTTGATATGATAGAAAACATTGTGGGAAAAGAAGAAAATGCTGGTTTACCAGCATTTTCTCCTTTTCCCCCACAATGTTTTCAAAAGCCTTCTTTTTCAAGGTCGTTAAAAGTCGTGATTGTGTGGTAAAAGGGTTGATTCAATATTCACAGTAACAAATCACAGGTCAGCAACAGATGACTGTCAAAATACGAGTATGGACTTTGCCGAGAGCGTTATGTTCAGCGACGTTTCATTTGTGTTACATGATGTAATTTAGGGATGACAACTATCAAAATCCAGTTGGTGGTTTATCGCGAGGGTAACAAATTTTGACTCGACAGCCAAGGGTGAACAAAGCAACGTACTGAACGTCACCCTTGGCTAGCGAAGATGTCATTCACTGAGAAACCATGAATGTGCCTTTCACGTTCTATTATTTCCTCTTCGAAAAGTCATACCAAGATTGGACTCTGAATTCCTGCCGCCCGCTTTTGAGCTAAACTTCTCGATTCTCAATAGTTTACTTTTATCATTTTATTTAACAAGTTACTTTAGACAACGTGATCCAAGAGACGCAAAGTAAAGCTTTCAAAGGAAATGAAAAGTCTATTTCAATATCGTGAAGAAAAGAAATAGTTTGTCACAATTAATAAAGTCTTTGACATCTTTAGGAGCGTAAAATCGTATTTTGTTAACTCGTTACCAAACGATACATTTTTGACCGCCCTGTAGCATTTGCAGATGACAAATTAATTGCAGTTACTATAGGATCTATCTGTGAGAGGACAGAAAACGATGGGGGGGGGGGGGGGGGCGGAGCCATTCCTATTTACCAGCATCTTCTCCTTTTCTGGCAATGTTTCTATCACTTCAAGGACAAATTCTATCACTTTGGTCAATTTAAACTGTTGTCTGCATTTGGGCAAATCCAAATTTGCCGTCTGCATATGCTTTCAATTTGGAGAAGTATAAAATTTTGACGTCTGCTAAAGAGTTACGGATAATGGTGGTCTTTAGACTGCACACAACGTACAATCTGATCTTTGATCTACACTGTCTGTCACTTTCAAAAAGACGCTGGTAATTTCCGTTACTTAAATTCTATATTTCCTGGCCAGTATTGATCGACCATTCTTAAGAACATTTTTAGTCTTATTCTCAAGAATTTTCTAAACTGACATTTAACACAACTTCTGATTGGCTAAACCAAGTGGTATAGCCAATCAGAAGTTGTGTTACTTTCAAAATCTATAATTAGAGTGAGAATGTTCTTAAGAATGGTTGGTGAATACAGACCCTGATTACGTAGCTAGGCCAACAAAGACGTACCTAAACTTTCGATTCATTAAGCTGTAGATGATCACATTCCAAAAGCTGTTACTTATAGCCAGCCACGTGACCGCGAAATCCAAGTCTTCGTTCAGTTTGACGTTGGTCAACGCGATGACCATCGTAGATACAGACCAGGGAGTAATGGCCACGAAAAAGCCGATACTAATGGCGGCGAGATATTTCGACGTTTTAAGGACTTGCGTCACTGCGGCATGGATCTGAAAGTAAACAACAAACGACATTTTTAACATCCTCTAGACTGGCGTTTCACGCAGAGTTTCAGGTCGTATTCATCACCGATCTTTTGTGGTGCTATATTTCTCAATCCCAGGACTGCGCAGACTGACATGGGTCGATAGTTTTCGCAGATGCATTAAATCCCCTTTTCACATGTATGACAATACCAAGTTACCGTGGCTTGCGTTCCATTGCATATTATTACTAAACAATGAGTGATATATTTATCAAAGCAAATGAGACATAAAGCAGAGAACACCTAGGGATGTGTCAAAGGCATTTTGTTACCTGTAAAACTGTCCCCAATAATCTGATATGTAAGATTGTGTGACCAACTGCTTTAACCCTTTCCCAAACAAGCCCTGGTTTTCACGTGTCTGCAGTACAAGTCTTTTGAAAACACTGTGGGAAAAGGAGAAATTGCTCGTAACGAGCAATTTCTCCTTTGCCCACAGTGTTTTTACCTTTTTGATAACTTTCTGCCATTTTCATCAAATTTAAAATTGTCGTCTGCAAACTCTTTCAATTTGGGCCAGTCCAAAATTGGTCGTTTGGGAAAGGGTTAAATACCTCATTCAGTGGTATATTTTGTTAAAATGGAATGGAAAAAAAAAACTCGATCTTTGAATATGTTTGTTTATCTTTCAATTGTAGACTACTCTGGGCGGAGTAAATGGATAGATTTTAAAAATGTTACAGTTGTTGCAACTTTGCATTCAGACAAACTTTTCCCGTCCGTCTGTAAAGTGGAATTAACCCAAACGCTGCCAAGTGCGACTCACTGACCTTTTGTGGACGGAGTAGATCAAGATCAGACTGCACAAAATGTGCAGTCTGATCCTGGATCTATACTGTCCGATAAGGAGATATCTCTCTTTCAAAAGTACCCTTAAAGAAAAATTGTGTTTTTACTATCGGCTTGAAAGTGTCATTTCTTTTATTTAGCAAGTGCAACTCACTGACCTTTTGCGGACAGAGTAGATCAAGATCAGACTGCACAGAACGTGCAGTCTGATCCTGGATCTACACTGTCCGATAAGGAGATATGTCCCCTTCAAAAGTACCCTTAAGGAAAACTCGTGTTTTTACTATCGGCTTGAAAGTGTCATTTCTTTTATTTGGCAGGATAAGGGTCAATGTAAGATCTTGTCTTTAGATAAGGGGGGGGGGGGCAGGTTTGTCAAGATGCAAGTGTCTGTAGATGCACCAGGCAAGTTACTTACCGGATGCTGAAAAGGACTTATAATACTAACCTGTTTGCTGGATGCTTGATTTCCGGCGAATAACTTATGGTCCCTTTTTCTATTTGCTGTGTAAAAAATAGATCCATAACTAAAAAGGAAAAGGAGTGATGGAGAAATGTAGAACAAGCAAAGAACTGTTATTGTGATGTTTCTGTTCTCGTAATATGGTTCACAATTTATTCCAATCTCATCAAAATAGAACTGTTCGCTGTGAAATATTACAGTCCCATAGACACAAAATGTTAACAACCACGTGACTAGTATAACAATGACGTATTTTCGTGACGTCATAAAATTGTGATAATGAAAATAAAAATGGACGCTGCAATATCTATCGACAGCTATAATAACCAATGACATGGTCGATTCGTGAAACAGCGCTGATAAAAACAGGGCTTCGAATTTACAAAATGTCTCCGAAAATGGCCAACAATGATAAAGCGCGGAATAAACACAAAATGGACACACCAGAAGGCCCATTGATAGATCAGTACATATTAGGGAGTTCATCGTCAGCCGCACCTTCTTCAAGAACATCTTCTTTCCTCTCTCATTATTAAACACTAGGGCTGAAAAGATGTTCCCGGTAACAATTCCGAGCATAACGACACATATAATACACGCTTTAGTAATATCCTTCCATGTTGGTACATGCGTGTTTCCGTCACACGTGAACGATTGGTTTAACACGGACACCATGCTCTCGAATTATCTTAACGAAAGATAGCTCTCAAACTTCATGTATGATCTCTAAATATGCACCGTGAGTCTGATGTAGTCACATGTTACACAAGTCGTCCATTCAATGAAAGACCCTTCTTATCACAGTCTGAGTGTTTGAACATGCGATCACTCGATTACCAATCATTCAGTTTTACGTTACAAATCTATCATAAACAGACATAAATTTGAAAAAGTGAAGAAATATGTTAGCTCATGCAAACAACCAGGAGTGCTGCACCTTTTCCCAGAAAATTGCTTTATATTAAACATAGTAAAACTGGCATCCAGTTTTATCTGATTTTCTACCTGTAAATGTAAACGAAACTGTTTACTCCAGGAAATGTCATATGTCCGTCCCCTTTCTCGTTTCTACCATCGTCCATATCACTATATTTGTTGTGCCGTTGTTGCTGCTTCTACTTCCTTTATTTCCTTTTCTACTGATTTCATAACTAACTGCAGTTTACCAATATTATGCAAAGATCAACTTCTGTCCAAGATTATATAAATTTTCTGGGGTGGGGGGTGGGGAGAGGAAACAAAACAGTCAAAGATCAATGCAGCCACAGCTGCAGTTAATGTCTGTTTAGTTTTTTTCTTTTAGCCGCCACTGAATTGTCTGCCGTCATGAGAATAATGCCGTCTGCCAATATTCAACCCTTTACTACCACACAGTTCCGACTTTTAACGACCCTAAGGAAGAAGGCTTTTGAAAACATTGTGGGAAAGGGAGAAAATGCTGGTAACCAACACTTTCTTCATTTTCCACAATGTTTCCTACACTTCCAAAAAAGAAATTTAAGGTTTTTGATTATATTGAAATTGTCGTCTGCAAGTACTTTTAGTTTGGACAGGTCTAAAATTTTGTTGTGTGGTAAAGACGTAATCCATTTTTGTACAGATATTAACTGTTTTCCATGTTTCTGCAAGAGAGCGCTTAAAGAATGGAAAATCGTGTAAGCAATTGCTTCATTTTCAAAAATATATGCTATATCATAAAAAAAAAAAAAAATTCTTCCTCCTGATAGCATATTTGTTGTGTGTTTTGCACTAGTTTTTGATTACTGAGACACCCTGTACAGTAAAAGGTTGGAACAAGTTGAGACCAATTAGATATTTACTCTTAAGCTGTTGAGTTAATTAGGTGGGGGAAAAATCTAGCTACGGTATTTAAAAAACCAAAATCGTGCAATTTAAAGGTTATTGTTAAAAAAATCTCACATTGTCGGACATTTTTACATCGAAGATCAGACTACGTTCTGTACAGGATGATCTTGACTTATACTATCAGCAAAAGCGAATTTAGTCGCTGTTAGCTGTCTAAAGGCTTCAACACGTCACAAGGACAAAAATCTAATGTTCCAATTAGTGTCGGTTACACTGTTTGACAAGGGGTCTTCGTCTCATTTTTTACAATTTATATTCCGGCTAGGCTGAAATCCTTTAAGAGACAATGAAATTTGGTCCAAATGGAAAGCAGTTGCAGACAACAAATTAAATGTGACTCAAAAACTGAAATTTGTCTTCGCAAGGGTAGAACACATTGTGGGGAAAGGAGAAAATGCTGCTTACCAGCATTTTCTCCTTTCTCCACAATGTTTTCCAAAAGCTGTCTTCCTCGTGGTAAAGGGTTAAGCAGCATATTAGATACACGACGAAACCGCGAATATTGATTTATGTAGGAACAAGAAATCAGTTCGAATAAGGATTGTATTCGGAATATCCAAATATTAAAATTTCATTCTGGCTTGGTTTGGTTTGTATTGGAGTTTAAGGCCATTTTAACAGCTCAGGTCATATCATGGCGGTCATTGATGCACCCATGTGTTTCCTGGCTTTCTCAACCATTACTGACACATATTTCTTTCCAAAGCCACTGACTACTTTTTCACATGTACCAGACGCGAAAGAAAGTTTGCCTCAACCGGGTATCGAACTCACAACCACAAGGTCACGAGTCAGATGCGCTAACCACTGAGCTACTGGAGCGAGCTAGTCTGACCTAAAAGCATATATACCCATATGTGTATTAATAGGGTCCTAAGTTGTCATTCATAATGGACGATTTCTTTTTTTTTCGTAGGAAATTATTGCAGCAGCAGTTTCTAAGTGTTTACATGAGCCTATTAGACCGAAAAGCTGCATTTAAAAAAAAGAATCCATTCAAGCTAGCATTTCAGTGTAAATCTACCAAAAATCTAGCCTTGTCGAAATTGAAACCCTATGCATACAACAAACGGATTGTGGTTCAAATGGTGGAATTTGTTTTTGAAAAAGAAGAAAAGATTATGGGAAATGGAGAAAATGCTGATTAGCCGCAATTTTCGTTTTTCTGACAATTTTTCAAAAGCTTTCTTATCGCAATTTTCTATTGATCGATGTTTCACTGTAGATAAAACTTTAGAAGACCCGATATATTGGCCATTAACTAATTGCAGTATTAAATGATATCTACAAGATTGGCGTTAAAATTATTAACCTGAGGGCTTTCCAATGAGTGAAAAATCTATTGAATTTTTTATATGTAAAGAATCACGTGACTTTAAATGCCATAACTCGAAAATTCTTTCAACAGTTTACCACTCAATCCCGAGTTTTAACGACCAAGAAAGAAAAAGACTTCTGAAAACGTTGTGGGAACAGGAGAAAATGCTGGTAACCAGCATTTTCTCCTTTTCACACAATGTTTTCTAACCTATCAAAGAAATCATCACAGAAATCATCAGTTCAGCTGCATTTAATTTATCGTCTGCAAATGCTTTCGATTTGGTTGAGTCCAAAATTTTGTTGCTTAGTAGCCTAAAGAGTTGATCAGAATTTACTTACAAAATGTACAAAGGGTATACTGCGCTCACCGTGCAGTCTGATTTTTGTAAACACTGTACATAAATTTAATCATTTAGCTGTTACTGATGTCCTTTAGTTGTAGATTTGAACAAAAAAAGAGGACTTATCATTTGCAACAGAAAATTAAAAAAAAAACGTGCATGCTAATTCTGACTAAAATCCGGGAAAAAAAGCACTGAGATTTATTACTTAATTACTCGAGTAACTCGTCTTGTAACTTTTCACAAAAATATATTTAAAAAAAAAACTGCACGAACCATGCAGTACATTATCCTACTCTGTCAATGAACATAAAAATAAGTTGTCACCGATATCCTATAGGGGACAGACTTAACAAGAAATATCTTTAAAAAAGATAGGCGGCGTAAATTTGCCAGCAAATAGGCATTGGCTCTTAAAATAAACATGTATACATTTTTTCACCAGAGGAGCCCTTAGAATAAACATGTCTACATATTTGACCAATCACAAATTTCTATTTATTCATTTTTATCAGTACCAAAAGTAGGGCAAAAGCCAGCACATTCAGCTACGCCGAAAAGAGAATGAAAACTTACCATTTATGACAAAAAGTTCCCAGAAAAGGTACGTGCTAATTGTTTCTGAAATCGGTGGGGTTTAAATTAATACCTAGATTCAAGTAACTCGTCACGGCCATTCCTGAGTATTTTCAGAACAATGTCTCATTGAAGGAAAGATAATTATCATTATTTACATAAAAATAACATTAATGAATTGGAAAACATTTTAGAATATAGAATCAATAAATACATGTAGATTTTTTTAAAAAAATCACAAATCACAAGCAATATTATCCAGTCGAACTTCGCAGGTAAACTGTTCACTGCCACCCCGATACTCTATTATTGCGTCCGTCTTGCAAGTCAAGGAAGAAACTGCCCACGTTTCATGTGTATGATTAATATTCTTCACTCTAACGATTTACAAATCGAATACCCCCTTTTAACGGAAAAACCCCAGCCACATAAAACATTGTGCATAATGGATTGTCAAACACAATTTCGATTTTACCAACATTATTTCACCGTGTTTTTTAATCAATTCTCTGCCTACCCATCTTTTCTTTTGTGTTACTTGTATTAGAGTTTGTTTTTTGGCGTAGCTGAATGTGCTGGCTTTTTACCTACTTTTTTGTACTGATAATAAATGAATAAATAGAAATTTGTGATTGGTCAAAAATGTAAACATGTTTATTTTAAAGGCCCCTGCCTATTTGCGGGCAAACTTACGCCGTCTACCTTATTTAGAGCTATTTCTTGTTTCCCATGTCTGAAAGTAGCGCGCATAGAAACGAGGTAATGCCTGCTAGCTGGGTTTATAGACGACAGTTGAGTTCCTTTCCAATGCCATACAATCCTATGTTTTAACGACCCTGAAGCTGCAGACTTTTGAAAACATTTTGGGACAAGGAGGCAATGAAAGTATCCAGCATTTTGTCCTTTTTGCACAGCGTTTTCTACCTTTTCTGTGACGAATTTGTATCCTTATTTGAATTGTCGTCTGCAAAATGCTTTAACCCTCATAAACGCGACTCACTGACTTTTTGCGGACAGTGTAGATCAAGATCAGACTACACAGAACGTGCAGTCTGACCCTGGATCTGCACTGGCTGATAAGGAGATTTTTTTTTTTTCTCAGAAAAATAAGTTTTAAAATAACATTATTTGAGTTTTTACTATCAGCTTGAAAGTTCTATTTAACTTATTTAGCAGTATAAGGGTTGGTTCTTTCAGACGACAAAATTTTAGGCTGGTCCAAACTGAAAGCGCTTGCAGACGACTAATAAAATGTTTCAAGAATTATGAAATATTACTGTAACCCTTTCCCAAACGATGAATTTTAGACTGGTCCAAATTGAAAGAGTTTGCAGACGACAATTTTAAATTTGATGAAAATGGCAGAAAGTTCTCCAAAAGGGTAGAAAACACTGTGTGAAAAGGAGAAATTGCTCGTTACGAGCAATTTCTCCTTTTCCCACAGTGTTTTCAAAAGACTTGTACTGCAGACACGTGAAAACCAGGGCTTGTTTGGGAAAGAGTTAACTCTTTCGGCGCCAAATAAGCAAACTTGGCTTCTTTTGATGGCTGTACATACAATCCGCTGAGTCTCCGGAAGATTTATATCCTATAGGCTTTACCAAACAAGCGGAGGGCATAGATCAAAGATCAGACTGCACGTTCTGTGCAGGCTGATCATGATCTATGCCATCCGCAAAAGTCCCTGTTTTCGCCTATGGCGCTGAAAGGGTTAAAGGAGTCGAAAACGTTGTGGGAAAAGGAGAAAATGCTTGTTACCAGCATTTTCTTCTTTTCCCACAATGTTTTCAAAAGCCTTCTTCTTCAGGGTCGTTAAAAGTCGGGATTGTGTGGTTAAGGGTTAAATAGAGACGAATCTGTAACTTTGTCGACTGGTAAAGTGTCAGTGTTCCTAGCTGATATATCTCGAGATTTTGAATTGATAAAATTATGCATTGAGTTAGCAAAGTCAGTATGTACAATTCATTTTACATTTAAGCCCTTCCCAAACAAGCAATTTCTCCTTTTCCCACAGTGTTTTCTACCCTTTTTGACAACTTTCTGCCATTTTCACCAAATTTGAAATAGTCGTCTGAAAACTCTTTCAATTTTGTCTAACAATAATTCATGAGGTAAACTGGCCCTTGAAGTTGCAGTAAATTGACCAAGAGCAAAAAGTATCGGCCCAGGTCAGCCTACGCGGACTGCGGATGTATTAAGCCCCCTTTTCACATAGCATGGCTCATTCTTTTTAACTCCTTCTCCCACATGATTCTTAAAATTCACAAATTTCAAACGTCGAAATCGAAGTCAACATAATTTGGTCATATAGAACTAAATACGTGTATTTGTATTCCTCCTAAACGTTATTGACTCCTTTTTCCACAGTTTTGTACTAATAAACAATTAATATGAGCCATGCTCTTTGAAAAGGGGGGTTAATGCATTTGCAGACAGTATCGATTCAGGTCAGCCTGCGCACTCCGCGCAGGCTGACCTGAATCAAAACTCTTTGTTACGGGTCCTATTTTCTGTAGGTCAAAGGACCAGTCTACCTGATGATTCCCTCGGTTTTTAACTCTTTCGGCGCTAAATAAACAAACTCGGCTTCTTTTGATGGCTGTAAATGGAATCCACTGAGTCTCCGGAAGATTTTTATCTTATAGGCTTGACCAAACAAGCGGAAGGTATAGATCAAAGATCAGACTGCACGTTCTGTGCAGTCTGATCTTGATCTATGCCGTCCGCAAAAGTCCCTGTTTTCGCCTATGGCGCTGAAAGGGTTAAACAAAACCGTTTTTATGGATCCATAAATATGTGATGACTTGCTTGGTATTATACATCCTGATAATGCATCAAACCTCCTTTTACCAGAGCGCAGCTCATTAGTATTCATCCTAAATGTTACTGACTCCTTTTTCACCTTTTTTTTTGGGGGGGGGGGGGGAAGGGAAAGGTGTACCTCTAAACAAACATCTAAATACAGCGGAATGAAATATAATTATTTCGAACCAGGAGCGTCAAATGACAAAACTCAAAACAAGGAAGATTGATGATTACATTAATATCGCGAACTACCAGTATCCTGTATTTAAACGGATCTTAGAGGAAGCCATTTGAAAACATTTTAGGACAAGAAGAACATGGTTTTTACGAGCGATTTCTCCTTTTACCAATATAACTCCTTCCATACCAAGGAACTGCATTTTATTGATACCACTTTGGACTTTGAAGACTGCAGATGCTTCAAATTTGAGACAATCTGGAATTCATCGTTTTGAAAAAGGGTAAAATTGACATTTCGCAAAACTCACGGACAATACGTCAAATGTTATGTTCCTGGTTTTAACTCTAAATACCAAACGACAAAATTTTAGACCAGTCCAAATTAAAAGCTTTTGCAGACAACAAAGTGAATGTGATTCAAAAATTGAAATTTGTTTTTGGAAGAGTAGAAAACATTGTGTGAAAAGGAGAAAATGCTGGTTACCGGCATTTTCTCCTTTTCCCATAATGTTTTCGAAAGGACTCTTTCTCAGGGTCGTTAAAAGTCGGGATTGTGTGGTAAAGGGTTAAGCGGCTTTGAGAAAAAAGTAGCATGTCTGTGTATGTTTATGTATGTGTTTTAACCCTTTACCAGAACAGTCCCGTTTTTTAACAAAATTGAATTGACATTTATTTTTTGACGTATACAAGTTGTACGTTGTCACAAAACGTATACATACAATGAATTCAGTCACGTGTATAATGCATGAATCTGAAAAAATATACAAATAGAAAAAAAAAAACCTTAAAAAACATACAAAAAAAAAAACACACACAGAAAAAATGCGAGTGACAATAATAGAAGTACATGTTAGTAAAGTTTCAGATCTGCTTCGTAATTGGATCATTTGACAGAAATACAGAAAATCGAGAGAGGATGAACAAGAAAAATTATAAAGTAAAAGTAACAGAACAGATACTTAATTCTGACTTGAACACATTTAAAGAAGTCTTAAGTTCATCAAGTGCTCTTTTGTATACAAGGTATTAATGAATCACCATTCAGGTTTTATTTCCATTTTATTTTGTACAATTAAAAAGTCAGAAACATTTTCAAATGGGTAAAGGATGTTTTCGGGAGTTTTCTTTGCGCAACGTAGTGCGCATGGGAACAAGCTTTTTCGTCCCTAGACTTTTTCGCTCGTGCGTGTTCGTCCAGGCTCGTCCGTCCGCGCGTCTTCGTCTTTTTGAATGATCTCATTTCTTTCCAAATAAAATCTGTAGCACAAAGAAGGCATAAGAGTATAAAGGACGATCTTTGACTCTTCACAAGGGCAACAGTTGAGTAGTACTCGGATATTTTCACCGTACGGCGCGAAATCATAGACAGCGTAAACATTTTTCGCTTTACAGGAAATTTTGCAAGGAAATCTAGTTTAGACCGTACTTCAGGGGATCAGTCTGCATTTCCAAGTAAAGATTTACAAGAAATATCGACTGCATACAACTAGCGAGGCAGAAAAATACAAAGGTAACTGTCAGTTCCCCACCCAACTCTTCTAATGCAAAATATACAGAAACGTACTCTCGCGATGAGAAATCAACATTATCGAACAAGCCACGGTAAAGTGGTTGTCGAATAAGAAGTCTACGTAGAATTATCAGCCTACAGACTTGACTAAACAAGTTATAGATCCAAGATCAGACTGTGCAGTCTGATCTTGATCTACGCCATCTGCTAAAGCCCCTGTTTAGCCTATGGCGCTGAAAGGGTAAATTGGTGTTTCTTATCCAGGGTTATATTTACCTGGTGTTAAGTAATGCATGTTATAACCAGCTTACATACTTCAAGCATTTCAGCGGCCTCAATTTAGAATAAATTTGAAAATTTACCATTTTCACCCGAACCGATCTCCACTTATAGTTTGTCTTCGATAAAAGGTGATCTGTCAGTTAATTTTTCTTTAAAATGTCAAATGTTTTATTGTGTTTACTAATACATGACCATGCTTGTATGTTTTCAAAAAAATTTGGCGTTGTCAGTTTTCGGTAAAACTATGATTTTTTGTGTTTAAAAAAACTGATAATGGTTGCCATGGAAACTGTAATTTCGTTAAAATCTGAACACGTCAACCTATTCTTTTTTTGTTAAATTTGAATAGAAGATACTTCAAGGATTCAATACAGAAAAAAATGGACAAAATTTATGGGAGGGTATTTTTGATGACTCACTTTTACTTGCACAACTCCTTTTTTTTCGGCCTCTTGTGGATACATAATTGCCGTAAAATTACCTTTTCTAGAAAAAACAAAAATGGAAATGAAAAGTCAAATTTTCTGAATGTAACATAAAGATGTACAAATATTAGGTCTGCTTCTATATAAATCATTTATAATACCAAAACTGTCTGACAATGTTATTATCATTTTAAAGCAAAAGTCACAATTTTTAGAATTAGGGGTATACTGTTACCATGGAAACAGGAATTTAACATTAAAAAGAGTACGTCAAAATACATGTATCTTTTTCTTTTTATTTTTGTATTCAGCGTAAAATTTTACATAATTTATGACCAAGCAACAACAACAGCAAAAAAAAAAATCCTCTAGAAAACATCCTTAATACACTCGTATCTATTATCACAACAATCAAAGTACTGAAAGAACCGTGTACATTATCATGTTCGTGAGCTTAAAATTGCCGTTACTTAAAAACGTATCCATAGTTTACAAGATCATCCTTTATAATCTTACTGATACAGAATAGATATTATAACAAACATTGTGCCTTTTCACTGTAATTCACGCCATCCATGAGCTGTTTTAGCCGAGCAAATCAAAGTATTAACAGTTCCATTTTGAACTTTATTTGAAACCTTATGGCGTTTGTTCAAAGATACAAGAATCTTGGTAATTCCTTGTGTTTCTACATGTACTTCTTTTTATGTTCATTTTTTTCTTTTCATGTTTTAACTCTATAGCCATTTTTGCATGCAATTGAAAATTATCCGTCTCTGTCAAGATTTTCTTAAAAAAAAAAAACTTCCGGTATAAAATCTGGTTTTATTCTCCTTTAAATCTTTAATATTTGCTGTGCAGCTTCATGTACAGGACCTCTACAGTCGATGTTCAAGTCACAACCCTGGGTTTAAAATTGGCCTTGTCCAGGGAATCTCAAGTTTTAACATAACACAAGAAGATATATTTCTTAAAAGATGAGTTCGTATGGTTGTATTATGTTGGAATTACTACTCTCAGCTTATTTGTGTTATATTGTTGAGTTTTGAAATATAGGTTGGTTACAAAAAAAAAAGAAAACTTGATGTGAATAAGCCTTTAGATCTGTACGAAATCAGAGGACCTTTTAGACTTAATTGGGTACGAACGTGTATTTCAACGAACTAAAATGGATAACATCCTAGAATAAAGTGGCAACCGGACTCGATATCATACTATGCTGTGACGCTATCTGAGAAAAATACTTCCGGTTTTTGTCAGACTCTGTTTGTTATCAATTATTCGTCATCTCATTCTGGTGTAAATACCGCTGAACAAATACACAGGTTATTCATGGAGCTCACTTGTATCTTATACGAGTGTGATTACATAACTCTATTTTTTTTTCTTTTTCTTCTTTAATCCTTAGGCTGCTAAGTGCGACTCAATGACCTTTAGCGGACAGTGTAGATCAAGATCAGACTGCACAGAACGTGCAATCTGATCATGGATCTACACTGTCCAATAAGGAGATATTTTCCACGAAAAACATAACTTTGAAATAGCAACATTTTGGTTTTTGCTATCGGCTTGAGAGTTAAATTTCACTTATTTAGCGGGTTAAGGTTTAAACCATCACTACATTTTAGATCAGCCCAAAAAATATGATATATCACAATACATGGGCATATTTAGATTTCTTTTGCCGAGAGCGAAAATTTCATGTAAAACAGTGATATTTACGGCTAAATACACTTTGTTTTTTTCTGCAAACGTGAATCAACCAAATCATTTAGATTTGAACAATCAGAAGGGCAAGGTAGGCATTTAGCAAACGGGGGTGATCATTCGGTCTATTTTTAGATCAGATACATTATTATTACTGTATGGTATTTAACGCCGTTTTCAACATTATTTCAGTTGTATCGCGGAGCCTAGTGCACCCATTCCATGCTTTCCTGGAGTTTCTTTTATCAGTACTACGCACAATATTCTTTCCAAGCCACTGGCTGCTTTCCCACATTACCATCGTCGAAACAATGATCAGCGGTGAGAGAGGAATAAATCCTGAATGACTATCATCAATCCTAGGAAAGAAAATTAATTAGCCAAGCCGGGGATCGAACCAGCGACCTCCTGTTCTCAAGATCTGTACGCTACCGACTGAGATACCGGGACTCGGCTGAGATCAGATATACTGTAGTCTTACCTACCGTTACTTGAATTCGAATCACCCTCTTTGTGCTGTCTAATCTTGATCTACACTGGTCGCAAAAGCAACTTTAGTTGTGAAAGGTTGTCGTTTGGATGTCAGCCTCGAATCCATTCTCATACAAATGAGTATCAATACTGCTGTACATTCGTATCACCGCAATTCTACATTATCCGTTTAACGACCGATCCCTTGATTTAAATATAAACCTGATGACAAAAATCTAAAATTGAAAGCGTTTGAAAATGACAAAATTTTAGTCTCGTCCAAATTGAAAGCATTTGCAGACGACAAAATAAATTTTATGCAAATATTAAGATTTGTTTTTTGATGGCTAGAAAACATTGTGGGAAAAGGAGAAAATGCTGGCTACCAGCATTTTCTCCTTTTCCCACGATGTTTTCAACAGCTTTTTCCCTCGGGGTCGTTAAAAGTCGAGATTGTGTTAGAGAGTGTTAAATTTGGCTCAAGTGATTGGAATCGACTTTCAACGTTTAGAAAACATTGTAAGAATGTTTTCCTCAGTGTCGTTAAAGGGGCCTGTTTAGTTTTTATTCCGAAATTAAAAAAAAAAAAGAAACTCTGATTTACATACAGCCAAATATTTTTTCATTGCAACCGTATAAACTGTACGGTTGTATTCAGTAAAACAAGTATGATTTTGGGCATTTAACCCTTCACCAGACGACAAACTTTCAGGCTTTTCCAAACTGAAAGCATTTTCAGACGACAATTTCAATGTGGCTCAAATAGCGCAATTTTTCTTTGATAGGGTAGAAAACATTGTGGGGAAAAAGGAAAAAAATGCTGGTTACCAGCATTTTCTCCTTTTCCCACAATGTTTTTAAAGGGCTCCTTTTTCAGGGTCGTTAAAAGTCGGGATTGTGTGGTAAAGGGTAAATAAAGGGATAGTTGTCTGACAATCCCTAACTCCGTCTATTTTTAGTACATCAGATATGATGTCATCATACTGATTTGAATATGAATTCTTTGAATCGACGCTGGTTATATCGATCATGTAATATTCCATCAAGTCTGTAACTCTGGCCCAAAAACAAAAATGTACCTTGAGAGGTTACCTTTAAGAGGTTATGTAGCCCATTTAGATTTTTGTTTGAAGTTTAACGCTCAGGTCATATCATGGCGGTCAGTGACGCACCCATGTGTTTCCTGGCTTTCTCACACCAGTACCGATACAACTTTCTTTCCAAAGCCACTGACTACTTTCCTCACATGCATCAGAGGCGAGAGGCGACAAATCGCCGGATAGCTTCTTTAAACCACAGGTTTATGTGGTAAAGAGTTATGATCATGATTAGAAAGGATATTTTAACCAGCATTTTATCCTTTTCCCAAAAGGCTTTCTACCCATTAGGAAAAAATCTACAGCAATTGAGCTATGTGTAATTTTTCACCCACAAATAATTTGTAAACAGACAAGTCTTGTTTTCTGTCTGTCTAATTGAACACGAGGGCGGATTCATGTGACAGGTGAATCACACACTACCAGTCAACGGCTATTTATGAAACGGGAACCAGAGTTTTTCGGCGTAGCTGTATGTACTGGCTTTTGACTTACTTTTTGGTACTGATAAAAAATGAATAAATAGAAATTTGTCATTGGTAAAAAATGTAGACATGTTTATTTTAAGGGCCTCGGGCCCCTGCTTATTTGCCGGCAAATTTACGCCGTATATCTTTTTTAAAGATATTTATTGTTTCATGAGGACGAGGTGTTATACTGCGCAGCTTTCGACTGCAATTGTCATGCAACAATTCCATTATTATTGACTTTCCAGAGTTTCACCGACATTAGGCTGTGCCTTCGCAGTGCCCAGGATCCAAGGACACGTGCTGTCAGGTGGAACAGAACGATGATGTCTTGCTTTTAATACGTAGCCTTCTAAATAAATTGAATAAACTTTCAATCCGATGGTAAAAACTCAAATGTTGCTATTTCAAAGTTTTTTGAGGGGACAAAAACACCTCCTTACCGCACGGTGTAGATTCGAGATCAGTATGCATGTTCTGTACAGTCTGAAATTAATCTTCACTGTCCGCAAAAGGTCCTTGAGTCGCGTTTAACAGCCTAAGGATTAATCTCAACTGCTTTGTCAAGGATGAGCGATACTTGAATTTGTCATGCTAAATTCAAGTCTAATATAACGATGATAGAAATTTCTCGTTTGTCAAATGCTTTTGACTAGCTACTGATCTATATAGCTAAGGCCAATTCACCTAACAGTGTGAACAAGAAGAAAGTAGGAATATCATTTTTCATGTATTATTTTTTATGCAACCGAATGTTTACCAGGGGTCCCTATAAATTTAGAAACGGAACCGAAACGGAACGAAACGCAACGAAACGGAACGAAACGCAACGACCCTGTTTACGAACATTTTCTTCAATCTGCGATGTTTTCAAGGCCTTCTTCCCCAGGGTCATTAAAACGCGAGGTTGTGGTAAAGGGTTAATGTAAAGAATGAGTCCAAATAAATTTGAATATTGTAATCCGATGTCTACTCCAAAACACCCAGATCACCTTGTAATGCAATATTTGTGCATTTTTAAAAAGTGTACTGTAGAAAAGAAACATGACGCGTTATTATTATTATTTCAGAATGTTAAAAATATATACGTGTATGAAAAGCGGTTAATCTTTCGCAATATTTGATAAGAAATAGATTCGCAGGTACAAGCAAGAAACATCATGAGAAATAGAGAAATTGTACATTTTAAGCAATTACTCCCTTTTCTTATAATGTTTACAATTTCTTTTTTTCACGGTGACACGAGGAGGTCTCCAGAAGTCAAGTGTCAAGAAAAGTGTCATCATTATTTCTGGGCAGGATGTCACTCTTTCCGGGAAAAAAGAAAATAAACCATGCTCTGTGAAAAGGAGGTTTGATGCATCTGCAAAAAGTATCGGCCAAGTTCAGCCTGCGCAGTCCGCGCAGGCTGAACTTGGCCGAAACCTTCTGCTACTGCTCAATTTTCTGCGTGTCAAAGGACCAGCTTACCTCATGATTCAGACTGTTGTTAGACAAAATGAATTTTATGGATCCATAGGCAGGTGATGACCTACTTGATACAATGCATCACGGCGATGCATTAAGCTCCCTTTTGCCAGAGCATGGCTCATTAATTAATTGGAGTGCACAGGTGTTAAGAAAACGATTATTTGACTTTTCAGATATTTTATCAAGTCATTACCTTCTAATATGGAATTTGCGGCTTTGAAAACATCGATATATAGTAGGGATAATTATTATTATTTGATGTTTTGACCATAGGCTTCCGATACTCCATTCACACACACACACACACACACACACACACACACACACACACATATACATGTATGTATATATATATTTTTATTTATTTATTTATTTATTTATTTATTTCTCAAGAAATGTATTAATTCTTTATTCAATATTATATCTTGACTTATTAATTGCCACTACCATGTCAGTGAGTAACTGGAACTTTGTCGTCCATTATTAAAAAAAAGGTGCAGTGTTAGTAGGCCAAGAGTAAAAATGGGCGACTCTAAAAACTGTAATTTCGTAAAAGAGAATGACCGAATCTAAGTTGGGAGAACTTGTGGTTAGAACTTTTTGCCTAGTTATTTGATTATTATGTATATTGTACAGTTTTATAAATTTTGTTATAAATTTATTTAGCAAAAAAATATGTTTAAACCAAACCGATACTCCATTGATCTATCCCGAAATCCCGTAATTTTCATTGCTCGATGATTGGACACCGTTACTAAAAATAGCACATTGTCGCATCGCCTCTATATCGAATATGTAATGACTCAGGGTATGCAACGACATCATATTTATTATATACACTATACAAGCGTCACAACTCGGCCGATTCCGTACTTACATCAAACTTGATCAACGGATCAACGGATCACCCGAGATTTGCCGAGTGATACAATATAGTAGCGAAGAGGCAATGTCCTATTTTTAGTTACAGTGCTCGATGATCGAACAATGAAAATTTCGATGTTCTGTGACAGACCACTGGAGCTTCAAAGCACACGATCACAGTATGAATAGATTGTGACGAACGGTGAAATTTCTTATTTTGTGCAAAGTTTTCCATTTGCCGTCGTGCTCCAACACTGGTCGACTAGAACACGTCTGGATTAGGGTAAGGGTCAGGCTAGGGATCGTTTTTAAAGAACGTGGTTTTCGAATAAATGTCGCGGATCCAAATGGAGTACACAAACATTAGAGAAATTCCAATTGTTTCTATCATAGGGAGTTTCCTTCAGCCTGGCAATACAGAGGCCCAGCTTAGCACAGGTGAAACCCAGGGAAGACGTGAGGAAGTGATCACTCGTCTTTATGCGACTGAAATGTCCTTGGCAGCTGCGCTAAAAACTCATTTAAAACTATATGCTCTGTGAAAGTGGGTTTAAAAAGTATCGACCCTTGTCAGCGTTCCCAATGCTCTCAAGCTGACACGAATCGAAATTTTTTGCCCTTTTCTCCATGTCCTAGGACCATTCTTCTGATTCAGTCAGTTGCGAGACATAATGGTGTGGTTGATATGATAATGCTTTACGGAGATGCATTAAATCCCCTTTTCTCAGAGTATGGCTCATACGTATGGAAATTTTCATTTATTTTGCTTTCTGATAATTATTCGATATTCTGTAATGGTTATATTCAAGAGCTTACATGATACTGATTTACGGATTTTTCAAATGTCACATTATTCTATACAAGAAATATCTTTTAAAAAGACAGACGGCGTAAATTTGCCAGCAAATAGGTAGGAGCCCTTAAAATAAATATGCTTACATTTTTGACCAATCACACGTTTCTGTTTATTCATTTGTTATCCGTTCCAAAAAGTAGGTCAAAAGGCAGCACATTCAGCTACGGCCAAAATGTCGTGTTTTACAGATCTGTTTATCTGAAATTATCTGCATGTGTACTGTCATTCTTTTCGTAAGCAAAATAATTTTTTTTGGATTTAAAATAGCCCATGTAGATATAACTGAAGAGACAGAGCCCGCCATTATCACAGTACTGAGAGTACTAGGTGTTTGTTCCCCACTCCCACACCTCAAGCCGAGCCCCAATAGCTCAGTCGGTAGCGTACAGGATTTGAGTACAGGAGGTCGCTGGTTCGATCCATGGCTCGGCCAATTACTTTCCGAGGATTGATGATAGTCATTGGGACAGGATTCGTTCCTCTCTCACCGCTGACCATTGTATCGACGACGGCTATGTGGGAAAGCAGCCAGTGGCTTGCAAAGAATAGTGTGCGTAGAACTGATAAAAGAAACTCCAGGAAAGCTTGGATAGGTGCACTGGCCGCCGCGATACAACTGAAATAATGTTGAAAACGGCGTTAAACACCATACAATCAATCAATCAATCAATCAATCAATCAATCAATCAGTTCCACAACTCAAGCAATCTAAAGATTGCAACCTATTGTTGAAGCAACTGATATCAAAGAACATTTTTCTCTCCTAATGTTTTCGACATTCGACGTGATTCCGTCTTAATAGTCGAACTTTTTATGGCAACGATCCCCGTGCCCCCAGATCAACATATGCAGTGACAATAGCAGTCTATGATTACAAAGTACATGTATATGGCTTACAAATCTCTTGCATGGCACAACGTAAAAACCATTGTGGCTAGTTTTTTTTATGTGTTTTTTTTTTTTTTCCTTTTTTTAAAATAACGGACAGTTTTATTTCCTTTAAATTCAAATCTGTTAAAGCTAAAGTATCAACGGAGCGGAGATTGCAGGAGTCAATAAAAAGATTTACAGGATTTTTCCACGCGATTTTAAAATAAAGTTGTCAACTAAAGTACCACTGAAATACTTCAGTAATATAGAAAATAGAGCACTGGTCTATAACAGCATTTGATGACACAGTTACAACGAAAATAATTGAGAAAGGAAAGGTTAGCGTTAAAAAGAAGAAGAGGAAGAGAGAGAGAGAGACAGACAGACAGACAGATAGACAAACAGACCGACAGACAGAGTTTATTTTATCCGTCTAGATTTCACTGTAATTCTTTTTACTTTTGATGCTTGGAAAGTAATAAGAGAATAATAAGACAAGTCATAAGCAAGAGAGACCCACCAAGTAAGCAAGCGGATGGGCGAATAAATGGTTATTATTCCTTGACATTTTGGTGTATTTTGTGGGGAGTATAGATGAAGCTTGATCAGCCTTTGCATACTTGCAGTCTGATCTTAACCTTCATTTCCCGCTTCTTCATTGACAGTTTCAGTCATGCAGTCCCCTGTTAATTCCAACAACTTTAATAAAATATGAGCCTATATGAAAAGATGGTTTAAGGCATCTGCAAAAAGTATCGACCCATATCAGCCTGGGTCGAAACATTTTGCCATTAGTAAATTTCCTGAATATCCAAGGACTGTTTTACACCGTGATTCAGTCGGTTGTTGAACAAAATGGATTTTATGGATCCATAATTATGTGATAACTTGGTTGGTATAATGCGTCACGGATATGCATTAAACCCCCCTTTCCCGGCGCATGGCTCAAATATATTTTGTGATAGTCAATAAAATAATATCGAAAGAATTTAGGTTCAATCCTATTCCAACCTTTTCTGGTGAAAACGGGTCTAGAAAACATAGTGGTAAAAGGCGAAAATGCGGGTAACCAATAATCTTTTTCCCTTTCTTTTTGTGCAATATATTTTATCCGTTCAATGAAAAATTACATCATTTGAAGCACAACATTTGTCTAATCCCTTTCCCACACAATCCCGAGTTTTAACGACCCAGAGAAAGAAGCCGTTTGAAAACATTGTGGGAAGAGGAGAAAATGCTGGTAACCAGAATTTTCTCCTTTTCCCACAATGTTTTCTGCCCTTCCCAAAACAAATTTCAATTTTTGAGTTACATCTAATTTATCGTCTGCAAATGCTTTCAATTTTGACTGGTCGTTTGGCACAGATTTATTCAAACCCTTTCAATCTGGAGAAATCTATATATTTATCGCCTGGAACAAGTTTAACTGTATTGCACTATGCAAAAAAATATATGCTACAGCGAGAAACAAAAAATATCTTTAAAAAAATTGATAAACGACGTAAGAGACACTGGAATATGATAATTATTGAAACTGTTTTGTGGCTCAATATGAGGTAAAATGATGGAGAGTAACCTCACGAGCAATTGCCCCTTTTTACCCACTGTTTTTGATTTTGTTGAAAAGTAGCATTTGGGTTATTGGGTAACGGTTATGAAAATATTAAAATTCTAAATAGAACAAGAAAAGAATGATTCTCTACTACATTATTTTGCTGTGGTATGAAGCAAGGCCCAATGGCACCGATTAGCAGTAGCAAAGCTTATTAATAGTTAATTGATTGATTGTATGGTGTTTAACGCCGTTTTCAACATTATTTCAGTTAAATCGCGGCGGCCAGTGTACCTATCCATGCTTTCCTGGAGTCTCTGTCACCAGTACTCCGCACAATATTCTTTTCAAGGCACTGGCTGCTTTCCCACATAACCATCGTCGAAACAATGGTCAGCGGTGAGAGAGGAATGAATCCTGTCGCAATGACTATCATCAATCGTTGGAAAGAAATTGGCCGAGCCGGGGATCGAACCAGCAACCTCCTGTTCTCAAGTCTTGTACGCTACCGACTGAACTACGGGGCTCGGCTTGTTAATAGTAGTTTCATAAATGTGTAAGCAAATATGACAGCAGGGACCCGCCGAATAAACATGTGCACATTTTTGACCAATCGCAAATTACCATCTATTCATTCTTTATCAGTACCAAGAAGTAGATCAGTAGCCAGCGCATTCAGCTACGCAGAAAAAGTCTATTCTGCAAGATAGTTGTAATTCTGAGTCAAAAGTTTTAACGAAAAGCAGATTCCATTTTATTGAATGGTTTTCATACTGCATATTTCCAAGAAATAGTTTTTCTTGAATATGTATGAACCTTAAGCGGACACAAAAGAAATATGATCCGTCTGCATTAGTGATGGTTTTGAGTTTACATAATTGTACTTAACTCTTTCCCAAACAAGCCCTGGTTTTCACGTGTCTGCAGTACAAGTCTTTTGAAAACACTGTGGGAAAAGGAGAAATTGCTCGTAACGAGCAATTTCTCCTTTTCCCATAGTGTTTTCTGCCCTATTTGAGAACTTTCTGCCATTTTCATCAAATTTAAAATTGTCGTCTGCAAACTCTTTCAATTTGGACCAGTCCAAAATTTGTCGTTTGGGAAAGGGTTAAACCCCCTTTTTTACCCCCTCCCCCTCTCTCTCTCTCTTTCTCTCTCTCTCTGACCTGCCTCTGTCTGTCCGTCCCTCCGTCCGTTCCTCTCTCTGTCTCTGTCTCTCTCTCCCTTTCTCTTCCCTCCCCCTGCCTTTCTGCTGTGTTAAGTAAGGCAGTAAGTAATACGCCACGCTGAAAAAAAATAACACTGTATGGAAAAGTATTAAAATCAAAGTCATGATGGTACAAAGGATGGGCCCATCCACATTATCAATGTAATTTGTTGTCCTCAACCAAGCATGCTATTTTAGACATGTCACTTTCTAGTGGGACATTAGGAGAAATATTTGAGGCAATGTAATTCTTTTAATACTTACCGAAAACGTTGTCGAGAAAGGGGAGAACTGCTTGTGATAAGCATGTGTTTCTTTTTCCCATAATGTTTTCAGGACCAGACTTGTGCGATGCAACGGAAATCTGTACATAATTATGGTAAAGGTCCCCATTAGACTTGTTTAACCCTTTACCAAATGACAAAATTATAGACTGGTCCAAATTGAAAGCATTTGCAGACGACAATATAAATGTAATTGAAAAATTGAAATTTGTTTTAGGAAGGGTAGTAAACATTGTGGGAAAAGGAGAAAATGCTGGTTACCAGCATTTTCTCCTTTTCCCACACTGTTTTCAAAAGCCTTCTTCCACAGGGTCGTTAAAAGTCAGGATTGTGTGGAAAAGGGTTAAATGAATGAGATATCGCATAATCATAATTCTAACCCTTTGAGCGCAAGGAGAAAAAAACAAAGGCACATTCTTGAGCCTACAAATAAAAAAAAAATTAAGTCCAGTCTCAGTGATGCTCTTGTCCGGGATGTCTCAGCAAATCGGACGTTTTGCACGTTTCATGGTGTCTGATTTTAATCTACACAGGCAAGTCTAGTTGTGAAAGGCCCGTTAACCCTTTACCAAACGACAAAGTTTTACACTTGTCTGTATTGAAAGCACTTGCACATGATCGATGTGGCTCAAATTTTGAGATTTATCTGTGTAAGGGTAGAAAACATTGTGGGAAAAGGAAAAAATGCTGGTTACCAGCATTTTCTCCTTTTCCCACAATGTTTTCAAAAGCGTTCTCTGTCGGGGTCGGTAAAACCAAGGATTGTATGGTAAAAAGTTAAGGCATGTTTTTGGCCAGTATATCACAAATAATTAGGACTGTGCTGATCTTAAATCTACCAAAGCTTTCTTCGCAGATTGATCATAATCTACACTGTTCGTAAATGTACTGAAGGAGTGCCCCATTAGAGTCTGAAGGGTTTAATGTATTTATTTTATTGTAATCGGTGCGTTTATATCCGCACTGTGGGTATCATCAATTGGTGTACACTGAATGGCCATTATTTAATATCAATGCACTTTGGTTTGCTTCCTGGATGAAAATTGTTTAAAATAAGCCCATAACCATTATGAAAATTTTCGATTAATGCATTTTGACTAGTACAAAAATAAACAAATAACAACAAAACCATAATAATAACAGGTAGGGTTGCTCATGTTTTAATCTATGGAATGAAATATGGATTGCATCGCATCGCCATTGTCACCGCTCTTAGCCATTGTCGCTGCTTTTATCTTCAAATAGGAAAACATTCCAAACAAGCGCGAAACCTGCACAGCTATTGACAATAAATGATCCCATAAAAACGAAACCCGGATGTCCGCATCTGTAGCTAATCTTGATCGATATTCAACTTGCTTTTTTTTTGCGAACAGTGTGAAACGAGTGCAGATAGTCTGATCTTTAGTTTTAGGCCTACTATCAAATACAGTTGAATAGTAAACCCTGTAACACACGACCCCGACTTTTAACGACCCTGAAAAAAGAAAGCTTAGGAAAACATTGTGTGAAAAGGAGAAAATGTTGGTAACCAGCAATTTCTCCTTTTCCCACTATGTTTTCTACTCTTCACAAAACAAATTTCAATTTTTGAGTCACATTTATTTTGTCGTCTGCAAATGCTTTCAATTTGAACTAGTCTAAAATTTTGTCGTTTGGTAAAGAGTCGTTGTCTGCGCATGTCATATTCTTCGAAGATTCGACCTGATGTCACACCGGTAACTTTTTGGCTAATTGAAAATAGAGTAAAAATCACTCTCTTCGACTGGCTGCTGCTGATTCCCTGACGAAGCGGGAGCCTAGCAGTTTTTTTCTATCACATATATGTCCAATGTCCTTCACAGAAAGGTGCAGAAAATGGCATCATGAGCAATGAACTTTTTCGCTATTCCTCTTCAAACACATCACCCCTCGGAAAATGGCTGTCAGTTTAGGCCCTCACTGGTGATAGACCATGCCTCTTTGCCAAGTCACAAACAAAAAATAGTCCTGAAAGAAATGCAAAAAAAGGCATTTATTCTCTGCAGAAATAATCAAATCAACTTCAGAAACACATTTTAGACTTGCCCTATCATCTTTCATGATAAAACAGTGTGGCAGAAGTGCTAGATATCAAATTTTCAAGTGGGACTACTTTTGGGTACTACGACCCGGAAGCATTCCGTTCTGGTGTTACACCACCTGTCTTATATGACGCATCACCCATCCCCCGTAAACCGGGGAAAAGTAGGGCTTATATTGAAGCTATTAGCCTATTACCAAAGCATGTAGGGGCTGTTTTAATAAATGATCGGTGCATAGGTTAAATGTTAGCCAACCATAGCTGAATGAATGGCACCAGGTAGCGTTTTATTGAGTAAACGTTTATTTTATTTGAAATTCAAAGTCACGGTTGTTGTTTTGAAAAATTACTGCGCTTCTGTACCCAGGATGCCCAAATTAGATAGATGTGTATTTGTAGAATGCCATCTAGCGGGAGATAATGGGTAAAGAGTTAATCCTTTAACAAACCATTCTTTGTTCTATTGACCCCGAAAAAGGATGGCTTTTGCAAACATTTTGATTAAAGGAGAAAATGCTGGTAACCAGCATTTTTACCATTTGCCCTACAATGTTTTCCACTCTTACACGGACAAATATCATCAATTGAGTCACATTTAATTTGTCGTCTGCAAATGCTTTCCATTTGGACAACTCTATTTTTTTTTAGTTTGGTTAAGAGTTAAATAATTATTGCCAGAACGACTGTGAATCATGAAAGACCATTCTCCCTCATGATTCAGTCGGTTGTTTGAAAAAAAAAAAAGATTTCATGGACCCATAATTATGTGATTACTTGCTTGGTATGGTCATATAATAGTTATTTTATACGATACAGGGGCGATGCGGCGGTGTGCTATTTTAAGTAACGGTGTTCGATGATCGACCTATGAAAATTTCAGTGTTCCATAATAGACCAATGAAGCTTCAAAGGCCTGTGGTGTAATACATTGTGAAGATGCATTAAACCCCCATTTCCCAGAGCGCCGCTCACATAAATTTAATTAGTATTTGAGGTTCTGTCCGCAAGCCAACAACTGTAGATTCGGATCAGAAGCAGAATTTACTGTTTTCGTTTCATATCTTATTTTCCCAATCCAAGAGTAAAACTTTTACTCCCCATTTTGATATAACCTCACTAACTTTCAACCTTCTTCTGGTCGAGCCCGCTTGGGGTGAGCAAGACATACCGGTAGTTGTCACAATGTCGTTTCGGTGTATTTGCGTCCGTTCCCCTGTGCGTAAACTTGCGTGCGTGTGTCCGAATTTTTCCGGACCAGTGCTTCTACATTTATGGATGGATTTCAAAACAATTTGGCGAAGTTGTTCTCCTTTACGAGTACAAGTGCCATTTCAAACATTTGTTCAGGTAGATCCAAGGTCAAGGTCACACTTGAAGGTTCTATGATAAAATTGTCATGAATGGAGATTGTCTGAGCTACAACTGATACATTTATCAAGGGATTTAGAAATAATTTTACATAAATGTTCTTTTTTACCAGTAGAAGTGCCATTTGGATCATTTGTTCAGGTAGGTCTAAGGTCAAGGTCACACTGAAAGGTCAAATGATAAAAAATGTCTTAAATAGAGCATGTTTGAGCCATAAACTCTACATTTTGGATAGATTTCAATGTAGTTAGGCACATTTATTCTCCCTCATGAGTAGATGTGCCATTTAAGATCCCCCATGGCGGGCTCGACTTGTTGCCCCTGGCAATCTTCTAGTTTGTTTTTGTTTTCTGTCACACTGTACATGGTACTTCTAAGAAGCTGTACAATCGGTGCATAATGTTATAGATATTCAGAATATTCATGATTTAATACATTCTTCTGGTTTATTCGGATAAAGATTTAGCCACATAATAGTGTAGCTAGATTGAAAAAATGTCTCCGTTTTTTCTATTCAGTCAGAAACCGGAAAGAAAAGCCAAGGACAGCTTTGATGTTCAAGATTTTAAAGAGCATTCGAAAGTGACTTAGAAAGCCATTTTGAAAGTTACAAGGGAAGAAGTCTATCGAATTATGTTTTGACTCAATAGCAAAAGCTTATAAATCGGAATTTGCCCTCAATGCACCAAGCACAAATTCAGTTTACGTCTATGCACAGCGTAGATTTAGATCGAACTGCACACAACGTGCTATTTGATCTTCGCTCTACTATACGTGTATACGACACTATGGACTATTCTAGCCCAAACAGCCTAGATAATTATACATTATCAACCTTTAACCTGCTTAACGAGTTAATTCTTTCCCAAACGGCAAATTTTGGACTGGTCCAAATTGAAAGAGTTTGCAGACGACAATTTGAAACTTGATGAAAATGACAGAAAGTTATCAAAAAGGGTAGAAAACACTGTGGGAAAAGGAGAAATTGCTCGTTACGAGCAGTTTCTCCTTTTCCCACAGTGTTTTCAAAAGACTTGTACTGCAGACACGTGAAAACCAGGGCTTGTTTGGGAAAGGGTTACATGAAACTTTCAAATCGATAGTAAAAACCTGAATGCTGTCTATTTCAAAATTATTTTTGGTGACTAAATATCTCCTTATCGGACGGTGTAGATTCAAGATCAGACTGCACGTTCTGTGCAGTCTGATCTTGGATCTACAATGTCCGCAAATGGTACTTGAGTCGCGCTTAGCAGCCTGGGGATTAAACTTTGTCCAACTTTCTCTACCGATATTCTGGAGGTTAATGCGTCCTTACAACATATTTTACTTCCATGAAAGATGTTCCGTACTTTAATCATACAATCTCACTTCAAAAAACAACACGGAGATGAAGATTACCACATCCTTAATCCGCTTAAAGGTTTTGTTTTTTCTCCCCCCAGACGTTTTTCTGTACCTGAATTCTTATTGTTGGAAATAATGAGGGCTTCAATCTTATTGATAGCGGGGTTCATCAGACAATCGTGAACCCTTGTGACCTTGATCATTAACTCTTACGGGTCCAGTATTAAAATTGAGCCATGCTCTGGCAAAGGGGGTCTTAATGCATCTCCGTGATGCATGGTGCCAAGCAAGTTATCACATAGTCATGGATACATAAAATTCATTTTGTCAAACACCTGCCTGAATCATGAGGTAGTGTGGCCTTTTTTACATGCAGAAAATTGACCAATAGCAAAAAGTTTCGATTCAAGTCAGCCTGCGCGGAGGCTGACCTGAGTCGATACTTTTGGCAGATGCATCAAGCCCCCCTTTTTTTACAGAACGTGGCTAATTAAAATTCGACCTCTTTCAACGACAGATAAAAAATCCACTGAAACCAAGAAATTTCTTTTATTCTCTAGGCTTGACGAAATGACGAAAAGAACGCACAATGTAAATCAAAGATCAGACTGCACGTTTTGTACAGTCTGATCTTGATCTATGCGGTCCCCAAATAAGCCCCTGTTTTCGTGCAGGGCTTTGAAAGGCTCAACCCTTTGCCAAATGACAAACTTTCAAACTGTTCCATTCTGAAAGCATGCATTTGGAGACGGTGTAATAAAATGCGATTCAAATGATTGGATTTGAAACAATGAGTAACATTGTTGGAAATGGAGAAAATGCTGGATGCCATCATTTTCTCCTTTTCCAGCAATGTTTTCTAAAGTCTTCTTCTTAAGGGACGGAAATACAAGAAATTGTTTGTTAAAGGGTTAAAACATCAGATTTAATACGTTCATTAATTATCAAAGTTGATCCCAGGGGAGGAAAGATCACACCTCGTTTTAAAGACCTCGATTACCGCCTTACCTTATTTAGTACAATCTAACACGGGTAAAACCTTATTTATCACCTTATTCACAACCTTATTTCGCCACTTTTGACTTTCAGTCATCTGTGTTAAAACTGTCTCGAACGACAAATTTTCGACTCTTCCAAATACTTCTCATTTCCATTTGTGGAACTCTTCACGTTAAAGGCGCGTTTAGACCTATTACCGGGACCACGTCTTTGTAAACAGATAAAAATCGATGGCAACAGACGAAATGCAATAAAATGCAACTGGGTCCACATTTCATTGCGATGCAGCGTCAAATAAGTAAATTCAGACTCTTAGTTATCCTCGTTTTATGGATTATGTATCTGACCTAATAATATCGCACTGTCTCGTGAGACTTATTCATTTTCTTACCAAATCTGCAGAAGAGTGTTCAAAGAGAGATAACTCTATCTGACAAGTATTTAAAGCATCTGCAGGGGCCAAAAGTTGTAATCCGAAATTGGTACACGTAATCTTTGAAAGGATAGACGTCTTTTTTTCCTCATCATAGAATTTTTTCCAGAGGGTGTCATCTTACGTCACTTTAAAACACGGCATTGTTTAAAACGGGGTAAAGAAAACACCATTTAATGTTCAAAAATCGTATTTTTAATTGAAAGGAGCCCGAGTTAAACACTCACAAAATCCAGTCGTAAGAAGCCAGTTTTCGTTATTTGCTACAGATAAGTTTGACTGTTGGACTAAATGTTTACGCCACCTTCCGAGAGAACAATATCTTCAGAATCCGCTGTTTGTAAATGATGCCGGTATTACTGGAAATGCTCAGAGATTTTTTGCATACAAAACTTTAAATAGCATTCAAAAAGTCAGGTGTCTAACATATTCTAACACGCTGCAAGTTTATTTACCCACAGTGCACTGGATTTTTTTTTTTACATTTCCCAAATAAAACAGATAGACTTAAAAGGAATAAAAGTTCAGTTAATCATATATCCCGTAAATCAGGCGTTCGCGAGTTCAGTTTCTTTTCAGCAAGTGCTCACGTTTCAGTATCTACGCCCTCAGTGCTTTCAGAGCTTTGGTTTCTGACACAATGAAAAGCACTAATTAGCCAAACAACATCAGTCGCATGTACAGATTCCGGTCGGAAAGAAAGTCGTTGTAAGCAGAGGAAATTAACCAGTCATAGATTTGGACTTGTGTTCTTTAGTTCGTATCATTTTTCTGAGAGTACTAGTCTATTTCTAACCCACGAGCATTAAGAATAGCTTCATGAGTCACACTAAAAACTATTATTTGAGTAAAAAAAAAAACATGAAAGACTTATGACACTCAAACTGCTTAACCTTTTTAACAAATGATACCGAGTTATAATGACCATGAAGAAGATGGATTTTGAAAACATTGCTGGAAAAGAAGAAAATGCTGGTAGCCAGCATTTTCTTCTTTTCCCACAATGTTTTCTACCCTTCCACTGACAAACCCAATCATTTAAGAAACACATTCTTTGTTGCTCCGATTGTCCCTCCATAGAGTCTTTGAAGCTAGCATTATTAGCCTTCATCAACCAATTTCTTATTTCTTACCTTTTCGTTAGACTGCACTATTCTTATGTTAATATTTTCTGTACCTAATTGTCACGGAGTGAGAGCGACTGTCTTGATTGGTGGAAGAGAAAGAAAGCACTTAGTTCCTTAAATTGGTAAGCGTTTGTTTCGTAATAAACATGCATTTTTCATTATCATTCTGTAAATATTATGGTAAGATTTCACAACAGAAAGTATCATATTTCTCTGTAGTTAACACAGTGGTAAACAGGGTAAAGGGTTGATTTGAAAGAAAAAGGGTGAACATTTTATTACAATAATATTGTGTAAAGTGTTGGAAGTTATTGATAAGTATTGCGGGAAAAGGATAATCATGTCAGTAAATGACATGATGGACCTTTTCAAAAATACATTAGAGATGCATCCATGACAAGAGCAGAATGAGGTCAGATATTTCATCATTAGTTCTTAAATCTATTGTCATTGTTTTTAATTTCAGAGAGTTGGTTCTCTGGTTCTCTGGTTGTTTGAGACTGACAATATTAAAGATTGTAAACAGAGACAGTTGTTAATTCCTTTCGATGACCACCCATGTTTAGAAGAACCCACTTAAACATTAAAACAGCAAGTCACAATAGTTTAACCGGAGACCCTTTTATACTCTGTGAAAACGGGGCTTAATGCATATGCGAAAAGTATCGACCCAGGTCACGCAGGCTGACCTGGACCGAAACTTTTCGCTACTGGTCAATTTTGTCAGTTTTCTGTATGTCCAGAGACCAGTCTTCCTCATGATTAACCCTTATCCTGCTACATAATTTAGATGAAACTTTCAAGTTGATGATAAAAACCAATATGTTGGTATTTCAAAGTTATGGAAGTTGGAGAAATATCTCCTTATCGGACAGTGTAGATCTAAGATCAGACTGCACGTTCTGTGCAGTCTGATCTTGATCTACACTGTCCGCAAAAGGTCAGTGGGTCGCGATTAGCAGCCTAGGGGTTAAGTCGGCTATTAAAAACATTGGCCATTAGGGATCCATAATTATATGATGCCATGCTTGGTATAATGCATCACGGAGATGCATTAAGTCCCCTTTTGCCAGAGTATGGCTAATATGTATTTTGTCATCTGCAAATGGTTTTAATGTGGACGAGCCTCAAGTTTTTGTGATTTGTCAAAGAGTTAAATTCTTTTAACTAAACTCTTTTGATTGAATGGAAAGCATAATTGGAAAAGCAGCAACTGCTAGTTACAAACAATTCTTATTGATTTTCCCGCAATGTTTTCATAGTCATCGCTAGAGGATTCGTTCCTCTCTCACCGCTGACCATGTTTCGACGATTGTTAAATGGGAAAGCAGCCAGTGGCTTGGAAAGAATATTGTGCAGAGTGCTGGTAAATGAAACTCCAGGAAATCATGGATAGGTACACTGGCCGCGGCGATATAACTGAAATAATGCTGAAACGGCATTAAACACGATACGATAATAAATCAATGAACCACAGTGCTTTCAACAGCCACTAGCCCGCATGGGTAGCTCAGTGATTAGCGTATCAGACTCGTGACATGATGGTTGCGAATTCGATACCCGGTTGAGGCAAACTTTCTTTCCGGCGATTTTTTGCCTCTCACCTCTGATGCATGTGAGAAGAAGTAGTCCGTGGCTTTGGAATGAAAGTTGTGTCAGTACTGGTGTGAGAAAGCCAGGAAACACATGGGTGCGTCACTGACCGCCATGATATGACCTGAGCTGTTAAAATGGCGTTAAACTTCAATACAAACCAAGCCAAACGACCACGTCCTGTGGAGTAGCGGGTGTTTCGCAAATACAGCTAGGGGACGTCAATCCTATTGACAATGCAAACAGCGATTACGCGGTTATCTGTTCCCAAGTTTTATTCACGGCTGATCTTTCTTCATTTACTCAACCTTTATGTTTTTTACACGCGACTGTGGATGTTCAAAGTTTGCTCAGAATATAGCTCACGTTCAACAGAACAAAGTGCATTCTGATCAACATTCTCTGACCCTATTTAAGTGGTTTCACTCATTTATTCTCATTTATTTCTATATAAATGGGAAAATCTTAAACAAGATTTCAAAACTGTCGGATTAAAGTGTGAACAACAAATATTTTTAAAAAGAATAGACGCCCTTAAAATAAACTTGTCTACAATTTTGACCAATCACAAATTTCTATTCATTCATTTGCTATCAGTACCAAAAAGTAGGTCGAAAGTCAGCACATTCAGCTACGCCGAAAAATGACCATTCCTTTGACGTGTTTCATAGAACATAGCGATTCTAATAAACCCGGAATTAATTCGTAATCCCAACCTTGAAGTTCGAGGAGCTTGACAGTTCATTCGCTGAGACGGTCAGCTTTCTGGCTACTAATCTCTCACCGTGCTGACTGTTCAGCTATTGTAAATTACATGTGTACTGTAACATTGTTTCACGAACAGCCCCTATACATATCCTCTGTAATAGCTCCTTTGCACCAACTTAGTCTAAAGCACATGATAAGTAAAGTAGAACTCTGGTACTTACATTCGAGTCATGCTCTGTGAAAAGGGGGGGTCAAATACATCTGCAAAAAGTATCGATCCAGGGCAGCCTGCACAGTTATCGCTGGCTGACCTGAGTCCGAACTTTTTGCTACTGGTCAATTTTCTGCAGCTCAAAGGACCAGTTTACCTCATGATTCAGCTGGTTGTCAGTCAAAGTGGATTTCATGGATCCATGATTATGTGCTGACTCTCTTGATAAAGTGCATCAATGAGATGCATTAAACCCCCTTTTGCTAGGGCATGGCTAATTCTTAATTGGTCAGGTACTAGGGAGAGATGGAGTCTTGTATAGCGTAAACACTCATTATTCTCGTTATGTCAACATGGGAATGCAGAGAACTCTCCTTCAGCACGGGTTCTCAGATTTCCTAACCTAGTAAAACGAAAATTTGGCCCTTCGCTTTAAAAATGTAGGATGCCGAAGATGCTCTTGTTTTGATAATGAAATGTGGTTTAAAAATGACCACTTTAGGTAGGTCTATATCTAAAAAAAAAAATCAAGTCCTTGTAAATAAAAGACGATAGTCATCAGCTTTTCGTGAGTGGTCTAGATACTCGAATCAATCTTTTCGCTACGTTTCAGCTTACGATGAACAAAACTGTACGTACAGTTTGAACATGTATTATCAACTGCACGGCGCGAAACCTCCAGGTGCGAAACATCAAACTTGCGAAATCTACCGATAACGATACCGAAAACCTTTGTGAGCGGGTTTATTAAAGGAACGAAGAGAATTTTTGCTTTTGTTTTCATTGAGGTATACAAGCAAGAAATATCTTTAAAAAAAATAGATAGACGGCGTAAATTTGCAAACCTAACTGCATTTTTTTTTTTTACCGCAGTGGCCCTTAGAATATACATGTCTACATATTTGACCAATCATACATTTCTATTTATTCATTTTTTATCAGCACCAAAAAACAGGTCGAAAGGCAGCACATTCAGCTACGCGGAACAAAAAAAAAAAAAAAACTAATCACACTCTATGAAACCACCAGGCGGTTTCGTACAAAAGTGTGATTAGGTTTTTGTTATCACACCTCCTTGAAAACAACAACAACAACAACAACAACAACAAATATTCATCCTTAATAATTCAATATAACAGACGACAAATACGCATGTAAATCTAATACTGTTTCTATTTTGTAAATCCATTATTGCAGTTTTTAAGGCACATTCCATTAATATTTCATAGCACGGGAAAACAGCTCGTTCATAACGTAATAAAAAATATATGTAATTCATGACGTTGCCAATAGCACTGAACATTGCAAATTTAGTAGATTATTAGAAGTTGAATACCCTGGAAGTAAGTTGAATATTAGAATATTCGTACCCAGTAAGCTGACAAAGAGTTTTAACTTCAATCTCAGACCAGGGATCGGAAATTATATACGATCCCTGCGTATACTTTTAAGTCATAGTTGGATATTTTTTTTATTTATGACATTCAGAGAAAATAAACTTCGCTACAGAACGAAAAGTACGTGCGAAATCGTGTCTAAGTAAATGTATCCATAGCAATGAATCCGACTGTGGCGATTTGGCTCATCTAAATTAGATCTAGTAGGCTACTCATAACAACAAAACAGTGGCTAGCATCCATTTAAATAAAAAGCTGAACGATAAGTTCTACACACAAAACCCCTAAATTTGAAGGAGGAAAGATTCTTTTAACATTTAGGAAATTTGATACTTATTCCTATCAACACTTTCTCTGTCAGATATCGACACAGTTACTTCCCTTGAAATCAACTGTTGCAGAGGGCGCAAGCGATGACGCAAGGATCAAGGCGGAACAAACGTCAAAATATTTCAATCTGTCATTAAATGTTGTATTAAGCTTTGTGCCGAGACTATGGAAATAAATGTGACCTAAATTTAAATGGGAATTATTGAAACTATTGCACAACCTCACCCCTACATTTGCGAATTGCATGGGCTGTTTCAACTGAAAGATGGAGGGTGACTACACTAAGGTGTTGCTTGTCACTGCTAATGTTGGTTCCATTTTTGAGGATGTAAGTATGATTTTCTACCATGTTAAGCTCGCCATGAAATCATTCAAATATATATCATTTGTTCGGAGGGCAAATGATACTTCCGTAGCTATGAACAGTGTTCAGGCCTGTGGCAACTTGTAGTGGAAAGGGGTTAAAATTGCATATTCAACAATTGTCTAAATATTTCGATGGGTGAGTGCAACACTATCCTAAGTGCCTATAAAAGTATAGGCACTTAGGATAGTGTTGCACTCACCCATCGATTTGGTTAGTTAGCTCTGACATATGAAACCAGCATAATGAATTGTATTCTATGCATACATTGACAAATTCTCGTACTATATATAAATATATTGTTGAAGTTTGAAAGCTTTTTGTATAACTTAGGCAGAAAGCTTTTTCTATAGGAAATAACATGCTGAAGTGAATAACAATTGGTTACGAGTGGTCCAGATAGATTTGTGGTGAAAACACTAATGATGCTGACCCTTATTATTCTACTTAGGGTCACAGGTTTTATTTCCCTACTGAAAGCACCTTTTCTCATCGTAATTCACTTTGTGTTAGATGTGGGACTGGTGTGCATGGGCTTGCAGAACTGATGGTCTTATGGACCAGTGAGTAGGTTAACTGGGGTAAAGAAAGAAGCAGATGAAGTGTGAATACCAGTAGTGGTATCTCAGTGGTTAGAGCATTTGTCCTGACATTAAGGTTCCAGTTGTGTACTAGCCAAGCTTTTTTCCATATTGTTTTACAATATACTAATAGCCCAAAGTTACCATTGCTTGAACTTCAACCTCCTGTAATGCTGTAACTCTTTACCAAACGACAAAAATGTTGACTTGCCTTAATTGAAAGAATTTGCAGACAATTTAAATGCAGCTGAAATAATGGAAATTTTCTGTGATATGGTAGAAAACATTGTGGGAAAAGGAGAAAAGACTGGTTACCAGCATTTTCTCCTTTTCCCACAATGTTTTCAAAAGGCTTCTTCCTCAGGGTCGTTAAAACTAGGGATTGTGTGGCAAAGGGTTAAACTTTTCAGTGTACTCCATGCTCACTTTAAAGCCATATTTTGGAATTGTTTTTATTTTTTTCGTGCGTTGCTTATACAGTTTTTCAATTTTACAACAATTTATTTAGTTACTGCATGTCTTGTCTAGTCTGTCACTCATGTTTCTCAAATTATCTAATAGTAGTTATTTAAGTGTTTGCAACAACAACTACAAAATATTCATCCTTAATGATTCAATATAACAGACAACAAATACGCATATAAATCAGATACCATCTGTATTTTGGAAATCCATTATTGCAGTTTTTAAAACCCATTCCAGTGGTATTTCATAGCGCGGGAAAACAGCTCTTTATTCACTGAAGGTGGTCAAGGTGACCTTTGTTTGAGAAAGTCCAGGGAAAATACTTGTATTTATTACCAGGCTTGAGAGTTTTTAGAGGGACTAACGTGGGAATAGCATTTGTACAGATTTCTGTAAATCAGTGAGGGCCATTCTTGTAGATAAGATTATCTCCCTTGCCAGATAAAGACTAAAGGTAACCAAATAACAGATTGGTCCTTTTACCTGTGTTCCTTTGTTTTTATCCTTGATTTTTTGGGGATGTTATGATAAAAATAATTTGATTTATGACATTATGTAAGGTCCCCATGTAATTTCAAAGCAAATCATGTTCTCAATTTTTAGAGAAATGAATGTATCTTGACTTGTAAAACAATCTAGCCCGATTTTCCCGAGATATTATCTCAAGAATATATTTGTGTAGTGCAAGAAAATCAAGGATAAAATCCAAGTAATCCCCTGATCAGGATCAATGTAGTACTGGAGAGGAATCAAGGGAAATAACTGAAGAAAGGCTCTCATTAAAGACTGCAAATCAGTGAATAGTCCACTGCTTGTCAGACCAGTTACCAAAATACCATACCACCCAAATACAAAAATATTCTAAGTTTTTTCAGTTATGTAAAACACCATACAATCAATCAATCAATCAGATTCGCTAGTGTGTCAGTGCTTTCAGCACTTTGATTTAGTTATGTACCTAGTTTTCCCATAGACAGTCATACAAGTATCAAAGGTATAATGAGTGCTCATTGATAATTCACATGAAAAGAATGTCATTATTATCAGTAGAAATGATGGATTTATGCAGAGAACAGTCAAGGCAATGTTCATGCATGTTACTTGTTAAAGACATGGAATAGACTGATTAAGGTTATTTGTTACAGTATCATCAGTTAACCCTTTCCCAAATGACAAATTTTGGACTGGTCCAAATTGAAAGAGTTTGCAGACGACAATTTCAAATTTGATGAAAATGGCAGAAAGGTCTCAAAAAGGGTAGAAAACACTGTGGGAAAAGGAGAAATTGCTCGTTACGAGCAGTTTCTCCTTTTCCCACAGTGTTTTCAAAAACTGGTACTGCAGACACGTGAAAACCAGAGCTTGTTTGGGAAAGGGTTAAATGAATAATAGCATGTCCATCTGTTCTTGGTAGAGCTTAAATAGAAAACATAGCATTAATTCCAAGAACAGTCACCATCATCATCATGAAGGCCTTTATATATACAATTTTAACTCTTTGCCACAGGACAAAATTTTGGATTGTACCAAATTAAAACATTTGCAGACAACGAAGTAGATGTGACTAAAAAACTGAAGTTGCTCTTTGGAGGGGTAGAAAACATTGTGGGAAAAGGAGAAAATGCTGGTTACCAGCATTTGCTCCCTTTCCATACTCCTTTCTTAGAGTCTTTAAAACTTCGGATTGTGTGGTACAGGATTAACTCTTTACCAAACAACAAAATTTTAGACTAGTCCAAATTGAAAGCTTTTTCAGACGACAAAATAAATGTGACTGAAAAGTTGAAATTTGTGTTGGGAAGGATAGAAAACATTGTGGGAAAAGGAGAAAATGCTGGTTACCAGCATTTTCTCCTTTTCCCACAATGTTTTCAAAAGGCCTCTTTCTCAGGGTCGTTAAAACTCGGGGTTGTGTGGTGAAGAGTTAAGCATAGACTACCACTTTTCTATTGTGAATATTCTCTGTGTGTGTGAAGGTTTAACCCTTTCCCAAACGACACATTTTGGACTGGTCCAAATTCAAGAGTTTGCAGACGACAATTTTAAATTTGATGAAAATGGCAGGAAGTTCTCAAAAAGGGTAGAAAACACTGTGGGAAAAGGAGAAATTGCTCGTTACGAGCAATTTCTCCTTTTCCCACAGTGTTTTCAAAGGACTTGTACTGCAGACACGTGAAAACCAGGGCTTGTTCGGGAAAGGGTTAACTGTTTATACACACAAGCATTACATTGACTGATCTCTGCATAAATCCACGATTTCAGCTCAATGAAATTATTCTTCTCATCAGTCATAAGAATCTGAATGTATGAAAAGACTGTTTACCAGCATTTCCCTCAATACATATTCTATAATAATTCTGTAAGACTTCAACCTGAGGGTTATAAGAGCATGGACTGTCTGGCCAAGTATTACTTGCATTGCTGATACATGTACAACTAAGCCTATCAAACGGTGATTGTCGACAGCTTTAACCCTTTACCACACAATCCCAACTTTTAACGATCCTGAGAAAGAGGCCTTTTGAAAACATTGTGGGATATGGAGAAAATGCTGGAAACCAGAATTTTCTCTTTTTCTTTGCTTTCTACCCGTTCCCAAAACAAACTTGTATTTTTGAGTCAATTATTTTGTCGTCTGCAAATGCTTTGAATTTGGACTAGTCTAAAATTTTGTCGTTTGGTAAAGAGTTAACCCTTTATTAAACAATCCCATGTTTAACAGCTCAGAGAAAGGGCCTTTTACAAACATGGTTAGAAAAAAGAGAAAATGCTAGTATCAGTCAATTTTAGACAGATCTCTTGGTTAAGGATACATTTACCTTGTCATCTGCAATTTAAAATTTAGTGGTTGGGTAAAGAGAACCCTTTACCAAATACTCCTGTGTTTTAACGACCCTCAAGAAGCCTTTTGAAAACATGGTGGGAAAAGGAAAAAATGCTGGTGACCAGCATTTTCTCCTTTTTCCACAATGTTTTCTTTCCTGTCAAAGACCTTTAGTTCATTTCAATTTTGTATCGCATTTAAATTTGTCATCTGCAGACGTTTTCAGTGTTGAAGTGTCTAAACTTTGTTGTTCAGAAAAGGGTTAATCAGCATATAAATCAGCAAGCCAGAGCCTGATGAAAGATCAAGTAATTGGTTAAAAGGGAAGTCATATTAGATTGTGTCCCAGGGATGTAGTTAGATACTGGAAATTAATCAATTATGGTTCTATAATGGCTTGGTCTGTGATGGAGGCGACACTTTTCAATACATGAATTATTACCTTACCAAACAATCATGTGGTTTTTTAACTCTTTACCACACAATCCCGAGTTTAAACGACCCTTAGGAAGAAGCCCTTTGAAAACAGCATTTGGTAACCAGCATTTTCTCCTTTTCCCACAATGTTTTCTAACCTTCCCAAACAAATTTCGATTTTTGAGTTCATTTATTTTGTCGTCTGCAAATGCTTTTAATTTGGACAGAAAATTTGTCGTTTGGTAAAGAGTTAAACAACCCTGAGGAAGAAGGCTTTTGAAAATGTAGGAAAAGGTGAAAATTCTGGTTACAACATTGATTTTTGTCACATCAAAGGCGAATTCCATCATTTGAACCATCTAACATGTACATGTAGCTTGTTTTGTGCAAGTATGTCAAAATTTTTTTTAGAGGTTAATGTATTTAATACATATTACTTTACAGGCTCATTTTACACTAACAAGGACCTGGTGTCAATATCTAAAAGGAGAGGCATTTTACCTTTTATCATACTGAGAATACTGTCTTTAAAAATTGAGAAAATATTGTCAGAAAAGAGCACCTTGTTATGTTTTAGCCAAAACACCTTTCATCATATCAGACAAGGTGGTCCCAGATTACACCATACTTTCCACGTTGTCTGTTCTTACCTTCAGTGTTTGTCAAAGCACCTGAATAGTGACCTTTCATGTATGCTTTTCCATGCATTTTCTTTATCTAGCTGTGATAAAGATGTTCCGAGTCTACCATCAAGGATGCCTTTATATTCTAAGTATGCATCCTGCAACACGTTCACCTCTCTAGCTGTCCAGTTTTCCTTCCTCCTTTTCTTTTGTGGTTTCATTACCTTTAGCAGACGATCGATTTGACAGTTGGCTCCAAATCACCTTCTTTTTGAAGAGTACGCATCGCATTTATAAATCTCCTTTTAGAGAGCTACGAAAAAATTTGCCGCGCACACTTACGCAAAACTTACAAAAGTTTAGTAAAAAACACTTAAGAATTTTGTAAGTTTTTCGTAACCTTAAAGATACGAAAAAACTTGCGTAAATGTTAGTAAAACGGGGCCCTGATGTTTAACCATAGCATGCAAAGACTTAACTCTTCACTCCACAATCCAGAGTTTTAAAGACCCTGAGGAAAAAGCCATTTGAAAAACCTTGTGGGAAAAGGAGAAAATGCTGGTAACCAGCATTTTCTCCTTTGCCCACAAGGTTTTCTACACTTTCAGAGACAATTACCTTCATTTCATTTGCATTTAATTTGTCGTCTGCAAACGCTTTCAGTTTCAACCAGTCTAAAATTTTAAGGAGTTTACCTTTTACTTGATGGCTATATTTTGAAATGGTCCATATTGAAAGCATGTGCATGCAACAAATTAGATTTGGCTCTGTCAGTTAGAAAAGATAGTGGGACAAAGAGAAAAAAACTGGTCACCAGCATCTCCTACTTTTCTCACAATGTTTTCAAAAGCCCTCTTTTCAACAGGTTGTTTAAACTCGGAACTATGTGGTAAAGGCTTAAAGATGGTTGGATTTTATGTAGCGTACTGTAGACTTTTGCCATGACTTTTTACAAAAACAATCCTGTATTTTTGGGATAAAACAGCCATCGAAAACATTGTAGAAAAACTTTAAAAAAGGAGAAATGCTGGTAACCATCATTTTCTCCTTTTTGCACAATCGGTCTACCCTCTCAAAGGCAAAAGCCATTGTTTGAGACTCATTCATTTTGTTATCAGCAAAAGCTTTCTGTTTGGTCAAGTCTCAAATTTTATATCGTCTGGTTAACCTTTTACCACACGATCCCGAGTGTTAACGACCCTGAGAAAGAAGGCTTTTGAAAACAGTATGGGAAAAGGAGAAGATGCTGGTAACCAGCATTTTCTCCTTTTCCCACAATGTTCTCTACCCTTTAAAAGAAAGATTTCTTAAGTTTTGCAAAATTCATTTTGTCGTCTGCAGATGTTTTTGATTTCGACTAGCCTAAATTTTTGTCGTTTGGTAAAGAGTTAAATGTTGAAATAGGTTATGGTTAAACAAAAATTTTGATAAGCTTATTGACATAAACGTCACACACTCACATTATCTCTATACAAAACTACAATGTTATAGACAGGTCCAAATTCAAAGCATTTGCAGATGACAAAATGAATGTGATACAAAAATTAAAATTTGTTTTGGGAAGGGTAGAAAAAATTGTGGGGAAAGGAGAAAATGCTGGTTACCAGTATTTTCTTCTTTTCCCACAATGTTTTTAAAAGGCTTTTTATAGAGGGTCTTTAAAAGATGGGACTGTGTGTTAAAGGGTTAATATTACATGCGTGGGAGGGTGTTTCCTTGACCTGGTTGATCAAAACAGCATTAAATTTTATTATTTTATAATTTTAATCCATCTAGCATTTACATTGATAAATTTATGGCCTTTATTGTCTCTGCCATAGTGGAATATTAACCCTCTACCATATGAAAAAATTTTACATTTAACAAATTGAAAGCATTTGCAGATGATAAATCAGATATGGCTCGTATGGTGAGGTTCGTCTGTAAAAGATCAGAAAACATTGTGAGAAAAGGAGAAAATGTTGGTTTCCTGCATTTTCTCCTTTTCCCACAGTGTTTTCGAAAGGCTTCCTTCTTAGGTCGTTAAAACTCGGGATTGTGTGGTAAAGGGTTAAAGCAGTTTTCAATGGGCTTTAGTTTTGGCAAGAGTTGAAAAAAAAAAAACTCTTCTTACAAAATGATAATCCATATTCACTAGCTGAAGAAGTCTTTGGGATACACTTAAAGAAAAAATATGAGCCATGCTCTGTGAAAAGGGAGCTTAATGCATCTGCGAAACGTATCGACCCAGGTCAGCCTGCGCAGTCTTGTGCAGGCTGACCTGGGCCGAAACTTTTCACTATTGGCCAATTTTCTGCATGTCCAAGGACCAGTCTATCTTACGATACAGTTGGCTATTAGACAAAATGGATTTTATGGGTCTCTAATTATGTGATGACTTGCTTGGTATCATGGATCACGGAAATGCATTAAGCCCCCCCTTTGCCAGAGCATGGCACATTTGTAAAATTCTAAAAGACATCCCATCATTAGCTCATCTAAGCATGAAGTGCTCAAAGGGGAGCTTTTCACCACTTTTTACCACTTTATCCTTCGTATTTTATCAACTTTTAACCTGAATTCACTCAAAAACCTGAATCTCTTCCCAGATACCCTTGAAATTTGGGCGGAATGAATTTCTTGACAGTCTGTTGGATAAAGTTGCATACGGGTCAGTCCAGGATAGAACATGATGTCACAAAGTCGATGTTGGATACTAACTGGGACAGGTTTTCCACAGCCAGTGTAAATTTAGCAACATTCGAGACTCCACAAAGTCTCAGAATGCTGAATCTTGGTGTCTTTCCCAGAAGTTTTGTTTTGCGTCTGCCATTGCAGGACACTGTATGTCACAATACCCGAAAAGTCACAAAACCTGTTGTAAAACCCAGAAGCCAAAGTTTTGCTCCAAACATCTCCAGGTACTTGGGCAAAATGCTTAATTTGGCAATTTTCTTTGTAAAATTTGAATGGTGGTCAGTCATGTAGAATGAACAACTTGTTCACTAGGTCAAGTTTTCTGAAAGAAAAAAAAAAACTTGCTTCCTGTTTTACCAATTAACCCTTTACCACACAAACTTTGAGTTTTAACAACCCCAGGGAAGAAGCCTTTAGAAAACATTGTGGGAAAAGGAGAAAATGCTGGTAAGCAGCATTTTCTCCTTTTCCCAAAATGTTTTCAGTTCTTCTATAAACAGGTTTCAAATTTTGAGTCGTGTTTATTTTGTTGTCTGCAAATGCTTTCAATTTGGATCAGTCTAACAATTTGTTGTTTGGTAAAGGGTTAATAAGGCACTGGATCAGAAACTCTTCTACTGATGCAAGGGCAAAATACAAGAACTGAAGCTAGACAAAATGATCTATTGATTAGCGTTTGGGTTCCTATTCCAACCTTTATATCAAAGCTTCTGACATTTGTGACACATTTGATATGATAGAAAGAAACCAAGAACTGCCGATGTCAGGGAAGGATTGATCCTTTGCTACAAAAGCTGGTGTTTCCACGACCCAGGGGAATAGGCCTTTTGTTTGAAAGCATTGTGGGAAAAGAAGAAAATGCAGGTAACCAGCATTTTCTCCTTTTCCCACAATGTTTTCTACCTTGGCAAAGAACAATGTCATCATTTAAAAGATACATTTAACATCTTAAGTAGGAAAATGTAAATGCTTTCAATTTAGACAAGTCTTGAGTTTTGTCCTGTGGTAAAGAATTAAATACATGTAGTGGAGTGTGAATTTGTGGAATTGGATTTTCTTTGCTTGGCACCATCGTTTCTATTTTTAGATGGGCATCATGGTCTTGAAATCTGGTTCATTAGAAAGGGATTACAGGTAACCCTTTACAAGTTATTCTGGTGGTTTAACAATCCTGGGGAGGAAAGCCTTTGGAAAGATATAGGAAAAAGGAGAAAATGCTGGTAACTGGCATTTTCTCCATCTTCAACAATGTGTTCTATTCTTTCAAGGACAGTTATCATTATTTGAGCCACATTGCAGTTGTCATCTGCATGTGCTGCCAATTTGGACATAACTCTCTAATATTTTTATCGTCTGTTTAGTTTTCAGGAGTTATTTGTATTTATAGCCAGAGCTCTTTTCATTTAACCCTTTCCCAAATGACAAATTTTGGACTGGTCCAAATTGAAAGAGTTTGCAGATGACAATTTTAAATTTGATGAAAATGGCAGAAAGTTATCAAAAAGGGTAGAAAACACTGTGGGAAAAGGAGAAATTGCTCGTTACGAGCAATTTCTCCTTTTCCCACAGTGTTTTCAAAAGACTTGTACTGCAGACACGTGAAAACCAGGGCTTGTTTGGCAAAGGGTTAAAACGCTGTAATTCAAAGTTAAATAACAGATACCATATTGCCTCTTTTTAACACCACGGGGGGGGGCATTACATTTTCTGAAAGGAGGGCAATTAATAGCAGTAAAATGATAAGGACTTTTCTGAGGATGAATTTAACATTACTGTCCGGGTTTCAGTCCGTACTGAGTGCAAAGTAATTGCCATTTGAGAAACTCGCTGTATTTATGCAGAATATCAATTTTACCGCCAGTCATCAGATTCATGTGGATGTTAGATAGCATTTACAATTAATGCAAGATATTTTTCACTTGTACTTTCAATTTCTTAAAGTTTTTCCAAGTTAGTTGGCAAATTTTGTGTTACCATAAGTTTATAGCGTTATCAAAAGCTTACCTTTATTCGGATAGTCAGGCGTTAACAACATCAATTTGTGAAGTAATTAGGATGATGCTGTTGCCGTAAGTTTATTTCGGCTGATTTATTTCAATTTTAGCAATGGATTGGCTGTCTGGTAAGCCAATTTTTTCTTAGAAAAAGCTTGGGGAGTGTTAATTAGAGGGGGAGCAATAATAAGAGACATTATGGTACTGGTCTTCAGGGAAAAAGCAAATCTGGTGGCTTAACATTGAACAGCATTTTTGATTTCCCAATATCCAGGGGTTTTCTTGACACTCAAGTATGTGTGTTCTGATGTGTTGTTTACATGAAATGAGCTGTAAATTTATCTTTACCAAAAGACAAAATTTAGCTTCATCCAAATTCAAAGCATTTGCAGATGACAAATGAAATGTGGCTCAAATGCTAAAGTTTGTCCCTGAAAGGGTAGAAAACATTGAGAAAGGGAGAAAATGCTGGTTTCCAGCATTTTCTCCTTTTTCAACAATGTTTTCAAAAGCGTTGTTGTTAAGGTCATTGAAACCCAGTATTATGTGGTAAAGGAATAAGAGTTTCTTCTAGAAGGAAAAAAGCATTACTTATTTATCTGAAGAAGAGTCCTGAAACATCATCAATGGTCTCATAATGTTATCACCTGTGACCTTGTGCCAGGAGGTTGTCCTTGGCCAAACATGGCTTAACCCTTTAACACACAATTATACTGTGTTTGAACGACCTTGAGGAAAAGCCTTAAATCATTGTGGGAAAAGGAGAAAATGCAGGTAACCAACATTTCTCCTTTTCTCACAATGTTTTTCAACCTTTCAGGGACAAATTCCACAAATTGTGCCACATATACCGCAATTTGTTGTCTGCAAAATGTTTCAATTTCAACCAGTATAAAAGTTTGTCATTTGTTAAAGAGTTGGCTCTTTACCACACAATAAAAATGTAGACTTGTCCAAATTCAAAGCATTTGCAGACAACAATTCAAATGTGGCTCTAATGATAGCATTTGTCCTTGATAGAAAAGAAGTTATTGTTGGGAAAGGAGAAAATGCTGGTGACCAGCATTTTCTCCTTTTCCCACAATGTTTTCAAAAGCCTTATTCCCGAAGGTCATAAAATCTCAGGATTGTGTGTTAGAGGGTTATTTTTTTTTGTAGAGATCAAGATCACTGTACAAGTTAGTTACCATCACCACTACATTTTACCATTACCACTACATTAACCCTTTCCCAAACGACAAATTTTAGACCCTTCCAAACTGAAAGAGTTTGCAGACGACAATTTCAAATTTGATGAAAACGGCGGAAAGTTCTCCAAAAGGGTAGAAAACACTTTTGGAAAAGGAGAAATTGCTCGTTACGAGCAATTTCTCCTTTTCCCACAGTGTTTTCATAAGACTTGTACTGCAGACACGTGAAAGCCAGGGCTTGTTTGGGACAGGGTTAACTGATAGATTTTCTAGCGTAATGGCCTGAAGATGTTGCAGTAGTTGTTTCTATTCACTAATTTCTGATGTTCTTTGTGTTTCTTTGGTGCTCTATATATGATATCGTAAATTGCTAGCCGAGCCCAGGAAGCTTAGCCAGTAGTGTACAGGACTTAAGAACAGGGGATTGCTCGGGTTCGATCCCCGAATTTTCCAATTTCTTTCCGAGGATTGATGATGGTCATGATGATTGTCACTGCCACAGGATTCATTCCTCTCCCACCCCTGAACATTGTTTCGACGATGGTTATGTGGGAAAGCAGCCATTGGCTTGGAAAGAATATTGTGCAGAGTACTGGTAAAAGAAACTCCAGGAAAGCATGGATAGGTGCACTGGCCACTGTGATGTAACTGAAATAATGTTGAAGACAACGTTAAACAACATACAATCAGTCATAAATTGCTATTAAGTAATCTTAATTCATACAGTCTGCAAAAGTGCATTGACTCACGCTTTGCGGCTTAATGTAACCTAATTAAAGAGATTAAAAACATGATTAATTTTGTGGTAAAAAGTTGTGAAAATTGCTGATTTAAGATGATAATGTAAAGTACATGAATCTGCATCTAAGTTACTGAATGCTGAAATCACACATGGCATTCCTGTTTAATGTGCATGCTCTGGAAATAGCATTCTGCAATTATTGGTATGCATCAAAGATTGGCTTCTTTGAATGCCAACACATAATTTAGATTTATTGTTATTGGTCATGTAGATCAAGATCAAACTGTGCAAAAAAGTGTGATCTGATTGGATAGACAGTCTGTTATGTTTTTACAGAGACAGTGATATTATCAAGAAAGATCTTCATCATTCTGTACAACTGTGGCTCAAGTTTTCTACTTTTTAGTATGACTGTTTTTGAAGAAAACATGCTGAGCTGCTGTAGCACAGTCGGTAGCACACAGGACCTGAGAACAGGAGGTTGCTGGGTCGATCCACGGCTTGGGAATTTCTTTCTGAAGATTGATGATAGTCATTGCGACAGGTTTTATTCCTCTCTCACTGCTGACCATTGTTTCGACTATGGTTATGTGGGAAAGGAGCCAGTGGCTTGGAAAGAATGTAGTGCTTAGTACTGCATGGTAAAAGAAACTCCAGGAGAGCATGGGTAGGTATAATGGCGGCTACGACATAACTGAAATAATGTTGAAAACAGTGTTAACCCTTTCCCACACAGTCCCGAGTTTTAACGACTCTAGGGATGAAGCCTTTTGAAAACATTGTGGGCATAGGAGAAAATGCTGGTAACCAGCATTTTCTCCTTTTCCCACAATGTTTTCTACCCTATCCAAAACAAATTCCATCATTTGAGTCACATTTAAATTGTCGTCTGCAAATGCTTTGAATTTGGAATAGTCTAAAATTTTGTCGTTTGGTAAAGAGTTAAACACCATATATTCAATCATACATCAATCATTTTGAAGAAAACATTGAGTTATTGTCATGGCCCTGTCATTGCCTGTGTTGTCATCATCTGGGCTGTCAATTTGCTAAAACTTTGACATTTTTCAATATCTCTGTCATTAGTGAAGATATTTACTTCAAATTCAGACAGGTAGTTAATTATCAAACAGGGAACCCATACAACGGGCAGGTAACCATCAAAATATTGACACAGTTACGTCCCTTTTTTAACTTTTAAGTTTTTGCTGAAAATCAATCTTTTTCTATAAGCAGCTGCAGGTGAGCATTGGCACCCAAATGCTTGTTTATGATAAGATCTAGTTATTTACCCATTAGTGTCTCTTGAACATGTAATCATGTACATGTAATAGTTTGACGAAAGTTTCTATTATTATCGAGCCTGTTCAACATAGATTCAACCCTTTTAGCAACATCAGCGATAAAAAGTTTATGCCGATGGCATAGAACAAGATCAGACTGCACAGAACATTCTGTGTGATCTTAGATCTTTACCTGCTGCTTGTAAACTCATTACCAAACAATCCCATGTTCTAACAATCCTGAAGAAAAAGCCTTTGGAAAACGTCTGAAAAGAAAATGCTGCTAACCAGCATTTTCTTCTTTTCGCATAATGTTTTTTACCCTTCCAGAGACAAATCCCATCATTTCAGTTAAACTGAAATGTGACGTAACTTGTATGCATTTTGAACAAATCTAAAATTTTCTGGTGTGGTAGGAGTTAAGTCAAGCCTGTAAAACACAAAAACTCACTCATCACAACTGGGCCAATTTTGTACCTACATCTAACCTGGTCAGTATAAAGGAAGCTTCCATTTTGAACTACCAATCACATGATCTTAAACATGGTGGTGCTCCAGTAAATTGCTTAGCAATGACACGAACGACCACAGTGAAGTTATCCATATCTATTGATCTGTCGATGAAAGAGGGGCCTTATAATTTCGATAACAGTAAAACTGTGCTTCCAGTGATAAAATGTACCGTGTAGGTGCATATCAAGCTGTGTGCTACAGTCAAGGTATTTGATCATCGGATTACCCAAAGTATGCTGAATTTTAACAACTATCAGTTTTGGTGGATTGTAGTTTCAGCCCATAACTCTTTACCACACAATCACGGGTTTTAACGACCCTGAAGAAAAAGCCCTTTGAAAACATTGTGGGAAAAGGAGAAAATGCTGTAACCAGCATTTTCTCCTTTTCCCACAATGTTTTCTTACTCTCCCAATACAAATTTCAATTTTTGAGTCTTATTTATTTTGTTGTCTGCAAATGCTTTTAATTTGGACAAGTCTGAAATTTCGTCGTTTGGTAAAGGGTTAACCCTTTACTGCACAATGCTGCCTTTTGACGCCCCTGGGAAAGAAGCCTTTTGAAAACATTGTGGGAAAAGGAGAAAATGCCAGCATTTTCTTCTTTTTGCACGTTTTCCACCCTATCAAAGAAAAGTTGCACCATTTGAGCCACAACGAAATTGTCGTCTGCAAATGCTTTCAATTTGGACAAGGCTAAGATTTTGTCGTCTGGTAAAGAGTTAAAGAGGTAGAGTTGATATATCTGAATCTGAAATAGTTAGTCCTTTAACACACCACAAAATTTAGTCCAAATTGGAAGCATTCATTTGCAGACAAAAAAGAAAATGTGGAACTAATATTGTACTTTGTTTTTGAAAGGATAGGAAACATTGTGGGAAAACAAGAGGAGAAAAGGCTGCTTACCAGCATCTTCTTCTTTTACAACAATGTTTTCAAAAGCCTTATTTCTCAGGGACGTTATAACACGGGATAGTGTGGTAAATGGTTAATCAAAATAGTCTACAGCAAATTTGTGTTTGCAGAAGAGAATTGGGCAAAGAAAAAAACACAAAATGGTATTATGGGTGAATATGCATGGTTTTGACACCCACATTGTATTGCACAATGCACTGGTGGTTGTGTCAGGGGAACTTTTTGAATGTTAACCCTTTACCAGACCACAAAGTTTTTGTTCAAATTGAAAGCATTTGCAGACGACAATTTCAGTGTGGCTCAAATCATGCAGTTTTTTAGCTCCACTGGCCGAAGGCCAGCGAGCTATTGTCATGGCGTTGTGTCCGTCGTGCGTGCGTCCGTGCGTGCGTGCGTCGGTAAACTTTTTCTTTAAAAAACTTCTCCTCAGAAACTATTGACTGGATTTTTACCAAATTTCACAGGAATGTTCCTTTGGTGGTCCTCTTTCAAATTCCTTCAAATAATTGTGTTCCATGAAGAATTCTGGTTGCCATGGCAACCAAAGTAAAAAAACTTTAAAAATCTTCTCCTCCCAAACCGCTATTTGGATAGCATTATTATTTTGCAGGATTGTTCCTTAGATACAGGTTTACAGAATTCCTTTAAAAAAAAATGATCTGTCAAAAAACATGGCTTTTATGGGAGACTCATTTTCCTATTATGGTATAAAGTAAAATCTTTGAAAAATTTCTTCTCAAAAACTATTCATTGGATTTCATTGTTGTTTTGCAGGTAAGTTCCTATGGTGGTTGTCTGCCAAATTGTTTCTTTGGTGGTTGTATACCAAATTCCTTTTAAAAGAATGATACACCTAAAAACACATTTTTTTATAGACAAGGCTTATATTTCAAAAAAATGTTCTTCTCCAAAACTATTTATTATACGCCCGTCGAAGACGGGACGTATTATGGGATCACCCGTGGCGGGCGGGCGGTGTCCAGTTCTTTGTCCGGAGCATATCTCCAAAACTATACTACCTACGGTTATGAAATTTCATGCGTGGATAGATCTCATCAAGCGGGAGTGCAGTGCACAGGAATCATAACTCTTGCTTCCTTAATTTTTGAGTTATTGCCCTTTCTTGTTTTTCATACTTGAATTTTGTCCGGTGAATATCTCCAATACTATACTACCTAGGGTTATGAAATTTCATGAGTGGATAGATCTCATCAAGGGGGAGTGCAGTGCACAGGAATCATAACTCTTGCTTCCTTAATTTTTGACTTATTGCCCTTTGTTGTTTTTCATACTTGAATTTTGTCCGGAGCATATCTCCAAAACTATACTACCTACAGTTATGAAATTTCATGCATGGATAGATCTCATCAAGGGGGAGTGCAGTGCACAGGAATCATAACTCTTGCTTCCTTAATTTTTCAGTTATTGCCCTTTCTTGTTTTTCATACTTGAATTTTGTCCGGTGAATATCTCCAATACTATACTACCTACGGTTATGAAATTTCATGTCTGCATACATCTCATTAAGGGGGAGTGCAGTGCACAGGAATCATAACTCTTGCTTCCTCAATTTTTCAGTTATTGCCCTTTCTTCTTTTTCATACTTGCATTTTCTCCGGTGAATATCTCCAAAACTATACTACCTAGGGTTATGAAATTTCATGCCTGCATACATCTCATTAAGGGGGAGTGCAGTGCACAGGAATCATAACTCTTCCTTCCTTAATTTTTGACTTATTTTCATACTTGAATTTTGTCTCGAGCATATCTCCAAAACTATACTACCTATGGCTATGAAATTTCATGCGTAGATAGATCTCATCAACTGGGAGTGCAGTGCACATGAACCATAACTCTTGCTTAATTTTTGACTTATTGCTCTTTCTGTATTTTGAAACTTTAATTTTGTCCAGTGCATATCTTCAGAACTATACTAGCTAAGGATATGAAATTTCATGCGTGGATACATTCCATCAACGGGAAGTGCTGTGCATATAAATTTCAACTCTTGCTTTCTTAATTTTTCAGTTATTGCCCTTTCTTGTTTTTTTTTTGAACTTGAATTTTGTATGATGCATATCTCTCAAACTATACTACCTCGGGTTATGAAATTTTACGGCTGGATACATCTCATCAAGGGGTAGTGCAGTGCACATGAAATATAAATTGCTTATTTTTTATGCACCAGCATTTTCTCCTTTTCCCGCAATGTTTTCTACCCTTTCCAAACCAAATTTCAATTTTTGAGTTACATTTAGTTTGTCAACTGCAAATGATTTCAATTTGGACTAGTCCAAACTTTTGCTGTGTGGTAAAGAGTTAATAGTAATACAATAATAAACAAGAGTTCCGTCAACACAAATACACTGCCATTATCTTCAATCAACAGTAAAAAAAATATTCTGCACTACTATTTTTCTATACCTCCCCTTTATCATTATTATGCCCCAACTTTACAACTTGGGGTAAGATGGGCGTGTCTTGCGACAATTTGCCGCTCTTGTTGTGTTAGTTTTATCGACTAACAAAGAAAAAGGAAGAAAATTGGATTGACTTGACCTAGTCAGGGCTGTCCTATTTAAGCCCACACATTTTCCTTGGTATTAAGATCACAATTTACTCCGATGATATGCTATTAGTTAGTACTAGTAATAAAATATCACTGGCCATAAATAAGATAAAAGCTTGAGCACCTTTCACAACTTGAGCTTTTCAATTTTGCCTTATTACTAAGCCTGAGTAACCATGCCAAGATAAAAAAGAAAAAGTATTTTAATAACAAAACCCCCATGTGGTAGGTACTTTATAGTCCTTTTCATATAGAACAAGAGAACCTCTGCACTTTTATTAGTTCTGGTAAAGGTTTGTTGACCTACTAATGAGTAAATGCAGAGTGGACAGAAGGGGTGTAAATCCTGGTGACCTGGTACAAAGTGGGACAGGGCTTTACATTTGTGATAAGGCATTAATGTTATCCAGTCAAACTGATCCCGCAACTTCAGTACACCAGAATTAATCTGTGCCCTGGAGTAGGATATTTGATTTATGTAAATGCATTTGTAGACCATTTTGTGTTGTTTGCCACAGAAGACATTCTAACTGTGACTGTGAAAAGTTGATTATTAGGGATTAGGTGTTCATTGTATGCCAGCATATTTCATTCTATCTGGTGTATTGATGTAAGCTGATCTATATTGCTATAACATTCATTCATTTGCCCTCCTAGCTGTTCTTTTAGATTACCCCTTTACCACACAATCACAACTTTAAACGACCCTGAGAAAGACATATTTTCTATATTTTGATGTTTCCCCACCCAAAATGGTTTGTGAAAGGACCTGTTGCAGACAACATATCTTCAAATTAGTAAGACATATATAAAAAAGGATAGAAATTATTGTGGGAAACTAAGAAAATGCTGGTTACCATTTTTTTCTTCTTTTCTCACAAGTTTTTTCCATACCTTTTTTCTTCAGTGAGCTAAAATGCAGGATTGAATGGTAATTGTTAAAAACTTCTTTTCGCCATTATAGAAATATCAGGCCTGTGGAGCGATACAGGCGCTCAAGCGCCTCTAGTCTTTGATAGGGTAGAAAACATTGTGGGAAAAGGAGAAAATGGTGTTAAAAGCTGGCATTGTGCCATAAAGGGTTAATGCTTTACCACACGATCTAAATTTTTAGCAACCGTGATATAAGGCTTTTGAATACATCATGGGAGAAGGAGAAAATGCTGGTAACCAGCATTTTCTCCTTTCCTCACAATGTTTTCTACTTAATTTTAGACAAATCTCATAATTTTTAGTCGCATTCAATTTGTGATGCTTACAATACAGACAAGTGTAGAACTTCTTCATTCGGTAAAGGGTCAACCTGGATTGAGCTGTTGAAGGTTCTACATGGTTAGGACTCTTTTATTTGATTTATTCTAGACTGAAAATGTCCCTTGGGTTTATTTGGCACTACAAAGGTTAATCCTTATCCTGCTAAGTAAGTGAAATGAAACTTTCTCAAGTGGATTGTAAAGAACCCAAATTTTGCTATTTCGAAGGTGGTGGTTTTTTTTTGGGCGGGAAAAGATATCTCCTTATAGGACAGCATAGATCTAAGATCAGACTGCACATTCTGTGCAGTCTGATCTTTGATCTACACTGTCTACCAAAGGTCAGTGATTGGCGCTTAGCAGCCTAAGGGTTAAAACCCTGGGTTCCTTTGTAAAGGGACAGCAGTAAGCTGACCATAAAGTTTACCAGGCTGATCTCATTATAAAGCAGTAAAAAGGTGGTCTACAGCTGTAAATAAGGCTGATAAACTGATAGGTTTTATCTTTTCTCATCATTTGATATATCATATGTAGTATATTATCAGCAACAATGTCTGACTTGGAATTGGAAAGAAATTCTTCTGAGTCATGGGCAGCAAAGTCAACTGCCCCTTTTGTCTTTGCTGTTTGCAGCCAAGCCCAGGGTGGCGCAGTCAGTAGCATTCCAGATTGGAGACAAGGGGTTGCTGTTTCAAATCCCCAGCTTGGCCAATTTGTTTTCAAGGATTGCTGATGGTCATTGCCGTCAGGATTCATTCCTTTTCCATTGTTGATCATTGTTTTGGCGATGGTTATGTGGTACTGTGCAACTAGTGGTTTTGGAAGAATATTGTCAAGGTACCAGTAAAAGTAAACTCTAGGAAAGCATGAAGAGGTGCACTAGTCGCCATATTTCTGCAGTAAAGTTGAAAAAAGTGTTAAACAAACAAACAAACAAACAAACAAACAAACAGAGAGACAGACAGACAGACAGACGGACAAAGCAAGTTTGCAAGCAATCTACTCTATCATTACTTCATGGACAAAAAGATTATCATATTTTAGTTTTGACAAAGTTGGTTAGAATTAAATTTCGCCCACCATGCCATTCAGCCCTCTGTTAACTCTTTACTGAACGACAAAATTTTATACTGGACCAAATAGGACTTTGGCAGACAACAAATTGTTTTCCTTTCCCAAACAACGATTTTTAGACTCTTCCAAATTGAAAGCATCAGTAGACGACAAATCTGAAAGTAATACAAATGAACTTGAGTTCTTGAACACAGTAGAAAACGTAATGAAAAAAATGAGAAAATGCTGGTTACCAGCATTTTCTTGTTTTTCCACAATGTTTTCAAAAGGCTTCTTTCTCAGGGTCTTCAAAACTCGGGATTGTATGGTAGAGGGTTAACTTGGACAGAATTTTAGACTTGTCAATATTGAAAGATTTGCAGAGATCAGATTAACCCTTTACCACACAATCCCGACTTTTAAAGGCCCTGAAGAAATAGCCTTTTGAAAACATTGCGGGAAAAGGAGAAAATGCTGGTAACCAGCATTTTCTCCTTTTCCCACAATGTTTTCTACCCTCCCCTAATCAAATTTCAATTTTTGAACCACAGTTGATTTGTTTTTTCTGCAAATGCTTTCAATTTGGACCAGTCTAAAATTTTGTCCTTTGGTAAAGAGTTAAGTGTGACTAAAATGATACGACTTGTCTCTGAAAGGGTAGAAGACTGTGGAAAAAGGAGATAATGCTTGTTGATAACATTTTCTCCTGTTCCCACAATAGTTTTGAAAAGTATATTTCCCAGGGTCGTGAAAACAAAGGAATGTTTGGTAAAGGGGTTAACAGACAGTAAAGATATATGCAGATATGAGCATTATTTCTGTGCAGTCTGACCTAGATCTATACTGTGTGCAAAAGTCATTGGACTCATTACATTCCAAAACAAGTTTGACGCAGGTAATTTTGAAAACAACTTCTTAAAATCATCTTTTTAGAAGTAACATACAAACATTGTGGCAAAATAAGAAAAGGCTTCATACAACCAGGCCACTTGTGTCAGCATAGCAGACAGTCGAAATCAGTGTTTTGTGTAGTCTGATCTTGATCAACACCAGTCACAAAAGTGACATTAAAATGTATTTTGGGAAAGACACTTCAATGGTTTAGGGTAAAATTTACACTCACATTGAGAGAAAATATTTCATGTCAATTTTTTCATCTTTTTCTTGTTCGTTCTACTTGAATGAATTGACGTCACAGGTAACACTGGTTTCTGCCTGGTTTACAAGGTACTTTGTGATTATTATCTATTTCACTATTATTGTGGAATGACCTGTTTTTCTTCTTTATGCTATGGGTTAAGTCTGATCCTCGTTCCCCTTCCTGCAATACTGTGTAAAGTGCGTCTGCTTTATGGTATTTTCTTTTTTGGTCGTGAGAGAAAAAAAAATTATTTACTTAGTTGCATTATCTCTTCACTAAACAACAAAAGACTTGTCCAAATTGAAAGCATTATTGCAGACGACAAATGAAAGGTGGTTCAGATGCGGAATTTGTCCTTGATAGAGTTGAAAATATTGTGGGAAAAAGGAGAAAATACCTGTAATCAGCATTTTCCTCTTTTTCAACAATGTTTTCAGAAGACTGTCATTTCCAGGTTGTTAAAACCCGAGATATTTTGGTAATGGGTTTACCCTTTACCTGACAATCCAGACTTCTAATGATTCTGGAAAAAATGGCTTTTGAAAACATTGTGGTTACCAGCATTTTTCCTTTTCCCACGATGTTTTCTGTCCTGTCTACAACACAACTGACCATAGGCGTATATTCAATTTGTCATCTGCAAAAGATTTCAATGTGGACCAGTCTAAAATTTTGTTGTTCGGTAAAGTTCGGTATATTGTATTGCCAGCAGCCACTAGGAGGCAGATGGATTAATTTAACCCTTTCCCAAACGATAAATTTTAGACTGGTCCAAATTGAAGAGCTTGCAGACGACATTTTTAAATTTGATGAAAATGGTAGAACGTTCTCAAAACGGGTAGAAAACACTGTGGGAAAAGGAGAAATTGCTCGTTATGAGCAATTTCTTCTTTTCCCACAGTGTTTTCAAAAGACTTCTACTGCAGACATATGAAAACCAGGGCTTGTTTGGTAAAGACTTAAAACACACAGTTAACTCTTAAAGTGCCTTTCACAACTTTAGTTTCCTTTGTGGGCAGTGTAGATCAAGATCAGACAGCACAAAACATGTGTTTTGATCTTTGATCTACACTATCCAATTTGCTTAGACATTATGGACAAAGGCTTACATGAAATTGCTTTTCTTAGGTTCTGATCTCTAGAATGAAAATGCCCGTTGGGCTTATAAGTCGCTCTAAGGGTTAACTCTTTACCAAACAGTAAAATTTTTGACGCATCCAAATTGACAGCATCTGCAGACAGCAAATTAGATGTAGCTTAAATGATGATTTTTGTCTTTGATAGGGTAGAAAACATTGTGGGAAAAGCAGAAAATGCTGGTTACCAGCATTTTCTGCTTTTCCTGCAATGTTTTCAATGGGCTTTTTCCCCAGGGTTGTAAAAAATTTTGATTGTGTGGTAAAGGGTTAAGCTTGCAGTAATGTCTAAAAGCACTCAGAGAAATTCCATGTTCTCTTTACCAGTCATGAAAATTTTAGACTAGTGCGTATTGAAAGCAGTTACATTGGCAAAATTAAAAAAAAAAGCTGAAGTAAGTGATACCTGTCTTTGAAAGGGTAAGGCAACATTGTAGGAAAAGAAGAAAAATGTTGTTTTCCTGGTTTTTTTTTCTCCTTTTCTTACAATTTTATGAAAACTGTTTCTTCTGAAGAAAAGATTGGATTATTTGGTAAAATGAGCAGGTGTCTGTATGGTGCATCTTTACTTTATCTAAACTGAGCTTTTGAGGAGTCTCAACCATTAATTTCTTATATTAACCTGCTAAATAAATGAAATTTCAAGCCGATAGTAAAAGCCGTAATTCTCAAAGTTAGTTTTGGGGGAGATATAATCTCCTTATCAGACAGTGTAGATCTAAGATCAGACTGCACGTTCTGTGCAGTTTGATTTTTATCTACACAGTCCGCAAAAGGTCCTTGAGTCCGACAGGCTTAGGAGCTGAAGGGTTAATTAACAAAATACAACTTATGGTACCTTACTTACTGTAGGAGGTATAATTATGTTAAACCAGCTTCTTTTCCCACAGTGTTTTCCATCATGTTAAAAATAAATGGTTTTCCTTTTCCTCAGATATTTGTCACATGTTTTCAAGGATATAGTCTGATCTTCGTTTTGCACTGGTGGCATCCTGGCCTAGCTATAAATGATGTAATTGCAGAATAATGTCAGATAGTTAACATTATTTAACTCTTTACTACACAATCTTGAATTCAATTACCTTGAGAAAGAGGCCTTTTAAAAACATAGTGGGAAAAGAAGAAAATGTTGGTAACTGGTATTTTCTTCTTTGCGCACAATCTCTTCTAACCTTTCAGAAACAAATCCCATCATTTGAGCCACATATATATTGACGTCTGGAAAGGCTTTCAATTGGAACTAGTCTGACGTAATGTTGTTTGGTAAAGAGTTAACTGTTAACCATTTACCACACAATCCCGACTTTTAACGACACTATGAATGAAGCCTTTTGAAAACATTGTGGGAAAAGGAGAAAATGCTGGTAACAAGCATTTTCTCCTTTTCCCACAATGTTTTCTACCCTTCCCCAAAAAAGTTTCAATTTTTTAGTCACATTTATTTTGTCGTCTGCAAATGTGTTAAATTTTGACCAGTCTAAAATTTTGCTGCTTGGTAAAGAGTTAACCATACAATCCTGAATTTTGATGACCTTGAGAATGAAGGTTTTTTGAAAAAACTGTTGGACAATGTTTTCTACCCTTTCAGAAACAAATCCCATCATATTAGTCGTTTGTCATCTGGAAAGGCTTTCAGTTGAAACAAGTCTGAAATACTGTTGTTCGGTAAATAGTTTGTGTGCTCTAAGGATTATTGTTACAATTGGGTATCAAGAATGTTGAAGTTTTCTTGAGAAAATTACTGCCAACTCTCCAGACATTTCAGGTTTATTTTAACTCTTTACCAAAAGACAAAATTTTAGACTGGTCCAAATTGAAAGCATTTGCAGATGACAAATTTAATATTTATTGGATGGTCAGATTTGCCTGTGACAGGAAAGAAAACATTGTGGGAAAAGGAGAAAATGCTGGTTACCAGCATTTTCTCCTTTTCTCAAAATGTTTTCCAAAGGCATCTTCCTCAGGGTCATTAAAACTTGGGATTGTGTGGTAAAGGGTTAAGAGGAATGTTCACATAAATCGTGGAAACTGAATCTTCAAATGGAGTAACATGTTTCTGTGATATTGAAATTGGAGAACCTTCGTTGAATACCATAGTTACTTTCTGTAGATAAAATTTTTTTTATAAGCTCTGGCTTCTTTGTATGGTGTTTAACCCTTTACCAGACGACAAAATTTTAGCCTTTTCCTAATTGAAAACATTTGCAGACATCAATTTCAATTTGGCTCAAATATTTCTTTGACAGGGTAGAAAACACTGTTGGAAAAGGAGAAAATGCTGGTAAGAAGCATTTTTTCCTTTTCCCACAATGTTTTCTACCCTGCCGAATACAGAAATAAGAAAAAGAATGCTTTTAAAAACATTGTTGGAAAATGAGAAAATGCTGGTAACCAGCATTTTCTCTTTTTCCCACGATGTTTTCTACCCCGTCAAATACAGAAATAATCATTTGAAGTACATTTAATTTTTCGTCTGCTTTCAATTTAGTCGAGTCCAAAATTTTGTCGTTTGGTAAAGAGTAAAGTGTTATGTGTACCAGGCTGGCTTTTTGTATTGCAGAATACCACTTTTTACCCTTTCCCAAACAAGCCCTGGTTTTCACGTGTCTGCAGTACAAGTCTTTTGAAAACACTGTGGGAATAGGAGAAATTGCTCATAATGAGCAATTTCTCCTTTTCCCACAGTGTTTTCTAACCGTTTTGAGAACTTCCTGCCATTTTCATCAAATTTAAAAGTGTCGTCTGCAAACTCTTTCAATTTGGACCAGTCCAAAATTTGTCGTTTGGGAAAGGGTTAACTATTCGGCGCCAAATGAGCAAACTTGGCTTCTTTTGATGGCTGTAAATACAATCCACTGAGTCTCCGGAAGATTTATATCCCATAGGCTTGACCAAACAATCGGAGGGCATAGATCAAAGATCAGACTGCACATTCTGTGCAGGCTGATCGTGATCTATGCCGTCCGCAAAAGTCACTGTTTTCGCCTATGGCGCTGAAAGGGTTAAGTGTATTGTAGCAAGCTGACAAATTTGTTAATGGTATATTTGGCACTTATTTTCTGGTCTGGCTGCTATAATTTGATAGGTGCACAGGTGAAGTTTAACTCTTTACCAGACAACATTTTGGACTGTACCAAATTCAAGGCATTTGCAGACAACAAAATAAACATGACTCAAAAATTGAAATTTGTTTTGGGAAGGGTAGAAAACATTTAGGGAAAAGGAGATAATGCTGGTTACCAGCATTTTCTGCTTTTCCCACTGTGTTTTCAAAAGGCTCTTTCCCGAGAGTTGTTAAAAGTCGGGAGTTTGTGGTAAAGAATTAATTCATGTTTATAATCAATATTTTATGAGAATTGGAACCCATCTGCTGTGAATTTGATTCAGCAGTGAATGATATATTAAATGAACTTTACTTTCATTTTTTTTTGTCTGAGATGCCAAGAAAACCTTTTTCTCATGCAATTGTCTGTGGCCTAGGCTTTTGAAAACAAATTGTAAAGGGTTTCCTCTTTTTCCAACAGTGTTTTCTACCTTTTCAAAGATGATCCTTATCATTTGAGCCACATTTAATTTTTTTGCAAAGCTTTGAGTTTGGAGAGGTCAATAAGTTTTTTCTCTACTCTAGTGCAGACTTCCCTTGTATTTGAATGTGCAAGTTTTACAACAGTTACTCTTCTTGTATCCCACAAGTAATTTGCACTAGCCTTGTACAAATACAGCTTTGCTTCTCACCCTTGATGCATTTGAGAAAAGTAGTTAGTGACTTAAAAAGAAAGTTGTGTCAGTACTCATGGGTGAGGGAAAGCAAGGAAGCACATACATAGGTCCACTGACCCTGTGATATGGCCTAATCTCCTATAATGGCATTAAACTCCTATACAAACTTGCAAATAAAACTGGATTTACTGAAATGCTTGACAAAATTGTTTGTTTTTTAACCAGAGTTTTCTAATTGTCCTCATGTTTGACTTTTTCCCGCATGACAAAATTTTAGTTTGGTCCAAAATGAAAGCATGTTGCATTTTCTTTTTTTTTCTCACTGTGTTTTCAAACTCGGAATTGGGGTAAAGGATCGAAATAAATATTATACCACAAACAGGTAAATTTAAGATTTTTTCATGAAAGAAAACAGGGATTGTAAGTCATCCAACCAATGATAAGAATTGAAAAAGGCTCGGTGAGAATTTAATCATTGTAAAGCGAGTTTGAATAGAGAGACATGATTCTTTGCGAAGTTGAAATATTGTACATATTATTCATGAATATGTCGACCTATTTGATCAAGCTACTATGAACAGAGCTCTAAATAAGAGGGAGTGACGGTATTCTAAATCCATCATTTCTCTTCCAAACCCTATGTTGTGGGTACTCATTAGAATTGTCTTGATGAGACAATTCCAATGATTACCCATAACATAGGGTTTAGTGGAGAAAATTTAATATTTTCAATTTTGAATCACAATCACTCTCTATATCTGGAGCTCTGTGTGAAGGTGAATAATTATTTTGATGTATTGAGTGATAGCTGCTCATCCTTCTCGAAATACCAGTAGGACATTTGATGTACGCTGAATATTTATTACCTTTTAATTGAAGATGTGTTAAAAGGGGTTAACAGGTTGTTATTGATGAGCTCTGACTGTGATACAGTTTTAGTACTGTTTCAGGTGACATTTAACTCTTTACCAAACGACAAATTTTCAGACTAGTCCAAATTGAAAGCATTTGCAGACGACAAAATAGATGTGACTGAAAATTTGAAATTTGTTCTGAGAAGGGTAGAAAACATTGTGGGAAAAGGAGAAAATGCTGGTTACCCACAAGGTTTTCTATCCTTTCCAAAACAAATTTCAATTTTTCAATCACATTTATTTTGTCGTCTGCAAATGCTTTCAATTTGGATCAGTCTAAAATTTGTCATTTGGTAAAGAGTTAATGCAAATACATGATTTCCCGTAGCCTTTTTGTTATCGTAATCAAAAGGAACTTTATGCTCTTGTCTAATATTTCTCTTGTCTGCGTAACAAATTTTCTCTAATTATATGACTACAGCTTTCATTCCCCTGATGTAGGCTCCTTTACACACAATGTTTTCAATATTGAAAAATATTTTTTTTCTTTCCTTCAATTTTTTTCAAGTTGTGTAATTCATTCAAGTTTTGGGTTGGTCTAAAATAGGCTATGCAGTAAAATTGGTTGAATTCTTTACCAAATAACCCAGTCTGTTTTGACGACCTTGATGAAGAAAGACCTTTGAAAACATTGTTGGAAAAAGGGATAATGAAGGACAAGTCTATGATTTTGAGCCATTTTTGACATGTTGTCTACAAATGCTATGAGTTTGGGCAAGTCTACATTTTTGCTACGTGGTAAAGAGTTAATGCTTTACTAATTGACAATATTCTGGACTTGTCCAGAATGAAAGCATTTGCAGATGACAAATGTGACTCAAAAAGTGAAGTTTGTTCCTGGGTGGGTAGAAAACATCATAGGAAAAGGAGAAAATGCTGGTCTTTAAAACTCTGAAATGTTTGGTAAAGTCTGAAATGGTAAAGTCTCAGGAAAAGCCTCTATGGCAATGGGTGAAACCATGCAAAGAAGAAAGATTACTTGACAGGAACATGTTTTTTTTTGTTTCTATGAAAGTAGGAATTACTAGTTACATGGCTCTAATTATATTTAATCAATGTAACCTCTGTAATTGTGCTGTCGGATCTCAAACTATGGCAGGGATAATTAACCCTTTCCCAAACAAGCCCTGGTTTTCACGTGTCTGCAGTACAAGTCTTTTGAAAACACTGTGGGAAAAGGAGAAATTGCTCGTAATGAGCAATTTCTCCTTTTCCCACAGTGTTTTCCACCCGTTTTGAGACCTTTCTGCCATTTTCATAAAATTTAAAATTGTCGTCTGCAAACTCTTTCAATTTGGACCAGTCTAAAATTTGTCGTTTGGGAAAGGGTTAAGCGTTAAAAGTCTGTATTTTTTTTTGTTAAAAAATCCCATTCTATATTGTAAGTTATAGGGTTTATTCCTGGTCATAGCTTGTTTCTTTACACTTATCCAAACACAAAATTTTAGACTAGATGCCAAAGTTGAAAGAATTTGCAGACAACAAAATGAAAGTGACTCAAAAATTGAAATTTATTTCTAGTAGGGTAGAAAACATTGCGGGAAAAGGAGAAAATGCTGGTTACCAGCATTTTCTCCTTTTCCCACAGTGTTTTGAAAAGGCTTTGTTCTCGGGGTCGTTAAAAGTTGGGATTGTGTGGTAAAGAGATAAGCATTTTAAGTCTGTATTTTTTTCTTGTTGAAAAATTTCATTCTATATTGTAAGTTAAAGGTTTTCTTCCTGGTCATAACTTGTTTCTTTACACTTTACCAAACACAAAATTTTAGACTTGTCAAAATTGAAAGAATTTGCAGACAACAAAATGAAAGTCGCTCAAAAATTGAAATTTATTTCTAAAAGGGTAGAAAACATTGTGGGATGAGGAGAAAATGCTGGTTTTTTACAGCATCTTCTCCTTTTTCCACAATGTTTTCAAAAAGCCTTTTCCTTGGGGTCATTAAAACTCGGGTTTGTGTATTAAAGGGTTGGAGTATTCAGTGAGGAGTCCCTATTATTAAAGTTTGATATCACAGTTTAACTCTTCACCAAAGGATGAAATTTTTTAGACTTGGCAAAATTGAAAGAATTTTCAGACAACAAATTCTACAGATTTAAAGATGACTTCTGTCTTTGAAATAAAGGAAAACATGGGATAAAGGAGAATGCTGGTAACCAGCATTTTCTCCTTTTTAGTGGATTTGTATAGTAAATCCACTTACTGTGATAGTCCTGACTGGAACCATATACATCATGCGTAACGATTCTTGCACACTCACACTGTACTACGATATTGGTTTGACCTGAACCAAATATACTGTCATTCAAGCTTGTGCCCATTCTACTTTCAGTTTTAGCTAAAACACCTCAACAGTTTACTGTGCTTTTGTCACTACCGTATATACTGTCCTACACGTATATAGGCCTACCTATAGTCCAAAATCTAATACCAGCAAAAAACTGCATTAAGACTGACGGATCACATTATCACTCAACAGTAATACAATAACAGTAACTGTGCGGTCTGCTCCGCAGAACAATTTTGACTTTCCCTGCCCTTGCTAACTCCATTTTAAAATGATTGCACATGCATTGCATGTGGTGATTTTTTATAAAGACATATTACAGCTTATGCTACTCCACAAATCCGCTTTCCAGGACTTTGAGTCCTTTGAATATACCATGTCTTCAACAGTCACTTACCTCAGGGTTATTAAAACACAGGACTGTGTGGTAAATTGTTAATTTCAAGAACAAATCAATATAGGTTGGCAAGATTAAAATTTTGGATTTACATTTTGTAGGATTTCTCTTGGAACTTCCAAGCTCCGTGCTTAAAGCAAAAGATGTAAATCATGTTCTGGCAAAAGGGGGTTTAACCCTTTCCCAAACGACAAATTTGGGACTGATCCAAATTGAAAGAGTTTGCAGACAACAATTTTAAATTTGATGAAAATGGCAGAAAGTTCTCAAATAGGGTAGAAAACACTGTGGGAAAAGGAGAAATTGCTCGTTACGAGCAATTTCTCCTTTTCCCACAGTGTTTTCAAAAGACTTGTACTGCAGACATGTGAAAACCAGGGCTTGTTTGGGAAAGGGTTAATAAATCTATGTAATGCATTATACCAAGCAAGTCATCATATAGTTAGGGCTTTACAGAATCCATTTGGTCCAACAGTTGACTGGATCTGGAGCTAGCATGGTCGTTGCACACGGAGAAAAATTACAAAGAAAATTAATAGCAAAAAAGTTTCAAATTCATGTCGGCCTGCGCAGACTGCGAACCATAAAAGAATTGAGGTAGATTTCTGAGGCTAACTATGTTTGTACCAGCATCAGTCTGTACATGGGAATTGAAGCCCCTGTAGCTCAGTCAGTAGCATACAGGACTTGAGAACAGAAGGTCGCTGGTTCGATCCCCGGCTTGGCCAGTTTCTTTCCGAGGATTGATGATAGTCATCATGACAGGATTTATTCCTGTCTCACCACTGACCATTGTTTCGACGATGGTTATGTGGGAAAGCAGCCAGTGGCTTGGAAAAAATATTGTGTGGAGTACTGGTAAAAGAAACTCCAGGAAAGCATGGATACATGTAGTTGCACTGGCCGTCGTGATACAACTGAAATAATGTTGAAAACGGTGTTAAACACCATACAATCAATTAATCAATCAGTACATGGCAATTGCTATACTCGTTTTGATGCTGGGGTAATAACATGATATCTATTCATTATATGAAATATGTTGACCAATGAGTTAACAGTGTCAGTATCACAAGGAACAAATATGGCACAAAATTTGATTGGTCCATGGACATGGAGTTTATTTTGAAATGTGGAAAATAATCCTGTACCACAAAATCCCAAGTTTAAATGGCCCTGAGAGAGAAAGCCTTTTGAAAACATTGGAAAATGAGAAAAAGCTGGTATCCAGCATTTTCTCCTTTTCCAACATTGCTTTCTAGCCTTTCAAAAACAAATATCACAAGTGGCCACATGTAATTTGTCATCTGCAAAAGCTTCCACTTTTGACGAGTTTAAAATTTTGTTGTTGGTAAAGGGTTTGACTCTTTACCAAATGACAAAATTTGAACTGGTCCAATTTGAAAGAATTTGCAGACAACAAATTGAAAGGAACTCAGATGATGATTTCTGTCTTTCATAGGGTAGAAAACATTGTGGGAAAAGGAGAAAATGCTGGTTACCAGCATTTTCTCCTTTTCCTGCAATATTTTCAAAAGGCCTCTTTCTTAGGGTAGTTAAAACTCGGAATTGTGTGGGAAAGGGTTAACCCTTTCCCAAATGACAAATTTTGGACTGGTCCAAATTCAAAGAGTTTGCAGACGACAATTTTAGATTTGGTGAAAATGGCAGAAAGTTCTCAAAAAGGGTAGAAAATACTGTGGGAAAAGGAGAAATTACTCATTACTAGCCATTTCTCCTTTTCCCACAGTGTTTTCAAAAGACTTGTACTGCAGACACGTGAAAACCAGGGCTTGCTTGGGAAAGGGACTGTAACATTTTAGAAGTACGGAAGCCATATTTGAAGCACTTGCAGACAACAAATTTAACGTGGCTCATGTGATTGGGTTGTCTTGGAAAGAAATACAGGTCACCAACGTTTTCTCCTTTTTCAGTAGCATTGGCAAAAGGCTTCTTCCTGAGGTTAGTGCGGGCATTTCTCCTTTTCATATTATGTTTTTAACCCTTTACCAAACGACAAAATTTTAAACTAGTCCAAATTGAAAGTATTTGCAGGCGACAAAATAAAATGTAACCGAAAATTTGAAATTTGTTTTTGGAAAGGTAGAAAACATTGTGGGGAAAAGGAGAAAATGCTGGTACCAGCATTTTCCCACAATGTATTCAAAAGGCTTTTTTCTCAGGGTCGTTAAAAGTCGGGATTGTGTGGTAAAGGGTTAAAAGACCTCATTTTCAAGATCATTAAAATACAGGATTGGTCAGTGAAGGGTTATAGCATAGGTCAAAGTAGGTTGAAGACAATCTAGGTTGAATTGACACTGTCCATAAAAGAACCTCAGGTTGTGTTCAGGGTTGAAATAGTAATCAAAAGGCAGGCAGGAAAAATGTATCACCTAACAACTGACAGGGGATGAATGATGTAATTAAATTAGATGAATGATGCACTTAAATTAGCTTGAAGGAGAGTTTGAAATGTTTGTTCATTTTGATACCAACCCTTCAGTATCATAGGTAAAAACAAGAGCTTTTGAAGAAGGCATAGATCAAGATCAGACTAGATGGAATGTGTAGTCTGATTTTCGATCTATACTGTCTACCTGTATAGTAAACCTGCAAGAGAAATTGATTGAATGGTGTTTAAAGCCATTTTCAGCGTTATTTTGGTTATATTGCGGCAGCCAGCGCACCTGTCCATGCTTTCCTGGAGTTTCTTTTGCCAGCACAATATTCTTTCCAAGCCACTGGCTGCTTTCCAACATAACTGTAGTCAAAACAATGGTCAGGGGTGGGAGAGTAATAAATCCTGTCGCAATGATTATTATCAATCCTTGGAAAGAAATTGGCCTAGCCAGGGATCAAACCTGCAACCTCCTATTCTCAAGTCCTGTGCGCTACCGACTGAGCTACCAGGGCTCGGCTATAAGAGAAAAAGTCTTTCCAACTTTCAGTGGATCGTATTTTCATAAATTTGGTTGTGAAAGACTTAACCTTTATCCTGCGTAATAAATTACCAGTAAATAAAATCTTCAAACAGATGGTAAAAAGCAGAATATTGGTATTTCAAAGTTGGGGTTGGGGAAATATCTTCTTATGGAATAGTGTAGATCCGAGATCAGACTGCACATTCTGTTCAGTCTGATTTTGATCCACACTGTTAGCTAAAGGTCCGTGAGTAGCGCTTAGCATCCTAAGGGTTAATTTACAAAGTTTGCTATCAGCCTGTAATTTACTATCGCCAGACATTTTCATCTGAGCTGTATGCAGTTTGATATAAACCTTGTTGGAGAAGGAAAAGTTGCTTGCTTTAACCGTTTACCACATAATCCCGAGTTTTAACGACCCTGAGAAAGAGGCCTTTTGAAAACATTGTGGGAAAAGGAGAAAATGCTGGTAACCAGCATTTTCTCCTTTTCCCACAATGTTTTTCATTCTTTTACAGACAAATCTCACCATATGAGCCATATCTAATTTGTCGTCTGCAAATGCTTTCAATTTGGACAAGTGTAAAATTTTATCGTGTGGTAAAGAGTTAAAAGCAATTTGCTCCTCCTTCTTTCACAATGGTTTTAGATGTCGCAATGCTTGAACATGTTGATCATTGTCTAAGATGCTTTTGCAGGCTGCAAAGATCATGATCAGACTGCACTTAACCCTCTACCACACAATCCCGAGTTTTAACTACCCTGAAGAAAGAAGGCTTTTGAAAACATTGTGGGAAAAGGATTAATTGCTGGTAACCAGCATTTTCTCTTTTTCCCACAATGTTTCCTTCCCTATTTAAGATAGAGATCATCATTAATTTTCAGCTACAATTATTTTCTGGTCTGTACATGCTTTCAATTTGGTCAAGTCCAAAATTTGTCATGTGGTAAAGGGTAAAGGTCCCATTTAATCTTGGACCTAGGTTTACTCTGTTGTATATCCTGTGAGATATTCTGGGTCTGAACTTCAAGTCTCAGACAGTTAAATATGATGTAAGTCTGACAGTGTACATGAAGATCGGGTCCGTATTACCAACCATTCTGAAGAACGTTCGTTGTCTTATTCTCCAAGATTTTCCAAATTTGAAAGTAAGGGGTCCGTATTCACAAACCAATCTTAAGAACATTCTTTGTCTTTTTCTCCTAGATTTTCCAAATTTGATAGTAAGGGGTCCTTATTCACCAACCATTCTTAAGAACGTTCTTAGACTTATTCTTCAAGATTTTCCAAGTTTGAAAGTAACACAACTTCTGATTGGCTAAACCATATGGTTTAGCCAACCAGAAGGTGTGTTACTTTCAAATTTGGAAAATTTTGAAGAACAAGACCAAGAATGTTCTTAAAAATGGTTGGTGAATACGGACCCTGGAAAAATCTGAAGAATAAGACTAAGAATATTCTTAAGAATAGTTGGTGAATATGGACACTGTAGGCTGCACAGAAGTTGCAGGCCAATCATGAAACTACTCATTCAATACATGTATTTTGTGACGTTTTTTTTTTTTAATTGGCTAAAGTGTCCACTTAACTTATTTTGTGTTGTAAGTGTTAACAGCTTTTCTAGTTTAATGTGAGATATTGCTGTAGAACCAATAAAAGTAAGAGAAATGACTCTAGGACCAATAAAATTAATAGAAAACCTTACAAATGCCTGTTAGCCTTTTGGATTGTAAAGATATATGATAAAGTGCCCATCATAGAGACACTTTCCCTCTTATCCAATTTTTGGGCCACCGATAGTCATATTCTTTGTTTGTATTAGAGTTTAACGCCAATTTAACAGCTAAAGTCATTTCATGACTGTCAGTGCACCTACGCATGTGTTTCCTGGCTTTTTCACACCAGTACTGACACAAATTTTTTTCCAAGTCACTGACTACTTTTCTCACATGCATCAGAGGTGACTGACTACTGACTACTTTTCTCACATGCATCAGAGGTGAGAGGCGAAAAATCGCCCGAAAGAAAGTTTGCCTCAACTGGGTATAGAACTCGCATCCACCAGGCCACGAGTCAGATACACTAACCACTGAGCTACCCTGGCAGGCTAGTCACCTTCTACAATTGTCATTGCAAACTACTGACTTCATCTTGCGTCAGTACTCATAAAAAGCAATTTTTGCCATTTTTTTCTTACATTTATTTATGTGTTTCATATCAGCCCCTTTGTTAACCCTGTACCACATAGTCCTTAGTTTGAAGAAAAGCTTGGAAACAATCTTGTCCGGAGCATAACTTCTACATTTATCAATGGATTTCAAAAAAACTTCTTACACTTGTTCTCCTTAACAAGTACAAGTGTCATGCGAAAAGTTTGTTTCGATATGCCCAAGGTCAAGGTCACAGTTGAAGGTCAAATGTTTAAATTGACCTTGGCCGGAGTGTAACTTCTACATTTATCAATGGATTTCAAAAAAACTTTGCACACTTGTTCTCCTTAACAAGTACTAGTGTCATGCGAAAAGTTTGTTTCGATATGCCCAAGGTCAAGGTCACAGTTGAAGGTCAAATGATAAAATTGACCTTGTCTGGAGCACCACTTCTACATTTATCAATGAATTTCAAAATAACTTGGCAAACTTGTTCTCCATTTTGAGTACTAGTGTCATGCAAGAATTTTCTTCTGATTGGGTCAAGGTCAAGATCAACATTAAAGGTCAAAAGACAAAATTGATATTGTCCAGAACATATCTACTAAATTGACAGATAGACTTCAAGTAAATTTGTATAGCTGTTGTGCTTTAAGGGTTTTAGAGCCATGCAGAAAGTTTGTTCTGATATGCTCAAGTTCAAGGTCACAGTTGAAGGTCAAATGACAAACTTGACCTTGCATGCAGCGTAACTGGTGCATTTAAGAATAGATTCATCAATTATCATAGAACATTTGGCTCAAGTTTGTACCATTACAACAACAATATTGTATTTGATCCATTCTAAAATCAATATAAACTTCTCTTTAAAAATTCCATGATTTATGGCATCATTGAAATTTTGAATGAATTTGTCATGAACCTCTTTTTCATCTTTATGTAATGGCTGCTGGCTGCTATGTCAACAAGAAGTGATATGCCACCAATGTTAACCCTGTCTAAGCTGTTATCCAAAACAACAATTTTCTGTAACACCTACTGATTCTCTCATATGACATACCTGTGACCAATACCATTTAGCGGGGGCATCCGTGTCTCTGACACACCTATTTCTAGTTTCTACAATGCTTTCTAACCTTACAAATAAAAATCTAATCATTGGAACCACATCTAAATTGTTGTATGCAAATGTTTTCAGTATTGTCAATTTTAAAATGTTTTCATCTGTTATTTATAGAATAACTCCTAAAAATTTTGATTTAGGATGAAACCTACAGTGGTCGGTGAATACTGTATGATGACTCCCATGAAAGTAAACAAACTCTTTACCAAACAACAAAATTTTAGACTTGTCTAAACTGAAAGCATTTTTAGACAACAAATTAAATGCAGTTCAAATGATTGGATTTGTTTCTGAAAGGCTAGAAAACATTGTTGGAAAAGGAGAAAATGCTGGTTACCAACATGTTCTTGTTTTCCCACAATGTTTTCAAAGGTTTTATTTCCCAGGGTCGTTAAAACACAGGATTGTGTGGCAATGGGTTATGTAAACATTTCTAGCTGCTGAAATTCCTTGGTTGATAAAAATTCCTAGGGCTTTATGGTCAGCAAGTCATGCAAATATTAGCATGTTGTGTGCAAAAAAAGCAGCTTATGGGAGAAAAGGTTACATTTGTTTTGTTGTTAAGGTTTGTAAACATTTGCCATGTTTGAAGAAGATTTGCTGCAAACAAACTGAGGATCATGATAGATAGCAATAACCCTTGTTTCAGAAAGATAACAACCATATTTCACCTTATTAACACTCCCTCCCTAATTGTAGCGCCCCCACTATATTTCTTATTCCAGAGGCCTTCGGACAACCTCCACCCACATCCGACCTTACTTTAAAAACGACGACTGGAGTGACAAACTTCCAAACACAAGATAGCATTACTAAAACGTTTCTAATGCAGACTTATGAAAAATCACTAATGACCAATAATTTATAAATAAGCTTACGGGTACTGGGTCGACATAATCCTAATTACTTCACAAATTGATGTCATTGACACTTGACTATCGAAATACTCTTCCAATAAACTTCCTGCAACACAAAATTTGTCAACTAACTTTGGAAAAACTTTAAGAACGTGAAGTATTGAATACCAGTGTCCCATACTAATCCTGAATGATACTAAACGACCAATTAAATAAAGATCGGCAGTATAATCAATATGGTATTCTGTATTACAGCATTACTTCAAGTTTTTCAAAATGGCGATCGCTTTGCACTCAGCACTAACTAAAACCTGGATCAAAGTACCGTACTTACTGTAAGTGATGGCACTTAAATTTTTGGAAATTAGCTATGAAATAAGAGCGCCTTGTTGTTGTTTTGAATGGCACCAGGGCGTTAATTAGGTGAAATATGGTTTATGAAATTTACTGCTTTATTTATAATAAGTACTTATGATAATCTATGACAAGTTTGGATTTTGGCCACTCATGTTATAAACACAATCTTTTTTTACCCTTTTGCACATTATATTTATCAGACTTGGTCAGAACAGTGACTTCTTGATTTAACCTTTTACCAAACGACAAAGTTTTTGACTGGAAAGCATTTGCAGATGACAACTTCAGTGTTGCACAGATTATGAAATTTGTCTTAAAAGGTTAGAAAACATTGTGGGAAAAGGAGAAAATGCTGGTTACCAGCACTTAAAACTTGCGATCGTGTGGTAAAGAGGTAATCTTTGATTAGGTAGAAAGTCATTTCGGATCGACCCTGGCATGTCCACATTTGGAAGCTTAAATTTCTAATGCAATCAGTTTGCCTCTGATGCATGTGAGAAAAGTAGTCAGTGGCTCTAGAAAGAAAGTTGTGTCAGTAATGGTGTGAGAAAGCCAGGAAACACATGGGTGCATCACTGACCGCCATGATACGACCTGAGCTGTTAAAATGGTGTTTAACTCCAATACAAAACAAACCAAAGTCTAACAATCAACAGGATCTCGAGCTAGAATGGTCCTTTGACATGCGCAGAATGCACAGGCTGAGATGGGTCGATACTTATCGCAGAAACATTAATGCCCCTTTTTGCAGAGCATGGCTCAAGTAAATTTTTGCATCAGAACTAGAATATCCTGAAACTCCACAGTGCATTTCTATGATATTTAATTGTACTCCTTGTCTTTGTTCTTTGTTTCTTTTTGAGTTATTCCAGAGTTATCTGCCCTGTATAAAAGATACACATTGGCAAAATGGTCTCAAATATAGTGGGTTTTACTTATAAAGGAATACAGAACAACGTCTTGGTGATGTGGAAGATAAACAGGTGTTTCCAGTAAAGAAGATTTCTTAGTTTAGCCCATGCAGGAAGATTTAATTACTGGTATTTTGTTTATTTGGTACACATGTACCTCTGTCTTTGATCCTGGTAAATATTTGGGCACTTACCCTGAGTCTCCTAGTATATCATCTATAATTGGCTTGTTTGCATCTAACTTTGTTCAGGATTTGATAGATTTGCTAGATAAGTTCGAAAGTAGCTACTGTAGAGTGAAAAACTGGGTCATTGGCTTAATTTAAAAACCATATGGCTATGTAGAGGCCTTTATTTTCATCTAATCTCAATCAAACTTTGTCTAGATGTTTGCCTGTATGATTAAAAATGGTGGTTTCCTTTTTGTGGTTAAAAATTGAGTCACAGGGTCAAATAGATGAGAAACTGTATTTGGATCCTCAGGTACACAATGTTAGGCTTTTCTTCATCAAATTATCCCAGGTTTTTCACCATTTTTCCCACCATAATAGGGCCAAGCTAAAAAAAATTCATACCGGGTAAAAGTAAGTTCTCTTGATCAAGTTAATTAAACATCTTTAGCCCTCAGAAGCCCCAAGTTTCAGTTAAGCTCCAGGAAACTGTATCAGCTTGCTCTTAAATCTCTTAAATCGGGCATTATTAACCCTTTGCCACACTGCCGACTTTTGACGACCCTAGACAAAAAGGCTTTTGAAAACATTGTGGAAAATGGAGAATATGCTGATAATGTTTTTCCACCTGATCAAAGACAAATATCATCATTTTAGCAACATTTCATTAATTTTGTCATCTGCATATGCTTTCAGTTTGGTCCCGTCCAAAATTTAGTCATCTGGTAAAGAGTTAAGGGGAGTTAAAATTGCTGAATTTGGTAAATCTGTAACATTATGAAAGGTAAAGATCTTTCAAATATTGTCCTCTTGAATAACTTTGGCCAAGCTCAAGATTAACCCTTTTACTCACAATGCCTACTTTTAAGGACCCTGAGAAAGAAGGCTTTTGAAAACATTGCAGGAAGAGGAGAAAATGCTGGTTACCAGCATTTTCTCCTTTCCCACGTTTTCTATGCTATGAAAGACAAATTTTATGTTTTGAATAACATTTAATTTGTCATCTGTAAATACTTTCAATTTGGGCAAGGCTTACATTTTCTTGTCTGGTAAAGCATTAAACTTGTGCATTCCCTGAAGTACACACCCCTAGTAATGCTCCACAGAACATGCTGAGGCATGGGCTTATCAGAATGAGCATAAGCAAAATTTTATCTTTCAAAACGTGTGCAAAATCCATCCTAAGTAATGTTTCCAAAATCTTCATGATGACCTTTCAATATAAATTTATGAACTTTGTGTTATCATTTAAAATTACTCAAGATCCTGAATTTCGATGGTTTAGTGGGTTATTGAATTATACACATTTCGTATGAATCTTTTAACCCTTTACCGCACAATGATGCCTTTTGACGCCCCTGGGAAAGAAGTCTTATGAAAACATTGTGGGAAAAGGAGAAAATGCTGGTAACCAGCATTTTCTCCTTTTCCCACAATGTTTTCTACCCTATCAAAGAAAAATTGCACCATTTGAGCCACATTGAAATTGTCGTCTGCAAATGCTTTCAGTTTGGACGAAGCTAAAATTTTGTCGTCTGGTAAAGGGTTAATGATTGCGATCATGATTGTGCAAAATAGGCTTGGGACAAACTGTCAGGCAAAATCACCTTGTACTAAAACCGTGCAAACTTTGTTAGAAGTCAGGTATTTGAGACAAAGTAGTAAACAAACATTGTAGTGTTCAAGAGAAGGTAACCCCTTTCCAGACAAAGACATTTAACTCTTTACCAAACGACAGTTTTAGACTGGTCCAGATTGAAAGCATTTGCAGATGACTAACTAAATTTTGCTCAAATGATGGTTATTGTCTCTGAAAGCATAGAAAACCTTGTGGGAAAAGAAAAAAATGTTGTTTACCTGCATTTTCCCCTTTTCCCACGATGCTTTCGAAAGGCCTCTTTCTCAGGTTAAAAACTCGGCATTGTGTGGTAAAGGGTTAAGATGGTCCATACTAAAAGCATTTGCAGACAAAAGATCAAAATTTAATGTGGCTCAAATAATGACCTTGCCCTTGAAGTGGTAGAAAACATTGTGAGAATGAGAAAATGCTGGTACCAGTAAATTCTTCTTTTCCCAAGATGATTTTCAAGTCTTCTGAAAGAGCTCACCAGGTCATTACAAATATAGGAACCCTTGGAAAAGGGTTAACTCCTTACCAAGCAACAAAGTTTTTGACTAGTCCAAATTGAAAACATATGTAGGAGACAAGATAAATTTGACCCAAAAATTTAAATTGCTTGGCAAATGGTAGAAAACATTGTGGGAAAAGGAGAAAATGCTGGTTACCAGCATTTTCTCCTTTTCCCACAATGTTTTCAGAAGCTTTTTTTCTCAAGGTCGTTAAAAGTTGGGATTGTGTGGTAAAGGGTTAAGCTCTGTACAGCAAAGAGCCTGACAGCAGAGGTGTGATTGATGAAAACCAAAAGGTCTTCCTAATACTGTTGGCCTACAATCAAGATATGGAAAATTTCTTACAGCTACCTGCATTTTTGAATCACCATTGTTTTTCTTGCGTCTCAACAGAGAAGAATATTAATCATCCGTAAGATTGGCTTTTTTTTGCACTTGATACTGAAGATAAATGGTTGTGCTTAGGGTGAGTGCTACAATGATTCCTCGATCTCCTTAGGGGTTCAGAAGATACGTGGGTCATCTACCTCACAAAAACTATGTTGTGTGCTTTCATTACAGTTATCGTCCCCCTCCATGCAAGTGCCTTCTGGTGCTGTAGAATTGGAGGTTTTGTGCAGCAAAGCAGGTCTGGCATTGTGGCCAATGTGTCTATTTATTCATACTTGGTAATTCTTCACCTGCACTATATATGAAATATTCTCTCAATGCCATGATAGCTGTTTAACCCTTTACCACACTGTCCTGACTTTTAACGACCAGGAGAAAGAAGCCTTTCGAAAACATTGTGGGAAAAGGAGAAAATGCTGGTAATCAGCATTTTCTCCTTTTCCCACAATGTGTTCTACCTTTCCCAAAACAAATTTCAAAATTTCAGTCACATTTATTTTGTCGTCTGCAAATGCTCTCAATTTAGACTAGTCTGAAATTTTGTTGTTTGGTAAAGAGTTAACCCTTTACCACACATTCCCGACTTTAAACGACCCTGAGAAAGAAAGCCTTTTGAAAACATGGTGGGAAAAGGAGAAAACGCTGGTAAACAGCATTTTCTCCTTTTCCCACAATGTTTTCTCCACTTCCCAAATCAAAGTTCTATTTTTCAGTCACATTTATTTTGTCGTCTGCAAATGCTTTGAATTTGGACCAGTCTAAAATTTTGTTGTTTGGTAAAGAGTTAAACCTTGACTACACAGTCCTGAATTTTAACTAACCAGAGAGAAAAATCTTAGGAAAAGAAAGTTGGAAAAGGATAAAATGCAGCTATCCAGCATTTTATGAGGGTCATCCAATAATTAGCGAGACTGTAGTTATTGAAGAAATACCTGAACTAATACTCATCCAATGTTCCTACATTCCTTTAATATAGGCTCCTCCCTTTTCAATGACAGAATTCCATCGATGAGGAAGTCTTCTAATTCCCGTTGCTAGGCAACCAGAGTTAATGCGTCAAATTTGACTGGCCACCTCTACTTCCAGGGCGTCTAAATCCTCAAAACGTACACCTCGCAATGGTTTTTTTCAACTTAGGAAAAAGATAAAAGTCTGGAGGACTCATTTCTGGAGAATATGGAGGGCACGTTAAAATGTCCCAGTTATAGAGCGTCAAAAGTGACGTCACCCTACCTGCCTTGTGACAGGTGGCGTTGTCATGCAGAATTAATGGTGTAAGTTCAAGCAGCTCTGGTCGCTTCTTGCGAATGGCAGGTCTCAAGACGGACATCAGAAATGTACGATAATACTCTTAATTGACTGTTTTCCTGATCAGGACCTGATCTGCAGCTAATATACCGTGATTATCATAGGCAAAAATCATCATCTTCTTCAAATTTCCTTGTTTTCGCCTTAATTTAATGGGTCGTGAGGACACTGGCGTGTGCCATTCTGAAGATTGTCTTTTTAGTTCTGGTTCATAACTTTGTATCCAAGTCTCATCTATTGCCACTATCCTGTTAAGAAACATATCACCCTCATTTTTGTATCTTTCCAGTAATTGACTGGCAACATCCACTCTTGCCTATTTCTGCTCCGAGCTCAGTGCATAGGATACCCACCTTGCAGCAACACGTCGCATGTTTAACTTATTTGTCAAAATTGTATGTACTGACCCATCACTTAGCCCAATTTCATTGGCTACTTCTTCGCATGTGTATCTTTGATCAGTCCCCATTACAGCCTTCACCTTTTGGATATTTTCTTCGCTTGTTGCTTCTGCACACTAGTCCTTCCTTCCTTAAACTGTGCAATCCACCGGAACACTGCTGCACGAGAAATAGCTTGGTCTCCACAAACTTTTTGTAAGGTTTGAAAAATCTCTGTTCCAGTGCTACCCTTATAATACTCAATTTTTATATATGCATGTTGTTCTTCTGCTGTAAAGCTGGCCATGTTGCAGTTGTTTGTGTCACAGGAAGTGACGTCATAATTGTGATGTCATAACGTAACGTCATTTGGTGTAATTTTTGTGTTGCTAATATGTTAGGCAATATATGTGCAAAGTTTCATTAAAATCTGTCAGACAATATTTGAGATATGACAACAGTCTCACTCATTATTGGAGGACCCTCGTATCCTTTTCCAACAATGTTTTCTACTCTTTCCAAGACTAGTTCCATCATTTGAGACACACTTCTCATGTTACATGCAAATGTTTTCAAAATTAAACAAGTCTAAAAATTTTGTCATTTGGTAAAATGGTTGATCCTTTATCAATCAACCCATGTTTTAGTCATTTTTGGAAAGGAGAAAATGCTGGTAACCAACATTTTCTCCTTTTTCCACATAGTTTCTATTGTTTAACTCTTTCACTACTAATGACGACTTGACTACGTTTTGCGGAAAGCGTAGATCAAGATTAGACTGCACAGAATGTGCAGTCTAATCTTGATCTATGCTGTCCGCTACTCTATTTTTAAACTATGATGAATGTCTTTTTAAATGGCAGTGGAAATCTATTTTTAGAGCTCAGAAAAAACATGTAATTTCTGGAGTTAGTAGTAAAAGGGTTAAAAGTCAACCCCCATAATAAAGCCATATTTACTTTGTTACCAGCAAACGCTTTCAATTCAGACTAGTCTTAAACTGTTTTGTTTGGTAGAGAGTTAACCCTTTACCACACAACCCTGAATTTTAATGAGCCAGAGAAAGATGCCTGTTGAAAACATTTTGGGAAAAGGAGAAATTTCTGGTAAGTACCATTTTCTCTTTTTCCCCACAATGTCTTCTGTCTGTTCAAGGACAAATACTATCATTTGAAGAACATTTGAATTGTCATCTGTAAATTCCAGTAATTTGGACAAGCCTAAAATTTTGTTGTGTGGTAAAGGGTTAAAGGGGTAAACAGTCATGATAAAGGGAGTACAGATTTTTAGCTCCACTGGCCAAAGGCCAGCGGGCTTATGTCATGGCCCGGTGTCCGTCGTGCGTCTGTCCGTGCGTTAACTTTTATTTCAAACATCTTCTTCTCTGAAACTACCCATCCAATTTTCATGAAACTTCACAGAAATGATCCTGCCATGGTCCTCTTCAGAATTTCTTGAAAGAATTTGATTCCTTCAAAAACTCTGGTTGCCATGGCAACAAAACTGAAAAATATTGGAAATCTTTAAAAATCTTCTTGTCTGAAACCATAAGACATAGGGCTACCAAATTTGGCATGTAGCTTTATGTAGTAGACCTCTATCATGTTTCATGAAATTATAGCCCTGGGGTCAAAATTGGCTCTGCCCCAGGGGTCACAAGTTTTACATAGGCTTATATAGAGAAAACTTTAAAAATCTTCTTGTCTGAAACCATAAGGCATAGGGCTACCAAATTTGGCATGTAGCTTTATGTAGTAGACCTCTATCATGTTTCTTAAAATTATAGCCCTGGGGTCAAAATTGGCTCTGCCCCAGGGGTCACAAGTTTTACAAAGGCCTATATAGAGAAAACTTTAAAAATCTTCTTGTCTGAAACCATAAGGCATAGGGCTACCAAATTTGGCATGTAGCTTTATGTAGTAGACCTCTATCATGTTTCTTGAAATTATAGCCCTGGGGTCAAAATTGGCTCTGCCCCAGGGGTCACAAGTTTTACATAGGCATATATAGAGAAAACTTTAAAAATCTTCCCGTACCTAGCCATAAGGCCTAGAGCTACCAAATTTTGCATTTAGCTTGATCTAGTTGGGGTCTACCAAAAGTGCCCAAAGTATAGTCCTTGGGTCAATTTGGCCTCATGCTTTTGGGGGGGGGGAGGTTCATAAGATTTACATGGGCTTACATAGGGAAAACTTTTAAATCTTGGTGTACATAGCCATAGGGCTTAGGCTACCAAATTTTGCATAATTATAGCATTATCTAGTGGACAATTACAAAGAGGGCCCAAGTTACAACCCTAGGATCAAGTTTGGCCCTGCACCAGGGGTCACAAGTTTTACATGGGTTTATGGAGTGAAAAGTTCAGAAACCATCTTGTTACTAGCCATAAGGCCAAAAACTCCCAAATTTGGCATGTTATTCTTCTAATACACATATTCCCCATTTAGTCCGACTGTAGCCCTGGGGTCCAAGTTTTATAAGGGCTTATATAGTGAAGACTTTTCTTCATGGTTTATATTTGTAAGCCAGTGGAGCGATACAGGGCCATCATGGCCCTCTTGTTTTTTTGTCTTTCCATGTCAAAAACTGTTTATCAAAGGTCATTTTTATTTGGCATGAATAATCAACTGGTCATTCTCTTCATGTAACAAATTGGTATATGGTGAAAAAAGACTGTTGTGCACTTTGTTCATTTTCTTTATAAAAAATTCTCAGGATTATATATTTTTGACATAAAGATATCACTGACCAAATTTATATCATGTTGGCTTTATGAGCCAGTGGGGCAATGCAGGGCAATAATGGCCCCCTTGTTCACTAATTGTTATGTTTCATGCATAGTTAGCTCCACTGGCCGAAGGCCAGCGAGCTATTGTCATGGCGTTGTGTCCGTCGTGCGTCGTCCGTCCGTCCGTTCGTCCGTGTGTGCGTCCGTAAACTTTTTCTTTAAAAAACTTCTCCTCAGAAACTATTGACTGGATTTTTACCAAATTTCACAGGAATGTTCCTTTGGTGGTCCTCTTTCAAATTCCTTCAAATAATTGTGTTCCATGAAGAATTCTGGTTGCCATGGCAACCGAAGTAAAAAACCTTTAAAAATCTTCTCCTCCCAAACCGCTATTTGGATAGCATTATTATTTTGCAGGAATGTTCCTTAGATACAGGTTTACAGAATTCCTTTAAAAAAAAAATGATTTGTCAAAAAACATGGCTTTTATGGGAGACTCATTTTCCTTTTATGGTATAAAGTAAAATCTTTGAAAAATTTCTTCTCTAAAACTATTCATTGGATTTCATTGTTGTTTTGCAGGTAAGTTCCTATGGTGGTTGTCTGCCAAATTGTTTCTATGGTGGTTGTATACCAAATTCCTTTTAAAAAAATGATACACCTAAAAACACATTTTTTTTATAGACAAGGCTTATATTTCAAAAAAATGTTCTTTCTCCAAAACTATTTATTGTGTTAGTTTTATCGACTAACAAAGAAAAAGGAAGAAAATTGGATTGACTTGACCTAGTCAGGGCTGTCCTATTTAAGCCCACACATTTTCCTTGGTATTAAGATCACAATTTACTCCAATGATATGCTATTAGTTAGTACTAGTAATAAAATATCACTGGCCATAAATAAGATAAAAGCTTGAGCACCTTTCACAACTTGAGCTTTTCAATTTTGCCTTATTACTAAGCCTGAGTAACCATGCCAAGATAAAAAAGAAAAAGTATTTTAATAACAAAACCCCCATGTTGTAGGTACTTTATAGTCCTTTTGATATAGAACAAGAGAACCTCTGCACTTTTATTAGTTCTGGTAAAGGTTTGTTGACCTACTAATGAGTAAATGCAGAGTGGACAGAAGGGGTGTAAATCCTGGTGACCTGGTACACAGTGGGACAGGGCTTTACATTTGTGATAAGGCATTAATGTTACCCAGTCAAACTGATTCCGCAACTTCAGTACACCAGAATTAATCTGTGCCCTGGAGCAGGATATTTGATTTATGTAAATGCATTTGTAGACCATTTTGTGTTGTTTGCCACAGAAGACATTCTAACTGTGACTGTGAAAAGTTGATTATTAGGGATTAGGTGTTCATTGTATGCCAGCATATTTCATTCTATCTGGTGTATTGATGTAAGTTGATCTATATTGCTATAACATTCATTCATTTGCCCTCCTAGCTGTTCTTTTAGATTACCCCTTTACCACACAATCACAACTTTTAACGACCCTGAGAAAGACATATTTTCTATATTTTGATGTTTCCCCACCCAAAATGGTTTGTGAAAGGACCTGTTGCAGACAACATATCTTCAAATTAGTAAGACATATATAAAAAAGGATAGAAATTATTGTGGGAAACTAAGAAAATGCTGGTTACCATTTTTTTCTTCTTTTCTCACAAGTTTTTTCCATACCTTTTTTCTTCAGTGAGCTAAAATGCAGGATTGAATGGTAATTGTTAAAAACTTCTTTTCGCCATTATAGAAATATCAGGCCTGTGGAGCGATACAGGCGCTCAAGCGCCTCTAGTTTTTAATTATAAAATGGAAAGTTTCACTCTTTACCACACAATCCTGACTTTTAACGACCCTGAGGAAGAAGGCTTTTGAAAACATTGTGGGAAAAGAAGAAAATGCTGGTAATCAGCATTTTCTCCTTTTCCCACAATGTTTTCTACCCTTCCAAAAACAAATTTCAGTTTTTCAGTCACATTTATTTTGTCGTCGGCAAATGGTTTCAATTTAGACTAGTCAGAAATTTTGTCGTTTGGTAAAGAGTTAAGCCAGTGGGGCAAAGCAGGGTGATAATGGCCCTCTTGTTTACTAATTTGTTATGTTTCATGCATAAGTTTTTAATTAGAAAATGGAAAGGTTAAGAGATAAAAATCTGGTTATACTTGAGATATATTTGAAGTGTTGTATGTTACTTGGAAAGATGCCTTGAGTTACAAAAATGCAGCATGCATACACATGTACTATTAACTCTTTACCACATTACAAAATTTTGGACTAGACCAAATTGAGAGCTTTTGCAGACGACAAATTATTTTTTGGTTAAATCATAATTTCTGTCTTTGATAGAGTAGAAAACATTGTCGGAAAAGGAGAAACTGCTGGTTTAACAGCATTTTCTCTATTTCCCACAATGTTTTCAAAGGCTTATTTCTCAGGGTTGATAAAACTTGGGATTGTGTGGTAAAGAGGTAAAGCACTTTTCAGTTTCAGACTCTGAAAGGGAAGCACTGTCAGACTCTGAAATGGAAGGCCTTTGAAAACATTGTGGGTAAAGGAGAAAATGCTTGTAACCAGCATTTTCTCCCTTTCCCATAATGTTTTCAAAAGCTTTCATTCTCAGGGTCAACAAAATTGTATACCAGACAAAATTGTGAACACCTGCAGACGATAATTTGATTGTGGGTCAAATGATGTATTTTATTTCTGACAGAGCAGAAAGCATTGTAGGAAAAGAAGAAAAAGCTTCTATCCAGCATTTTTTCCTGTTTCCACTATGTTTTCAAAATGCCTTCTTTTCTCTGGGTTGTTAAAACTGTGGATTTTGTGTTAACTCTTAATCACACAATCCCGACTTTTGACAACCTTGAGAAAGAAGACTTTTGAAAACATTGTGGGGGAAAAAGGAGAAAACGCTGGTAACCAGCATTTTATCCTTTTCCCCACAATGTTTTCCACCGGTCAAAGAAAACATCAAAAGTTTGAGCCACATTTAATGTAACATCTGCGAATGTTTTTGGTTTGGACAAGTGGAAAATTTTGCCGTGTGGTAAAGGGTTAATTCTTTACCAAACGACAAACTTTTGGACTGGTCCAAATTGAAAGCCTTTGCAGATGATGAAATCAGTGCGACTGAAAAAATGAAACTTGTTTTGGGAAGGGTAGAAAACATTGTGGGAAAAGGAGAAAATGTTGGTTAATCAGCACTTTCTCCTTTTCCCACAATGTTTTCAAAAGGCTTCTCTCACAGGGTCATTAAAAGTTGGGATTGTGTGGGGTTTAATCCCACTTGGTCTACTCCCATTTCGTCTACAGATTTTTTTGTGTAGTCAGTCCCATTTCGTCTACAGTCCCAATTTGTCTAATCCCATTTCGTCTACACCCATTTTGTCTACAATAAGATATGTTTGAATGTATTTGTATAAATTAACTTTGAAAATGAATTTGAATGAATCATTTAAATTTCCTAAATATTTCTTTCTAATTTGGTGCTTTTTTATGTACAAATCTACAAATAAATAGAAATTTGTAGATACAAGTGTGTTTATCATCTGAGTTATTGCATTAGTATATTATCATTACAAAAAGTAAATAGATAAATAATAAATAAAACACTTAAATAATAATTAAGATAATCTTAAAATTATTACATTGTTTATGTACATCATTAATCAAATTTTCACACCTTCTGTTTTGAAGGGTGCCTTCAAAGTTAATGGAATGTCTTTAATGACAATTATATGAAAACTTTAATAGATACTTCATGCACTTTAAGCAACATGGTGTGAAAATTTGATCATAGATATGATTGCAAGTTTGATTTTTTTTTAAATGAAGAAAAGCTTCTTTTCTAATTAGAATAGTTATTTTCTTTCATCTCAAACATACATCAAAGAAATTGTGTACAAACCATTGGAAACAATTTTCAATTTTTGAGTTATGTTTGATTTGAGTTGATCAGGATAAATTATGATATATAATTTAAATAAATATTTATTAATTTCTTCTCAAAAAAAAATCTTTTTATTTTGCCTAACTTAAAGCAGCCATACAAAAAGGGTTAATAGTTCTGGTAACCATATTTCCTATGACCTGCAGGTTTATATTGTGAAAACTTTGTGACAAAAGGATAAAGTGTTCTTCCTTTCCCGCCTACAAAACTTGAATTACCACGAGTTCAAAATTTTGTTGTCTAGTTTGGTTTGGTTTTGGGATTTTATGCCGTTTTCAACAGTATTTCAGTCATATCATGGCGGTCAGGGCCCTTATCTATGTGTGTTGTCAAAAGCAGTTTATTCTTTTCACGCATTGATTTCAGCCTACAAAACTTGAATTACCACGAGTTCAAAATTTTGTCGTCTAGTTTGGTTTGATTTTGGGGTTTTACGCTGTTTTCAACAGTATTTCAGTCCTATCACGGCGGTCAGTGCACCTATCCAATTGTCCCTGGTATTTCTACACCAGTACCACACACAACTTTCCTTACAAGCCACTGACTGCTTTTTTCTCATTGACAAAGTTTACACAGGTTTTAACTTGCACATTAGGTGTCATAATCCCTTCTCAACACCTGTCTTGCCCAAGTCTGCATAGGTCTGCACAGGTGTTAATATATCAATAGAAAGTATCAACAAACTTGTAGAACAAATTAGAATTAAAATAAGATAATATCTAAATCAATTTTGGGGGTCAAACTTTTAAATAAATAATTTATTAGTGAAAAACATCACGCAAAAAATAAAATGTAGACGAAATGGGACTACTGGGCAAAACAGGTGTAGACAAAATGGGACTGTTGCGCAAATTTGTAGACGAAATGGGAGTAGACGAAATGGGAGTAGACCAAATGGGATGTTACCTTGTGTGGTAAAGGTTTAAAGGATTAAAACATGATATATGTGATGGGGGGGGGAAGAACACCAGAAAGAGTCCATTCTAGAGCCCAAAAGGGACATACCTCATGATGATAGAGTATGCTGATATGATGGCGGGGTTGGTGAAAACTCGGAACAGACTTCATCATTAGGCTTTTGCCACAGAAATATTTTCTTGTAATTAACTGATAAACCAAACACCTTTGGAATTTGATTGACAGAAAATTAGATGATACATGATGTTCGGCCCTTTTGAATGTGGAGGACGGACGTTTTGGCCACGGACGTTTTGGCCAGGACGTTTTGGCCACGGACGTTTTGGCCACCTATATTGAAAAAACGGACGTTTTGGCCAAATCTATTATATATGTACTTATTATAGATATTAAAGCTACAAACATATTTAATTTACTTATTTGATCAACATTTTAGACCTTTATTGCAATTTTTTATTATAACAGATGGTTTCAAGACTTTGTATCTGTGTCTTTTCAATCTTTAATAAGTACTTATATACTGATGGCCATGGACAATTGTGTAGAAGGTTTGGTAGTACATTATAAAAATATAAAATGAGACAAAAGAAATAAAACACGAACCTAAATTTATTTTACAACTCAGACACAATTTTAAGCTTTAAAATAAAGATGTTTAATTTCAAATGAAGTGTTTAATTCTTTTTCTTATATGATAGAAAACATTGGAGGAAAAAGAGAAATCCTCATTCTGAGCAATTTCTTTTTTTCTTACAATGATTTCATAATACAGTTAATCCTTCCATATTGGGAGCTTCTGAAGAGGACAATCAAAAGTATTGATCAAGGAATTTGATGTTTTCTTATATGATGGAAAACATTGGAGGAAAAAGAGAAATCCTCATTCTGAGCAATTTCTTTTTTTCTTACAATGATTTCATAATACAGTTAATCCTTCCATATTGGGAGCTTCTGAAGAGGATAATCAAAAGTATTGATCAAGGAAATTGATGTTTTCTTATATGATGGAAAACATTGGAAGAAAAAGAGAAATCCTCATTCTGAGCAATTTCTTTTTTTCTTACAATGATTTCATAATACAGTTAATCCTTCCATATTGGGAGCTTCTGAAGAGGACAATCAAAAGTATTGATCAAGGAATTTGATGTTTTCTTATATGATGGAAAACATTGGAGGAAAAAGAGAAATCCTCATTCTGATCACATAATTCTTTAATTGAAATAGATGATTAAAGTGTGGTGTGATCTACAGATTCATTAGTGTTAAAAGACAAGAACAATGAAACTCTTTACACTTCTAATAATAACAACATTAAATGCAAGAAAGTATCATTAATAAGCAATTAGTCAATCAAACTGTTTGTCAATCAAAAGACAAAACTTGAAAATTGAAGATAATTTAAAAACATTAAATTGTTGATGTTTTCCTTTACTTCAAAGGAATAAATAAAACTGTAAAACTCTAAAATTTATTACCAAATTTCAACAAAAGTTCAACAAAAGTCTAAACAATTGATCAAATAAAAAAAAAAATTTTTTTAGCTTTATTTTACATAAAAAGTACATATAAAATTATTTTGGCCAAAACGTCCATTTTTTCACTATATGTGGCCAAAACGTCCGTGGCCAAAACGTCCTGGCCAAAACGTCCTGGCCAAAACGTCCGTGGCCAAAACGTCCTACATTCTTTGAATGTACCAGTAGTTGTTATTTATAGTTAGTAGGTGAACGCAAAAACTAATTGTAATCAGAAGACCTTTTGGCCCTTGTTCAGATTATCTCTTTACAAAACGACAAAAGTTTGGGCAAGACCAACCTGAAGCATTTGCAGACAACAAGATAAATGAAGCTCATATGATGATTTCTGTCTTTGATAGGGTAGAAAACATTGTGGGAAAAGGAGAAAATGCTTGTTACCATCATTTTCTCCTTTTCCAACAATGCTTCCAAAAGGCTTTCCCCAGGGTCGTTAAAACTCTGGATTGTGTGGTAAAGGGTTTAATGTAGATGGATTGATGGCTTTGTCTTTGAAAGGATAGAAGACTGTAGGAAAAGAAGTCAGTGCTGATAACCAGGATTTTCTCCTTTTCCAACAATGTTTTCAAAAGACCTTTTCCACAGGATTCTTGAAGCATACAGTCATCTGCTGAAGGGTTTAAAAATTGGTTTGTTTTTGAAAAATGATTACTGGTTGCTGTTGTGTGCCATGCTTTGTTGTCTCTTTGAATGTAACCATGATGCAATAAATTAATTCATTTTGAAGTAGATGCATACAGGGTGGCTTTTTGAAATTCTAAAAGTTCTAGTCATAAAAGCTGATATGTAATCAGATCATCTTCAGAATACATCGGTTTCTTTTTTGGTGCCAACATTCTGGATTGGAATTTCATCTGTTTGAGAGCTGATAGGTCCTGTTTGAACAGTTGGCTGGCATAATCCAACAAAGATATGTATTTTTGGCTGTCTATCCTGATATTATGTCTTTTGGACATTATTTTTAGATTGAAAATAAGTCATTGAGATGAATGAATTGAATGTGAACATGTCATAACTTACATTTGCCAAGGCTGTTTGTTGTTCCTCATTCAAATCTTGTAATCCTGTACACCATCAACTCTTTGAAAGAGGACAAAAAATTTAGACCAGTCCACATTAACTTTTTACCACACAATTCCCAGCTTTAACGACCCGGAGAAAGGAAAGCATTTGAAAACATTGTTGGAAACGGAGAAAATGCTGGTAACCAGCATTTTCTCCTTTTCCAACAATGTTTTGTGTTTTTTTTGAGAAAAAAGATTCTGTTGGTGGAGCCACATTTAATTAAGTTATTGTCTGCAAATGCTTTCAATTTAAACTTGTCTAATTTTTTGCCGTGTGGTAGGAAAAGCAGTAAAGTGGTGGTAGCCAGCTCTTTGTCAGTTTCCAACAATGTTTCCAAAAGCTTTCTTTCTGGGAGATTCTTAGAACACAAGATTGCTTGGTGAAGGGTTAAACCCATGCATAACTGTGACGGAGAAAAAAGCATTTTATTTCTGCAAGGTCATGTTTCAACTCTGCTTTGCTTTCACCGTCCATCTTATTTTAAGAGAAACAAACTTTTGGCTTTTGCCACTTCTTGGCTTATGATTTAACTTTTTCAGACCATGTTTATAAATTCAGGCTTATTTCAGACTAATTATATTGGTATTAGGTCAGACTGGTTGAGTGTTTCAAGCCATATGCCCCATAGGTACTTGACAGATAGCCTCTATTTAACTCTTTTCCACACAGTCCCGAGTTTTAATGACCATTGAAGAGAAGGCTTTGGAAAACATTGTGGATAAAGAAGAAAATGCTGGTAACCAGCATTTTTCTCTTTTTCCCACAGTGTTTTCAACTCTACCGAAACAAATTTCAATTTTTGAGCCACACTTACCATGTTGTCTGCAAATGCTTTCAATTTGGACATGCCTTAAAGTTTGTCGTTTGGTAAAGAGTTAACGCTCTACCATATAATCCCGAATTGTAACGACCTTTAGAAAGAAGCCTTTTAAAACATTGTGGGAAAAGGAGAAAATGCTGATAATCAGCATTTTCTTCTTTTCCCACAAAGTTTTCTGCCCTTTCACAAACATAATTCATGGGTCACATTTCTGTTGTTGTCTGCAAATACTTTTAGTTTGGGCCAGTCTATGATTTTGTCATTTAGTAAAGAGTAAAGTAAATGTTACCTATGGAAGCCTATCTCTGCCTATATACTGTGTGATTAGACTTGGTGCATCTGCATACAGTAGCAATTGAAAACTGTCACAGAGAAAACATTGATTTATGCTAACTATTGTTGCAGAATTGTGATCTTGTCTGACTACAAGGAGTGTTCAAATATGAATGCATCTAGAACGTTATATTGTTCAATATTGTGAAAAACACACGGAAATGAAGGTTATTGGGTAGATATACATGTTAGCTTTACATTGATACCACATTCATGAAAATCCATTCATATTAGCTGTGTTTATAGCTTGCTGTATATACATGTTAGCTTTACATTGGTACCACATTCATGAAAATCCCTTCACATTAGCTGTGTTTATAGCTCGCTGTATATACATGTTAGCTTTACATTGATACCACAATTATGAAAATCCGTTCACTTTAGCTGTGTTTATAGCTCGCTGTATATACATGTTAGCTTTACATTGATACCACATTCATGAAAATCCGTTCACATTAGCTGTGTTTATAGCTCGCTGTATATACATGTTAGCTTTACATTGATACCACATTCATGAAAATCAGTTCACTTTAGCTGTGTTTATAGCTCGCTGTATATACATGTTAGCTTTACATTGGTACCACATTCATGAAAATCCGTTCACATTAGCTGTGTTTATAGCTCGCTGTATATAGATGTTAGCTTTACATTGATACCACATTCATGAAAATCCCTTCACATTAGCTGTGTTTATAGCTCACTGTATATACATGTTAGCTTTACATTGATACCACATTCATGAAAATCCGTTCACTTAAGCTGTGTTTATAGCTCGCTGTATATACATGTTAGCTTTACATTGATACCACATTCATGAAAATCTGTTCACTTTAGCTGTGTTTATAGCTTGCTATACATTGTCTACTTGTATAACTAATACCAAAATTGTTGGTAGGAAATCAGAGTATGCCATTGAAGTACGGTCTTAAATTAAGAATTGTTGTCTCCTTGGTATAGGGTGTAAAGACATTTTTTATGAAATCTGTTCTGTTTATGGACAAAATGGAATGTCTTTTTCATCAGTTATTCATTGGTTTGATAAACTCAAATGTGGGTTAATTTCGATTGAAGATGCACCCCATGCCTGTCTGCCTAAAACAGCAATGTCTACGAAGATGATTGCTAAAGTGAAAGAAATACTTAAAACCGATGCAAGATACACCCCTAAGCAAACAGCTAGTATCATTGGCATTTCATTAGGAGCACCTAATACCATTCTCAAACCAGATTTGAATATGAGAAAGATCTGTGCCAGATGGATTCTCCACCTGCCGACAGATGAGCAGAAAAAGGTTTGTGTGAATTGCGCTAAATTTTTGCTTAAACAGATCCAAATTACATTTGAATTCTTTACAACTCAGGATCCAGCCATTCAGGTTGCTGTGCCTACAGGCAAATCTGTTAATGCGAAATTCTTCAAGACGAAAGTTCTTCGAAAACTGATGAAATATTTCAGAAAATGAAGACCAGCAACAGGTTTGGCCAATGTCAGATTGCAGCATGCAAATGCATCATCGCACAGGGCAAGACTTTCAAGAAGCAGGAAAAAGTCATTGTGCTCCCCACCCTCACCTGACGTTGCCCCTTGTGACTTCTTTTTGTTTCCAAAGCTAAAAAAATACCTTTCAGGTTGAAAATTTGTTCAGCACAAACACCTCTGATCTGCAATATTCCAGTGTCGTCATAGTATACGTAAAAAAGACTATGAAAATGCCTTGAAAGATTGGATCCAGAGACTGAAACTTTGTATATCTGTTGGAGGTGAATACTTTGAGGGAACAAAATAAAAATTAAAGTGAAACCTATGAAGAATCAAATTAGGTGCTTAGATGCATTCATATCTGAACACACCTCGTATATTGTTACCACAGACAGTCTATGGTTCATTTTCTGCTAGTAATGGATGGATTCTCTTTGGTGATGGTGTTGGATATTGTGATTCAGAAATCTAGGTTCAATCCATGCTGCATGGGACCACACTTGAGCAAGGCACTGTAGAGCCCAAGCCTTGCACTAATGATATCCAGGAAATATAAATAGCTGAGCCGAAGGGGATAAGAATGAAACTGTCGAAGACTTGGTAAAACTTCATCCACTTATTTCAACAAGGAATAGCCCAAAATTTGCTTATGAAGAATGATGTTAGACAGCTGTCCCCATTTAGCTTGTTCCTGATTTTTTCCAGATAACAAAAATAATAGAAAAGTGGAATTGATTGGTTATACAGGATTATTCAATGCTATGTTATATTTTGATGAATTCTGTAGGCCTGTTTTTGATAAGATTTAATTAGTCTTCAGCTCTGAAGCCTAGGTAGCTCAGTCGGTAGCGTACTGGACTTAAGAACAGGAGTTCGCTGGTTCGATCCCCAGCTCGGCCAATTTCTGTCCGAGGATTGCTGATAGTCATTGCCACAGAATTCATTTTTCTCTCACTGCTGACTATTGTTTTGATGATGGTTATGTGGGAAAGCATCTAGTGGCTTGGAATGAATATCGTGCATAGTACTGGTAAAAGAAACTTCAGGAAAGCATTGATAGGTGCACTAGCCGCCACGATATAACTGAAATAATGTTGAAAATGGCATTAAACACCATACAATCAATCAATCAGTTTAGTCTTCAGCCATTGTTGTATAGTGGCTTGCTGTCAAAATGAATTAAATCAGTAGAGCCCCCGATAAAAAATTTAAACCTTGGAGGTGCTATATTGTATTTGGATGAATTCTGTAGGCCTATGGCTAATAGTGTTTAATAAGATTTTTAGCTCCACTGGCCAAAGGCCAGCGGGCTTATGTCATGGCCCAGTGTCCGTCGTGCGTGCGTGCGTCTGTCCGTCCGTGCGTTAACTTTTATTTCAAACATCTTCGTCTCTGAAACTACCCATCCAATTTTCATGAAACTTCACAGAAATGATCCTGCCATGGTCCTCTTTAGAATTTCTTGAAAGAATTTGATTCCTTCAAAAACTCTGGTTGCCATGGCAACAAAACTGAAAAATACTGGAAATCTTTAAAAATCTTCTTGTCTGAAACCATAAGGCATAGGGCTACCAAATTTGGCATGTAGCTTTATGTAGTAGACCTCTATCATGTTTCTTGAAATTATAGCCCTGGGGTCAAAATTGGCTCTGCCCCAGGGGTCATAAGTTTTACATAGGCTTATATAGAGAAAACTTTAAAAATCTTCTTGTCTGAAACCATAAGGCATAGGGCTACCAAATTTGGCATGTAGCTTTATGTAGTAGACCTCTATCATGTTTCTTGAAATTATAGCCCTGGGGTCAAAATTGGCTCTGCACCAGGGGTCACAAGTTTTACATAGGCTTATATAGAGAAAACTTTAAAAATCTTCCTGTACCTAGCCATAAGGCCTAGAGCTACCAAATTTTGCATTTAGCTTGATCTAGTTGGGATCTAACAAAAGTGCCCAAATTATAGTCCTGGGGTCAATTTGGCCTCATGCTGGGTGGGGGTGGGGGGTTTCACAAGATTTACATAGGCTTACATAGGGAAAACTTTTAAATCTTGGTGTTCATAGCCATAAGGCTTAGGCTACCAAATTTTGCACAATTATAGCATTATCTAGTGGACAACTACAAAGAGGGCCCAAGTTACAGCCCTAGGATCAAGTTTGGCCCTGCACCAGGGGTCACAAGTTTTACATGGGTTTATGGAGTGAAAACTTCAGAAACTGTCTTGTTACTAGCCATAAGGCCAAGAACTCCCAAATTTGGCATGTTGTTCTTCTAATACACATATTCCCCATTTAGTCCGACTGTAGCCCTGGGGTCAAAGTTTTATAAGGGCTTATATAGTGAAGACTTCTCTTCATGGTTTATATTTATAAGCCAGTGGATTGATACAGGGCCATCATGGCCCTCTTGTTTTAGTCCTCAACCATTGTTACATTGTGTCTTGCTGTCAAAGTGAATTTAGCCCTTAGAGTCCCAGATAAACAATTTAAACCTTGGAGTGCCAAACAAATGATCTAAAAACTGGAGCGCCAGGTAAACAAGTTAATCTTAAGACTAAAAGAGCACAAGATGAACAGTTTAACTCTTTACCAAACAACTAAATTTTTGGACTGGACCAAACAGAAAGCATCTGCAGACAACAAATTAGGTGTCGCTTAAATAGTGATTTCTGTAATGGATAGGTTAGAAAACATTGTGGGAAAAGGAGAAAATGCTTGTAACCAGCATTTTCTCCTTTTCCCACAATGTTTTCAAAAGCTTTCTTTCTCGGTGTTGTTAAAAATCGGGATTGTGTGGTAAAGGGTTAAACCACAGAGTGCCATTCTACAACGTAACCATAAGGTATTGGATAAGACTGGTGGAGGTATGGATTGACCGACGAGTAGATTAGTATACTGACTGTTGATACAGAGCAACAGACTGTCATTGAGGCCCACCAGCATACAGCATGCAGTCTGACCAACAGATTACAGTTAAATGAGCTAAGTTTGCAAGCATACAAATGGAATTTGATTGGAAATATAAGAGGAATCAGAAAGAGGTGTGTACAGACAGGTTAAAAAGGATGATCAGAGAGGCAGTTACCTGAAAATATTTTTTCTTACATCAAAATGAATACTCTAAGAGAACCAGTTGTGCAGCCTTCTCTCAGAAATACTTTCATCTGGTTTTTCATTTAACATCGTTTTTTTTTTTTGCTTTAGTTCATTAAACAGAAGCATGTTTGCACCACTGGTAATTTCTAGGGAAATCTACAGTTCAAACAAAAACAGGGCTGTAATACTTTAATTTGCTTTTAACCCTTTCCCAAACAAGCCCTGGTTTTCATGTGTCTGCAGTACAAGTCTTTTGAAAACATTGTGGGAAAAGGAGAAATTGCTGGTAACGAGCAATTTCTCCTTTTCCCACAGTGTTTTCTACCCTTTTTGATAACTTTCTGCCATTTTCATCAAATTTGAAATTGTCGTCTGCAAACTCTTTCAATTTGGACCAGTCCAAAATTAGTCGTTTGGGAAAGGGTTAACAGCTCAATCTGCAGGGTTTCGATTCTGGCATGGTTACTTTGTGAACTGTTCTGTTTCCTTTTGTTGCCACTTTGAGGACAAGTGCTCAAGAAAAGCTGCTTTCCTTGCCTTGCATCATCATAAATTGACTTCTTCAGACAGTGAAGGTCACACTTTTCATCCAATCTTCCTGATTCTTAAGAATATTTATCACCATAAAATCTAAACCATAAGGACAGGATTGCCTTTGGGGTTCAAAAAGAAACTCACTAGATTAACCCTTTACTTCACAACTCTGAGTTTTAACGACCTTTAGAAAGACAGCTTTTGAAAACATTGTGGGGAAATAGAACAAATAGTGGTAATGAGCATTTTCTCCTTTTTCCCACAGTCTTTTCTATCCATCCGAAGGCAAATCACATCATTTGAATAAAGCTTAACTTTGTTATCTGCAAATACTTTCAGTTGGGACAAGATAAGATTTTGTAATTTTGTAAAGAGTACAGTGAATGCTGAAATAGCTTGCCTCTCTTTATATCAATTACATGTATAATACAATCTGCATGAAACTGTGACAGGATTGTCTAGGCCAAATTTGGAACTGAACTGTGCCGGGTCAAAACCTAGGTAGCAGTCAAATTGTGAAAAATCTCATTAAAATTTAAGACTGAGTGAAGTAAAGAAATAATTATACCTGGTGTTCAATAATTTGAGTGGTAGACATGACATGTGAACTTTTCACGTGATATATGAACCATGGTCTGTGAAAGGGGGCCTTAATGCGTCTGCGAAAAGTACTGACCCAGGTCAGCCTGTGCAGACCTGGGGCAAAACTTTTCGCTGTTGGTCAATTTTCTGCATGACCAAGAACAAGACTACCTCTTGGTTCAGTCGGTTATGGATCCCTAATTATGAGATGACTTGCTTGATATCATGCATCACGGGGATGTGTTAAGCCCCCTTTTGCCAGAGTGCAGCTCATACATGAGCCATGCCCTGCCAAAAGGGGGCTTAGTGCAGTTCCGTGATCCATGATACCAATCAAGCCATCACATAATTCTGGATCTATAATAGCCACTCTTTTTTAACAAGCGACCTAATCATAAGGTCGTCTGGTCCTTGGGCATACAGAAAACTGACCAGTAGCGAAAAGTTTTGGCCCAGGTCAGCCTGGGCTGACTGCGCAGGCAGACCTGGGTCAATAGTTTTCGCAGATGCATTAAGCTCCCTTTTGCCAGAGCATGGCTTATATATACTCACCATAATAGTACATTCACCAGGAAATGAACTGTCTAATATGTTTATCATTTAACTCCAATTTAAACCTTTACCACAATCTCAAGTTTTAATGACCCTGAGAAAACAGCCTTCTGAAAACATTGTAGGAAAAGGAGAAAATGCTTTTTGCACAATGTTTTCTACCCTTTCAAAAGCATATTCCAGCATTTCCTCCACATTTGAATTGTTGTCTGGAAATGCTTTGAATTTAGCTAGGTCTACATTTTTGTCACATGGCAAAGAGTTGAAGAACCTGATATTGCCCATTGCGTATTTTGAACACTTCTACGTATAGATGACCTTTTTTTTGCCTCGCAGCGGATCATTTTGGAAAACTTTGTTGTAAAAGGATTTGAAGGAGAAAGTTGAAACCGTTTACTGGGAAAATGATTGTTTGTGACTAGGAATGACATATGAAAAACTTGTTGGAATTGTAACAATTGTTTAACACATTGTCCCTCAAAGTTTCCCAAACTGCTGACTGCACAGACATAAAAGGGTTTTATATATTGTATTTGGTCTATAAAAAGCATGTATGTATGATATGTGTCTATAAAAAGCATGTACATATAATTATAATGATATTTAGTGTATAAGAAGCATGTATATTATGGTATTTGGTCTATAGAAAGCATTTGTATATTTGGTACTTGGTCTATAAAAAACATGTGTATATGTGGTATTTGGTCTATAAAAAGCATGTATATATGCTATTTGGTATATAAAAAGCATGTATATATGCTATTTGGTATATAAAAAGCATGTATATATGGTATTTGGTTGATAAAAAACATCTATATATGGTATTCGGTCTGTAAAAAGCATGTTTTTATGGATTTGGTCCATAAAAGGCATGTATATACATGTATGGTATTTGATTTATAAAAAGCATATGTATATGGTATTTGGTCCATAAAAAGCATGTATATATGGTATTTTTTGGTTTATAAAAAGTATATGTACATGGCATTTGGTCCATAAAAAGCATGTATGTATGGTATTTTTATTTTTTGGTTTATAAAAAGCATATGTACATGGCATTTGGTCCATAAAAAGCATGTATATATGGTATTCAGTTTATGTGGTTTAGTCATACTAAGGACCTGTAGATGAAGTTTTGAGTCCGCAATATGCTTTTAATTTGCTGTTTCTTTTCTTGTTTCAGCCTGAGCATATGCTGAAAATATGGCTGAAAGAATTCTTGTCAGTAAGTACCATAATTCTTTTTCTGTTCTAAGTATGTTTAAGATGAATATTCTTAAACGTACGTCTTTATTCATTTTCTGCTTGTATTTAACCCATTTCATCTTTATTTTATCAAACTTTTAATCATTTTTTCTGTTTCCTCATGCCAAATATTGCCCCTGTTTGCAAGGTTGCATAGATTACGACTGACAGATGATGGATTTCATTTCATTATGGAGGCCTTCAAAGAAATCACTGTTGGGACATTTCCAATGAAAGATTTCTGATATTTTTATCTCATACTGTAACGCTGTAAGAATATATCTTTAACTCTTTACCAGATAACGAACTTTTAGACAGGCCCAAATTGAAAGACGACAGATTAAAATGTTGCTCCTATGATGGGGTAGGTCATCAAAAGGGGAGAAAACATTGTGGGAGAGAAAATGCTGGTCATAGTATGTTCAAAAGCGTGAGGGTTGTTAAAATTTGAGATTGTTTGGTGAAGGGTTAAGTCTGTACTAAACAATGCCGACATTTAACAACCCTGGGGAAGAGGGCTTTTCAAAACAATGTTGAACCAGCATTTTCTCCTTTTCCCACAGTGCTTTTTACCCTTTCAAAGACAAAAATCATCTTTAAGAAAAAGAAAAATCAAATATTTGAGCCACATTGAAATTGTTGTCTGCAAATGCTTTCAATTTGGGCGGGTCTAAAATTTTGTTGTGTGGTACAGGGTTAATTCTTTGATATTTCTCAGCATATAATTCCTTGGTGAGAATCATTTATAAACAATTTCTCTTATCTACCGCACATTATGAGGTCAGAGTTTCTTGATTACTGGTACTACTCTAGAAAGTTCATGTTTTAAGCTTTACTCTTTTAACAATACAACAAAGTTTTAGACATGTCCAAATTCAAATTAGTTGCAGGTGACAAATAAAGTGTGGCTCAGATGATGAGATTTGTCTATGAAAGGGCAGAAAACATTGTGAGAAAAGAAGAAAATGCTGGTTACCAGCATTTTCTTCTTTTCTCAAAATGTTTTCAGAGCCTTCTTCTACAGGGTAGTTAAAACTTGGGATTGTGTGGAGAAGGGTTAACCCTTTACCACACAATCCCCAGTTTTAATGACCTTGAAGAAGAAGGCTTTTGGAAACATTGTTGAAAAAGGAGAAAATGCTGGTAACCAGCATTTTCTCCTTTTTCCACAATGTTTTCTACTCTTTCAGACACCAATACCATCATTTTTGTCACATTTAATTTGTCGTCTGCAAATGCTTTCAATTTGGACCAGTCTACAGATTTGCCGTGTGGTAAACAGTTAACTCTTTACCAAACAACAAAATTTTAGACTGGTCCAAATTCATATCATTTGCAAATAACAACATAAATGTGATTGAATAATTGAAAGTTGTTTTGGGAAGGGTAAAAAATATTGTGGGAAAAGGAGAAAATGCTGGTTTTGAGTTGTTTTTGGTTACCAGCATTTTCTCCTTTTCCCACAAGGTTTTCAAAAGGCTTCTTTCTCAGGGTTGTTAAAAGGCAGAATTGTGTGGTAAAGAGTTAAACAACTCAAAATGAGTTCTTGTGATTGCTCACCATCTCTCCCGAATCTTCATGTATGTATGTATAAAACTTTGTCAATCATTTCAAAGATTTCCTCTGAATCTATTGGGCTATGCATGTAAGGGTTATGGATGTCTGGAAAATAGCTTCCTAACAGGTAAATAATTGTGGTATTACAAATGGTATTTGGGGCCAAATTTAATTATCACCTTTTTCTGCACAATTATGTGGAATAAATTTATTTTCCCATATTCATTATTTTGACTTAATATCTTCAAATACACTCTAAGCCCCTTTTTGAATAGTTTAGTGGTTTAAAAACCAAAGGTGATTTTAGCCAATCTTTTTTTAACAAAAAGCCCATGTTTGAAACTCCTACAGGCAGAACACTATTTGTAAAAGTATCTTATCATAATCTTTAAGGACGTATATGACAAATTCTTCCAGCGGACAGATTTTTTTTAAACTTTGCACATACAAAGCTCATCATGTCTCTTGTAGATTACAATGAAAAAAAAGGGGGGTCCCTGTGCTCGTTTCTGAGAAATTCGCTCTTGAAAAAGGTATATACAGTTCCAAAATTCAGCGTATACTGGATTTAACACACTTTCCTTTAATAGTCAATTAAACTGGAAAATTACCAGAAGAATATACAAATATACATCACTTTACAGAAAAATAATTCAGTTTTGCACAAAAAACATATAAAAGCCTGGTTTTAAGCATGGTAAATGTACCAATATGCATCTTATATATAGACCATTGAGTTAAATAGGGAGATAATTTGACCGGGTTAAGGGTTAATCTTCAATAAAAACATACTTTCTAACGGACAGATTTTTTTTAAAATTTCCACAATCATAGCACTTATAAATCTAGACAATAAGAAAAAATAAAAATGGCACCTACCCGTGCTTTTTTCCCCAGGAAACAGTGATGAAGGTCACTATGGAAGTTAATTTTTTCGAGGAAAACTATATAATAGAAGCTCAGCAGACATAGTGGGAAAGAAGAAATTGCTCATGCTCATTAAACGCGATTTCTCCTTTTCCCACATTAATTTTGGATCCTATACTCATTCAAAAAATGAACATAGCGTATATACCTCAAATTCATATTAAACCCTTCATTATCTACATGTAGTTCTTTTTTTATAAATTTACACATATGATTATGGCCATACGGCTCATAGAAATACAAAAAAAAATGTCTGTGGAAAAAAATGGGATAAAAGCTTGGCAGACATGATGGAAAAAGGAAAAATTACTCAGTAGAAGAAATTTCTCCTTTTCCCACAGTATTTTTCAAAGAGGAAATAGCTATACTTTAAGAAATAGGTATACTTCAACAGCTTCAATTTTCTACCTTTTTCATTGTTTGCTGTGTAACTGGACTTTTTTTTTCCAGCAAGTACTTTACCAGTCATATCATCCTTACACTGGCAGGCCAGTTTTGATGCCATCACCTTAATCCTGAAAGGATAGCATGACAACTGGCCTGCCAGTGTCAGGAAAATGTGACTGGTCAAGAACTGGATGAAGAAAATAAGTTCAGGAAACACTGGCCTGAGAACCTTCACTTTGAATGACTATAGACACTATACCTCACATTAGGCTGTAAGTTTTGCAAAAATTAGAAAAAAAATATAGGAGAAAATTGCTACTTGTGAGAATTTAGCAAAATGGCATACTATTTTCATAGTAGTTTCTCAAAAAATGAACATATCTTTACAACTTGCATCTACATGTAATTCAATCACATGTTCAATCAAATTGTTACTGTAATATAACTGCGCCCGCCTGGGTGGCTCAGTGGTGAGCGTGTCGGACTCATGACCTGGTGGTTGTGAGTTCGATACCCAGTTGAGGCGAACTTTCTTTCCGGCGTATTTTCGCCTCTCACCTCTGCTGAAGCACGTGAGAAAAGTAGTCGGTGGCTTTGGAAAGAAAGTTGTGTTAGTACTGGTGTGAGAAAGCCAGGAAACACATGTGCGTCACCGACCGCCATGATATGACCTTAGCTGTTAAAGTGGCGTTAAAACCCAATACAACCAACCAATGTAATATAACTGCATATTTACACAGGGTTTAACCTTTTACTAGATAAGCCCTGCTCTTGCAACCCTAAGGAAGAAGGCTTTTGAAAACATTGTGGGTAAAGGAGAAAATGCTTGAACGAAGTACTGTCTCCTTTTCCTACAATGCTTTCCAACCCTGCTAGAGATAAATCCCATTATTTGATCAACAACCACTTTATTGTCTGGAAAATGTTTTCAATTTGGAATGGTCAAAATCTGTCATCTGGTACCATCCGTAGAAAGTTCTACTTGTAAAAGTGCACCGTCGGTTCGCTCTTACTATTGCCATTTGTGCGGAAAAATACACAATAGCGCTGATAGTTTTACTATCTGTGAGAAATACACATGCGCAGTATGGATGCGCGTGAACATTTATACCAAACGTCATTAAAGATACATCCTTACAGCCAGAGAGAAAAAAACGCTGCTAAAACTGGAAAGTGTGTAGAATGGCTCAGAATTTTTGTCAGCTGTGTAAAAATAGACAAATTATCAATACGATTTATATGGTGCAAGGGATAGAGAAACTCAAGGGCTTTGTCATCATCTAAAACCAGAAATGACAACAGTGAGTTCTTTGAAGGCTGCCAAAAACTGAAATGCATTTGTATCTGTCGTAATCTGTGCATCCTTGCTGCTGTCGGGGGCAACATTTGGCAGTAAGATACAAGAATGGTTATAGTTTCATTAAATAAAGATGAAATGGGTTAAAAACTAGCTGAAAACGAGCATGGATGTATCTTAAAAGGTTAACCCTTTAACAAACTATTAGGTTAGAAGAAGGCTCCTATTTCTGCTCTGTTTTCTAAATTTTGAAAGACACCTTTGAGTCACATTTAGTTCGTTGACTGGAAAAGGTTTTGACTCATATTAGTTAAAAATTTTGTTGTGCGGTAAAGAGTCAAACCTTTACTACACAATCCCAAATTTTGAGGACCCTGAGGAAGAAGCCTTTTGAAAACACTGTGGGAAAAGGAGAAAATGCATTTTCTCTGCTTTCCAGAATGTTTTCTACCCTATCAAAGATAAATTCCATAATTTGAACAGCACAGTCATCTGCAAATGCTTTTCAACTTGGACAAGTCTAAATTTTTCTTGAATGGTAAAAAATTTAGTTGTGTGGTAAAGAATTAACCCCTCACCACACAATCCCTGAGAAAGAGAGTTTTTGAAAACATTGTGGGAAAAGGAGAAAATGCTGGTAACCAGCATTTTTTCTTTTTCCCACAATGTTTTCTGCCCTTTCCAAAACAGATTTCAATTTTTTTGAGTGACATTAATTTTGTCGTCTGCAAATGCTTTCAATTTGGATTGGTAAAACATTTTATTGATTGGTAAAGAGTTTTGATGATAGAAGAACAAGGAATCATGATTGATTGATTGATTCATTGTATGGTGTTTAACGCCGTTTTCAACATTATTTCAGTTTTATTACGGCGGCCAGTGCACCTATCCATGCTTTCCTGGAGTTCCTTTTATCAGTACTCCGCACAATATTCTTTCCAAGCCACTGGCTGCTTTCCCACATAACCATCGTCGAAACAATGGTCATCGGTGAGAGAGGAATGAATCCTGTCGCAATGGCTATCATCAATCCTCGGAAAGAAAGTGGCCAAGCTGGGGATCGAACCAGCAACCTCCTGTTCTCAAGTCCTGTACACTACCGACTGAGCTATGGGGCTCGGCTAACAAGGAATCACTTGCATTGAATGCAGCATACATTTAGATGGATGGCAGGCACCATTGTATTCCTCATGCAATTTAACCACCTAATCCAGACTTTTAATGACCCTGAGAAAGAAGGCTTTTGAAAAAGTTTAATGAAAGGAAGAAAATACTGGTAGCCAGCATTTCCTTCTTTTCCCAGTATGTTTTCTGCCCTTTGAAAGTCAAATTTTATTTTTTGAGTAACAATTGATGTGAAAAGGAGAAGACGCTCTCCTTTTATGCATATTATATTTTACCCTCTCTAAAACATCCTGCCGGGCTCCGGTAGCTCAGTCGGTAGCGTACAGGACTTGAGAACAAGGGGTTGCTTGTTCGATCCTGCTCTCGGCCAATATTTCTTTCAGAGGATTGATGATAGTCATTGCTGGTGACCAGCATTTTCTCCTTTTCCCTCAGTGTTTTCAAAGCCTCCCTCCGGTTAGCGATTTTAAAATTGGGGATTGTGTAATAAAGGGTTAACCCTTTACCACGCAATCCCGACTTTTGACGACCCCAAGAAAGAAGCGTTTTGAAAACATTGTGGGAAAGGGAGAAAATGCTGGTAACCAGCATTTTCTCCTTTTCCCACAATGTTTTCTACTCTATCAGGGAGAAATTTCCTCATTTCAGCCAACTTTAATTTGTCATCTGCAAATGCTTTCAATTTGGACCAGTCTACAATTTTTTCATTTTGTAAAGATTTAACTCTTTACCAAACAACAAAATTTTAGAATAGTCAGAGTTGAAAGCATTTGAAGACGACAAATCAAATGTAGGTCATACGATGATTTTTATCTTTGATAGGGTAGTGAACATTGTGGGAAAAGGAGAAAATGCTGGTTACCAGCATTTTCTCCTTTTCCCACAATGTTTTCAAAAGCCTTCTCTTTCAGGGTCGTTAAAACTCGGGATTGTGTGGTAAAGGGTTAAACCATTCAGGAAGACCTAGATCATAATTTAAAAATCTTTAAATCTTTTTAATTAGTTTTGAAGTTTAACCTAGTGGGAGACTGTAAATTTTTTCAGATTGTTGATCTGTTAGATCAATATCGAACCCATTAGCCAAGACTCATTTATCGTCATATCGAACTACAAGATTTTGACTGGTCCATATTGAAAGCATTTTCACAGGGTAACTTAACCCTTTACCACATAATTCAGACTTTTAATAACCCTAAGAAAGAAGCCCCTCGATAACATTGTGGGAAAAGGAGAAAATGCTGGTAACCAGCATTTGCTCCTTTTCATGCATTTTTTTCTACACTTCCAAAAACAGTTTCAACTTTTCAGTCACATTTATTTTGTCGTCTGTAAACTGCTTTTAATTTGGACTTGTCTAAAATTTTGTAGTTTGGTAAAGAGTGAAGCAGTGCTTAAATTATGAGATTTGTCTTACATAGTGTAGACAGCATTGCAGGACAAGGAGAAAATGCAGGTTACTATTTTCACCATAGTTTTCCTCTGTTTACAAGAGCATTCGCCCCCAGGATCTCCTTTTTAAAAAATGTTTTCTACCTTATCAAAGAAAAACTGCACCATTTGAGCCACACTGAAATTGTTGTCTGCAGATGCTTTCACTTTGGACAAGGCTAAAATTTTGTCGTCAGGTAAAGGGTTAAATAATGCTCTTCATCTGTGTCATTGGGAAAAAAAGTTGACAGTTTATGATATCTCTGTTATTACTGACGATAATTACTTCAAACTCAGACTAGTTGTTAACTATCAAGAAGGGAACACGTACAAAAAGGGGCAGGTAAACATCAAAATATTTATGTCCGTTTTTTCAACGTTTTATAATATCTCTGTCATTACCGAAGATATCTGCTTCAAATTTGAACTAGTTCTTAACTATGAAATGGGGAACCTATACAACAGGGTCGGATAACCTTTAAAATATTTTTGACACAGTTATGCCATTTTTTCGACAAAGAATTTTCACTAAAAGCATCTGCAGCTGAGGGTTGGCATGCCACATGCGATGCTCTCATTTCATTTTTTGCATTTCCTGATTATGTTTCTAGGAAATAGCCTGCATGTTATTGAGTTATCCCTTTCTCTTATGGCTTGGTGTCCTTTCTGATATGGCTTTAAGTCTTTACCAAATGGTTAAGTTTTAAATTGACTGTGTTGAAGGTACTGGAAGACAACAAATAAAATGTGGCTTAGAAGATAGATTTTGTTTAAAATAGGGCAGAAAACAGTGGTTTCAAAAAGGGCAGAAAGTGCTGCTACAATAAGAGAAAATGCTTGTGACCAGCATTTTCTCTTTTTCCAACAAGGTTTCTGAAAGTCTTTATCACGAGAGTCGTTAGAATGTAGGATTGTTTGGTAAAGGGTTAACCCTTTACCACACAATCCTAAGTTTTAACAACCCTAAGGAAAAAGCCTTTTGAAAACCTTGTGGGAAAAGGAGAAAATGCTGGTCACCAGCATTTTCTCCTATTCCCACATTGTTAGCTCCACTGGCCGAAGGCCAGCGGGCTTATGTCATGGCCCGGTGTCCGTCGTGCGTCCGTGCGTGCATCCGTCCGTCCGTGCGTTAACTTTTATTTCAAACATCTTCTTCTCTGAAACTACCTATCCAATTTTCATGAAACTTCACAGAAATGATCCTGCCATGGTCCTCTTCAGAATTTCTTGAAAGAATTTGATTCCTTCAAAAACTCTGGTTGCCATGGCAACAAAACTGAAAAATATTGGAAATCTTTAAAAATCTTCTTGTCTGAAACCATAAGGCATAGGGCTACCAAATTTGGCATGTAGCTTTATGTAGTAGACCTCTATCAAGTTTCTTCAAATTATAGCCCTGGGGTCAAAATTGGCTCTGCCCCAGGGGTCACAAGTTTTACATAGGCTTATATAGAGAAAACTTTAAAAATCTTCCTCTACCTAGCCATAAGGCCTAGAGCTACCAAATTTTGCATGTAGCTATATCTAGTGGGCCTCTACCAAGCGGGCCAAAATTTTAGCCCTTGGGTCAAAATTGGCCCCACCGCAGGGGTCACAAGTTTTACATGGGCTTACACAGTGACAACTTAAGAAATCTTCCTGTTTTGATTTTTTTTTTGAAATTAGCCTTGCATCAGGGGTCTTATGTCTTACAGAGGCTTCATATGGACTAAACTTGAAAATCAGCTTATTTATAACCATACAGCATAGACTTGTATTATTTTGGCATGTGGCTTTATCTTGTGGACCTCTACCAGGGTTCAAGTAATTATAGCTCTGGGATCAAAAATGGCTTTGCCCTGCGGGTCTCAACATTCACATGGGCTTTTACAGAGAAAACTTTGTAAGTCTTCATTTTGAAACCATTTGGCTCAGAATTGAAATGTTTAGTATTTATGGTTTATAAGCCAGTGGAGCGATACAGGGCCATCATGGCCCTCTTGTTTTCTATTCATTTACTGACGAATCTTATCATATGAGCCTTTGAAATTTGTCTGCAAATACTCTCGATTTGGACAAGCATGAAATTTCGTTGTGTGGTAAAAGGTCAACAGCCTGTTTGTATTGGATTATATAATGAGCGGGAGAAGAATGAGGCATTGAGACCAACGGGGGAAAAAGGCAACAATAAGTCTTCCAGACAAGACAAACAACTTACTTCATGTTCTATAAATCATTTTCAGTGACAGATCTTTTTTGTGTATTGAAAGAGGGGGGGTAGTTGTTTGTAAATTCCAGCTTATTTTATTGCAAATTGTAGATCAGTGATGCCAGTGGAGTGCTTACTGTAGCATATTTTTTGCCACTGCACCCTTTTCATGAATCTGCTTTTGAAATTTTACTCTGTATTTATGTAAACTCAACCTGTCTCAATGGCTGAAATTATAATATCCTAATCCTGTATAATATCCAAGATTTTTGTCTTATTGGTTTGATTAAACAAGACCATGGCATAGATAAAGATCAGACTGCTTGTTCTGTGCAGTCTGATCTTGATCTATGCTGTCCACAAAAGTGGATTTTTAGCTTTGATGCTGGAAGGGTAAAGCCAGATCTTGTGCAGCTTTTAAACAAACAAAAACAGAAGTAAACACTTTAATACAAACACAAAAAAAAATGGAAGATGTAAAATCAAAGGACAAAAACATTATATTTTGACTGATGTATATGAGCCATGCTCTTGCAAAAGGGGGCTTAGTGCACCTTCGTGATGCATAATACCAAGCAAGTCATCACATGATCATGGTCTCATAAAGCTCATTTTGTCTTACAACTGATTGAATTATGAGGTAAACTGGTCCAGTGGCGAAAAGTTTCGACCAATGTCAGCCTGCGTGGAGTGCACAGGCTGACCTGGGTCGATACTTTTTGCAGATGCATTAAGCCCCATTTTCTCAGAGCATGGCTTATATTTTGGTTTGCATGTAAAACATTACAGGAAAAGGATCAGTTGCTGTCAATATTTTCAAAGTCTGTCTACCACCAGGATGCAAATGTAAAAGTAATGGATGAATGTGCTTGCACCCAGTAACATAGGTTTACCAAGTGCTTGACAATTCTGGGAGAGCTTGTTTATTGCAGTCAGTTTCAAAATTAACTTAAATATACAGATGATAATTATGTTTTATTACAAATAATTGAAGCATCTCGATGAAAAAAAAGGTAAATACTCTAAAACCTCAGTAGTTTGTAAAACAAGGAATCAGAATTTTTATATGAACTAAACATGGTACAAACCAAAAAATGTGACTGTGTTTGGGTATTTTTGGTGCTGTATACGGAAATAGACAATAAGATTTACACAGTGTGTCTTGTAGTACGCTAAACTGGTACACAATTTTTTCTCTGGTAACCTTCTGAAACTAGGAAATTTACTTATCATTATTTTTCCGCCATCCATAAATACATGTATGATGTGTCATAGTAAACAAATAAAAAAATCTATCCGTTGTTTTTGTGTTTGTTGAATTCTGTTGGAGTGATTTCCCCTTCTAGAGATCAAATCACTCAGAGGACTTCAGATAAAAGTAATACCATTACTTTTCTGGTAATTTCTTTACCACACGTCAACAATTTAGACTTGACCAAATTGAAAGCATTTGCAGATGACAAAGTAAATGTGACTGAGAACTTGAACTTTGTTTTGGGAAGAGTAGAAAACATTGTGGGAAAAGGAGAAAATGCTGGTTACCAGCATTTTCTCCTTTTCCCACAATGTTTTCAAAAGGCTTCTCTTCCAGGGTTGTTAAAACTCGGGATTGTGTGGTAAAGAGTGAAACAGTTGAGGGATAACAACCCTAACAAAGACGGCTTCTGACAACGTTGTGGGAAAAGGAGAAGATGCTGGTAATCAGCATTTTCTCCCTTTCCCTCAATGTTTTCTACTCTTCCAAGGAGGATTTTCAGTTTCATAGCCACATTTTATTTGTTGTCTGCAGACGCTTTTGATTTGAACAGGTCTAAAATTTTGTTGTTTGGTAAAGAGTTTATGCAGGAGGACTAAATTAGTGTAGTATCATGGCTGTTTTGATGAGATGTTGCAAAATACCTGACAGTACCAGAATGCGTGTTGAGTGCTTCATGCATAGCTGTTAGGGGTGGTACCTGTAGTGCAAAGGGTTTCTTTTTCCTTCTAGCTCTGCCATTTTCTATGAAATGTAATTAACTCTGAGCAGTAAATTTGAATAACTTCAAAAGAATCTCTATTAAATATGGATGGTCAATAGATATCATTAACAAAAAAACATGTGTATAAGCATGTTGGTAAAAAGATGAAATCTTTTATAGAACAGAACAGGGTCCGTATTCACCAACCATTCTTAAGAACGTTCTTAGACTAATTCTTCAAGATTTTCCAAGTTTGAAAGTAACACAGCTTCTGATTGGCTAAACCAGATGGTTTAGCCAATCAGAAGGTGTGTTACTTTCAAATTTGGAAAATTTTGGAGAACAAGACCAAGAATATTCTTAAGAATGGTTGGTGAATACGGACCCAGAACATTTTATTGTTTGAACTTGAACCACAGATCATCATTACATACAAAATACAACATAACATACATGAATCAATGGCATAATAAACCAGAAAAAATACTATCGATTAATTTACGTACTTTGATTTGGTTTGCGGAAGTAACCCAGGTTAGTTGTCTTATTCAAAATTAAATCCTAGTTTTTATAAATCATGTTTTCACTTATATACATGCATGTCCGATCATTCTAACAAGTGAAAGTTCATGCACATATATAACTGAGGACCATATGAATTTACTTTCTTGTAAGTTGTTGGACAAAGATTCAGCAGACGGCTTCGAAATTATCCAACATAAAATAGTCACCATAAATTAGTTATTGATATATGAATAATTTTGAAACAATCAGGCAGCAGACGACATTAGGATAATCTGTATACATGTATGATGAAATAAACCTGAATTTGTGAACCACACATAAGTGATACACACTCATAGACATACATACATACATACATACATACATATACACACACATGCACGCACGTACGCACGCATGCACGCACACGTGTGTGCGTGCGGGTATGTGTGTTGTGAATGGAGAAGCTGCTCTCCGTGAACAATTTCTCCATTTCGCCACAATTCTGTAGGGTTGGTTCAACGAGACTTTTCTAGTTTTGCTGGAAATTAAAAGTGGTCAGTCGCTAGACAAAAGAAGTTGTATGCTGGTACTAATTTGTTTGATCCTTTATCATACAATCCAGACTTTTAATGCCAAGCCCCATAGCTCAGTCAGTAGCGTACAGGACTTGATAACAGGAGGTCGCTGGTTCGATCCCAGGCTTGGCCAATTTCTTTCCGAGGATTGATGATGGTCATTGCGACAGGATTCATTCCTCTCTCGCGGCTGACCTTCGTTTTGACGATGGTTATGTGGGAAAGCAGCCAGTGGCTTGGAAAGAATATTTTGCGGAGTACTGGTAAAAGAAACTCCAGGAAAGCATGGATAGGTGCACTGGCCGCCGCAATTTAACTGAAATAATGTTGAAAACAGCTTTAAACACCATACAATCAATCAATCAGTCAACCAGACTTTTAATGATCTTGAGAAAGACTTTTATTGAAAATACTTTGGGAAAGGGAGAAAATGCTGGAAACCAGCATTTTCTACTTTTCACACAATGTTTTCTACATTATGTTTTCCATAATTTGAGCCGTATTTAATTTGTCTGCAATAGCTTTGAATGTAAAAAAGTATAAAAATTTTGTGGTGTGGTTAAGAGTTGAATTGGATGAATTTTGTATGATTTCCTTCAAAGGTTATGTTTATCACAATTTACGACTATGTTGTCATTGCTGTGACAATTTCCCATGCATTTGTTTTGAATAGCCTACGATACATGAGTGTATGAACTGTAACTTTTGAATGACTAAAATGATGTTGATACAGCTTTGACTCTTTACCACACAGTGACGCGTTTTAACACCTCTGGGAAATTAGACACTTGAAAACATTGTGGGAAAAGGAGAAAATGCTGGTAACCAGCATTTTCTCCTTTTCCCGCAATGTTTTCTAACCTTTCAGAAACAAATCCTGTCATTTGAGCCACATTTAGTTTGTCGTCTGCAAAGGATTTGAATATTGGACCAGTCTAAAATTTTGTCGTCTTGTAAAGAGTTAAACCATTAACCCTTTATCACACAATCCCGACTTTTAACGACCCTGAGAAAAAAGCTTTTTGAAAACATTGTGGGAAGAAGAGAAAATGATGGTAACCAGCATTTTCTCCTTTTCCCACAATGTTTTCTACCCTAACAAAGACAAATTCAATTATTTGACCCATATTTAAATTGTCATCTGCTGTTGCTTTCAATTTGGAAGTCTAAAATTTTGTCGTTTGGTAAAGAGTTAACAAACAAACAGTTTACATTTTGTGAATGTTTTACTGTTTTCAGGCAGTTCAGGAGATGGAACCAGGTATGCTTGCCATCCATTGCCAAGAGGTTGGCGGCAAAAATTACGAAGCTTCCATGCAACACGTCAACCATTTTGTCAAGTGAGTTTGCCTGTTTTAATGTGATGTTTATCTCCAGTATGTGGACCAGACCGGGCAGTCTCTTCTTGACTGAGCCAATTTGAATCAAACTTCATAGAAAAGATTGAGTTCCATGAAGAACTCTGTTTGGCATGGCAACAGGACTGAAAATTCCAAAAGCCATCAAATACTGTGTTGTTCAAAACAGCATGTAAGATTATTTGCCAAAAGTTATGGCTGCTCTTAGCACACTGTGCAATTCTTGAAAGTCAATGAGTGAAAAGCAATGTATCAGAATTACTTTTTCCTGAGCATTTATAACTGAACGTACCTAGCCTATAGAGAAATTGAGTGCCATCATGGTGCTATTAGATATTTTGCATGGTACATATAGAATTGCTTAGTTACTGAGAAGGTCTGAATTTGTTTCTTTTTTTTCACAATGCATTGATTTTAGTTTATCATACCTGGGCCCCAGTTTCACGAAAAAACTTGAGTCTGTTATTTTATTAAAATCTGCAGACTTATTTTTCGGTTTAAGTTGAATTTGAATCCAGATGCATTTCACTAACATTGACAGACTTACGTAACATTCTCTAGTCCTGTGTTGTCACAATGTTTCGGACTCAACTCAGCAAATTAACAGACTTAATTCTGTTGACTGAAGTCCATTTATTTTGCTTGGTTTAGTCTGAAACGTAGTGTCAACTCAGGATTTGAGAACCTTACAACAGTCTGTTAATGTTGCTGAATCTTGTCTCAAATAACCCTTTACCAGACAACAAAATTTCAGCCTTGTCGAATTTGAAAGCATTTGCACACGACAATTTCAGTGTGGCTCGAATGGTGCAATTTTCTCTTGATAGGGTAAAAAACATTGTGGGAAAAGGAGAAAATGCTGGTTACCAACTTTTTCTCCTTCTCCCACAATATTTTCAAAAAGCTTCTTTCCCAGGGGTGTTAAAAGGCTGCATTGTGTGGTAAAGGGATAACAAACTCAAGTCAGAACCTTGGGCCGTTGATAGATTTGAGTAAAATAAGAGACTTAAATTCTTTGTGAAAGCTGGCCCAGCTCTGTAGTAATAATCTATTAACCCTTTACTACACAATCCCTACTTTTAACAACCCCAAGGAAGAAGGCCTTTGAAAACATTGTGGGACAAGGAGAAAATGCCGGTGACCAACATTTTCTCTTTTCCCAAAATGTTTTCTATCCAATTGAGGACAAATTCTGTCATTTGGGCCACCTTTAATTTTGTCGTCTGCAAAGGCTTTGAATTTGGGCCAGTCTAAAATTTTTTTGTTTGGTATAAATCTTTATCCTTGTATGAAGCTGTTATTTTGACATGATCAAGCCTACATCCCAGTGATATGTATCTATGTCATTGGCATTTGGGAGATAGTCAACTTAAACTCTTTACCAAACAACAAGACTTAGGACTGGTCCAAATTGAAAGCATTTGCAGACGACAAAATAAATGTGACTCAAAAATAGAAATTTAATTTGGAAAGGAGAGAAAATATTGTGGGAAAAGGAGAAAATGCTGGTTACCAGCATTTTCTCCTATTCCCACAATGTTTTCAAAAGCTTTCTTTCTCAGGGTCGTTAAAAGTCTGGATTGTGTGGTAAAAGGTTAATCCTTCACTAAACAGCTGACCATTGTTTCCGTGATGGTTATTTGGAAAAGCAGCTATTGGCTTGGAAAAAATATTGTGCGGAGTACTGGTAGGAATAAATGAAACTCCTGGAAAGCATGGATAGGTGCACTGGCCGCTGCGATATAACTAAAATAATGTTGAAAATGGCGTTAAACACCATACAATCAATCAATCAATTCACCAAGCAATTCTTTTCTTTGACAAAACCTGAAAAACGTTGTGGACAAAGGAGAGGACCAGCGTTTTCTCCATTCTCCTAGCACATTAATCCTTCACTGCAGGACAAAATTTTAGAGGAGTCAAAGTTGAAAGTATTTGCAGGTAACAAAATCAAAAGTGGCTCAAAAACGGAAATTTGTAGAAAGCAGTGTGGAAAAAGGTGAAAATGCTAGTTACCAGCGTTTTCTTCTTTTCCCACAACGTTTTTCAAGGCCTTCTTGGTCATGGTCATTAACACTTGGGATTGCGTGATGAAGTGTTTGGTGCTTCTTAGGACAGAGTAGCAGTCTGAGCACTGATCTGCGCTCTAACTATTATTTATGGAGATATCTTTGCCAAGTCAGCCTTGAAATTTCTACAAGATGGTTTTGTCTGCCAACTTAACCCTTTCCCAAACAAGCCCTGGTTTTCACGTGTCTGCAGTACAAGTCTTTTGAAAACACTGTGGGAAAAGGAGAAATCATTTGTAACGAGCAATTTCTCCTTTTCCCATAGTGTTTTCTACCCTTTTTGATAACTTTCTGCCATTTTCATCAAATTTAAAATTGTCGTCTGCAAACTCTTTCAAATTGGACCAGTCCAAAATTTGTCGTTTGGGAAAGGTTTAAAATGGGCCATACTTTGTGAAAAGGGGGTTTCAATACATCTCTGTAATGCATCATACCAAGCAATTCGTCACATAATTATGGATCCATATATTTCATTTTGTCAAACAGCCAGCTAAATACTTAGGTAGAGTGGTCCTTTGGCATACAGAAAATTTGTCAAAAGCAAAAAGTTTTGACCCAAATCAGCCTTCATGATTGGGCAGCCTGACCTGGGTCGACACTTTTCTTCACAGATGCATTAAACCAGTTTTTCACAGAGCATGGCTCAAATATATGCGTCATTGATTTAGCAGTGTAAGGTTTGTAGGTTCATAAATCACAGCTTGTTATATCAGACATCTGGCAAATTCAAGGAGGGAGGTTATCTCTTACAAAAAAAAATTGAGTTCGGTTAACTCTTTACTGAATACATGTACTTAATTTTGGACTCAACGAAATTGAAAGCATTTGCAGATGACATTAAAAAAAAGCTCAAATTATATCTGTCTTTGATTGGGTAGAAACATTGTGGGAAAAGGAGAAAATGCTGTTTACCAGTATTTTCTCCTTTTCCCAAAATGTTTTCAAAAGCCTTCTTCTTCAGGTTGCTGAAACCCATGATTGTATGGTAAAGGGTTCACCCCTGAAGCACTGATTACAAACTAAGTTGTAGATAGTCCAGATCAGGATCAAACTTGTCAGAATGTGAGGTGTGCTGGGTCCTTTTTCACCATCTATTTTTCAGAGCATTCTTTGTCTTATTCTCAAGAATTTTCTAAACTTGAAAGTAACATAACTCCTGATTGGCTCAAGCAAATGGTTGAGCCAGTCAGCAGGTGTGTTACTTTCTAAATCAATAATAGAATGTTCCGTAGAATAGTCGGTGAATTCGGAACTTGATCTTCGATAATGCTGTCTTATACTTTTTAAGATATTCTGACAAAACAAAAGCCTTAAAGGTGCAAAATTTTTGTTCTTAGCTCACCTGAGCACAAAGTGCTGTGTCTGTTGTCCGTCATCCGTCATGCCTCTAGAGGCCATATTTTCAGTTGGATACTCAGGAAACTTGGTCAGAATTTTTTCTTGATCAGGGTTCCCGCTGGGCTTCGCATTTGGCGCCATTTGCGATAGATTTTGTAATGTGGCGCAAGAAAAAGCCAAATGGCGAAAATGACTGGCGCCGATATTTTTCACATCGGGGTGCCGTACATTTTGATACTGGTTCCCGCCACCTCAATGCGTGAAAGCGTATCTATAACCGAAAAGTCGGTAAGCAGTTTGTAAATTGTCGCCTATACACCCCATCACGGCAGGTGATCTAAATAACAGTCTGTATATTACATGGGATTGTCTAGTTACACACAATACACGCATATACACCATGCAATGCTAATCAATCAAATGTCAATTTTGCCACGCCCCATCTGCATCCAAGGGTGTGAAAACTGAATTTTTACACAACTTGAAGTACTACGAACCAATCAGGAATCACATACGAGATTTAGTCGCCGCCCATAATTTCTAAAGCCCCGCCTTGATTCTGTGTTATATGCATGATATACATGCGGGGCATTATGGTTTGTATTTAGCGACGACCACACTATTTTTAGGTGGATTATGCATAAATTCGGTAATTAACACATCAATGAAAGAAGATTGGATCTCTGGAAAACTGATTTGTCGGCTCGCCGCTTATGTTTGCAAACTGGAATTTTCGCGATCGATTATTTCTTTCTCAGTTAAAGAAGTCGGTCGCTATTTTTTTTATGTAAACAGTGATCGGTAGATTACGATTATGATCTTATTGCCCATTAATGTTTTCTACCTTTCAAAAGACAAGATTTATCACTTGATCTATGAATAACTCAGTAATTTCTTGTCTGCCAGAGCATTCAATACGGACAACTTGACATTTTTAGCTCGGCTGTTTTTGAGGAATACAACGTCGAGTTAGATTGCCGTAGCCCTGTCGTCGTCGTGCAACAAGTTTGAAATTTTTGGATACCTCTATTATTACTTAACTCTTAACCATACAATCCTGACTTCTAACGACCCTGAGAAAGGAGCCTTTTGAAAACATTGCGGGAAAAGAAGAAAATGCTGGTTACCAGTATTCTCTCCTTTTCCCACAATGTTTTCTACCCCCCCCCCCCCAAAAAAAAAAAAAGAAAGTGACTATTTACCCGACCGTCGTGTACACACTGAAGAAAATTCATATTGCGAGGACGACTGTCGTGTACTCAATGAAGGAAAACTTCTTGGGTGCCTGACTGTTGTGTACTCAATGAAGGAAAACTCGTTGGGTGCCCGACGGTCGTGCCCGGACTGATGAAATTTCGTCTTGGGGGCACGATGACGTGCCCGCTATTTCCGATTTCTTCATTCAGTACACGATGCGGTCGTGTACGCACTGAAGAAACGGGATATTACGTACACGTATTAATGGGTTGGACCAAAACGCAGACTGCTATGTGAACCAGCACGGCGTAAACCGTCTCAGTGGAGCAATAGTCATTTATACAGGGTGTCATGCCCGAAGGGTCGTATTATGTTATACACCCGGTCGTCCGTCCGTCCGTTAGCAGTTATTTGTGTGCGCAACTCCTCCTACAATTTCCATCGTAATTAGATCTACTTCAAACTTGCCAAAAATTGTGGGTCGAATTGACTTAAATATGGGTCGATACGACCAAAAAGTTTCGAACTGACTGGGTGTGGAAATGACTTGGTGCCGAAACGACTGGATACCATTGTGGCAAATTTCAAATAGATCTAATTCCGATGGAAACGGTAGGAGGAGTTGCGCATACAAGAAATTCCAAACGGACGGACGGACGACCGGGTGTACAGTATAAGGTAATACGAGCCTTCGGACGTATAAAAAGGATGCCAGCTACGCTTGTGCATGCATTTGTTCTGTAACACGCTGTATAAATGACTATTGCCGTGTGCACCAATGAGACTGTCTACGCCGTGCTGATTCACGTAAAAGTCTGCGTTTTGGCCCAACCCATTTACACGTGTACGTAAGAGTCCAATTCTTCAGTGCGTACACGACCGCATCGTGTACTCAAGAAATCGGAAATAGCGGGCACGTAATCGTGCCCCCAAGACGAAATTTCATCAGTCCGTGCACGACCGTCGGGCACCCAACGAGTTTTCCTTCATTGAGTACACGACAGTCGGCCTCGCAATATGAATTTTCTTCAGTGTGTACATGACTGTCGGGTAAATATCATCGGCCAAAAAAAGAAAAAACAAATTTCAATCTTAAAGTCGCATTTATTTTTTCGTCTGCAAGTGCTTTCAATTTCAACCGATCTATTATTTTGTCGTTTGGGAAAGAGTTAAGATATTTACTTAAAACCTGGGCAAGTTAGTAACTATCAAAAGGGGAACCTATACAAGCAGGTAACAAAGCATTTTGAAGCACAGCCATGCCCCTTTTTCACCTTGGGATTTTCCCTGAAAATCATGCACCTGCTCCCTAACTGTATTGACGCAATGAATATAGATATGGGTTAAAAAACTAATCAAATGGAAAAATGTTTTCTCATTTATTTCATTGCTCATGATACAAACAAAGAAAAGATATTTTATTAACTACTTTTTTATCCTTGCCGACCCCATGTACTTTCATTTTAGAAATGGCACCAACTGGCTCCAATTATTTTAATGTGGCGCAAACTTTTCTCATTTGGCGAAAGTGGTGGCGCAAGAAAAAAAATGGCCAGGGGGAACCCTGTTGATGATATCTTGGATGAGTTCGAAAATGGGTCATCTGGGGTCAAAAAAAGGTCACTCTGTCAAGTCTTAGTAAAACCTTGTGTACACTCTAGAGGCCACATTTTCAATCGGATACATCATGAAACTTGGTCAGAGTGTTTGTCTTGATAATATCCTGGATGGGTTTGAAAGTGGGTCATATGGGTCAAGACTAGGTCACTGGGTCAAATCTATGAAAAACTGTGTGTGCTCTAGAGACTACATTTTCAGTCGGATACTCATGAAACTAGGTCAGAATGTGTGTCTTGATGATATCTGAGACAAGTTTGAAAAATGGATCATGTGGGGTCAAATCCTATGTCACAAGGTCAAATCTTTGATAAATCTTGTGTATGCTCTAGAGGCCACATTTTCAGTCTAATACTTTTTGAAAGTCTGTCAGAGTGTTTGTCAGAATGTTTGTCTTGATACCATCTCGAACGACTTTGAAAATGGGTCATGTCAGGTCAAAAACTAGGTCACTACGTCAAATTTTAGGAAAACCTTGTGTATACTCTTGAGGCCACATTTTCAGTCCAATACTCATGAACTTTGTCAGAATGTTTGTCCTGATAATACCTCTGAAGAGTTTGAAAAAGGGTCACATTGGGTTACTTCTGAAGAGTTTGAAAAAGGGTCACATTGGGTCACAAACTAGGTCACTAGATCAAATTTTTGAAAAACTTCGTGTATGCTTTAGAGGCCACATTTTCAGTCCATTACTCATGAAACTTTGTCAGAATGTTTGTCCAGATAATACCCCTGAAGAGTGAGAAAAAGGGTCACATTGGGTCACAAACTAGGTCACCAGGTCAAATCTTCGGAAAACTTTGTATTTGCTGTAGGAGGCTAAATTTTCAATCCAATACACATTAAAAGTGGTCAGAATGTTTGTCTTGAGGACTTACTTAATGAGTTGGAAAATGGGTCATATCGGGTCAAAAATAGGTCACCGGATCAAATTTTTTAAAAACCTTCTGTACGCTCTAGAGGCCATATTCTTAGTCCAGTACTTATGAAAGTCTATCAGAATGTTTGTTTTGATGATTCTGAAAATGGGTCATGTCGGGTTAAAAACAAGGTTTCTCGGTCTAAGCATAGAAAACCCTTGTTTATACTCAAGAGGTCTCATTTTCAGTCCAATACTGATGAAAATTGGTCAGAATGTTTGTCTATGTGATATTCGGGATAAACTTGAGAATGGGTCATGTCAGGTCAAAAAGTAGGTCACTGGGCTTAATCTTTGAAGAACCTTGTGTATACTATAGTCTACATTTTTGTCCAGTGCTCATGAATATTAGTCGGAATGTTTGTCTTGATTTTTTAGCTCCACTGGCCGAAGGCCAGCGAGCTATTGTCATGGCGTTGTGTCCGTCGTGCGTCTGTGCGTCCGTTCGTCCGTGCGTGCGTCCGTAAACTTTTTCTTTAAAAAACTTCTCCTCAGAAACTATTGACTGGATTTTTACCAAATTTCACAGGAATGTTCCTTTGGTGGTCCTCTTTCAAATTCCTTCAAATAATTGTGTTCCATGAAGAATTCTGGTTGCCATGGCAACCAAAGTAAAAAACCTTTAAAAATCTTCTCCTCCCAAACCGCTATTTGGATAGCATTATTATTTTGCAGGAATGTTCCTTAGATACAGGTTTACAGAATTCCTTTAAAAAAAAATGATCTGTCAAAAAACATGGCTTTTATGGGAGACTCATTTTCCTTTTATGGTATAAAGTAAAATCTTTGAAAAATTTCTTCTCTAAAACTATTCATTGGATTTCATTGTTGTTTTGCAGGTAAGTTCCTATGGTGGTTGTCTGCCAAATTGTTTCTATGGTGGTTGTATACCAAATTCCTTTTAAAAAAATGATACACCTAAAAACACATTTTTTTATAGACAAGGCTTATATTTCAAAAAAATGTTCTTCTCCAAAACTATTTATTGTGTTAGTTTTATCGACTAACAAAGAAAAAGGAAGAAAATTGGATTGACTTGACCTAGTCAGGGCTGTCCTATTTAAGCCCACACATTTTCCTTGGTATTAAGATCACAATTTACTCCAATGATATGCTATTAGTTAGTACTAGTAATAAAATATCACTGGCCATAAATAAGATAAAAGCTTGAGCACCATTCACAACTTGAGCTTTTCAATTTTGCCTTATTACTAAGCCTGAGTAACCATGCCAAGATAAAAAAGAAAAAGTATTTTAATAACAAAACCCCCATGTTGTAGGTACTTTATAGTCCTTTTGATATAGAACAAGAGAACCTCTGCACTTTTAATTTTTATTAGTTCTGGTAAAGGTTTGTTGACCTACTAATGAGTAAATGCAGAGTGGACAGAAGGGGTGTAAATCCTGGTGACCTGGTACAGAGTGGGACAGGGCTTTACATTTGTGATAAGGCATTAATGTTATCAAGTCAAACTGATCCCGCAACTTCAGTACACCAGAATTAATCTGTGCCCTGGAGCAGGATATTTGATTTATGTAAATGCATTTGTAGACCATTTTGTGTTGTTTGCCACAGAAGACATTCTAACTGTGACTGTGAAAAGTTGATTATTAGGGATTAGGTGTTCATTGTATGCCAGCATATTTCATTCTGTCTGGTGTATTGATGTAGGTTGATCTATATTGCTATAACATTCATTCATTTGCCCTCCTAGCTGTTCTTTTAGATTACCCCTTTACCACACAATCACAACTTTTAATGACCCTGAGAAAGACATATTTTCTATATTTTGATGTTTCCCCACCCAAAATGGTTTGTGAAAGGACCTGTTGCAGACAACATATCTTCAAATTAGTAAGACATATATAAAAAAGGATAGAAATTATTGTGGGAAACTAAGAAAATGCTGGTTACCATTTTTTTCTTCTTTTCTCACAAGTTTTTTCCATACCTTTTTTCTTCAGTGAGCTAAAATGCAGGATTGAATGGTAATTGTTAAAAACTTCTTTTCGCCATTATAGAAATATCAGGCCTGTGGAGCGATACAGGCGCTCAAGCGCCTCTAGTTTCTTGTAAGAGTTAGAAAATGGGTCACATTGGGTCAAAAACTAGGTCACTGAGACAAATCTTTGAAAAACCTTTTGTACTGTCTAGAGGCCATATTTTCACTCCAATACTCATGAAATTTTGTTAGAATGCTTGTCATGTTATCTCAGAAGAGACTGGAAATGGGCCATGTTTAGTCAAAAGGCTCAGGTGAGCGACTTCAGGGCCATTATGCCCTCTTTTTATTCTGACATATCCATTTCACATAGTTGACACTACAGGGGTAGTCAGGAACTCTGTACTGGGATCCCATTTTAGGACACCAATTTTTAGAAGGGACACCTGGCCTTCGTTGTATTCACCAACCATTCTTAGGACCATTTTGAGTCTTATTCTCCAAGACTTTCTAAATTTGAAAGTAACACAACTTCTGATTGGCTGAACCATTTGGTTAAACCAATCAGAACTTGTGCTACTTTCAGGGTTAGAAAATCTTGGTGAATAAGACAAGAATGTTTTTAAGAATGGTTGGTGAATATAGACCCAGGTCCTATGATTCAGCAATATAAAGAGAGAAGTGTCTGTAATTTTGCTTATAAGGCAGTGATGTTCAAGATGGAAGATCATTTTGCAATTTTTTGCAGCTTGATCTTGTTTTATACTGTCCACAAAAACAACTTAGATTGTACTTAACAATATAAGGGGTAAACAAAATGGTAGACTTATACTACAAAAATTGAAAGCATTAATATTTTGGAGAGGAAAAATTCAGTATGGCGCAACTGTTGTAACATGTCTACGAAAGAGTCGAAAACAATTTTGCAATAGTGATTAAATGCATGTTGCCAACATTTGCTCCTTTTCCCACCATGGTTTCAATAGCCTTTAGGCAGAGCTCCAGATAGAGAGAGTGATTTTGATTATAGAATTGAAAATATTAATTATTCTCAACTAAACCCTATGTTATGGGTACTCATTAGAATCGTCTTATTGAGACGATTCTTATGAGTACCCGCAACATAGGGGTTGGAAGAGAAATAATGGATTTAGAATACCGTCACTCCCTCTTATTTGGAACTCTGGCCTTTAGGTTTCTTAGCCCTTTACCACACAATCCCAATATTTACCGACCCTGAGAAAGAAGCCTTTTGAAAACATTGTACAAAAAGGAGAGAATGCTGGTAACCAGCAGTTTCTCCCTTTCCCCACAACATTTTCTAACCTTCCGAAGACCAATTTCAATTTTTGAGTCAGATATATTTTGTCGTCTGCAAATGCTTTCAGTTTGGACTAGTCTAACATTTTGTCTTGTGGTAAACAGTTAAGACTTTGCATGCTTTGGTCAAAGGGTTAAAGTTCAGCCAATGTTAGTTCTGCTAGTTTTGATCGTGAAATTTCATGGAAACGAGAAAAACTAGAAATGTTAGTGAGTACAGGCAGAGTCCTTTCTGAAACAATGCTGTAGCTTTTAGTAAAGAGAATTTCTGCCTCTGTGTCATTGTAACTGGAAAACAACCATAAATCTAATCATTGGACTGCCTAATCAGCCTTGATTAGCACCAGTTTTTCCTGGTCCTTGGCCAGTATTGGTTGATTTGAAACAGTCCTGTATAACTCTTCTACAAGACAGCAAAATTCTTCTAGACTTGTCAAAACTGAAAGTGGTTTCAAATGACAATCAACATGTGTCTCAGATGCATTAGATCTGTCTTTGAAAAGATAGAAAAACATATTGGGAAAAGAAGAAAATGCTGGTAACCAGCATTTTCTCCTTTTGTCACACTGTTTTTTAAAATGCCTTCTTCGTCAGGGTTGTTAAAGATAGGGTTATTTGCTGAAGGAATAATCCTGTGACCTAAGCTAACAACTGTTCTGTGTCCTTGTATTTGAGCCATGCTCTGACAAAAGGGGGCTTAATGCATCTCTGTGATGTATTATACCAAGCAATTCACCACATAATTATGGATACCCTAGAGTCCATTTTGTTTAGCAATCGACGGAATCTTGAGGTAGATTGTTTCTTTGACATGCAGAACATTTAAAGATAGCAAAAGGTTTCGGCCCATGTCAGTAGTATAGGAGGGTAGACCTCGGACAAAACGCGTTTTGTCCGAGGTCTACCCTCCCTGAGTGCCATTTTGTCCGAGGTCTACCCTCCCTGAGTGCCATTTTTGTCCGAGGTCTACCCTCCCGAGCAGAAAAAATGCCGCATCACTGCAATTTTGGCGTGATTCGGTTTCCGCGACATATGAATACAATAATAAATAGTCCGTTACTAGTCTCGGGAGGGTAGACCTCGGACAAAAGTAGTTCCGGCAGTTGGTTCAGGTAGAAACCCTCGTTGGACTTAGTCTTTTTTTGGAGGGTTGATCTTTCTCTCTCTATTACCGTCGGACTTAGTCTTTTTTCCACAATTGGATTAAAAAGTAGTTCCGGCTGATGTAAACAAGTAGTTCCGACTGATGTAAACAAACGTTTTGATTGGTCGAGACGTTTTCCCGCCAAAATTCGATGGGTTATTTCCCCTTTTCAGCTTGGATCAAGGCAAAGACCATTGTTGGACTTAGTCTTTTTCACAATTGTATTAAAAAGTAGTTCCGCCTAATGTAAACAAACAGGTTGGTTCAGGCGGAGCCTATTGTTGGACTTAGTCTTTTTTCCACGATATGGATTATATTCTCTACTTACGCTGGGCCAGGCAGAGAGCATCGTTGGACTTAGTCTTTTTTCCGTCTTTGTTCGGCTGAGAGCTGTTGTTTCTCTATCACCGTGTTGGACTTAGGCTTTTTCTCTGTCATCGTTGGACTTAGTCTTTTTTCTCCGTCTTTGTTCGTCTTATCCTTTCTCTATCAACGTTTGACTTAGTCTTTTTTCACCACAATATGGGTTATTTTCCCCTCCTCAGCTTGGTTCAGCCAGAGATCATCGTTGGACTTAGGCTTTTTCCATCTTTGCTCGTCTATCTTTTCTCTACAACCGTTGGACTTAGTCTTTTCTTTGGCTCCTAGCAATATGATCTTTAGACATTACCTAACTATATGATCTGAGTGTGGGTTTTTTCCGACATTTCCCGGAAATCACTTCGTCTAGACTTACCCAACCTTAGGTTTTATTCGTCCCTAGTTTCATTCGTCCCTAGTTTTTAATCTGCAAATCTTTTTTAAAATTGTAAAAATTTTTATCCGAAAATTTTTATCCGAAATTTTTAAGCGTAAAAATTTTTTCTATCGCTAAAATTTTCTCTGTAAGATTTTTTTGAAAAATTTTTTTCTCTGCAAGATTTTTTATTTGAAAAATTTTTTCTATCGATAAAAAGTTTTTCTCTCTGCAAAAAAGTACAACAACACATCTACAAAATTGACAATTGTTAAAGATAGATTTTTTAAGGTTTTGGTTAGTCCTGAAAAGGACTGTTTTTGGAGATTAGACTGTCTTTTTTTCCTCGTCTAATGACAGCAACCAAAATTTGCATGACAGATGGGACAACTTCCAGTTCTTCTTGTGATTGTCATTGTACCATCCTTCGTGGTGATCTTTCTCCCGAGTTCAACGTCAACTAATATGAGCTCTGGAGTTGTTGTCTGCATAAACAGCTCAAGTAATTTTTCTCCGAGCTCTCTGTATGGCTGTGTTATCTGCTCTAGATGTCTTTGAACTGCTATGAGTTGTCTTCTTAATACCAACAGATCTTCACCAGCATTTAAATAGTCTTGGAGAGCATCAATTATTTGATGGTTTATCTGTTCCATATTTTGAATTCTTTTTTCGCTTTGGTTACTTTATGATTTATTCGTCTTACTCGAGAGAACGAGAGTCGAATGACTATAGAAGAAGTTCACTGATTTTATAGCTTGACAGGGGGATTGACCTACTTTGACTTGGAATTAACGTTAACCAATCGTTAGTTTCGTTACATTTTTTGGAACTGATACTCTTAGACATTGTAGATAGATCATATAGTACATTATGTTCTATCTACATGCTCTCGCCCACGTTCGCGCTTTTAATTCTAACGCGAAGTAGGTCAATCCCCCTGTCAAGCTATAAAAGAGCCAGCATTTTTATTCTTGTATTAACTCATTTCACGATGAAGTTATCAAAATTCTGCTGTGGGCTGTTTGCCAGCAAGAAGAATAAGAAAGAAATGAAAGAAATGAAAGAAAAATGGGAGCAAGAGGCCATGGAAAAGAAAGAAGACGAGGCAGAAGAAAGGAAGAGCCTAAAGCATAAAGCTCTTCGGGAGTTCTTCGCAAGACGAGGGTATGAGTTTTATACTCGTACCCCAATCGTCAAGATGGGTAATATTTACCCGGACTTATCAGAACTGATACCGCCAACAGAGCATCGCGGTTGGCAGAATAAATTAATGAGAATGTATCCTTCATTGAAATGGTGAAGAATACGTTCTCTTTAATTTTAAAAACAGTCCTTTTCAGGGCTACCCAATACCAAGAAAGTTTTACTTTCTTCAAATTGTCAAAAACAAAAAAAGTCAAGTCCTATATGTTTTTATATCTTTTATTTAAAACTTTTTTATTTAAAACTTTTGTACAATAATCATTACAATGAAATTTTTATTTAAAACAATGAACTGGTAAAATATATACAATGAAACATTGAACTGTAGAAATATTTGAATCTTTTTTTTGAAAACAGTTCTTTGAAACAGTTCTTTGAAAATGTTAGCACATTTTTACAGACACGTTTTTCTTTTTTTCTTCGGGATGTCAGGTTCACATTCACTCTTGCGTTTCCTCTTACTGTTTCCATTATTGTGTTCGTCATTGTTATTTTTCAACACAATATCTGGACAGATTTTTGCGCCATGTTTTTTTGTTTTGCAGAAGAAACAGTTCTTCTTTTTCTTTTCTCTTTTCTCGTTGATTTTCTTTTCTTCAGATCCTGAAGATTTCTGAGATATCTGTTCGTTGTTTTGCTCCTCTCCAGACAGCGAAGAGGGTTCATTGTTTTGATCGAGTATAAGAGTATCCTCTGAAGAAAGTTTATTTTTTTGCGAACTTTGTTGCGGCTTATCATGTATTTCTACTTGAATTCTACAGATTTCTGTGTCGTTGATTTCTGTGTTATCATGCTCCATATTTTCGATCTCCTGCTCGATCTGATTTCCTATCAATGAAGTTGTAGTCTGTGACGATTTTGTCTTCCATTTATTCTCGTCTACTTTATAGGATAATAGAGCCCCAACGTATTTCATATGTTGGAATTCTCTCCCGGTTTCCATTGTTGGCGAAATTTTAACATCGTGACTGTAGGGGTCCACGAAGACAGAGACGAATCTCCACATCATTTTTTCTTTTTCTGGACATTGTCTAGCCCAATGTCCTGATCTGTTGCATGTAAAACAGATATTCGTTGTCATATCACTCACTCCATGGCGCTTGTCGAATGTTGCTTGATCCAGGACTCTGGTGATACGATAGGTATCTTTTTCTGCAAAATGTTGGTGGGATAGAAATGATCCCACGTAGTTCCCAGTATGGTAGACTTGATATCTTGACGGTATATTGGTGATCTCATAGTCGTGAGTGTATGGGTTAACATACAGGTACATTCTCTTTGGTGTTGTACTTTGTAGCTTGAACCCACTCATTTTTCTACCAGTTGTCCTGTTTGAAATCTTTCCGAAGAATGATGAAGATTTCAGTCGTAACGCCTCTTTTTATACACTCTTGGTCTGAAAAAAGATATAAAAAAGCTAGGATTTTTTGAGTTCTGGGACATTACTTGACTCGCAATCGGTCATAAAACCATGTCTAAAAGGTTAGTACCGTATTCAGACAGTACAAGTGACGATGAGACAATTCAGCCGATGTCAAAGAAGAGAAAAAAATTACTACCGGCAAAGAAAAGAAAAAGAATCCTAGTCTATCCAGATAGTAGCAGCAATGGTGAAAGCGATGATGAGAAATTTCCACCCAAAAAGAGAAAAAGTTTACCATTGAAAAAAGAAAACGATGGTGAAGTCAAAAAATCTTTGAAAGAAGAAAACGATGAGAAATTTCCACCGTCAACCAAAAAGAGAAAAAATTTGAAAGAAGATAAAAAATCTTTGAAAGAAGAAAGTCATGCTGGACTATTTTTACCCAAGAAAGAAGAAAGTGGAGACAAAAAATCTTTGGATATGAAAAGTCTATACGCCTTAAAAGAAGTGGGAAAAAAGAAGTCAAGAAAATTCAATACAGATTCCCGTGTGCTGGCGGCGTGCTTTAAGAAATTCGATGAGTTACAACCCCAACAACTGACTGCCTTATTCGACGATGTTATCCAACAAATCGTTCAAAAGTTAAAGGCTGAATCGAGGGATATGATCAGAATTACCATCAATCACCGTTCATTGGATATGGGGATTCATATACCCTTTCTATATGTGGAGGAGTTGGAGAGTCATACTATATTGGACGAGATTGAAAAAGTTCTACAGTCGAATGAGAAATTCGTCTTGAACGATGGTCACATGACATTCGATATCACACATACGATACCCCCAAGTGGAAGTGGTAAAAGAGTTAGGGGTACAGAAATATTGGATTCAAAAGTTTTCGCAAAGAAGAAACAATCGATTATTGAAATTAATAATGAAGATCATCTATGTTTTGCAAGAGCTGTTGTTGTGGGGATTTATCACCATGAACGTGAAAACACCCAAGAATGGAATCGAAGATGGGATATCATCAAAAGATCAAACAGACCGCTTCAAAAGATTGAAGCCGAGAAATTGATGAATGAAGCTGGAGTTTCGTCAACACAACCTGTAGGACCTGAAGAATACAAAAAAATTCAAGATTTCTTGTATGAAAAAGACTATGTTATTAAAGTCCATCAACAGCAATCGAGAATGGAAAAAGTGTTTGAACATCCAAAAGTGAAAGATAATAGTAAAATCATACATTTGTACTATCATCAAAAACACTATGACTACATCAAATCCATTACATCATTTCTTGATTGTGGTTATTATTGCGAGTTCTGTGATATACGTTACAGGAATCGGGAAGACCATGTTTGCTCAAAGATCTGTAAAGGTTGCTTTCGTACTGGAAAATGTCCATCGAAATCAAAAGAGTATGTCTGCTCCAAGTGTCATAGATGTTTTTTCAGTGCAGAATGCTTGGAAAAACACAAAACACTTCAAGGTAAAGAGAAGAAGACCATTTGTGAATTAGTGAAACTCTGTTCAAAATGTGGAGGCCAGTTTTTTGTCAGAAAGAAAAATCATGTCTGTAAGGGAAAGAAAAAGTGTCATCTCTGCAAGAAAATAGTTGACTTCTCTCACCGCTGTTTTATTCAGCCTTACCAGAGTAAGATGAAGCATGACAGTGACGATGAGACGAGTTCTTCTGTAGTCAAAAAACCTTTGTTCATTTTCTTTGATTTTGAATGTCAGCAAGATACAGGGATACATATTCCTAATTACTGTATTGCACACCGAGCCTGTGCTGAATGTATCGATAAACCACTTGATTTTCATTGTTCCACATGTAGTGAATTCGAAGAAGGAAGAGAAGTTATTTTTCAAGGAAAAGAAACTTTGAGTCAATTCTGTAGCTGGCTCTTTACAAAGCATCATAAAGGAATCATAGCTATTGCCCATAATCTCAAAGGTTATGATGGTCAATTTATTCTCAATCATATTATCAATGTTGGGATGAAAGAACCAGAACTGACTATGAATGGGAATAATATTTTGAAGTTAGAATTGAATGGTGTGTGTTTGATTGACTCCTTCAGTTTTATGAACTTTGGTCTGGCAAAATTTCCGACTACATTTGGACTTCAAGAAATGAAAAAAGGCTACTTTCCTCACTGGGCAAATACAGACGAATTCTGGGATTATGTTGGGCCATACTTGGATATGTCTTATTACAAGCCCGATTCAATGTCTGAAGAGGCTCGATCGAAATTCATAGTCTGGTATAATGACAAAGTTCAAAATGGTGAGGAATTCAATTTTCAAAAAGAGATGGAGATGTACTGTCGATCGGATGTTGATATCCTAAGACGAGGATGTGGTGAATTCAGAAAGTTGTTCATCGAACAGAGTGGAATTTGTCCATTCACAGAGGCGTTTACTATCGCCGGCGCCTGTAACAAGATTTGGCGAAAAGATTATTTACCAAAAAATCAAATAGCCATCATTTCAAGCAAAGACCCAGTCAGACGTCGGTTTTCTATGAAAGCAATACGATGGATTCAAAGTATTGCTAGGGAAAAAGGGATTCATATTCAACACGGTAAAAATGGTGGTGAATTTCAAATAGGAAGATATACTGTAGACGGTTTTCACCGTCAATCAAACACCGTCTATGAATTCCTCGGGGATTTATTTCATGGCTGCCAGACATGTTTCAAGGATCGAAAATATATCAATCCCATCAATGGAAAAACAATGGATGAATTGTACAACAATACCATTGAACGATTAGAAACCATCAAAAGAATGGGATATAACATCGTGACCATATGGGAACATGAATTCGATACCAAGATGAAGAAGGACAAAGAGTACAAAAAAACCATTTAAAGTCTATATCCGAACTGTGACCCCATCGAACCAAGAGAGGGTCTGGCTGGAGGCAGATGCAATGCAATAAAAATTGTTTATGATGTTGAGGAAAGCAGTGAGAAGGAAATCAAGTATATCGATATCTGCTCTCTGTATCCTTACGTCTGCAAACATAAATTCTATCCTGTAGGTCATCCCACAATCTTGACTGCTGAGAGTATTGATATGAAGAATATTCGTCAGTATGAAGGGCTCATTAAATGCAAAGTTCTACCCCCAATTGATTTGTTTCATCCTGTTCTTCCAGTTCACTGTAACAACAAGATGATGTTTCCACTCTGTATGAAATGTGCACAAGAAAGCTCAAACGTTTGTAACCATAAAAAAGAAGAGAGATCCTTGGTTGGAACTTGGGTTACATTTGAACTGTTCAAAGCTCTCGACTGTGGTTATCAGCTAATGCAAGTGTATGAAATCTGGCATTTCCACTCTGTTTCGGATCAATTCTTTAAAGGCTATGTGGATAATTTCTTGAAAATTAAGCAAGAAGCCAGTGGATATCCCAGTTGGTGTCAGACAGACTCGGAAAAGAATCAATTCATTCGCGAGTATGAGGAAGCTGAAGGGATTCGTCTCGAGCCCAAATGTATTCAAAAAAATCCTGGTAAAAGATCGTTTGCTAAGATTATGCTTAACTGTCTTTGGGGGAAATTAGCACAGCGTGAAAACATGAGCAAGACGAAATACATCAGAGAACCATCTAAATATTTTGACTTGATTACCGACCCGAAATATACGGTAAAGCATGTGGAAATTTTTGACAATGAGTGTCCATTCATTTTAGTCAACTATGAAGAAAAGATGGACTTTGTCGAAACACATGCAACAGCCAATGTTATTGTAGCATCCTACGTAACAGCTTATGCAAGGTTGGAACTGTACAGCGTTCTTGAAAGATTGGGGGATAGAGTTCTATATTTCGATACAGATAGTTGTATGTACATTCATGATCCTGAATTGTGGAACCCTCCCATCATTAACAGTAGGCTAGGAAAATGGACCGATGAAGAGCCTGATTGTAGAATAACTCATTTCAGAGGATTAGGCCCCAAGAATTACGCTTACAAAATGAGAACAAAAGATGGAAAAGAAAAAAGCAAATGTAAAGTCAAGGGAATTACTTTGGATTACAATACAAATCAGATGGTAAATTTCGGCACCTATTCAAAATGTGCTTTGGATCGTACAATAGAAATCAAAGTTCAGTATGACTGTAGAATCAAAAGGCATAAAGACAGAACAGTGACCAGTGAACCACAGACAAAAACCTTTCGCTCTGTATACACCAAAAGAGTGATTGTAAACGATACTGATACTGTTCCCTATGGTCATAAAAGTTTGAGGGTATAAATATCTGTAAGAAACAATATCGTGTTACACTGTTTTGAAGTGAACGATCGAAGTAAGACGCTTTTTAAAAAACAGTGAAAACTATCAAAAAGTGAGAAATCATGTCAGGCGAAAAAGTTTATAGAGATTTTATCCAGCAGCACACGCTCGATAAACAAGTACAGTTGGATATTAAATTCGCCTGTGTGAAACTTTGGATAAACAAATTGCATAAGGGAGTTGCAAAAGGAGAAAGATCGTGCAAGTTGTATAGAATGCACAGCTTTATTGTAATGATAGGGGATGATACAGATTTTGATTTTCCTCTCAAAGCTTATTTAGCATTTTGTTTGTTGAAAGACAACTATATTGCTAAACAGATGGATTCCACAACTCGGTGGCAATTCATTATCGTAGGAAGAACAGAAGAAAGTTTTCTGAACGTCCTGAAAATGAAATCAGTTCTGTTTAACTTTTACTTACGCTACAAAAAAGGATCCATTCAAGATGGTGAGGAAATAGTGGATACCATGGAAGGGTATATTCTTTTTGATAGAGATGTTACAGAAGAAATCGTATATTCAACTCTTTCGACAAAAGATATTTCAAAACATGTTTTTCCATTTAGTGGAGTACGTGAATATAGTGAAATGGATAGCAAATTTCCATTGTTTTTGGGTAATGATCAGTTGCACAAAGTTATTGTGGAACATGAAGACAAGTGGAAAAATCGAGGTATCTGTGAATTTGCATTGTAACGATACTGCACTCTATGACCTATAAGCTTTGAGGGTATAAATAACTGTAAGGGACAACACCATATTACACTGGTTTGAAGTGAACAATCAAAGTAAGACGGTTCTATCAAAAAGTGAAAATCATGTCAAGTGAAATGCTACCTTTGCCAATAGAGCTACGTGAAAAAGTTTATAGAGATTTCATCCATCTGCACACACTCGATGAAGGAACACAATTCAACCTTAAATTCAGATGTGTGAAATTTTGGATAGATAAATTGCACAATGGAGTTGCAAAAGGAGAGACATCCTGCAAAATGTATAGCATGCACGACTTTATTGCAATGTTGGTGACTGAGTCAGACTTCGATACCGCCATCAAAGGCTATTTGACAGCTTGTTTGTGGAAAAGTGACTATTTCGCTAAGAAGTTGCAAGCCACAAGCCGATGGCGATTCATTATCATAGGAAGACCAGAAGAAAGTTATCTGATCATGCTGAAAATGAAATCACTCCTGTTTAACTTTTACTTACGGTATACAAAATCAAGAGATAATGCAGAAGGAGTGGATATCATGGAAGGCTATCTCCTATTTGATAGAGATGTCACAGAAAAAATCGTACTTTCAACTCTTTCGGCAAAAGCAGTATTCAAAAACGTCTTTGAAATTAGAGGAACGTGTGAATATAGTGGATTGGACAGTGTATATAGTTTGTTTTTGGGCAATGAACAATTGCACAAAACTGTTGTGGAACATGAAGACAAGTGGAAAAATCGAGGTATCTGTGAATTTGCATTGTAAAAATGTTCTGTCATTGTTGTAAATAAGAACTGTATTGTCAATACTTTGTATATAAAAATGTACCTTCATTGTTTTGTATATAAATTGTCTTTGTATATATGAAATATAGTGTTAGAACATTTGGTTTGTTTTAAACGTTACTGTTTTTCATGATATTGTTAAGAACTTTTGAATGAATAAAGAAATGATTTTTTAAAAAAGGTCGTCTGTTTTGATTTTCTTCCCAAAACTTGAATAAAGAAAAGTTCAGACTTAGAAAAATGTAGCTAGATCATTACATTCTATGTGAGATCATATAGTACGTTATGTTCTATCTACATGCTCTCACCCCCGTTCGTGCTCTTAATTCTGTATCAAAGTAGGTCAATCCCCCTACCAAGCTATAAAATGTTGGCAAAAATTTTCCTATCTTTTATTCTTTCTCTATCTTTTTTATCCTAGCGATATGTCTGTGAGACAGGGTTTTGGCACACCGCCTCAATCTTATTATAGCGGGCAATATTTACGCTATAAGAAGTACTTCAATCATGAGCATTTCATTAGAAAGCATTATTTTGATGCAGAACGATACTTGGATGAATCTCAGCCTAGTTTGTTCTCTAGAAGGTTTTCCGTTTCAGAAATTTATGAAATGGTAAAATCTACTGTAGAACATAGCGATAGTATTAAATTGCAAGGTTTCAACAAGATAATTTTTGAAATGAAATTTCCTGTTGAAATCGGAAAAGATGCAGATGGTAAAGAGGCGTATGTTTGTAAAGTCGTCGCCTGCTATGATGGATTTGAGTTGCCGGATGTAGTCAAGTATAAAGATCTTTCTGTCATCACGGCATATCCTGTATAATGGATAAAAACAATGGTTCTTTTTAAGAACCACTCTCTCCTTCTTTTTAGGATTGAGGGCTCTTTTCAGAGCCAACCAATACCCAGGAAGTCTGCTTCTTCAAATTGTCAAAGCCAAACGTATTTCTCAGATCGAAAGATTGATTGTATCAGACTCAAAAAAGACTAAGTCCTATCCGAAGAGTCGTCGTTTTTCCCACCCGCCAAGATCAACCGTTTTTCCCACTCCCGCCATTTCTTTTCTACAAAAGAATATAACAAGTCTGACGATTGGTCTACGTTAATTCTGAGTCAGAAAAAAGTAGGTCAATCCCTCCACTAAGTTATAAAAATTCAGTGAACTTTTCCTATAACCATTCGACTCTCGTTTCTCTCGAGTAGCACGAATAAGAAAAATGCTTATAATTTTTCCTTATTGTCCACAGTGTGATAGACCATGTGCAATAGAGTGTGGGAAATGCTTTCATATCCTACAACATCTTGGAGAAAAGCACAATTGTCCAGAACCAGATGAGGGATTCTATGACTATGATGAAGACTATGGTGTAGTGATTTGGTGTTATCATTGCTGTCAAGCTTTCATCGTGGTCCAGTTTGAAGAAGAAGAAGAACATCTCGATCGCAACCAGTGAAGAATGAATCTTCATAAAAACAGCCCTTTTCAGGGCTAACATGCAACAAGAAAGTTTTCTACTTTTCTTCAAATTGTCACTTCAACTCAATTCTGAATTAAGAAATATAACGAAACTAACGATTGGATAACATTAATTCCGAGTCAAAGTAGGTCAATTCCTCTACCATCCTATAAAAGACGGGGCTCTTTTTCTTTTTAATCAGTTTTTCCCTCTCAGAACTCAAAAATGAAGACCCTCGACAAACGGTTCAAATTGATTGAAGCAGAGCGACGATTTAGAAAGGGATGCAAACAGATCGAATTGCTTAAAATTCGTCTGAGTGGGATAGAAAAACGATATGATAAGTGTAAAAGCAGAGCTGTGCAATATAATCTGAAAATTCAACTTTGTTCAATCAAAGGAGTACTCATTATGTATAATGAGTATGTCCAAGGCAAAGTTGAAGAAATCAATGAACTTCGGCGTGAGCTATTCCCCGAAGATTCAGATGAGGAGGTTTAGAGTCCTCGATCTTTTCTCTAGTTTTGAAATTAAGTTAACCGATAGTTAAATTAATTTCATTACAGAGAATAGTGAAAAACAGCCCTTTTCAGGGCTAACATACACCAAGAAAGTTTTATCTCTCTTCAAATTGTCAGACCAAATCAATTCTGATTTTAAGAAAAGGTTAATTTTTTACTTCAACTTATCAAAAAAAGACTAAGTTTTATCAGAAAACCTTATTCCCTACCACAACGTATAGACTTGTTTTCATCTATCTTTTACTTATTCAAAAGAGAATATAACAAAACTAACGATTGGCTAACGTTAATTCAGAGTCGAGGTAGGTCAATTCATCTGTAAAACGTATAAAGAAAGCCGGTCAAGTTCTCATTTAATCATTTTTACCTCTCAATACTCGAGAATAAAAAATGTTTTGTATGTTCATGTTTGGATCAGTGGCATATTATTCGATACTGAACTGGTTAGAAGATTGGTTTCATCGACGGCAGATACGTCATAACCTAGCACTACTTATTATGTTACTTGATGAGTTAGAGGCTGCGAGAGATAGACGAAGAGGTTAAAAAATACAAATCTTCGAAAAACAGTCCTTTTCAGGACTACCAAACGTTAAGAAAAGTTCTATCTTTTCAAATTTTGTCAAGCAAAATTCTGCATAACTCTAAGAAAAATCTCATCCCAAATAATATTTTCTAATATAGTATAGTTCATTCTTTTGCAAGTAAGCAGTATAACTATGTAAAAAACGAAAGATTATCATTTCTGCTTGACTAGAATTCAGTTGTTTTCGTTCAATCATAGGATATGTTACATTCACAATAGAGCTCAGATCAATCGGTTAGCCAGTACCCCAGATTTCTATTATTTCTCTCTGTAAGTGTTATAATCATTCGTGACTGCTTCCGACCGGGTCCGCGCTCTTAATTCTGTATCAAAGTAGGTCAATCCCCCTACCAACCTATAAAACGTTGACGATATTTCTCTACAATCATTCGGCTCTCGATCTTCGAGTAGTACGAGTAAAAACACACTGTTAACGGGAAAGATGAATCTCAACTTAGCCGATTACAACTTAACCGACTACATCTTAGACAACTCCTTGCCACAGAGTGGAAACAGTGGAGATATTCTAGCGTCAGCCATGAATTCGACATTCATTGAGCCAATGGCAGCACCAGTTAACAAATTCGAGGAAGAGATGCGACAGATGATCTCAAAACAAGATGCTACAATAACTCAGATTTTAGAGGAGTTGAAAACATTGAACAGAAACATCGAGACAATATACCAGCAAAGACAGTCAACTACGCCTGTTATTGTGAAGATTCCGGTGGAGTTCGACTTTGATAAAACTAGCCTTCGAAGACTAACAGATTCCCTTGTATCAGCTGTAAAAAAGAAAGATCAGAAGTCAAAGGAAAATCAGTCGAAGGAAAAGCAACACTCAAAGGAAACACAACCAGGGAAAGATCATCAGCCAAAGGAAGAGAAGATAAAAAATAAAAAACGAGAAATAGAGAAAGACGATGATGAACAACTTCACAAAAAACAACGATACGATCCCACCTATGTATCACCGTCAAAAATAGGACTGGGAAAACATGGGAAAAATATCGACAACTTCAAAGACTTCAAGATCCCAAAGATTCCAAAACTCAAACTCAAAAAGATACCCAAAGAAACAAAGAAAAGTTCTCAATAGAGAAAAAAGACAAAAAAGACAGTTCAATTTCAAAAAAACAGTCCTTTTCAGGACTAATCATTCCCCAAGAAAAATCTATCTTCAACAATTGTCAATAAGTAAGTCAACTCGCCTCCACCCGTATAAAAGACGATGATATTTCCAGTACATTAATCATTCGGTTCCCGAATAGATGACAGCTAAAGAAATGGTGATGGACTATAGTGTACAATTTCTACTTCTCTTGATGACAAAATGGTATCTGACAACCTTTCTACTAGCCATGATGCATGACTCCACTTTGCCTATGCATAAAATAAACAAAATAAGAAGGTTAATAGCAGATCGAAGAAGAGTCGTGGAGTGTCCTATCTGTCAGACAAAGTTTGGATACTATCATTAGAGGAGGAGGAAAAACAAACTCCAAAACAGCCCTTTTCAGGGCTAACCATTCCCCAAGAAAAGTCTATCTTTCTCAAATTGTCAATATCGGTAAGACCAATAGAAGAGTCTTTTATCTTTGGAACCATATCGTGGAAAAAAGACTAAGTCCAACAATAGGCTCCGCCTGAACCAACCTGTTTGTTTACATTAGGCGGAACTACCTTTTAATACAATTGTGAAAAAGACTAAGTCCAACAATGGTCTTTGCCTTGATCCAAGCTGAAAAGGGGAAATAACCCATCGAATTTTGGCGGGAAAACGTCTCGACCAATCAAAACGTTTGTTTACGTTTGTTTACATCAGTCGGAACTACTTGTTTACATCAGCCGGAACTACTTTTTAATCCAATTGTGGAAAAAAGACTAAGTCCGACGGTAATAGAGAGAGAAAGATCAACCCTCCAAAAAAAGACTAAGTCCAACGAGGGTTTCTACCTGAACCAACTGCCGGAACTACTTTTGTCCGAGGTCTACCCTCCCGAGACTAGTAACGGACTATTTATTATTGTATTCATATGTCGCGGAAACCGAATCACGCCAAAATTGCAGTGATGCGGCATTTTTTCTGCTCGGGAGGGTAGACCTCGGACAAAAATGGCACTCAGGGAGGGTAGACCTCGGACAAAATGGCACTCAGGGAGGGTAGACCTCGGACAAAACGCGTTTTGTCCGAGGTCTACCCTCCTATACTACTCATGTCATCCTGAGCAAAATGCGCATTAGCAGGATGACATGGGCCGAAATTTTTTGCAGATGCATCAAGCCCCCTTTTCACAGAGTGTGGCTCATATCTAAGGTTGACTGTAGAGACTGTATCTGAAGTCTATACCAGAACAAAAAATGATTTTAGTCTTGTCCATATTACCCCTTTCACTAACAACAGAAATTGTATTTTTTTTCTAGTTGTAAAAGTAGAATTTCCACTGCTTTTAAGGAATAACTATTGTCATTGATAGGTACCACATACTAGTGTAGTGGAAATCCAAGATCAGACTTCATGTTCTGTGCAGTCTGATCTTGATCTATGCTGTCTGCAAAAGTTGTCATTGTGTAGCATAGCCGTGATCGTGTGTGATAAATAAAGTCACAACAAAGTCCGATTTTTCACCAGTCTATTCTCAATTTCAAGTCTGTTTTAAGATGGTTTATGTCCACAATAAATCTATCTCTTAAACAATTTCTAGTGATTATTTTCTCATTTCCAACTCTTCTTCTATCTTTCTATCTCTCTTTTCTTCCCCTCTCTCTCTCTTTCTCCCAACGCCAGATCTTTTTATACAGATTGACCTAGTGGGCTGGTCAGACGAATCCATTGAGTGGAAGAGACCATTTTAACCAATCAAAATCTTATAAATAAGGTTGATTGACAGTTTGTTCACTTATTCTGATTAATTTTATAATTTATAAAATATCATGAAACAATTTGAATATGCGTGCCTTAAGTTTTAAAAGTCTTGTCAAAATTGTGTGATTGTACATAGTCACTGAATTTTACATACATAGAGTGAAACTTACATAAAGAAACCCTTGTCATGAAGACCCGAACTATGTTACAATTGGTAATGAAAGAGTTGAAAATATTTAAAAACATTTTCCCGAGTTTAACGACCCTGAGAAAGAAGCCTTTTGAAAACATTGTGGGAAAAGGAGAAAATGCTGGTAACCAGCATTTTCTCCTTTTCCCACAATGTTTTCTGTACATTTACAAATCTCACCATAAGAGCCATATTTGATTTGTTGCCTGCAAATGCTTTTAAGTTGGACAAGTATAAAATTTTGCTGGTAATCAGCATTATCTCCTTTTCCCACCATGTTTCCTACCTTATCAAAGACAGGAATCATCATTTTAGCAACTTTTAATTTGTCGTCTGCAAATGCTTTCAGTTTGGTCCAGTCTGAAATTTTGTCGTTTGGTAACGAGTTAGTGCATTTGCAAAAAGTATTGAACAGTGCTTGCAGGCTGACAGGCTGACATGGACTGAAACTTTTTGCTATTTTGCTTTTGGTCAATCTTTTGCATGTGAAAGGACGGATCTACCCCAGGATTTAGTCAATTTTATGGATCCTTAACCCTTTCCCAAATGACAAATTTTGGACTGGTCCAAATTGAAAGAGTTTGCAGACGACAATGTCAAATTTGGTGAAAATGGCAGAAAGGTCTCAAAAAGGGTAGAAAACACTGTGGGAAAGGGAGAAATTGCTCGTCACGAGCAATTTCTCCTTTTCCCACAGTGTTTTCAAAAGACTTGTACTGCAGACACGTGAAAACCAGGGCTTGTTTGGGAAAGGGTTAAGTATGTGATGACTTGCATGGTATAATGGAACATGGAGATGCATTAACCCTTTCCCACACAGCAAATTTCAGACTGGTCCAAATTGAAAGAGCTTGCAGACGACAATTTTAAATTTGATGAAAATAGCAGAGAGTTATACAAAAGGGTAGAAAACACTGTGGGAAAAAGGAGAAATTGCTCGTCACGAGCAATTTCTCCTTTTCCTACAGTGTTTTCAAAAGACTTGTACTACAGACACGTAAAAACCAGGGCTTGTTTGGGAAAGGGTTAACTCTTTACCACACAATCCTGACTTTTAACGACCCTGAGAAAGAAAACTTTTGAAAGCATTGTGGGAAAAGGAGAAAATGCTGGTAACCAGCATTTTCTCCTTTTCCCACAATGTTTTCTACCCTTCCCAAATCAAATTTTAATTTTTGAGTCACTTTTATTTTGTCGTCTGCAAATGCTTTCAATTTGGACCAGTCTAAAATTTTGTCGTTTGGTAAAGAGTTAAACCCCTTTTTGCCAGAGCATAGCTCATATAGAATGATCCTTTAGAATTGTCGATGAATACCAGTTTTCGTTATTGTGATTAGAGAATGTACTTTTCCTATCACTGTATTTATGATCCTATTTATGTACTTTTAGATCCATGTTGGGCAGTGACGTATTACAAAAATATGACAGAGCGCGCGTCTTCCTTGATGAGGATTATACAGCTGCTGACAAGTTCACAGTAAGTCCTGGGTTTGAACTGGCATCGGCTTAGCCCTTCTCCTAATGATTCTTAGTTTTGAATCCACAATCCCTGTAAAGGCCATCTATGACTTTGAATTGGCATCAGCTAAACCATTTACTACACAAGAATGAGTTTTAATGAACTTTGGGAACAGGACCTTTGTCCAAATTCAAAGCATATGCAGACGACAAAATAAATGTGACTAAATAATTGAAATTCATTTTTTGAAGAGTGGAAAACATTGTGGGAAAAGGAGAAAATGGTGGTTACCAGCATTTTCGCCATTTCTTGCAATGTTTTCTATCCTTTCAGGGACAAATTCCAAAATTTGAGTCAAGATATATTTGTTGTCTGCAAATGGTTTCAGATTTAGAGAGTCTAAATTTTTGTCATTTGGTAGAGTTAATTTACCAAACAATCACTGGTTTTAATGACCCTGAGCAAAAAGCCTTTTGAAAACATTGTGGGAAAAGGAGAAAATGCTGGTAACCAGCATTTTCTCCTTTTCCCACAATGTTTTCTACCCTTCCCAAAACAAATTTCAATTTTTGAGTGGCATTTATTTTGTCTTCTGCAAATGCTTTTAATTCGGACAAGTCTAAAATTTCATTGTTTGGTAAAGAGTAATGCTTTCATCAAACAGTTGTTTTAAATCCGCACTTCCTATGAAAGCCATCCTGACAACAGATCAGCTATTGGATGCATCTGACTGGGGTTTTTGAAGTCAACTTGCTGCCACTGTTTTATTCATGCACAAGGAAGTCAATAATTTTTATCACAAATTTAGGCAGGAACAAAAACAGAAATATGCATTAGAATTGTCATGCATACCTGCAGTTATCGGTCTGTTCATGCATCTAAGTCTATTGTTCTGTTGATTAATTCATTCATTGATTCATTGATCCATTGACCTACGGATTTGGAGCCATCCACCAATCTCTATCTGTTGCTTCTTCCCTCCCTCCCTCTCTCCTCCATCCATCCGTTTATCCATTTATCCTTCCATCCCTTCTTCCCTACCTCTATCCATCCATCCATCACTCCACCCTTCCATTTATCCCTCCCTCCATCCATCCCTTCCTCCATCCACCCATCCATCCATCCATCCATCCATCCATCAAGTTTTGTTGTTTATAAGAATTCATCATGGTCTGTTTCTATTTTTGTAATTAATTGTGTCTATATTCACCTGAGCTCAAAGTTACTTTTAGCTGTTTTTTTCTGGTAAAGTATACAGTTTCATCTGTGTTGCTTTTTGTGATTGTTCTCACAGTAGAATTGTGTGATATTTGATCAAGATACTTTATTTACCCTGTCCCAGTCATCTCCCTGTCTTCATAATCCTGTGGAAGAAGGCTCTTGAAAACTCTATGGAAAAAGGAGAAAGTACTGTTACATGTGTTTCACTATTTAACCTTATACCATACAATCCCAAGATTTGACGACCCTGAGAAGGAACGCTTTTGAAATCATTGTGGGAAAAGGAGAAAATCCTGGTAAATACTGTCTACACTATCAAAGACAAAGTCATAATTTAATTTGACATTTGCGATTGTTTTCAAATTGGACCAGTCTAAGATTTTGTCATTTGGTAAGGGGTTCAAAACATTGATGTTAAAGATGGTGATTGTAGGGACCAATTTCTTGTTTTACATTGCTTTGCACATATATATATATACATTAAAATCTAGATCTAATTCATTTTGATTTTTGTACATTTTTGTATGGATGTTTTCAAAGTTTGTCTCATATTTCTCAGGGAGTAAATAACCTAACCAAAAAACAATATTGTAGACTTATCCAAATTGAAAGCATTTGCAGACGACAAAATAAATCTGACTCAAAAATTGAAATTTGTTTTTGAGAGTACAGAAAACATTGTGGGAAAAGGAGAAAAAGCTGGTTTCCAGCATTTTCTCCTTTTCCCACAATGTTTTCTAAAGCTTTTTTTCAGAGAGTCGTTTGAAGTTGGGATTGTTTGGTAAAGGGTTCATTCATTTTAATTTTTAGCTCCACTGGCCGAAGGCCAGCAGGCTTATGTCATGGCCCGGTGTCCGTCGTGCGTCCCTCCGTCTGTCCGTCCGTGCGTCCGTCTGTGCATTAACTTTTATTTCAAACATCTTCTTCTCTGAAACTACCCATCCAATTTTCATGAAACTTCACAGAAATGATCCTGCCATGGTCCTCTTCAGAATTTCTTGAAAGAATTTGATTCCTTCAAAAACTCTGGTAGCCATGAAAAATACTGGAAATCTTTAAAAATCTTCTTGTCTGAAACCATAAGGCATAGGGCTACCAAATTTGGCATGTAGCTTTATGTAGTAGACCTCTATCAAGTTTCATCAAATTATAGCCCTGGGGTCAAAATTGGCTCTGCCCCAGGGGGTCACAAGTTTTACATAGGCTTATATAGAGAAAACTTTAAAAATCTTCTTGTCTGAAACCATAAGGCATAGGGCTACCAAATTTTGCATGTTGCTATATCTAGTGGGCCTCTACCAAGCTGGCCAAAATTTTAGCCCTGGGGTCAAAATTGTCCCTGCCGCAGGGGTCACAAGTTTTACATGGGCTTACATGGTGACAATTTAAGAAATCTTCCGGTTTTGATTTTTTTTTTTGAAATTAGCCTTGCATCAGGGGTCTTATGTTTTACAGAGGCTTCATATGGACAAAAATTGAAAATCACCTTATTTATAACCATACAGCATAGACTTGTATTATTTTGGCATGTGGCTTTATCTTGTGGACCTCTACCAGGGGCCAAGTAATTATAGCTCAGGGATCAAAAATGGCTTTGCCCTGCGGGTCTGAACTTTCACATGGGCTTTTACAGAGAAAACTTTGTAAGTCTTCATTTTGAAACCATTTGGCTCAGAATTGAAATGTTTAGTATTGATGGTTTATAATTATGTATAAGCCAGTGGAGCGATACAGGGCCATCATGGCCCTCTTGTCTATATTATTTACGGATGTTTTCAAAGTCTGTCTCAAATTGCTTTTGGAGTTAATGACTTAATTATCGTCATACAAACTGTTCCTAGACATTTTACCAACTAGTACAAAATTTACAAACAACTAACATTCGAAAAAACAGGAAATGTCATTGTTAGCTCGGCTGTTTACAAAGAAATTGTCGAGGTATTATTGTTGACATCATCCTTGTCATGGTGCAAAAACTTTGACATTTTATAATATCTCTGTTACTACTGAAAATATTTTCTTCAAAATCAGGCAACTTGTTACCTGTCAAAAGGAGAACCCATACAACAGCGCAGGCAACCATCAAAATATTTTTGACACACTTTCAACTTAGAATTTTCAAGAACTTTGACATTTAATAATATCTCTGTTATTACTGAAGATATTTATTTCATACTTGGACAAGTTGTTAACTATTGAAAGGGGAATCCACACAACAAGTCAGTGCAGATAACCAAAGTATTTTTGGTACACTTATGCCCTTTTTACGACTTTAGAATTTTCACTGAAAATCAAGAAACTGCAGCCAAGTGTTGGCACCCATATGTGATCCTCTTGTTGATTCTGGAATATATTGTGTGACAGGATACTTGTGACACACTCCTTGTTTCACAATATTTTAAAAAGCTACCTTTAGTATCAAGGGTGTAAGGTAACGAGCTATGTACAAGAGGATAATATTCCAGACTTGCTCAAATTGAAAGCATTTGCAGACGGCATATAAATGTAAGGCTTAAACCTTTACCACACAATCCTGACTTTAAGCGACCCTGAAAGAGAAAGCTTTTGAAAACATTGTTGGAAAAGGAGAAAATTCTGGTAACCAGCATTTTCTCCTTTTCCCACAATGGTTTTTACCCTATCAAAAAGAGAAATCATCATTTTAGCAACAGATAATTTTTCGTCTGCAAAGTCTTTTTGTTAAAACAAAATATCGAGTCAGTTGTCAGATTAACTCTTTACCAAACGACAAAATTTCAGGCCAGTCCAAATTCAAAGCATTTGCAGACGACAAAGTAAATGTTACTCAAAAATTGAAATTTGTTTTTGGAAGAGTAGAAAACATTATGGGAAAAGGAGAAAATGCTGGTTACTAGCATTTTCTCTTTTTCCCACACTGTTTTCAAAAGGCTTTTTCCTCAGGGTCGTTAAAAGTCGGGATTGTGTGGTAAAGAATTAAAAAGATTTTATGGATCATTGATGATTATGTGCTTCAAGTATAATGCATCACAGGGCTGCATTAAGCCCTTTCCCAAACAAGCCCTGGTTTTCATGTGTCTGCAGTACAAGTCTTTTGAAAACACTGTGGGAAAAGGAGAAATTGCTCGTAACGAGCAATTTATCCTTTTCACACAGTGTTTTCTACCCTTTTTGAGACCTTTCTGCCAATTTCATCAAATTTTAAAATTGTCGTCTGCAAACTCTTTCAATTTGGACCAGTCCAAAATTTATCGTTTGGGAAAGGGTTAAGCCCCCCTTTTGCTAGAGGATGGGTTAAGCGAATTGTTCTTTATTTCAGGCGCTGGGAAATCTATATTTCATCCATGAAAGTGTGGAAGATGTCATGATATTTGACTTTGTAGGTGAGTTGGTGATAGCTGAATGCTATGAAAGCATCTTGTCTGTCTTGAAAATTTGCTTTCTTCAGTAACTCTACACTCTTCCGCTACCAAATGAATAAATTTCACTTTTTAACCCTTTGCCACGCAATCTCGAGTTTTAATGACCTTGAGGTAAAAGGCTTTCAAAAACATTATGTGAAAAGGAGAACATGCTGGTAACCAGCATTTTCTCCTTTTCTCGTAATTTTTTTCTGCCCTTCCAAATGCAAATTTTTTATTTTGAGTCACGCTTAATTTGTCATCTGCAAATGCCATAAATTTGGACCAGTCAAAAATTTGTTGTTTGGTATTGAGTTCAGGGCTACAAGTATAGTTTTGCTACTGGATGAAGAGACAGTTTGGTTGTGATCTAGACTAAAGTAGTTGACATTGTAGGTCAGAGATCAGACTGCACAGAATGTGCAGTCTGATCGTAATCTACACTGTCCACGAAAGGTTTTTTTGATGTTTATAGTAAAGAAAGCGTTAAAACAAATATAATGCACATAATTTGAAAATGAGTTAGAAGAAAGAATTTTATGGGACTGTGTAATGAAGGGCTAAATTTGCTGCTTAATAAAGATTGATTGATTGAATGGCGTTTTACGCAGCTTTCAACATTGTTTCAGTCATATCCTGGCGACAGCTCACATATTCATGTATTTTCTGGGCTTCACCAGTACTAGGCTAGGGCTCTGAAGTGTCTTGCCCAAGGACACTTCCGCGAAAACCCTGGGGCCTCCAGGTCATGAGTCCAACACTTTACCACTGAGCCACGCAGGACCCCTGCTTAATAAAAGATTTGTGCATTATGAGCAATTTTCATTGCTGGAAGATGGAAGAAAAAAAAAACAACTGATGTTTTCTACAGGAGGTAATAAATGAGAATTCACAGCAAGAATTCCCTGATGTGACATGCTTGTGGTTTTTTATAGGCACTGCTTTTTATATTGGTCACAAAGTTTTCAAATGAATCAATAACTACAATACTTCATGCTTAACCAAATAACAAAATTTTACACTTGTCCAAATTGAAACTTGGCAAATAAGATATGGCTTCAAAGATATTTGAAAGAGTATTGGAAATACTGTTGGAAAAGGACTGAAAAAGGAGAAGATGATAGTTACCAGCATTTTCTACTTTCTTTTTTTGTGAAAGGTTTTCAAAAGCCTTCATCTTCAGGGTGGTTTAACTCTATACCACACAACAAAATTTTACATTTGTCCAAATTGAAAGCATTTGCAGACGACAAATTAGATATGGCTTGTATGGTGAGATATGTCTGTAAATGGACAGAAAACACTGTGGGAAAAGAAGAAAAGGCTGGTTACCAGCATTTTCTTCTTTTCCCACAATGTTTTCAAAAGGCCTCTTTCTCAAGGTCATTAAAACTCGGGATTGTGTTGTAAAGGGTTAGATCTTCATTAAACAACAAAGTTTCAGATTTGTTCAAATTGAAAGCATTTTGTAGACGACAAATAAGATGTGACTCAAAAAGTTGAAGTTTGTTTTGGGAAGGGTAGAAAACATTGTGGGGAAAAGGAGAAAATGCTGGTTACCAGCATTTTCTCCTTTTCCTACAGTGTTTTCAAAAGCTTTCTGTCCCAGGGTCGGTAAAAGTCGGGATTGTGTGGTAGAGGTTTTAAATATAGAATGGTGTGGTAAAGGGTTTAGTTATCCCTGAGGAAATTTAAGATGATTTTAGTACTTTGGTTTGTCATTTTACAGTCTAGCTTCCATTATAAACTACCTTAGAGTGTAAAATAAAAGAATTCAAAATAGAATTTCTCAATCTGGCACACTGTCAGATTTGTTTTTAATCCTTATCCTGCTAAATAAGTGAAATGAAACTTTTAAGCCGATAATAAAAACCCAAATTTTGCTATTTCAAAGGTATATTTTTTTTCTTATGTTTCGCCGTATCGGACAGTGTAGATCCAAGATCAGACTGCACAGAATGTGCAGTCTGATCTTGATATACACTGTCCACAAAAAGTCCTGAGAATCGCGCTTGGCAGGTTAATAGGTATTTCTGATTATTTTGGTGGCCAAGTTTGAAACAGAATCAATAACTGCAGTCATGAAGTTACCCCAGAGGAAATTAAAGATGATTTTGAATGCTTTGGTTGAGTTTTGTAATAAAATCTTAATCTGTTTACTGTTTCGGAGCAAAATAAATAAAATGGACATAACCCATGCTGGAAAAAGAATTAGACCTGTTGTGAAAAAATGAAATGGACATACTCATTCCGGAAAAAAAAGCCAAGATATTGCAGTTTTAGGGTTGTTTCAGATGAAATATTATTTAACTCTTTACCACACAACAAAATTTTAGACTTGTCCAAATCAAAAGCGTTTGCAGACCACAAATTAAACATGGCTCAAAGGTGAAAATTTTCTTTGAAAGGGTACCAGCATTTTATCCTTCTCCCACAGTGTTTTAAAAAGCCTTCTTCCTCAAGGTCATTAAAACTTGGGATAGCGTGGTACAGGGTTAAGAAACATTGGACAGTGGTGTACTAAGATGAGACTGTTTTGTGCAGTCTTATCTTGATCAATATTGCGTGCCAGTGCTTGTGCTTGACACTTTGAAGGTTACCATGACCTTGTTGCACATCTTTTTATCAAACAAAATTTCTCCCTTTCCTACAGCATTTTTAATTCTTTACCACACAATCCCGAGTTTTTACGACCCTGAGAACGAAGGCTTTCGAAAACATTTTGGGAACAGGAGAAAATGCTGGTAACCAGCATTTTCTCCTTTTCCCAAAATGTTTTCAACCCTTCCCAAAACAATTTTCAATTTTTGAGTCACATTTACTTTGACGTCTGCAAATGCTTTCAATTTGGACAAGTCTACAATTTGGTCGTTTGGTAAAGAGTCTAATTCCTCAGGGGGAAAAAAGGGGGGGGGGGGGGTGATTTATAATGGTTTACTGGCTCTGTAGTGATAAACCGGGAAAGCGTGTTTGAGAGATAAGACTTACTTGCTTCATCAGTTTAACCCTTTACCACACAGTCCCGACTTTTAACAACCCTGAGAGATAAGCCTTTTGAAAACATTGAGCGTGTTTGAGAGATAAGACTTACTTGCTTCATCAGTTTAACCCTTTACCACACAATCCCGACTTTTAACAACCCTGAGAGATAGGCCTTTTGCTGGTAACCAGCATTTTCTCCTTTTCCCACAATGTTTTCTGCCCTATTTCACACAATTTTCATCATTTGAGACACTTTTTATATGTCATTTGCAAATGCTTTCGATTTGGAAGAGCCTAAAATTTTGTCGTGTGGTAAAGAGTTAACACTTTACCATACAATCTTAAGTTTTTGTGAATATCAACAAGAAGGCTTTGGAAACATTGTCTGAAACTAGAATTTCCACCTTTTCCCATTTACTGGTATATTGTTTTCTGTCTTTTAAATAAATCTTATTTTAACCACATTTAATGTTGTCTGCAAATGCTTTCAGAATAGACAAGTCTAAAATTTTGTTATGCGGTAAAGAGTTACCTGACTAAAATAGATAGAAATTATTAAAATCCCTTTGTTTTTTCTCATTCTAGAATGCAAGTTTATTCCAGTGGAAGGAAGGGAGGTAAGTGCTGTTTAATATGTACCATTTTATTATTTTTTTTGTCAAAAATGTTTCTACAACCAGGAAGAGAAAGGAAAAAAGTTTTTTGAAAACATCATGGGAAGTTAAGAAATTGTTGGTTACTTTGTTTGCTTGTATGGTGTTTAACACCATTTTCAACATTATTTCAGTTATATTGTGGTGTCCAGTTCTCCTATCCATGCTTTCTTGGAGTTTCTTTTACCAGTACTAAGCACAATGTTCTTTCCAAGCTACTTGCTGCTTTTCCACATAACTATTGTCGAAACAATGGTCAGCGGTGAGAGAGGAATGAAACCTGTTGCAATGACTATCACCAATTCTTGGAAAGAAAATGGTGGCTCCGGCGATCAAACCAACGACCTCCTGTTCTAAAGTCCCTTGGCTACTGACTAAGCTACGGGAACTTGGAAAATTGTTGGTTACAGTCTTTTTTGCACTTTCAAATGCAGATCCAAACATGTTAGCCAAAATGAACTTAACATCTGCAGTCACAGTCAATGTGAACTAGTCTTAAATTCTGTTTTTAGCTCCACTGGCCGAAGGCCAGCGGGCTTATGTCATGGCTCGGTGTCCGTCGTGCGTCCGACCGTCCGTGCGTCTGTCTGTGCGTCCGTCCGTGCGTTAACTTTTGTTTCAAACATCTTCTCTGAAACTACCCATCCAACTTTCATGAAACTTCACAGAAAGGATCCTGCCATGGTCCTCTTCAGAATTTCTTGAAAGAATTTGGTTCCTTCAAAAACTCTGGTTGCCATGGCAACAAAACTGAAAAATATTGGAAATCTTTAAAAATCTTCTTGTCTGAAACCATAAGGCATAGGGCTACCAAATTTTGCATGAAGCTTTATGTAGTAGACCTCTATCAAGTTTCTTCAAATTATAGCCCTGGGGTCAAAATTGCCTCTGCCCCAGGGGTCACAAGTTTTACATAGGCTTATATAGAGAAAACTTTAAAAATCTTCCTGTGCCTAGCCATAAGGCCTAGAGCTACCAAATTTTGCATGTTGCTATATCTAGTGGGTCTCTACCAAGCGGGCCATAATTTTAGCCCTGGGGTCAAAATTGGCCCCGCTGTAGGGGTCACAAGTTTTACCTGGGCTTACATAGTGACAACTTAAGAAATCTTCCTGTTTTGATTTTTTTTTTGAAATTAGCCCTGCATCAGGGGTCTTATGTTTTACAGAGGCTTCATATGGACAAAACTTGAAAATCACCTTATTTATAACCATACAGCATAGACTTGTATTATTTTGGCATGTGGCTTTATCTTGTGGACCTCTACCAGGGTTCAAGTAATTATAGCTCTGGGATCAAAAATGCCTTTGCCTTGTGGGTCTGAACTTTCACATGGGCTTTTACAGAGAAAACTTTGTAAGTCTTCATTTGAAACCATTTGGCTCAGAATTGAAATGTTTAGTATTTATGGTTTATATTTATAGTCAGTGGAGCGATACAGGGTCATCATGGCCCTTTTGTTAGCGCTTTACCCCATCACAAATATTTAGCCATGTCCAGAGTGTTGGCAGACGAAAATTAGAATGTGGCTTGAATTATAGGAGTTTTCATTGGAAAGGTAGAAAACATTGTGGGAAAAGGAGAAAACGCTGGAAACTAGCATTTCCTCCTTTTCCCACGATGTTTTCAAAAGGCTGCTTCTCTAAGGGTTGTTAAAACCCAGGATTGTGTATTTGAGAGTTAACCCTTTCCCAAACGACAAATATTGGACTGGTCCAAATTGAAAGAGTTTGCAGACGACAATTTTAAATTTGATGAAAATGGCAGGAAGTTCTCAAAAAGGGTAGAAAACGCTGTGGGAAAAGGAGAAATTGCTCGTTATGAGCAATTTCTCCTTTTCCCACAGTGTTTTCAAAAGACTTGTACAGCAGACACGTGAAAACCAGGGCTTGTTTGGGAAAGGGTTAAAGAGGTTAATGATGGTACGGAAGATACTCAAGAATCATCTGTGAATAAATATAAAAAGGATCATTCATCACAAACACAACTTAACCCTTTACCAGACGACAAAATTCTAGCCTTGTCAAAATTGAAAGCGTTTGCAGATGTCAATTTCAGTGTGGCTCAAATGATGCAACCTTTCTTTGATAGGGTAGAAAACATTGTGGGAAAAGGAGAAAATGCTGGTTACCAGCATTTTCTCCTTTTCCCACAATTTTTTCACAAGGCTTCTTTCCCAGGGGCGTCAAAAGGCAGCATTGTGCGGTAAATGGTTAAATGAGCCATGCTTTGTGAAAAGGGGCCTTCATGCATCTGCGAAAAAAATATCGACCCAGGTCAGTCCGTGCAGGCTTACCTGGGCCAAAACTTTTCGCTATTGGTCAATTTTCAAAATGTCCAAGGACCAGTCTACTATTGGTCAATTTTCAAGATGTCCAGTCTACCTCATAATTATTATGGATCCATAATTATTTGAAGGCTTGATTGGTATCATGGTTGACGGAGATGCATTAAGCCCCCTTTTGCCAGAGCATGGCTCATATGTGATGAATCTTGGATTTCTGAGTGTTATTGAGTTTTCAAAGCAAAAAGCAAACATTTGAAACACAAATCCCATCATTTTAGCTGCATTTACCTTGTGAACTGAAAATCTAAACTTTGTTTCTTATTCAGCATTTTCTCCTTTTCCCACAATGTTTTTACCCTGTCAAAAACAGAAATCATCTCTTGAACTACATTTTTTTTTGTTGTCTGCAAAAGCTTTCAGTTTGGTTGAGGTCAAAATTTTGTTGTTTGGTAAATAGCGAATCTAATACTTAATTACAGGTTCTATCAGGGAACATAGAAAATATCCAAATAAAGGAGAAAGCCAAATATCCACAGAACTTTTTTCCGGACTTCAAATGGTCACGGAAAGGTTTCCTCAGGACCCGTTGGAGTGTAAATAATTGGTGAGTTGTTTTACATGTCTGAAACCAATACAGTCAGTATCAAAAATATGTTTTTAGCTCCACTGGCCGAAGGCCAGCGAGCTATTGTCATGGCGTTGTGTCCGTCGTGCGTCCGTGCGTCTGTTCGTCCGTGCGTGTGTCCGTAAACTTTTTCTTTAAAAAACTTCTCCTCAGAAACTATTGACTGGATTTTTACCAAATTTCACAGGAATGTTCCTTTGGTGGTCCTCTTTCAAATTCCTTCAAATAATTGTGTTCCATGAAGAATTCTGGTTGCCATGGCAACCAAAGTAAAAAACCTTTAAAAATCTTCTCCTCCCAAACCGCTATTTGGATAGCATTATTATTTTGCAGGAATGTTCCTTAGATACAGGTTTACAGAATTCCTTTAAAAAAAAATGATCTGTCAAAAAACATGGCTTTTATGGGAGACTCATTTTCCTTTTATGGTATAAAGTAAAATCTTTGAAAAATTTCTTCTCTAAAACTATTCATTGGATTTCATTGTTGTTTTGCAGGTAAGTTCCTATGGTGGTTGTCTGCCAAACTGTTTCTATGGTGGTTGTATACCAAATTCCTTTTAAAAAAATGATACACCTAAAAACACATTTTTTTATAGACAAGGCTTATATTTCAAAAAAATGTTCTTCTCCAAAACTATTTATTGTGTTAGTTTTATCGACTAACAAAGAAAAAGGAAGAAAATTGGATTGACTTGACCTAGTCAGGGCTGTCCTATTTAAGCCCACACATTTTCCTTGGTATTAAGATCACAATTTACTCCAATGATATGCTATTAGTTAGTACTAGTAATAAAATATCACTGGCCATAAATAAGATAAAAGCTTGAGCACCATTCACAACTTGAGCTTTTCAATTTTACCTTTTTACTAAGCCTGAGTAACCATGCCAAGATAAAAAAGAAAAAGTATTTTAATAACAAAACCCCCATGTTGTAGGTACTTTATAGTCCTTTTGATATAGAACAAGAGAACCTCTGCACTTTTATTAGTTCTGGTAAAGGTTTGTTGACCTACTAATGAGTAAATGCAGAGTGGACAGAAGGGGTGTAAATCCTGGTGACCTGGTACAAAGTGGGACAGGGCTTTACATTTGTGATAAGGCATTAATGTTATCCAGTCAAACTGATCCCGCAACTTCAGTACACCAGAATTAATCTGTGCCCTGGAGCAGGATATTTGATTTATGTAAATGCATTTGTAGACCATTTTGTGTTGTTTGCCACAGAAGACATTCTAACTGTGACTGTGAAAAGTTGATTATTAGGGATAAGGTGTTCATTGTATGCCAGCATATTTCATTCTATCTGGTGTATTGATGTAAGTTGATCTATATTGCTATAACATTCATTCATTTGCCCTCCTAGCTGTTCTTTTAGATTACCCCTTTACCACACAATCACAACTTTTAACGACCCTGAGAAAGACATATTTTCTATATTTTGATGTTTCCCCACCCAAAATGGTTTGTGAAAGGACCTGTTGCAGACAACATATCTTCAAATTAGTAAGACATATATAAAAAAGGATAGAAATTATTGTGGGAAACTAAGAAAATGCTGGTTACCATTTTTTTTTTTTCTTTTCTCACAAGTTTTTTCTATACCTTTTTTCTTCAGTGAGCTAAAATGCAGGATTGAATGGTAATTGTTAAAAACTTCTTTTCGCCATTATAGAAATATCAGGCCTGTGGAGCGATACAGGCGCTCAAGCGCCTCTAGTTTATTATTATTATGTAAAAATACATCCTTTCAGCTACAGTGAAAAAAAAAAAAACCCATAAAAATCTGATAGACTCTAGAATGGTTCAAAATTTAGTCAGCTGTGAAAACTTAGATAAATTACCGATATATATGGTGTAAGGGATAAATATGTCTATCTGAAATGGTTGATTTAACCCTTTCCCAAACAAGCCCTGGTTTTCACGTGTCTGCAGTACAAGTCTTTTTGAAAACACTGTGGGAAAAGGAGAAATTGCTCGTAACGAGCAATTTCTCCTTTTCCCTCAGTGTTTTCTACCCTTTTTGAGACCTTTCTGCCATTTTCATCAAATTTAAAATTGTCTTCTGCAAACTCTTTCAATTTGGACCAGTCCAAAATTTGTTGTTTGGGAAAGGGTTAAAACTGGAAACGTTTCAACAGTGATTTCCTTAATGGCCCTAAGAACATGAAATACATTTTATGCATTTTCTATCAGTTGTAACCTAGGCAACTTTGCAACTGTCGGGGGCAAAATTTGGCATGAAGATACTAGTATGATTATAGTTTGATAAAATAAAGATGACATGGGTTAAAAACTAGCTGAAAACAAGTATAGATGTATCTTTAATCCTTTAACACACAATCTCAACCTTTAACGACCCAGAGGACGGCAGCTTTTGAAAACATTGTGGGAAAAGGGGAAAATGCAGAATGTTGTCTGCCTTTCCAGGAACAAATTTCAATTTCGTAGCCACAGTTTTTTAGCTCGGCTTTTTGGAAGAAAACATTGAGCTGTTGCCATAGCCCTGTCTTTGTATCTGCATCGTCGTCGTTGTGCAAAAATTTTGACATTCTGTAATATCTCTGTTATTACTGAAGATATTAACTTCAAACTTGGAGTTAACTTTGAAAAGGGGAACCCATACAACAAGGGCAGGTAACTGTCAAAGCATTTTTGATACAGTTGTGTCCCTTTTTCGGCTTAGAATTTTAAATGAAAATCAAGCAGTTGCAGCCAAGCATTGGCACCCGTCATGTGGTGCTTTTGTTTGTCATCTGCAAATGCTTTCAGTTTGGACAAGTCTAAAATTTTGTTGTTATGTAAAGGGTTACTTTTCATACTTGTGACCTGGTGGTTGTGGGTTAGATACCTGGTTGTTGCAAACTTTCTGTCATGTGATATTCTGCATCTCATGTCTGATGCATATGAGAAAGTACATGTAGTCAGTGGCTTGGAAAGAAAGTTGTATCAGTAATGGTGTAAGAAAGCAAGGAAACGCATGGTGTAGGTGCACTGGCTGCTGTGATATTACTTAAGCTTTTACAATGGTGTCAAACTCAAATACAAACCAAACAAGTTGTCATTTAAAACATTAAATTTGTCTCTCATAGGGTAGAAAACATTGAGGAAAAAGGAGAAAATGCTGTTTAGCAGTGTTTCCTTGTTTTCCCACAGCGTTTCCTAAAGCCCTTTTTCTTAGGGCCATTAAGGGTTGAGATTGTGTGGCAAGGGGTTAACCCCTTTACCACACAAGGCTGCCTTTTAACAACCCTGGGAAAGAAGCCTTTTGAAAACACTGTGGGAAAAGGAGAAAATGCTGGTAACCAGCATTTTCTCCTTTTCCCACAATGTTTTCTACACTATCAAAGAAAAATTGCACCATTTGACCCACATTGAAATTGTCGTCTGCAAATGCTTTCACTTTGGACAAGGTTAAAAATTGTCGTCTGGTAAAAGGTTAATGAGATTATTTTTGATGTTTCAGCGTTTTTGACCTGATTAATATTCATCTCTTCCATGATGCCTCAAACATTATTGCAATGCAAAAAGTAAGTACACTGTACATTATTATAGTATCTATCTTTCAGTTTAACACTAAAGTCTTGGATTCAATTTTCCAATCCATACAAGCTTTCTTGAGACGTATATAATTACGAGCCATGCTCTGTGAAAAATGGGGTTTAATGCATCTGCGAAAAGTATCGACCGTTGTCAGCCTGTCAGCCCTTTATATGAAAATCTCAAATTCAATTTTCTTATCTATACAAGCTGTTTTGAAACACATATGAGCTATACTCTGTGAAAAGGAGGTTTAATGCATCTGCAGAAAGTATGTTATGTCCCTTTTTCGACTTACAAATTTCACTGAAATCAAGCACTTGCAGCGGAGTGTTGACACCCACATGTGGTGATCTTGTTTTCACTTTTTCCCGCAATGTTTTCAAAAGGCCTCCTCCTCAGAGTCATTTAAACCCATGATTGTTTGGTAAAGGATGTAACATGCCAGAAATATCACAGTCTTGTTAAGGAAAATGGTGAATAAGACTTTCATTCATTTTGGTTAACTTCCTCGTGTTGTTTGTTTTACCAGAATGTTTTCAATGTCTTTTGCTCAAAATTTATTGAAGGAGGTAGTTAACCTTTTACCACACAATCTCAGCTTTTAATAACCCTGAAAGAGAAGGCTTTTGAAAACATCGCAGGAAAAGGAGAACATGCTGGTAACCAGCATTTTCTCCTCAGAACAGTTGATTCGTTGTCTGCAAACTTTCAATTTTGTCCAGTCCAAAATTTTGTTGTTTGGTGAAATATTAATAAACTTGTTTGTGTTTCTGTTTATATTTCAGAGTCCCTCCATATATGTAGAAAATCGTTACAGAGCACTTGCACATACCTTACAGAGGTAAAATTTATCTTGTCACTATATTGCGTGTGCTGGTTGGTTAAAAAAAAGCTATGATACATTTCTGAAATAGTTCTTCTAGATCAGTGACATATTTCTCGGTTAAAATTATAGCCTGAGAGATTCAAAACACACACTGTGTGTGCTGGTTGGTTAAAAAAAAGGTTTACTCTTTACCTCACGATCCTGAGTTGTAATGATCCTGAAGGAGAAGGCTTTTAAAAAAATTTGTGTAAAAAGGAGAAAATGCTGGTAACCAGCATTTTCTCGTTTTCCCATAATGTTTTCTACCTTAACAAAGACAGAAATCATTACTTGAGCTACATTTAATTTGTCATTTCAGAGATTGTTCTTCCAGATCAGTGACATGTTTCTTTGTTAGGATTTTATTTTGTCAGATTTAGAATACTTCAAAATGTGTCTTCTACTTTATAATATAGTGCTTAGTTTTTACAACCTCATGAAAGGCTTTTGGAAACATAATGGGAAGTCACTATCAATTTAAGGTTTTCCTACAATGTTTCCTACCCTCTCAAAGACATCCTATCATTTCACCAACATTTGATTTGTCATGTGCCAATACCTTCAGTTATCTCTTTACCAAACGACAACATTTTGGAGGTTTCCAAATTGAAAGCATTTGCAGACAGCAAAATAAATGTGGCTCAAAAACTGAAATTTGTTTTGGGAAAGGTAGAAAACATTGTGGGAAAAGGAGAAAATGCTGGTTACCAGCATTTTCTCCTTTTCTAACAATGTTTTCAAAAGGCTTCTTCCCTAGGGTAGTTAAAAGTCGGGATTGTGTGGTAAAGGTTTATGGATGAGCCTAAAATTTTATTGTACTGTTTGGAAAATTTATACAAATTTCTGAAATGCATTACACTTTGCAACTTGTATTATAGTGGTGGTTATATTTTGTATGATAAGTGAATTTAAACTTCGAATAAGGCAGAGTGTTTTCAATTTCAGATTCGAGACCGACCAATTTGAGAAAGTTCCATACTTTTTATTTGGTGATTTTAATTTCCGGTTAGATCTGAAGTTATTGTTAAAGGTAAATAATTTAATATCAATTGTTTTCATGAATTTTGGCGAGTTCTGATTGGCTGAAAAAATTTTTTCATAGCTCCACGAAAAAAAAAAATCGCGTTGTGCCGGAACTACTTTAGCTGTCAAACTAATGTAAACAAACATGTATACAATATTCCACATTTTTTTTAAACACTTTCAGATACTCGTCAAAGCCAAGGCAATGTCGCTGTCTCCAACCAAATTTCAAATAAATGCAGAATTAATCTGATATCTGCTGGTATAATGTCCAACTGTTCCTTCGAAAATTGTACAATCCAATTTTTTGGGAATCATGAATTCCCACTGCAATATTCACCATGCTTCTACTCAGAGTGAAGGTTACACATTGCGGGTTCTACACACTGCTGCACACACAGCTGCGCAGTCTGATGTTAATACTTGCGTTTTATTGGTTGATTTTCAGGACATATTCTTGCGTCATACAAATATGAGTGGAAGGGGCTAAACTCAGACGTTATATTTAAAAATAAAGAAAATAAATGCAGTTTGAATTATTTCCGTGGGCGTATGTTGTCTGTAATATTAAATTATAAGGAATGAAGAGAATGTTTTTTTTTTCATGGAGGTATGAAAAAAAAAAAACTTAATCACACTTTTGTATGAAACCGCTTTGCAGTTTCATACAGTGTGATTAAGTTTTTTTTTTTTTTTCATACCTCCATGAAAAAAGAAAACATTCTCTTCATTCCTTAATTAAAAGAAGAAATCAAGGTCTGTCTTCACCTGTCATTCTTAAGAATATTTTGAGTCTTAACAATTTTCTAAATCAGAAATCAAGGCAATTTCTGTTTGGCTAAACCAAATGGGTGAGCAAATGACAAGTTGTGTTACGTTCTAAATCTAGAGTAAGACCAAGAATGAAACAAAGAATGGTTGGTGAATATGGGCCCTGGGGCTGTATTCACCAACCATTCTTAGGAATGTTCTCAGTCTTGTTCTCCATAATTTTATAAAGTTGAAAGTAACACAACTTCTAATTGGCTAAACCGTTGTTGGCTAAACCAAATGCTTTACCCAATCAGAAGTTGTGATACTTTCAAATTTTGAAAATCTTAGGGAATAAGACATAGAATGTTCTAAGAATGGTTTGTTTGTATGGACCCTGATCTCTTTTCGGTTTTTGACTTTGTCAGATTATCTTGTGTTGATTCATTAGATACTGTAAGTGTGGGATTTACAAACTGAAGGCCTACAAGGGTTTGATCTTCACTTGAGGGTTTTTCGTGTGACTATCATTCTGTAAGACACTTACCCTTGTACCAAACAATCCTGAACTTTAACAACCCTAGCAGATATGGCTTTTGAAAACAATGCGGGAAAAGGAGAAAATGCTGGTTACCAGCATTTTCTCTTTTTCCGACAATGTTTTCTACCCTTTCACAACTCATAATTTAAGTTATGTTTGTTTTGTCCTCTGCAATTGCTTTCAGTGCAGAAGAAGTTGAAATTTGTCATCTCGTAAAGGATTAAAAGAGCTGCGCAGTCTGATGTTGGATTTACACTTTCTGATGTCTTAAACATAAACCCGACTTTTAACAACCCTGAGAAAGAGGCTGTTTGAAAACATTATGGGAAAAGGAGAAAATGCTGGTAACCAGCATTTTCTCCTTTTCCCACAATGTTTTTTACCCTTTCCAAAACAAATTTCAATTTTTGAGTCACATTAATTTTGTCGTCTGCAAATGCTTTCAGTTTGGATGAGTCTAAAATTTTGTTGTTTGGTAAAGAGTTAAAAGAAGGTGCAACTAAAAACAGCCATGAAAATGCAATGATTGGGTGTCTTTTCCAACAGTCTTTGTCATTCCTTCAATTATTTAGCTATATGTATAGAATTATCCTATAGAGGGAAAGATAATTGATGGCCTTACATTGTAGGAACTAACAGTTCAAACAAAGGAACAAGAGGTTCGAGGTAAGAAGGATCAGATCTCCAAAGTTTCTTACAGTGATGCAAATAATAAGGTAAGGGATATTTTATTTCTGGCATACACAACCCTTTTCCAAATACATGTAACAAAATTTTGGATTGCTCCAATTTCAAAGCATTTACAAATGACAAATTATATGTGGCTCAAATGATGGAATTGGTGTTTAAAAGGATGGGAAACGGGGAAAATGGTGGTTACCAGCATTTGCCCCTGATACCACAAAGTTTTCCAAAGCTTTCTCTTTTAGGGTCATTTAAAACTCTGGATTGACTGGTAAAGGGTTAAACAGCACTTTATGTGAAAAAAAAGTTTTTCTAAAACACTATTTCCAAAAAAATTCCACATACATACATAGTTTTTGACATTATGAGGGAAAAGAAGGAAGTACTTGTTTTATACAACCATTAAATTTTGATTGCAAGATAGATCTAAAATTTTGGCATCATAGCATATGTCCTTGAAGTTAGAGGAATAGAGCTCTTCTGATGTATGCAGAGCAAAAGTTCTCCATATGTTTTTAAGCAGGCCATCGTAGCAGCAATGGAGAGATTGTAGGCCATCTTGTACTGAGGAAACCAAAGAAAATGATGAAAAAGATGGCTAAATGAGCTTCAAATGTGATAGGAAATGACTAGAATGCTGCCAAAAGTGGCATGTAATCCAATTTAACTTTTTCCCAACAGCAATATTGTAGACTAGTCCAAACTGAAAGCATTTGCAGACGACAAATCAAGTGTGGCTCAAATGATTGGATTTGTTTCTCAAAGATTAGATAACATTATGGGAAAAGGAGTATTTCTCCTTCTTCCACAATAGTTTCAAAATCAAACCAGCAACACCCTGGGTTCGTATTCACCAACCATTCTTAAGAAAGTTCTTAGACTTATTCTTCAAGATTTTCCAAGTTTGAAAGTAACACAACTTCTGATTGGCTAAACCAAATGGTTTAGCCAATCAGAAGGTGTGTTACTTTCAAATTTGGAAAATTTTGGAGAACAAGACCAAGAATATTCTTAAATATGGTTGATGAATACGGACCCTGTTCTCAAGGCCTGTATGCCACCGACTGAGCTATGGGGGCTCTGCTAAGTATGTACATATGTTTTAATTTACAGGTTGTGTTAACTGTAGAATCAAAATACTTTGATCACCATGAACGCCACAACGAGGTATTCTGTAATAAAAATAAACTGGTAAGGCTTACTTATCTATGTAAATACCAGGTGTAATTTGCATTATGATAGGTTATCAAGTTTACAAGTTTATTAGCTAGAATGATTAACCCTTTCCAAACAATCCTAATGTTTAACAACCCAGGAAAAACAGGCTTTTGAAAACATTGTGGGAAAAGGAGGAAATGCTGGTAACCAGCATTTTCTCCATTTCCCACAAGGTTTTCTATCCTATCACGGACAAATCTTGCCCTTAGAACAATATTTAATTTGTCATCTGCTACTGCTTTCAGTTTGGACAAGTCTAAAATTTTGTCGTCTGGTAAAGGGTTAAAGTATCCATTTTATTATCATACTTCAAAGCTCACTTCAAAATTATTCACCCATTAAATCTTTGCCAGAACACAAAATTTTATCATTAATCCAAATTGGCAACAATATCTGCATTGAAAACATTTGCAGACAAATTTCACCCTAATTGAATGATTCGATTTTTTTGTCTTTTAAAGGGTAGGGAACATTGTGAGAAAAAGAGAAAATTCTGGTTACAAGCATTTTCTCTTCCTCTCACAATATTTTCAGAAATGTCCTTTCTCAGGGTGTAAAATCAAAGAATTGTCTCATTTCCCCATTAAACAGTCTAAATGCAGATTACTGGTAATAAATCCTTGTAAACTGTTGAAAAGGGATGCATAAATGTTTAACCCTTATCCTGCTAAAGATGTTAAATAAAACTTTCTAGCTGATAGTGAAAACCTGAATAATGCTATTTCAAACTTGCTTTTTGGAGAAAAATATCTCCTTATTGTACACTGTAGATCCAAGATCAGACTGCATGTTCTGTGCAGTCTGATCTTGATCTACACTGTCCGCAAAAGATCAGAGAGTCGTGCACAGCACTTTAAGGGTTTACATGTGAATACATGAGCAAACATGGAAAAAGGATATTAAAAAAAGCATTGTGTTAATGGAAGATTGTTGGGGACAGATGGCATGTAAATCAACACTGTACAAGTTTTTAAGCTGTAGACTGCTAAGCACAGTTTGAGGCTCATTTGCAGACAGTGTAGATCAAGATCGCACCACACTGAAAACGACCTCTTATCTTGGATCTTCTTTTCAGATATGGTATCAGAGATTTTTCAAGCGAAAATAACTTTGAAATTGCAACATTGTGGTCTGTACAATCGGCAAGATGTTTTTGTTCAATTTTTTTGGCATTGTATGTATTAATAACAAAAATGTAACCAGTGCTAATCAGAAGTTTCATGAATGCCAAGTTTGACTGGAAAAATTGAAACAAAAAATAGCTGCAAATCAATCAAATGGTTGCAAGAGAAGCATTACAAATTCTATATGATTTATTTGATCTATATTCTGTTTCAGTTGAATAAATATGACACAGAGCCACAGCAATATAAAGATCATGTGTATGAATATGATATAAACTTCCCTCCAAGGTATCTATATTCTAACTCTTTACCAGACATAAACTTCCCTCTAACTCTTTGCCTGATATAAACTCCCCTCCAAGCTATCTATAGTCTAACTCTTTACCTGATATAAACTCCCCTCCAAGGTATCTATAGTCTAACTCTGTACCTGATATAAACTCCCCTCCAAGCTATCTATAGGATGCAGCTGCTTAGACCCTTTTGTTTAACCCATTCCCAAACAACAAATTTTGGACTGGTCCAAATTGAAAGAGTTTGCAGACGACAGTTTTAAATTTGATGACAATGGCAGAAAGGTCTCAAAAAGGGTAGAAAACACTGGGAAAAGGAGAAATTGCTCGTTACGAGCAATTTCTCCTTTTCCCACAGTGTTTTCAAAAGACTTGTACTGCAGACATGTGAAAACCAGGGCTTGTTTGGGAAAGGGTTAAACTTGATCTATGTGCAAAAACTACTTATATCACAAATGGTTGTCACCATCAGTTTACCTTTAGAATACCAAATAGATAAGGAAGGTTAGGCATGAAAATGTGATAAGGTAATATGTGTAACAAAGTCAAGTTAACCCTTTACCAAATACAAGTTTTAATGACCTTGAGAGAAATGAAGGCTTTTGAAAGTATTCTAGGAAAAGGAGAAAATGCTGGGAGCCAGCATTTTCTCATTTCCCCACAATGCTTTCATTTTTTCAGGGACAGGTCCCATCATTTGAGTCATTTTGAATTTTTTTCAGCAAAATTTAGTGCTTTTGGTTTGGCCCAGTACAAATTTTTGTTGTTTGGTAAAGACTTAATCCTTACCACACAATCCCGAGTATTGACGACCATGAAGAAAGAAGGCTTTTGAAAACATTGTGGGAAAACGTTTTCTACTCTATCACAGCTAAATTTCATAATTCAAATCATGTTTTGAATTTTCATCTGCAAATGCTTTCAGTTTGGACCAGTCTTAATTTTTGTCGTTTGGTAAAGAGGTAACAAACATTATATATATATATTTTCAGTTACCCATTTAGTGAAGATGTAAATGATGGTTTGTCTTATATGAAGACAAGATGTCCGTCCTGGTGTGACAGAATATTGCTGAGTCATTCTACCAAAGATATCATCCATTCTGTATGTAGTTTAACTGTTCACCACACAATCCCGCCTTTTAATGGCCTTGGGAAAAAGCCTTTTGAAAACATTGAAGGAAAGGAGAAAATGCTGGTAACCAGCATTTTCTCCTTTTCCCACAATGTTTTTTACCCTTTCCACAACAAAGTTCATTTTTTCAGTCACGTTTATTTTGTCGTCTGCAACTGCTTTCAATTTGGACTAGTCTAAAATTTTGTCCTTTGGTGAAGGGTTAAGATATACTGCTCAGTCTGATCTTATTCAAGACCCTCCACTTCTTCTTGGTTAACCTTTAACCCTTTACCGTACAGTGCCACCTTTTGACGCCCATGGGAAAGAAGCCTTTTGAAAACATTGTGGGAAAAGGAGAAAATGCTGGTAACCAGCATTTTCTCCTTTTCCCGCAATGTTTTCTACCCTATCTAAGAAAAGTTGCACAATTTGAGCCACATTGAAATTGTTGTCTGCAAATGCTTTCAATTTGGACAAGGCTAAAATTTTGTCGTCTGGTAAAGGGTTAAAGTGCTTTTAACAACTTTATTTGCCCAGCTGCCAGTGTAGATCAAGGTCAGACTGCACAGAATGTTCAGTGTGATGTATGTCCCACATTGTCTGGTTTGCTGACACATTTCAGACAAAAGCAACCTTGAAATTGCATGTATTTGTGTCTTATCTCTACACTAAAAATGATCTGTTGGGTTTATTCAGCACTTTAACCCTTTACTGTACAGTGCCGACTTTTAACGAACGTGACAAGGAAAGCTTTTGAAAACATGGTGGGAAAAGGAGAAAATGCTGGTAACCAGCATTTTCTCCTTTCCCACCATGTCTTGTACTCTATCAAGGACAATATTTTTTTCATTAGGGCCACCTTCAAATTGTCTGTAAATGCTTTCAATTTGGACCAATCTAAAATTTTGTCGTTTGGTAAAGAGTTATAGGTGAATGGTTTCAGAGAATAACTCTCTACCAAGCAACAAAATTTGTATCTTTTGAAAACATTGTGGGAAAAGGAGAAAATGCTGGTTACCGGCTTTTTCTCCTTTTCCCACAATGTTTTCTACCCATCAAGGACAAATTCCATCATTTCAGCCACATTGAAATTGTTGCCTGCAAATGCCTTCAGTTTGGACAAGTCTACATTTTTCTCTTGTGGTAGAGAGTTTAGTATGTTTTTTTCTTTGCCATGAAATCTGAGTATGTTTATGATTTTTTAACCTTATTATTATTTTACTGTAGTGTCAATACTTGCTAGTTCTTCTAATTTCTATACTATGCAATCTTGAGTTTAAACGACCCCAAGACCGTTTGAAAACATTGTGGGAAAAGGAGAAAATTTGGATAAGTGTCCATTTTTGTCATGTTAACTCTTTACCATGCAACAAATGCTGGACTTGTCTATGGTGATGGCATTTGTAAATGACTTTTTAAATGTCTCTTAAAAGATATGTCTTTGAAAATGACAGAAAAAAATTGAGGGAAAAGGAGAAAATGCTATATTCCAGCCTTTTCTCCTTTGCCTACAATCTTTTCAAAAGCTTTTGTTTCATAGGGTCATAAAGATGATTTGATAAAGGCTTAAATTAAATTTGAGCCATGCTCTGTGAAAATTGATGCATTTGCAAAAAGTATCAACACAGGTCAGCCTGCGCAGGCTGACCTGAGTTGAAACTTTTTGCTATTGGTCAATTTTCCACATGTCAAAGGACCAGTGTACCTCATGATTCAGTCAGTTGCTATTCAAAATAGATTTTATGGGTCCCTAATTATGTAATGACTTGCTTGGTATAATGCATCAAAGGGATGCATTAAGCCCCCTTTTGCCAGAGCATGGCTCATTTACTTTTCCATTCTTCTTGTAGGATGAGAAACACAAACCAAAGTACTATATTATTGGTAAAGATTTTTGCATGGGGGACCACAAGGTATGTATTTCTGTGAAAGGGTTTACAAATACATTCTTCATTTAATTGGCACAGCGGTTTGGATAATTGGGAACATTCAGATCTTAGAAACATTATTTCTTGACTAAATTCTTTGTTTTGTTTAATTATCTGTTTACCAAACAGTCCTGTCTCTTAATGATCCTTAGGTAGCAGATTTTTGAAAACAATAGGGAAAAGGGAGTAAATGCTTATAATTAAATTTTGTGCAGTCTGATCCTGATCTACTCTGGCCACAAAGGCAACTATAGTTGTGAAAGATGCTTTGAGGGTAAAGGAGTTTGTCCGCACAGGCAGACCTGGGTCGGATATTTTTGCTATCGGTCAATTTGTAGCATGTAGAAGAACCGGTTTACCTCGTCATCCAGTTGGTTGTTAGACAAAATGAATTTTATTGATCTATAATTATACGATGACTTGAGTGGTATAATGCATATCTGTAATACATTAAATCTTTACCAAACGACAAAATTTTAGACTGGTCCAAATTGAAAGCATTTGCAGACAACAAATTAAAGGTGGCCCAAATGATGAAATTTGTCATTGATAGGTTAGAAAACATTGTGGGAAAAGGAGAAAATGCTGGTTACCAGCATTTTCTCCTTTTCCCACAATGTCTTCAAAAGGCCTCTTTCTCAGGGTTGTTAAAAGTTGGGATTGTGTGGTAAAGGGTTAAATCCACTTTTCACAGAGCATGGTTCATCCATTTTGAATCAGAGAAGAGGGTTATAGATCTTATGTGGGTTACTCTTTAGTGAATGACAGTATTTTATAGTTGTCCATTTTTCAAAGCATTTGCAGGCAATAAATTAACTGTGTATCAAGTGATATCTATTGTCTCCAAAAATACAGAAAACATCGTGGGAAATAGAGAAAATGCTGGTTATGCCTATTCCTGCTTATTTTTCAAAAGCTGTCTTACTTAGGGTTGTTAAAACTCTTGATTGTTTTGTAGTGGGTTTGAATACAAAAACAAGAGAACCATACTCTGTGAAAAGGGGGCTTAATCCCAGAGATGCATTAAGCCCCCCTTTTGTCAGAGGATTGCTCAAGACTTTTTCACTTATTTATGCTTGTTCATGCTGATTGCGATCTTTGCAGGCCTGTAAAGCTTCATTGTATCCACCATTGCTTAGAGATCATTGAAGATTTAATTCACCTTGGTACAGAATACTTTTGCTCTAGTTTGATTCTGCACTAGTCTATCATGTAGGCTTTTGTTTTGGTTTTACCAGTAAAGTAGTAGAAGTGACAAACACAAACAATAAACTACTGCTTGGAATAGGCAAGTGATTCTTCTCCTACAATGTTTTCAAAAGTTGTGAATTGCAGATATAATAATTTGTATTTATGTGGTACAACCAAACACACCAAAGATTCATTATCCCTTTCCCAAACAAGCCTGGTTTTCACGTGTCTGCAGTACAAGTCTTTTGAAAACACTGTGGGAAAAGGAGAAATTGCTCGTAATGAGCAATTTCTCCTTTTCCCACAGTGTCTTCTACCCTTTTTGAGACCTTTCTGCCATTTTCATCAAATTTAAAATTGTCATCTGCAAACTCTTTCAATTTGGACCAGTCCAGAATTTGTCGTTTGGGAAAGGGTTATTTAAAAAATGGCTGTTTTGGTCTTGTGTATCTTGGAACGTTATTTTGTGCAGAGCATAAAATTAAAACACTGTAATGATTTTAACATATAATCCTTGTATTCTTTTTACATGCAGCCAGTTTTCTTATCCATTCTGATGAAAAAAGGCAAAGGTAAAGCACCCTTAGTTGAATCTCAGTCTTCGTATGAACGTAGGAAACTGTTTTCTCAAAAAATATCTATCAATGGAGAAACATTAAACTGGAAAGAGGAGCATGTTAATATCCATGACTTTGCCCAGTTTGAAAAGGAGGAACAGCTTATTCCAGAATTCAGATTAAGTATCAAGTCAAGAACGGCACAACTTGCACGGCAAAATAGTCTCAATTTGTCAGATGCGGAGGAGAAACCAGGACATTTGAAACAGTTAAAGAAGAAGACCACCTCTTTCCCGGACATAGCCCGGCAGGTAGCACTGATGGAGAACGTCTTGCTACACTGGAAAAGACGTCCAAGGACGCGACACCACAGTTCATCATCAGAAGATTGCATTGATGATGACAGCGAGAATGGTAAAGTTCAAGGTACTGCTAGCAAAGGAAAGCTTCATGAGCGAATCAAGTATGCTGATGCGAGTGAGGACGAATCTGTGCATACAGAAACATCAGATGTGGAATCAGTCCAGGAAGAAGACACAAACAATGTTGAAGATAAGACAGTGGAATTACAAGAAAGCAATGTGAATAAGAATGCCTCAGATAATCAGAGTTGTGATAAGGTTGGAGAAGCCAAGGGAACTGATATGGCTATTAGTGAAACAGACTTGAGTAACGGATTAGATGCGGATGAGGTTAAACTTGATGAGAAAACTGAAAGTACTCAGTTATTGCATGAAAAGGGTAATGTTGGGCATGAGCATGCAGAACCTGACAAGGTGAAGGAGATTACATGTTCTAAAGATAAAAAAGTGCAGAAGACAAAACCCAGAGGGAGACCACGATGTCCATTTTGTGTCATCCTATAGCCATACTGGTGTTGTTCAATCTTCTGTGTTGTAAAAGCATGTTGTGTGAGTTGATACATTTTATTTTACATTTTCTCTTTGGGTTTTTAGTTTTCCTCCTTTGGTTTGATATAGCTTTGGCTTTCTTTACAAAAGACTTCATTTTCAATCTTATCAGTTACTCGCTATTGTATAAATTCAACTTCTTATCCCTTTATCAGACGACAAAATTTTAGCCTTGTCCAAATTGAAAGCATTTGCTGACGACAATTTTAGTGTGGCTCAAATGCTGCAATTTTTCTTTGATACAGTAGAAAACATTGTGGGAAAAGGAGAAAATGCTGGTTACCAGCATTTTCTCCTTTTCCCACTATGTTTTCAAAAGGCTTCTTTCTTAGGGTCGTTGAAAGGGGGCATTGTGCGGTAAAGGGTTATGCCCTGACTGCAGGTAGCATTTGAAAACATAGGTGGAAAATCAGCAATGGCTTGTTATAAGTATTTGCTCCTTTTCCCACAATGTCCTTCAAATATTTGCCTTTCCTTCAGGTGATTGTAGATGATTAAAACTGTCAATTTCATTTGATTTCCTCGTTAGATGAGTTTTCAAGAAATTTAAGTCAAGTTACCAAGTATGTTGTCTTTAAAAGCTCAATGCTTTTTGGATGATTTTCATAGAAAATAGGTCAGTTTCCAAAAACTGATAAGCTTACTTTTGTGTTGGAATGAATTCTAATAGAACGAAGTGTGAGAAATTCAAATGGAATTAAGGCTAGAATCTTCTGTCTAAATGTAGTGGAATTTGAAAATGATGCATTGTGCAAGTATCTATATATTCAATAAACAGGCTTTTTGTTGTTTTTGTTTTACTTTGGTATTGTGTTGGTGGTGTCTTCCTTTTCTGTCTATTTTTTTCCTGTGGAATTTTCTTTTAAATTACAACTAAAGAAAATGTTGTTTTTATCTTTGAATGGATAATCTTTTCTAGACTTAAATCATTGAAATGGACATAGTATTTTGTTCTTATAGTTTGAGAATTTATGAAGATTTCCTTTGTCAGAAGATGCTTAGGTATTGCACCCTTTGTTATTGAAGATCAAATTGCAAATTTTCTGCTGCATGATCCAGATCTACACCATACACCAAAGCTTTTCGCCAGGCCCCCGTAGCTCAGTCGGTAACATACAGGACTTGAGAACAGGAGGTCGGTGGTTCAATCCCTGGTTTGGCCAATTTCTTTCTGAGGATTGATGATAGTCATTGTGACAGGATTCATTCCTCTCTCACTGCTGACCGTTGTTTCGACAATGGTTATGTCGGAAAGCAGCCAGTGGCTTGCAAAGAATATTGTGTGGAGTACTGGTAAATGAAACTCCAGGAAAGCATGGATAGGTGCACTGGCTGCTGTGAAATAATGTTGAAAATGGTGTTTAAACACCATACAATCAATCAATCAATCACAAAAGCTTCTCCATTTTGCCCAGGACAATGAAGGTGTTAACCCATTTTAATCTTTACCAAACGACAGAACAGTAGACTTGTCCAAATTGAGAGCATTGGCAGACAACAATTTAAATGTGACTCAAATAATGGAAGTGATCTTTGATAGGGTAGAAAACATTGTGGGAAAAGGAGAAAATGCTGGTTACCAGCATTTTCTCCTTTTCCCACAATGTTTTCTAAAGACTTGTTCCTCAGGGTCGTTAAAACCTGTGATTATTTGGTAAAGGGTTAAACAGTTCTGTGTTTTACTTTCCCTGAATAAAAAGGTTTTTGAAAACATTGTGGGAAAAGGAGAAAATGCTGGTGATCGCTATTTTTCCTGTTCTCTCTTTTTTTCCCCTTGCAAAGAGAAATTCCATATGAGCCATGCTCTTTGAAAAGGGGGTTTAATGCATCTGCAGTGCAGGCTGACCTCGGCCGAAACTTTTCGCTATTGGACTATCTTCTACGTGTCAAAGGACCGTTCTACCTCATAATCTAGTTGGTTGTTAAAAAAAGTGGCTATTATGTATTCATACGTATGTGATTGCTGACTGGGTATCATGTATCACGGAGATGCATTAAGCCCCCTTTTCACAGAGCATGGCCCATATATGAGCAACACCTAACAGTATACGCTAAAGAGTTTTTTGTGAGTACTTGGTGACTTGGTCTTATTATCAAAGATTTTAAGTTAGTCAGATATATTAAAGCATAGGTATGATCGTTATAATCTAGAAATTTAACAGTACTGCTTACTAACTGCATTTCAGAACAGATGAAAATCAGTTTTACCGTCTAAAGGTCTTGCTAAAGTATGAAACAAATTAGTGTTAAATATGCATGATGCTTTTCTATGATGAGATTCAGCTGAGGTCTACATTTAACCCTTTACCAAACAATCCCGGGTTTTCACGACCTTGAGAAAGAAGCCTTTTGAAAACATTGTGGGAAAAGGAGAAAATGCTGGTAACCAGCATTTTCTCTTTTTCCCACAATGTTTTCTAGCCTTCCCAAAACATACTTCAATTTTTGAGTCACATTAATTTTGTCGTCTGCAAATGCTTTCAATTTGAATGAGTCTAAATTTTTGTCGTTTGGTAAAGAGTTAAACACAGATTTTCTGATTTATTTTGTGATGTAAATATAGGAAACAATCCTTTTAGTACAGAAGAATATTTAATAACTGTTAATGACCTATTGCAGGCAACTTTTACAGCAGATAAATTTTGTAAACATTGTGGAAAAGGAGAAACTGCTGGTAAAAAGCAGCTTCTTCTTTCTCCATGGCATTTTTCACCATGGCATTATTCATGAGTTACTATGTAACTCGTGTTGAATATTTTTTACAAGGATGTTTTCATAGTCCTCTGCCGAATATTTGTAGCAAAGGTTTGGTTACACTTTTCCCCCCATGAAACCCAGACTTGCATCTGGATGTAAAGTATGTTGACTGTTTAGTCCTTTACCACACAATCCTGAGTTTTAATGACCCTGTTGGAGAAGGCTTGTGAAAATATTGTGGGAAAAGGAGAAAATACTGTTTATCAGGGCCGGTATTCACCAACCTTTATTATGAATATTCCTAGTCTTATTCTCCAAGATTGTCCAAATTTGAAAGTAACACAACTTCTGATTGGCTTAAGCAAGTGGTTTAGCCAATCAGAAGTTGTGTTACTTTCAAATCCAGAAAATGTTGGAGAATAAGACTAAGAATGTTCTTTAAAAGTGGTTGGTGAATACGGGCCCAGTATTTTCTCATTTTTCCACAAGGTTTTCTAACCTTTACAAGGAAAATTCTAACATTTGAGCCGAATGTAATTTGTCATCTGCAGATGCTTTCCATATGGATTGGTCTGAAGTTTTGTTGTTAGGTGATGAGAAATGTTTGCTGAGATTGTTCAGATCTAATGGCAGGATATAGTGGCTTTATCTATCTTCAAACTGCATCATTCTGTTACCTGACGACATTGATTTGTAGTAAAATGTCATAATTTTGAAAGAATTGAAAAAAGTAAGAAGAAGAATCTTGAGATGAATAAGTGAAGTAATTATTGTAGAAAAAGCCAAAAAGACAGTATCAAAAGGAAGTTAATTCTTTACCATACAACAAAAGTGTAGACTTATCCAAATTGAAAGCGCTTGCAGACGACAATTTCACTGCAGCTCAAATGATGTAATTTTTTTTGATTGGGTAGAAAATAGTGTGGGAAAAAGAGAAAATGCTGGTCACCAGCATTTTTTTCTTTTCCCACATTGTTTTCGAAAGGCTTCTTCCTCAGGGTTGTAAAAAGTCGGCATTGTTTGGTAAAGAGTTGAGATAAGAACAGTCTGCTCTTTCAGCCGTTACTATGCAATATTTCTGAATCCAACATGTTCTCTATATACTTCTGTTAAATTGTTTGTCTTTCTACATTGCAGCCCCTGTATCGTCTTCTCCTGACCTTTCACAGTTACCCATGGCAACAGAGGTCATAGTTCCAAGTACACAAGTCAAAATCTCCGAAGTCGACACAACAAAGCATATACATATACGACAGAATGGAACGTCAGCCCGAGTGTTCCGAGAAACCTCTGTGTGATGTCACCATGCTTTTAGTGGTTACAGAATTCCTACATCCACCCAATAATGGCGCAGATGGACAGATACAAAGTGTTGCCATAGAGATTATGCTCACAAAGAGATTGTCTCTTGTATGGTATTTTGTATGCATAAACGTCTTGTTCTCTCTCTGTACGTAAGAGCAAATTTAGCCTTTACCAAAGGATCCTGTGTTTTCGCCTAAGAAGGCTTTTAAAAGTATTGTTGGAAACTGAGAAAATGCTGATAACCAGTATTTTCCCATTTTCCCACAATGTTTTCTAGCCTTTCTTAGGCAATTCCATCATTTGAACCACACTGAATTTGTCCTTGGCATATGCTTGAGAAGTCCAAGATTTGATGGTGTGGCAAAGAGTTAACCTTATACCAAACAATTCCGACTTTTAAACGACCTTGAGGAAGAAGCCTTTTGAAAATATTGTTGGAAAAGGAGAAAATGCTGGTAAAAAGCATTTTCTCCTTTTCCCACAATATTTTCTACCCTTTCAAAGACAAATTCCATTACTTAAATCACATTTATATTGTCGTCTGCAAATGCTTTCAATTTGGACAAGTCTATCTTTTTCTTGTGGGGTAAAGAGTTAACCCTTTACCACACAATCCTGAGTTTTAACGACCATGAGGAGGAAGGTTTTTTAAAACATTGTTGGAAAAGGAGAAAATACTGGTAACCAGCATTTTCTCTTTTTCCCACAATGTTTTCTACCCTTTCAAAGACAAATTCCATTATTTGAGCCACATTTATATTGTCATCAGCAAATGCTTTCAATTTGGACAAGTCTACATTTTTCTCATATGGTAAAGAGTTATGGCCCACGTTATTTAACCTGACCCAGGTCAACATCATTTACATATATAAGAATTCTGTTTTTACCCTCGGCATCACACTGGGCTGCCTTTGGCATATGTTTTGAATGGTCACGGAAATATTTCATATTGTATACGCAATTTAAATTGCTTACGTGCATATATAAATACGTAAAAGAGAACTAGCTCTAGTCTTCCGTAACTTCAGTAAATGCGAACTAAACTTCCTGAATAATAGATATCTATTTATATGCCTACTTATATATTGAGCATACAGGCCAGGATCAGGTTAAATGAAGGAAGCAATAAGGGGGAGTAATGAAGCATGGAGATGGTGATTGATTAACCCTTTATCAAACAAGCCCAGGTTTTCACGACCCTGAGAAAAAAGCCTTTTGAAAACATTGTGGGAAAAGGAGAAAATGCTGGTAACCAGCATTTTCTCCTTTTTCCACTATGTTTTCTAGCCATCCCAAAACAAATTCCAATTTTTAGTGACATTTATTTTGTCGTCTGCAGATGCTTTCAATTTTGACCAGTCTGAAATTTTGTCGTTTGGTAAAGAGTTAAAATGTAGAAAAGTTTCACATCTGTTGAGGGTCGTTTATGTTTCTCTTGGAGCTGTGTTGGGGGGGAGAAAAAATAAGCCTTCAATATTGCAGGCTTGCAGCAGAAATTATGTACATGTCTTGTGTCATTGTCCATACATCTTTTAACCTGTATAACGTAGACAGGGTATTAAAAGTGTTGTGGATAATGGAGAAATTGCATAAAGCTTTTGTAACAGTGTATTTCTTGATTAATTTATCCATGTTTTATAAATTTGCTTATTTATTTTGTATTCCTTCAATGAATTATGTACTCAATGCATCTATGGGTATAGATCAACATGTTCACTTCTGCAGGGGACATTTTGCATCTAATATTTTAACCCTTAGGCTGCTAAGCACGACTCAAAGACCTTTTGCAGACAGTGTAGATCAAGATCAGACTGCACAGAATGTGCAGTCTGATCTTTGATCTACAATGTCTGATTAGGAGATATTGGCGGCGGCACCTCCCCTCCCCCCCCCCCCCCCCCCCCCAAAAAAAAATTAAAATTTGGGTTTTTACTATCAGCTTGAACATTTTCATTTCACTTAGCAGGTTAAGGGTTAACAATATTGTAGCAAAGGGGGAAATCACTTGCGATTAGCAGTTCTCCTTTGTCACAGGGCTTTCTTATATATACATTATTGAAGGGGAATTCATGTTGATGACCCGTATCTCAAGGTTTTAACTCTTTACCACACGACAATATTTTTGACTGATTCATATTCAAAGCATGCACAGACGACAAATTAAATGTGGTTGAAATGAATGGATTTGTTTCTGAAAGGTTAGAAAACATTGTGGGAAAAGGAGAAAATGGTGGTTACCAGCATTTTCTCCTTTTCCTACAATGTTTTCAAAAGTCTAATTTCCCAGGGTTGTTAAAAGTCGGGATTGTGTGGTAAAGGGTTAACTCTTTACCACATGACAAAAATGTTGACATGTCCAAACATTGTGAGAAAAGGGGACATGTCCGGCTTGGCCAATTTCTCTCCGAGGATTGATGATAGTGATTGTGACAGGAGTTATTCCTCTCTCACCGCTGATCATTGTTCCGACGATGGTTATGTGGGAAAGTATTCAGTGGCTTGGAAAGAATATTGTGTAGATTACTGGTATAAGAAACTTCAGGAAAGCATCGACAGCTGCACTGGCTGCCGTGATTTAACAGAAATAATGTTGAAAACGAGGTTAAACACCATACAGTCAATCAATCAGTCATTGAGCCTCATTTGATTTGTCATCTGCAAAAGCTTCCAAAATGGACAAGCCCGAAATTTTGTCATCTTGTAAAGGGTTTACTTGCCTGTGAGCCATGCTCTGGCAAAAGGGGGCTTAATCAATCTCCGTGATGCATGATCCCAAGCAAGTCATCAGATCATCATGGATCCATACAGTCCATTTTGTCTAACAACCGACTGAATTATGAGGTAGACTAGTCCTTTGACATACAGAAAATAGACCAATGGCGAAAAGTTTCGGCCCAGGTCAGCCTGCGCAGACTGCGCAGGCTGACCTGGGTCGATACTTTTCGCAGATGCCTTTTCACAGAATATGGCTCATATGTATAAACTCATTTTACATTCGGATTAAAAAGAAAGTGCTGAGTAAGTGGGCGCTATTTCACCCTCTACAGGGAAATCTTGGCTATACAGACATGCCATTATTTTGAAGTATTATGAGTAATCAGAACTGCTATTGTACTTTTTTTTCTCCAGCAATTTTCTTCATAATTTAAACTCACTGATAATTAGAGCTGATTACCTAGACTGTCTCATATTCGACTTATTGTATTAAATTTAGATTATTACCACCTGATTTTTTCGCTTCACTGTTTCCAAAGAGAATGTGGAGGTATTGTCATAGCCCTGTTGTCGTCATCTGCATCGTTGTGTGAAAACTTTGACATTATGAGGTGGTGCTTGTGTTTGTGAGGTAAAGCATCGGCTTCCTAACCATAAGGTTCCAAGTTCGATACCCGGGAGTGGTTGTCAACTTAGGGATTGTTCATTGGCCCACACATTTGCTGTGAGTACTGGTGTAGTTCTGAGGAAGCAGCATCAATAGAGATTAGCATAAGTTGTAAGAACTTTTTTCTCAAGTGATGTAAAGTAAATATGTTTACACTAAGGCTATACATACTTTGACATTTTGTAGTATTTCTGTAATTGCTGAAGGTATTTGCTTAAAACTTGGACAAGTTGATTATTAAAAGGGGAACCTATACAACAAGGTCAGGTAACTTAAAACTATATTTTTGATTGAGTTATGCCCCTTTTTCAACTGAAAATCAAGCATCTGCAGCTGCAGCTGAGCGTTGGCACCTGTTTTTTTTCTTGCAGTATACCACTTTTTCTTACATTGTGGCAAAAGAGGAAAAATAACATCACAAGTAATTTTTTGTCTTATCTTAATATTTGTCTCATGTAGTCATGCATTAAGAAAAACTTAATTCATGTAGATCTTTGGGTCTTCACAAAGATATTGGAAAATTATGGTGAAAAGGGATAATGTGATATTGAGGCTTCACTGTATTTTCTCTGTTCAAATCCTCTGTGTATAATTATATGAGGCATGCTCTGGCAAATGGAGGTTTGATGCATGGTACCAAGCAAGTCATCACATAATTATGGATCCATAAAATCCATTTTGTATAACAACCCACCTGAATCACAAAGTACACAGGTCCTTTGAAATGTAGAAAAATTATCCAAAGCAAAAAGTTCAGCCTGTGCAGAGTGCACAGGCTGACCTTGGCCAACACTTTTTGTAAATACATGAAAACCCCAGTTCACAAAGCATGGCTCATTTGTTTTTCTTCCTCAACACACTTGATTTGCTCAACTACTCATGATTGACCTAGGCTTTTTGATGTTCATACATTGACTCTGGATTTAGTTTTATTTAGAATGTTTGAGCAATTACTCATTTGTGGTATTAGGCAGGGATATAGTCATGTTTATGACCTCTCAGTTGTCAGAGATTTTTTACAATGGCTGTACGATACCCACCTTTTATGTCATAGGATATGACATTTCTTTCTTTTTTGAGTCTGTATAAATAACTTTAGTTAAGCTTTGTACCTGCTGCAAATGGCTTTTTTGCTTACCTAATCCCTTACCACACAATCTGGACTTTTAACGACCCTGAGAAGGAAAGCTCTTGAAAACATTGTGAGAAAAGGAGAAAATGCTGGTAACCAGCATTTTCTCCTTTTCCCACATTTTTTTCTATCCTTCCCAAATTAAAGTTTTAATTTTTGAGTCACATTTATTTTGTTGTCTGCAAATGCTTTTGATTTGGACCAATCTAAAATTTTGTTGTTTCATAAAGAGTTAACTATTTGCAGAATTATGGAAGCTATATGTGTCAGCATTTGCATTGACTTTAATTCTTTATCGCACAATGCCGAGTTTTAACGATCCTGAGGAAGAGGCTTTTTGAAAACATCATGGGAAAAAAAGAAAATGCTGGTAACCAACATTTTCTCCTTTTCCTGCAATGTTTTCTACCATTTCCAAGACAGAAATAATTTTTTGAGCTACATTAATCCTTAGGCTGCTAAGCGCAACTCACTGACCTTTTGCTGACAGTGTAGATCAAGATCAGACTGCACAGAATGTGCAGTCTGATCTTGGATCTACACTGTCCAATAAGGAGATATCTTTTCCCCAAAAATACCTTTGAAATAGCAAAATTTTGTTTTTTCTCTATCAGTTTGAAAGTTCCATTTCATTTTTATTTAGCAGGATAAGGGTCAAAAGTGTGGTCTGCATTATTCTTTCAATATGGACAAGTCCACGTTTTTCTCGTGTGGTAAGGAGTTAACAACTACTTATCAAGGCCAAAACATCTATACTGTAGAAGAAAATCGATTGATATTTCACACATACATTTGGGAATAGCAATAGAATGATAACTCTTGCCATCTGAATTTTGAAATTATTTCCTCTCCAAAGGCAAAACAAGAAATATCTTTAAACAAGATAGACGGCGTAAATTTGCCAGCAATAGGCAGGGGCTTTTAAAATAAAGTGTCTACATTTTTTACCACAGGGGCCCTTAGAATAAACATGTCTACATATTTGACCAATCACAACTTTCTATTTATTCATTTTTTTTTTATCAGTACCAAAAAGTAGGTCAGAAGGCAGGACATTCAGCTATGCCGAAAAAAGTTTGTCCAGGCCACAACTCCAGTGGTATAGCAGTTAATTAAAAGATCTTTAACATAGAGATAGGGAGCCATTAGGCGGAGTGTGGAGTGAAAGAACTGTAACTCCAGCTTTCTTGGATTTGAAAATATCTCCCCTTGACAAGTGGTTGATTGATTGATTGTACGGGAGTTTAACACTGTTTTAACAACTTAGGTCATATCACGGCGGTCAGTGCACCTATGCATGTGTTTCCTGGTTTTCTCACACCAGTACTGACACAACTTTCTTTCCAAGTCACTGACTACTTTTCTCACATGCATCAGAGATGAGAGGGGAAAATTTGCTGCAAAGAAAGTTTGCCTCAACCGGGTATCAAACGCACCACCACCAGGTCACAAGTCTGATATGCTATCCGCTGAGCTACCCAGGCGGGCTCAATAAAGTGGAATGCAGAGTGAAAAAAACCATAACTGTAGCTTTCCTGGTTTTGGAATTAACCCTTTACCACACAATCCTGACTTTTATCCAGCCTAAAAAGGAAGCCTTTTGAAAACATTGTGGGAAAAAGAAAAAATGCTGGTAACCAGCATTTTCTCCTTTTCCCACAATGTTTTCTACCCGTTCCATAACAAATTTCAATTTTTAAGTTGCATTTGTCATCTGCAAATGCTTTCTATTTGGACTAGTCTAAAATTTTGTTGTTTGGTAAAGCGTTAAGTCCTCTTGAAGTGCAAAAGATTGTTTGGTCTGTCTTTAAATCATTTACAACAGTGGATAATCAAGCGAAATTTCATAGGTGCATAAGAAGTAATAAGGTTCAGCATGGCGCTAAAGAACTGCAACTCAAGCCTTTTTTTTTTAGTATTTTAGTATTGAAATTGTCTCCCTTTGAAATGCATAAATTGCTTGTCAGGGCCATAACATGGAGAAAAATATTTAACTCTTTACCACACAATCCTGAGTTTTAACAACCCTGAGGAAATAGCCTTTCGAAAACCTTGTGGGAAAAGGAGAAAATGCTGGTTACCAGCATTTTCTCCTATTCCTACAAGGTTTTTTACACTTTCACAGACAAATACACCATTTCAGCTAAATGTAATATGTCGTCTGCAAATGCTTTCAATTTGGACAAGCTTAAAATTCTGTCGTTTGGTAAAGAGTTAATTATATATGCATGTAGTGACTTGCTCTATTGTAATTAGTTTGTTTTTTTTAAGAAGAGAGTGTACATTGCTGATTTGTGTTAGAAATCCATTTAATCCACCTCCCAGTTTCTTTTTGTATAGGGCATATATTACAAATACTTGTGATGATGCAGTTTTATTTCCCTTAACCCTTTCCCAAACAAGCCCTGGTTTTCACGTGTCTGCAGTACAAGTCTTTTGAAAACACTGTGGGAAAAGGAGAAATTGCTCATAACGAGCAATTTCTCCCTTTCCCACAGTGTTTTCTACCCTTTTTAAGAACTTTCTGCCATTTTCATCGAATTTAAAATTGTCGTCTGCAAACTCTTTGAATTTGGACCAGTCCAAAATTTGTCGTTTGGGAAAGGGTTAACCTGCTAAATAAGTGAAATAAAACCTTCCAGCCAATAGTAAAAGCCTGAATAGTGGTATTTCAAACTTATTTTTTAGAGAAAAATGTCTCCTTATAGGACAGTGTAGATCCAAGATCAGACTTCACATTGTGTGCAGTTTGATCTTGATCTAGACTGTCCGTAAAAGGTGAGTGCGCTTACAAGCTTAAGGGTTAAATAGTGAAAAATGATATACAGAATATGTAGTTCTACACAGAGACACACATATAAAAAAAAGACTCAAAGTTGTTTCATTGTTTCTGATTGTTGGCTAGCATAGCGGCATCTCACTACTGCTATAAGGATCTAGAAGTACTTTGTACTATTCAGCCTGCCCAACCCCATATTTTACTGATCCCCAGGAGGCAAGCATTTGGAAACATTGTTGGAAAAGGTGAAATTGCTTGTACGGAGTAATTTCTCCTTTTCCCACATTGTTTTCTACCACATCAGAAAACTCCAGCTCATTTGTATCAAATCTGAATTTGTTGTCTGCAGACTCTTTTAATTCAGAAGGATCTAGAATGTGTAATTTTTTAAAAGTGTTAACCCTTTTCAGCAACCCAACTTTTAGCGACCCTAAGGATAAAAGGCTCTAGAAAACACAGTAAGAAAAGAAGAAAATGCTGGTCACCAGTGTCTAACCAACAATTTCTTCTTCTTATCAAAAGGCTTTCCCTAGGGTCAAGGGACGTTGTATTAAAGATTGAAAGAAGTTCAATTATTACCTGATAGTACCATATCCCCAGACATATGAGCCATGCTATGGCAAAAGGGGGACTTTATGCATCTCCGTGTTGCATTATGCCAAGCAAGCCATCACATAAGTAGGGATCCATAGTAGCCTTTTTCTTTTAACAACAGACTGAATCATAAGGTAGACTGGTCCTTGGACATACAGAAAATTGACCAGTAGCAAAAGTTTCGGCCCAGGTCAGAATGTGCAGACTGTGCAGGCTGACCTGGGTTGATACTTTTCGCAGATGCATTGAGCCCCCTTTTCATAAAGCATGGCCCATATATGTGCGTTTGTTTCATGTTATTAAGATTGTTGAATACTAGTATATTGCTGTGACCCCAAAAAACATTGCAAAAACAAAGGGGTTTTGTTGAAAACCATGTCAGTTATGTTGTATGTTGTACTCAAGAACATTTACAAAGTAATGTCACTAGAGCTACCAGCAGTTGATAGGTAAGAGTAGCAAAGTAAAACATATATGAAACGTGAGATTTTGTCTTGTGCTCATATTTTTTTTCTCTCCTTACCAAAGGACCCCATGTTTTATAGGACCCCGAAGAATGCTTTATGAATTGGTCCTTTCCCCACAATGTTTTAGAAACTCTTTTCATTAGGGTCGTTAAACATGGGATTGTTTGGAAAAGGTTTAATTTTGTGACATGTTTTCATTTTGATAGTTTAACTTTGTTTTAATGGTGCAATATCTTTAAAGAACACATGACAGCGCTATAGGGTATATTTATGCTGTGGTATTGGTATCTGTTTTTGGACTTGAATTTGAAGTTTTATGACAAGCTTTTGCAATTTCACAGAGATTGAACATTTCAACCAATCAGAATGCTTTTTATCTCATTTCCACACAATCCCGACTTTTGATGACCTTGAGGATGAAGGCTTTTGAAAACACTGTGGGAAAAAGAAAAAAATGCTGGTAACTAGCATTTTCTCCTTTTCCCACAATGTTTTCTATTCAATCGAAGAAAAATGTTGTCATTTGGACATCCTTTGTCGTCTGCAAATGCTTTCAGTTTGGACCAGTCTAAAATTTTGTTGTTTGGTAATGAGATATTTAGTTTTGAATCAAGAGATGAATTATGAATGAGTGGCATCTATGAATCCATATTGTGAAATATGTGTGTCAGTGATTTTGTAAGTGAAGCATAGATTGCTTTAGACAATTATCAAATCATGATTTAGATAATATTAATCTGAAACATTTTGTTTTCATAATTTGTGAACATGATTGTAAATGTTTTTGTATGTAAAGTTTGCAGAGAGTATACACAAGTCTGCGGCTATTTTTAGATTATATCCCAACCCTTTGCCACACAATTCTGAGTTTTAACGACCCTGTGGAAGAAGCCATTTGAAAACATTGTGAGAAAAGGAGAAAATGCTGGTAACCAGCATATTTTCCTTTTCCCACAATGTTTTCTAACCTCTCATAAGTAAGTTTCCATTTTTAAGTCATATTCATTTTGTCGTCTGCAAAAGCTTTCAATTTTGACATGCCTAAAATTTTGTCATTTGGTAAAGAGTTAAACTCCCAATGGAAATCAGTTCTTTCATCTGAGTGTATGTGATTTTTTAAGTTTAACCCTTTACCACACAATCACAAGTTTTTAACAGCCCTGAGGAAGATGGCTTTTGAAAACATTGGTCAAAAAGGAGAATTTTCTCCTTTTTACAAAATGTTATCTTTCCTTTCAAAGACAATTTCTACCACATTTATCATCTGTAAGCGCTTTTGATTTGGGCAAGTCCAAACTTTTGTCGTTTGGTAAAGAGTTAACTTTTTACCAAACGACAAAATTTTGGACTCAACCAAATTGAAAGCCTTTTCAGACAAATGTAGTTCAAATGATATCTATCTATGAGAGAGTAGAAAATGTGGAAATAGAAGTAAATGCTGGTAACCAGTGTAGTGTAAATCTGTGAAAGCCTATCCTAATTTGATTGGCTAGCTTTGAGGCATTCGAGCATGAGCTTTCATCGCTCTGTGGTACAAGGAATGGTGTTATATAGTGAAAAGGTTGTGAAAAATTGCTCAGATTAATTATTAATATTTTGAGCAGTTTATGTGTTTTATATCTGTACCCCTTTTATTGTTTGATATGCCTGAAAACAATTTGGCATTTTGAGTGTCAGATGTATTGGTGCGAGTAATTTCAATCTGTCAAAAAAGATCCAAATGTTTCATGTTTCAGACAGTTCCTGCCAGCTCTCAGTTTAAATCCTACTGCATATTCTGACCTTAATCTACATTGTCCTCAAAGGCAACTAAATGTGATTGACCTTAAACCCTTTACCACACAATCTTGAGTTATAACAACCCCAAGAAAGAAAGCTTTTGAATACATTGTGGGAAAAGGAGAAAATTTCCCGCAATGTTTTCTGCACAATTTAAGGCAAGTTTCATCATTTTGGTCACCTTTGACTTGCCGTCTTCAAATGCATTGAATTTAGGCAAGTCTGAAATTTTGTTGTGTGGTAAAGAGTTAAGGGTAAGTTGATAGTCCAAAGCTTGTAGTTGTTTACTTCACATGTTGCATTTTAAGAGACCCTCTGTTGATCCATTTTGAAAGCAAAGTGGAAAATGGAAAAACTGTTCTTGGTTTACAGCAGCTTCTTGATTCACCATTTTACTTTGTTTTATATTGCCTGTTTAATCATTCAGTCACCATTTCTTCATTTTTAGCTCAGCTGTTTTTGGAGAAAACATCCAGGTACTGTCATAGACTTGTTGTCATCGTTGTGCGAAAACTTTGACATTTGAATTATGTTATTACTGAAGATATCTGCTTCAAACTTGGACAGGTTGTTTATTATCAAAACGGGAACCTATACAACAAGGGTAGGTAACCATCAAAGTATTTATGACATAGTTATGCCCCTTTTTAGACTTAGAATTTTCACTGAGAATCAAGCATCTGCAGCCGAGCGTTGGCACCCGCATGCGTTGCTCTTGTTTTCCCATTCTGTTGATGAGCCATATTCCCCTAAGACATCATTAAATCATTAATTTTTGTAAATTGTACATCATTCAATTTCAGGGCTGAGTTTAATACTACAAAAAATATATATACAACAGACACAAAGAAGAAAGGGGAAAAAATGCCTTTCTTGGATAATCCTTAAACCTTAATGGTTTAACACACAATGCCAATTTTTAACAACCCTGAGGAAGAAGCCTTTTGAAAACATTGTGGGAAAAGCTTTTCCCACAATGTTTTCTACCATAACAAAGAAAATTTGTATCATTTGAGCCACATTGAAATTGTCGTCCGCACATGCTTTCCATTTGGACGGGTCCAAAATTGTGTCATATGGTAAAGGGTTAAACGAAAACTTGAAATATCTGTTGCAAGCAGTGTTTCCTGTGATTCTTTTTCGAATGATGGAACAGAGTAATGCTATACTTGAGGAATATAACCAACATCTCTGATGATTATAGACTATTTATCACAGACCTTTGAAGCTCCATTGGTCTATCACGGAAAACTAAAATTTTCCTTGGTCGATCATCGAACATCTTTGCACATTAGTGCATCACCTTTGTATCACAGAATACTCAAATTTTCATTTACACCATTACTATAAATAGCACATTGGCGACTGCCTCTATATTGTATACAAAAAGACAAGGTGTGCTACGAAATCAAAGAAAAAATTGATACGGAAAATGTAGAAGCTTTTTAAGTATTTTTTAAGATCAGAGCTATTGCTTGATTGCAAGGGCCTTTTGGAACTTTCGAAAGTCAGGGTACACAAGAAAAATGATCTTTGAACCCATCTGCAACGGTAACTAGCTTTATTTTTCTGTTAGTTATGTTACAGGGAATAGTGCAAGATACAGGACGACACCCATCCTAAGTTTCGCTTGTTTCTTTGTTGTATAGCACTGTCACACGGGACCTTGGTTTAAAGTCTCATCTGAAAGACTATAATTTTTAGATAGCCAGCCATGGGAATCGAACCCACACCCTCAACACGATGTTTACGATTCCTACGCTCTACCACCAGAGCTATACAGGCTGGTCAGAGATGATATAGAGGTGCTATTTATAGTAATGGTATCCAATAAGGAAAATTTCGTTATCCCATAATAGACCAATGGAATTTCAGTGGCCTCTGCTATTTATAACCTGTTTATCCTATTTCAATGAGGTTGGAAATGCATGAATTTGTTCTTGTTGTTCATTTAACACTCACCTTTACTGAACAATACTTTGTTTCAATGGTCCTAATGTTCCTCTCTCACCGCTGACCATTGTTTTGACAGTGATTATGTGGGAAAGCAGCCAGTGGCTTGGAAAGAATATTGTGCGGAGCACTGGTAAAAACAGACTCCAGGAAAGCATGGATAGGTGCACTGGCCACCATGATATAACTGAAATAATGTTGAAAACGGCATTAAACACCATACAGTCAGTCAATGATCCTACAGAAAATGGCTTTCAAACACATTGTGGAAAAAGGAGAAAATGCTGTTTACCAGCATTTTCTCCTTTTCCCACAATGTTTTTCTACCCTATTAAAGACGGACTTCACTATTTCTGACCTGCTTTCTTTGTCATCTACAAATATTTTTCAATTTAAACAAGTCTAGAAATTTGTTGTTTGGTAAAGATTTAACTCTTCGTTTTGTTATTGATTTATTTACCACAATTATGTTATTTCTTTTTTCTTTACATTGTTTAAGCATGTAAATATCTTCATGTGTAAAATATTTGTAGTTAGCGCCATTAGCAGTTGTACAGACTTATATCTCCTAATAATTAATTAAAAGTTTTTATCTATGAGTAAATTTTGTTTTATTTTATTATTTTTTTAGTCCATGGAATGTCACCTGTAAGCTGTGTCTCCAAAAGTAATGCAGTTCTTTTTTGTTTACATACTGTTGTAGCCTGCTTTAATCCTTTACCAAACAATTCCATTAAAAAAATCAATTTTTTTGCAAACACTTAGTCATGAAATTTTAAGCAATTTGTATCGAAATTTAAAATTTTATGACGAGGTGTGAATTTTTATGACACCAATATGGTGGCATTATAATGTATGCTGGAATATAATACATAGATGGATCAATAAGTTAAGCATGAAAGACAGAAAAAGCTTTTTTTACCGTATCATTTTGTCAAAATTAAACCATTAATCCATACAGTGTATCAAAACAAAAACCATGCATTTCAATCTTCTTTTCCACACCGCACTCTTTCAAATAATTATGGTGGCTGCTTTCCCAAGGAAGTGGAAAACTTTCAGTGTTAACCCTTAACTCTTTACCAACAACAAAATTTTAGCCGTGTCCAAATTGAAAGCATTTGCAGACGACACAATAAATGTGACCCAGAAAATTTTAGCCGTGTCCAAATTGAAAGCATTTTCAGACGACACAATAAATGTGACCCAGAAATTGAAATTTCTTTAGGGAAGGAAAGAAAATGTGGGAAAAGCAGAAAATGCTGGTTACCAGCATTTTCTCCTTTTCCCACGATGTTTTCAAAAGGCCTCTTTCTCAGGGTTGTTAAAACTCGGGATTGTGTGGTAAAGGTGCTAAATAACTAAAATGAAACTTTCCAGTTGATAGTAAAAACCCCAAAATTGCCATTTCAAAGTTATTTTTTGGTTGGAAAAATATGACCTTATTGGCCAGTGTACATCCAAGATGAGACTGCATGTTCTGTGCAGTCTGATCTTGATCTACATTGTCCACAAAAGGCCCTTTGGTTGTGCTTAGCAGCTTAAGGGTTAACATTCAGTGTGTGCCACAAAAAATATTTACTATCCTGATAGGGTAGATGTCATGTGAGAGTGAAGTGCCAAATAGATGTGTAACCGGCCTAGTGCTGGTTTGCTGTTAGGTAAAAGTTACCTTTGGAGCTACTTAGCGACTGGGCAGAATAGAGCTAAAACCCTGCCTTATATACCCAGAGTGAGAGTGGTTACACATGAAAAACATGCAGCATGCAACCTAATAAAATAAAACCTAATAAATCAAAGTACTGAAAGCACTGTCCGTTACAGATGCATCTAAAACAAGAAAGAAACACTGTAGATATATGATGTATTTTTCCATGAATGAATAGAGGATCTTACATGAGTGTTTATGTACAATCATTTTTATCAAACAAGTTGACTAAAAATGTTTGGCAAGCATCAAATACATTTTAGTCATTGAGTTTGTTAAAAATGATAATACATAAACACGAATGTGAGATTCTATTTATCACATAAAACGGATGACAGGCAAAATATATCTTGCATCATCACCTTTAGCCTATACACCATTCACAGGTCCATAGTTACATTTGTAGTTTGGTTTCAAATGTGTACATACACAAGTAGATAGTTCTTTGATATTTACACCGAAAGTAGAATGAACTAGTTTCTAGAGGAGACAAGTCCACCTATTTCCCCAATTTTGTTGATTTAAAAGACTTTCGCAGCATTTCTTTGTTTTTATTAAACATGAAAATAAAAAACTTTCCGCGCGTATACGCCTTAGCAACAATGACGTCATTTTTTGCTGCGAAGCGGGGTAGTCACACAAATTCTGGCACGTGCTGTGGCTGGTTTCTCCAGCTTCATGCGCTCACGACTAAAAACTGATCAGAAACGGGACCAAATAAATGATAATACACTAGTGTATTATCAAAAATAAGTCATGGGTTTAATACACTGCCAAAGGAGGTTTTATGTGATAAAAGATAAAATTACATGAAGAAAATAAGGCCTTTTTAAGTTCTTATTCAAGCGAGTGTTTCATATGTTTTCTGCATCCCAGAAACACTCAATATAATCAAATATCACGAAAAAGATATTTATTTGTTATTCTTTGATCTGACAGTATATCTAGTATTTTTTAAAATATGTCATAAAGAATCTACCCAACTACAAAAAATATGTAATTCTTCCTCTATTTTGACAGACAAAATGTTCATGGGCATAAAAGCTCTTCTCATCTTGGAACAAATGTATCAAAACAAGAGAAAACTAAAATTCATTGTAGCTCACCTGAGACCCCTTTCCAAGACACTCTTTGCCAAACAACAAAACTACAAAATTCTCCAATTTGGAAGCATTTACAATTGATGAGTTAATTTTACCACACAATCCCGACTTTGAACGACCCTGTGAAAGAAGCCTTTTGAAAACATTGTAGGAAAAGGAGAAAATGCTGGTAACCAGCATTTTCTCCTTTTCCCACAATGTTTTCTACCCTTTCCAAAAAAAAATTTTTCAATCACATTTATTTTGTCGTCTGCAAAAGCTTTCAATTTGGACAAGTCTAAAATTTTGTCGTTTGGTAAAGAGTTAAATGAGTTCTGAATGGTAACATTTGACCTTAAAAGTGTAGAAAACATTGTGGAAAAAGGAGAAAATGCTGCTAATCAGCACTTTCTCCTTTTGCCACAATGTTTTCAAAAACCCTTTTCACCACGACTGTTAACCTTTTACCACACAATAAAAAGCTATACCAACTCCGGGGAAGATAGCTTATGAAAATATTGTTAGAAAAGGAGAAAATGCTGGTAACCCCATAACCCCACAATATTTTAAGTCCTTTTCCTTGGGCGTCATTAAACTTGGGATTGTGCGGTAAAGGGTTACCTATTTAGACCAGCTGCTGACAATAAATGGAAAACATTTCCTGATGCCTGACCTTGACCTATTACAAAATCTACAGTTCTTTGACTACTTCCGGGGTTTACATTCAGAAACCATTTCTAAAAGATGTTTACATTTGCAGAACAAAGCAACCCTTCCAAATATTTCTCCAATTCTAAATTCTATCACAAGCATTCTGATTGGCTGAGATGTTCTATAGGGCCAGTCTGAGAATTTAGAAATTTGAATTACCAGTTAATATAGGTAGTCTCAGGTAAGCTACAGGAAAGATTAAAAGATCAAACAGTGATCATGGTTCTTTCTGACAAAATAATTGTTACAAAAATTATTGTAGGTACAAAAAACAGCTAAAATATTACTGTAAGTACAAAAAATAACAAACCAGTCTCGTCTGAATTTGATATGACACCTTGTTCCGCTTGGTTAACAGTAACATACATGTATGTCAATACAAACCAGTCAATACAACCCAGTAGTTTGACTAATGGGAAAATTCAAAAATAAATTTCACACAGTTTCACAAAAATATGGAAAATATATAGTTTTTTTTTTCTTTTAAATAAAACTTTTTTATATGAATACCATAACTTAAAAGGGCCATGATGGTACTGAAGTCGCTCACCCAAGCCTTTTGACCCAACATGAATCATTTCCAATCTCTTTCAAAATACCAAGACAAAGTCTAACAAAGTCTGATAGGTGTTACACTGAAAAGAAGGCCTCTACAGTGTACACAAACTTTTTCTAGGATTTGACGAAGTGACATTTTTTTACCTAACATGACCCATTTTCACACACTGTAGATATGTGGCCTCAGTTTTTTGTAAGATTTGTCCCAGTGACCTACATTCCTGGTATGACTCAATTTCAAAGTTTTCTAAGATTTTCTGACCATCTTTGGCTTTCTGACCAACTTTCATGAGTTTTGTACTGGTGACCTAGTTTTTGACCCAACATGACCCATTTTCAAGCTCGTCCAAGATATCATCATGACAAACATCTCTCAAAAATAACCATTGGACTGAAAATGAGGCCTCTTGAGCATTGACATGGTTTTCCAAAGATTTGACCTGTTGGCCTAATTTTTGACTAGACATCAACTATTTTCAAACACATCCCAGATATCATTCAAGACAAACATTCTCACCAGCTTTCATGAGTTTGGACTGAAAATGTGGCCTCCAGAGCATACACAATGTTTTTCAAAGATGTGACCTGGTGGTATGTCCAATTTTCAATCTTGTCCGAGATATTATCTAGACAAACATTTTGATAAACTTTAACGAGTATTGGACAGAAAATTTTAACACTAGAGTGTACGCAAGGTTTTACAAAGATGTGACCTAGTGACCTAGTTTTTCAGCCGACAAGACCCATTTACCAACTTATCCTAGATACTATCAAGACAAACATTCTGACCAAGTTTCATGAGTATCCAACTGAAAATGTAGCCTCTAAGTGTACACAAAGTAAAAGTTGATGACGGACACAGTATGATCACAAAAGCTCACATTGAGCACCTTGTGCTCGGATTCATTGTTGATTGTATGGTGTTTAATGCCATTTTCAACATTAATTCAGTTATATCATGGCGGCCAGTACACCTATCCATGCTTTCCTGGAGTTTCTTTACCAGTACTCCGCACAATATTCTTTCCAAGCCACTGGCTGCTTTCCCACATAACCATTGTCGAAGCAATGGTCAGCGTTGAGAGAGGAATGAATCCTGTTGCAATGACTATCATCAATCCTCGGAAAGAAATTGGCCAAGCCTGGGATTGAACCAGCGACCTCCTGTTCTCAAGTCCTGTACACTACCAACTGAGCTATGGGGGCTTGGCACCTTGTGCTCAGGTGAACTACAAAGTAATATGAAAATAAAGAAATAACAAAAAATAAAACTTGGTGGAGAGTGCACCTAACATGGGTTCTGATTGTTCTCTCTTTACCACACAACATAATGTTAAGACTTGTCCATATTGAAAGCATTTGCAGCTGAAAAATGTGACTAAAAAACTAAAATTTGTTCTTGGTGGGGTAGAAAACCTTGTGGAAAAGGAGAAAATGCTGGTTACCAGCATTTTCTCCGTTTTCCATAAAGTTTTCAAAAGTATTCCTTTTAAACTTGTCCAAATTGAAAGCATTTGCAGGTGACAGATTAAATGTGGCTTAAATGATGGACTCTGTCAATGGATAAAAAATTTGGGGAGGAAAAGGAAAAAAGTTTGATCTACGATTTTAATCCCTTTCCAAAAAGAGTTTTAACAAGCCTTCTTTTTCATGGTGGTTATAACTCTGGGCTGTTTGGCAAAGGGTAAAATTGAAATTGAATTAAAATTGAATGCTTATGGGACAATCAATGGCTCAAATTTAACATGGCACTTCTGTATAATCAACAATATCACTAAAATCTTAACAACAAACACCCTCGTTAACCCAGGTGTGAAGTATTACCATTCATCACCCCTGGGACATTCAATTGCGAAACCGTCGTTTCTATGAAAATTCATGAGTGCGAATTACACCCGATAGCCAATCAAATTTGTTGATAACATAATGATACTCTCTTGTAGTGGAGAATAATCACATTTCTTCCATTAATATCAATAAACCGGGTAAAACCCACATCATTATCAACGAATATGGCGGCCGCTAGTGGGCCTTCCTTCTGTGGCATTTGCCTTACGACAATCCAGGGCAGATATTATAAATCCTTGTATATAAAGGCAAATATTCAGAAATACAGCATGCTGCTGCAGTCCATAGGGGTATGTAGCAGGGGTGACATCATCCTCGTTGACCCAGTTCCGAGGTACTCCGTAAACTACATTCATCGATTTCATCGGTTGTAGATGAGGTAAATATAGAAATGATGGCATGTTATTGATAAAAATAGATTAAATTTTCACACTGAAAAAGTGAGATTACCAATCAAAATGCCTCATGAATAATTCATGAAAACGAGAAAATATATGCGAGATAACCCAGGGGCGATGGATGTACTTTACGGAATACATCGGACCTGGGTTAACGAGGATGAACAACAAATAGAGATTAACATTTGGTCCAAATGTATCATGAAAACAATTCAACACTTCACCACAAAATCTTGAGTTTTAACGACCCTGAAAAAAAAAAAAAAAAAAAAAAAAAATTGGAAACATTGAGAGCAAAGTAGAATATGCTGGTAGTAATTTTTTCTTTTTCTAACGTTTTCTAACTTTTTCTAATGTTTTGTAACTTTTAAAGACCACTGGCCCTAAATCGCACACCTGAGTAAAGTCATCTAGGGTTGATAAAGCTGAAGAGATCCTGGTTGTAATGATATAAAACACATGAGTGTTCATTATCTACTTTTTTGACCAACCTGACCTATTTTTGAACTTGTCAGCGATATCATCAAGACAAACATTCTGACAGTATTTCATGAGTATCAAACAGAAAATGTGGCCTCCAGATTGCACACAAATTTTTCTATGATTTGTCCCAGTGACCTACTTTTTGAACCGACATTACCCAAGTTTGAACCTGTCTGATATATCATCAAGACAAACATTCTGACCAAATTTCATTAAAACTGGTCTGAAAATGTGGCCTCTAGAGTGCTCACAAGTTTGTTTTAAGATGTGGCCTAATGACCTACTTTTTGACCTGACATGACCTAATTTAAACTTGTGACCCAATTTCGAACTTGTGCAAGATATTATCAAGTCAAACATCCTGACCAAGATTCAAGAGTATCAGGCTGAAAATATGGTCTCTAGAGTGCACACAGGGTTTTTCTTAGGTTCAGCTCAGTGACCTACTTTTTGATCCAACATGACCCAATTTCAAAGTTGTCCGAGATACTATCAAGACAAACATTCTGACCAAGTTTAATGAGTATATGATTGAAAATGTAGCTCTAGAGTGCACACAAGGTAATTGTTGATGTATGGACGCCACAGGACGCAAGATGGACGACAAACGACCAACAACAAACAACAGACGACGCAAGACAGACGCCGATCACAAAAGCTCATTTTGAGCATTTCGTGCTCAGGTGAGCCTAAAAAATAAAAACCCCAAACAACAAAATGTACAAAGGCACTTTACTACAGGCCCACATGGGGTTAAAGATTAAAACCAGGATTTTTTTCATTTACCCTTTACCACACAATCCCAAATTTTAACAACCTTGAAGGAGAGAACTTCTGAAAACAATGTGGGAAAAGGAGAAAATGCTGGTACCCAGCATTTTCTCTTTTTTCCAGAATGTTTACTATCCTGTCAAAGACATTCGGTTCATTTGTTTCACTTCTAATTTTATCATCCACAATAGCTTTCAATTTTTTGGAAGAGTCTACAATTTGTCCTTTGGTAAAGGGTTAAATCACCACTATATGAAAGAAATTTGCAACGATCAATTTTGAAAACATCCTTTTGAATGATGAATAATCAATTCATAAATCTAGGCTGATTTACCAATTAACTTGCTTTACAATGTTTTAACTCTTTACCTGACAACAAAATACATTAGACCTGTCCAAACAACAAGCTTTAGCAGATGACATAACAAATATGGCTCAAATTACATGACTTGTCTTTGATACGATAGAAAACATTATCGAAAAAGGAAAAAATGATGGTTATTAGCATTTTCCTCTCCTATGATGTTTTTGCTAGCCTTCTATTACTGGGTCATTAAGACATAAGTTTGTTTGCTAAGACTGCAGGTCTTTCATCACTTTTGAGACAAATGTCTTCTAACAAGGAAAAGAATTCCGAGTCCAGCTGGGTATGTATTCACCAACCATTCTTGAGAACAGTCTTGGTCTTATTCTGCAGAATTTTCCAAATTTGAAAGTAACACATCTTCTCATTGGCTAAACCATTTGGTTTAGCCAATCAGAAGTTGTGTTTCTGTACTTTCAAATTTGGAAAATCTTGGAGAATAAGACTAAGAATGTTCTTCAGAATGGTTGGTGAATACGGACCCAGAGGTTTAGAATATCAAGTCAAGAGGGATACCTATTGAAGTCATCCTCTACAGCTGGTTATCCTCTATAAGCACATTCCGCTTTGGTCAGCCATGAGAGACATTCTGAAACAATCATACGCATCAGGCTTCTCTCTGAGCATAAATCTTTTTTCACAATGGTGTCTTTATCTTTCTTCGGCAATCCTGCAAAACAGGGACGAAAGAGAGCATCAATTACATACCGAGCCATGCTCTGTGAGAAAGGGGCTTAAAGAATCTGCGAAAAGTTTCGACTCAGGTCAGCCTGCGCAGTCCGCGCAGGCTGACCTGGGCCGAAACTTTTCACTTTAGGTCAATTTTCTGCATGTCAAAGGGCCATTCTATCACATGATTAAGTTGGTTGTTGGCCATTATGGATCCATAATAGTGTGATGGCTTGATAGGCATCATGCATCACGGAGATGCATTAAGCCCCCTTTTACCAGAGCATGGCTCATACTATTTTTCACCTCTTTACCAGACAACAAAACCGAAGAGACCTGGCCATACTGATGGCTTTTGTAGAAGGCAAATTTGTAGTGACTCAAATGATGGAATATGTTGTTGAAAAAGTAGTAAGAAAACATGACTTGCAGCATTTTCACTCTCTCCATCAAACTTTTTAAAAGCCTTCTTCCACCTCTTCCACCTTTTACCACACAATACTGAGTTTTAAAGACCCACAGAAAAAAGGACTTTTACAAACATTGTGGGAAAAAGAAAATGTTGGTAACCAGCATTTTCTCTTTATCTTACAATGTTTTCTACCTTTTCCTACACAAATTTTATAATTTGTCCAACATTCATTTGTCATCTGCAAATGCTTTCAATTTGAACCAGTCTAACATTGTGTTGTCTGGGAAAGATTTAAAACATAGAATCATATGGGATGAAGTTAACTTTTTGATTGATTGATTGATTTGTATGTATGGTGCTTAATGCCTCTTTCAACATTTTTAGTTGCATCGAGGCCTTCTTGGAGTTTCTTTTACCATTATATAATTTCACTCATTATACAAATTGTTTTTTGATTGGTTGAAATTGGGTCATGTGACTAAAAAAAAAATGCAATGCCATTTTTTCGACGAATGCAATGGGACTATTTTGGGTTCTTCCAAGTTGTCATGTTTTGTCTAATTTTAGATTTCAAGCCCAAAGGGCATGAAATCTAAAATTAGACAAAATTTGCCTTATTAAAATAAGGCGATTGCATTTTACTTCTCAATGGCAACACAAAAATATGCATTCAACCCTTAATTACCTCAATATTCTTCCCACTGGCTGCTTTCCATCATGACCATCGTTGAAACAATGATTAGCTATGAGAGAGGAACGAATACTGTTGCAATGACTATAATCAATCCTCGGAAAGAAACTGGCCAAGCTGGGGATTTGAACCAACGACCCCCTACATCCAAGTCCTGTATGCAAGCTACTGCTCAGTGCTAACATACTTTAACCCTTTCCCAGACAAGCCCTGGTTTTCACGTGTCTGCAGTACAAGTCTTTTGAAAACACTGTGGGAAAAGGAGAAATTGCTCGTAACGAGCAATTTCTCCTTTTCCCACAGTGTTTTCTACCCTTTTGGAGAACTTTCTGCCATTTTCATCAAATTTAAAATTGTCGTCTGCAAACTCTTTGAATTTGGACCAGTCCAAAATCTGTCGTTTGGGAAAGGGTTAAGGATCAGGCCATTGTCTGAAAATACACTTTTTAAATCTTTCGGGTAGACAGTCTTATAAAACTCTGTGAGTTATCCCATTACCACACAATCCCTACTTTTATCGATCCTGAAAAAGAAGCCTTTTGAAAACATTGTGGGAAAAGGAGAAAATGCTGGTAACCAACATTTTCTCCTTTTTCCACAATGTTTCCTTCCCTATCAGAGAAAAATTGCACCATTTAAGCCGCATTGAAATTTGTCGTCTGCACATGCTTTAAATTTGGATAAGGCTAAAATTTTGTCGTCTGGTAAAGGGTTAAGCAGTAATAGCTATATTTATCTGACTTTAAATCTGTATTCTGTTGACCCTTTACCACACAATCCTGATTTCTAATGACCCTGAAGAAGAAGGCTATTAGAAACATTGTGAGAAAAGGAGAAAATGCTGGTAAGTACTAACCAGCATTTTCTTCTTTTTCATCCTTGTTTAATTTGTTTTTTCAACATGATTTCAAGCCTAAAGATACCATTGTAAATGAGCCATTCTTACCATGGACTTGAGACATTTCTGATTCCTGTTTTTTTGTTTCCTCTGTGACTACTGAAGGAGGCATGTTTTTAGTGATCAACACATTTCCTGAAACCCTGTCTGAATCTTGACATTCATTTTTGGAATGAATGTCCAAACCATCAGCATTACTTTGTGTGCCATCTTCACCTTGTGTATTGACTGGTTTCAAGTTGTCTGTTGATTTAGACGATTCTATTCTATGATACAAGACTTCAGTGTCAGCAACATTGGCCCCAGCCAAATTCTCTCTTTTTCTGTCAATGAAATCGTCAGCTTCTGAGGAATCAGGTGTAGTTGTATATAAACTGGTATTACTAGCAGATGATTCAGGCTCTACAGGTGTGGTTGTACATAAACTGGAATTACTAGCAGATAGTGCAGGCTCCACAGTAGAATAACCAGAATCTGTGCTTGGAGATACCAGCTGAGATTTGGCAACTACAGATATATAATCTGACTGAAGATCCTGATCTTGGGACAAACTGAACTGCCGACTGGTTGATGTGTTTGTAGATTCAGCTGTGTGGTGTGGGTGTACATTTGAAAATGAATTCTGATCTGGTACAGGATGGGGCCCGGGTTGACTGGGTGTAATGGAAGGAGGTGGTCTTATAATTGGACTTTCACTCAGAGACATTGATGTTTGCTGTGATGCCAATGCCACATGATTGTTTGACTCGATGGTTGCCGTTGGTTGTGCAACTAACCCAGCCGCATCTCCTCGTTCACTTTCAAACCCTGCAAAAGAAATAAACAAAAGGGCCATGATGGCCCTGTATCACTCCACTGGCTAATAAGTACAAAGCATACATACCAAACATTAGAATTCTTAGAGGCCAGATGGTTTCAAACAAGAGGACTTATAAAGTTTTCTCTACAAAAGCCCATGTGAAAGTTGTGGCCCTAGGGCAAAGCCATTCTTGGCCACAGAGTTATAATTACTTGAATCCTGGTAGAGATCCACAAGATAAAGCCACATGCCAAATAATACAGGTCTAACCCATACAGTTATAAACAAGACGACATTCGAAGTTTCCTCAATAGTAAGCCCCTGTAGAACATGAGACCCCTGTGGATGGGCTAATTTAGATCCCTGGGCTAAATTTTGAACAAATTCAGAAGTGATCCAACTTTGGTTGCCCTAGGATTTACAGTTAGGAGCTAGAGGATTTGTAGAATTTTCTCTCTGTAAGCACATGTTAATTTTATGACCCATGGGGCTATTTTGACACTAGGGGTTTAATTCGAACAATTTTGGAAGAGGCCTGCTATATGATGACACTCAAAAAATATTACAGCTGTATCTCAAGATAAGGAACAAGAAGATCTTGATGGTTTTCACTATATAAGCCTATGTAAAATTTGTGGCCCTAGGGGCAAATCAATTTAGACCCCTGGGCTTTAATTTGAACATTCTTGGTGAAGGTCCATCGGATAATTATACATGTACATGCAAAATTTGGTAGCCCTAGGCCTTGTGATTTAAAAGAAGAAGATTTTTAAAGTTTTCAGTATATAAGCGCATGTAAAAATTGTGACTGCCAGGGCAAGGCCGAATTTGACCCTAGGGCTATAACTTGAACTATATTGGTAGAAGCTTACTAGATAAATCTATATGTTAAACTTGGTAGCACTAGGACTTAAGATTTAGAACCAGCAGATTTTTAAAGTTTTCACTACATAAGCCCAGGTAAAACTTCTGACCCCAAGGGCAGGGCTATATTTTGATCCTAGGGCTATAATTTTAAGAATCTTAGAGGAATTCAATTAAGATGAAGCTATTTGCCAAATTTGGTAGCCCCAGGCCTTATAATTAGAAGCAGAAATGTTTTAAAGTTTTCACTATATAAGCCCATGTAAAACTTGTGATCCCCAGGGCAGGGCAAATTTTGACCCCAGGGCTATAATTTGAAGACACTTGGTAGAAGTCCATTAGATAAAGCTACATGCCAAATTTGGTAGCCCTAGGCCTTATGGTTTTGGACAAGAAGATTTGTCAAGTTTTCAATATTTTTTAGTTTCATTGCCATGATAACCAGAGTTTTAACAGGAATTAAAGTCTTTCAATACATTCTGAAGAGGATCATGGCAGGATCATTTCTGTGAAGTTTGGTCAAAATTGGATGGGTAGTTTCAGAGATGATGTTTGAAATAAAAGTTAAGGCACGGACAGACGCACTATGGACATTGGGCCATGACATAAGCTTGCTGGCCTTTGGCCAGTGGAGCTAAAAATTGATTGGTTGTGTAGTCTTTCATGTAAATTATGATAGCTATTTTGTAGAAGTAAAAGATACTGAAAGTGCCCATTACCTACGCTTAATCCTTTACCACACATTCATGTTTTAACAACCCCAAGAAAGTGACTGCTTGAACACATAGTGGGAAAAAGAGAATATGCTCATAACCAGCAGGTAAAAAAGCATTTTCTCTTTTTTCCCCACAATGTTTTCTGCTCTTTCGCAGACAAACCCCATCATTTAAGCTACATCTAATTTGTTGTCTGCAAATGCATCCAATTTGGACAAGTCTTAAATTGTGTTGTTTGGAAAAGGGTGAACCCAAAACAAGGGCTTTTGCAGACAATACAGATCAGGATCAGGCTGCAAAGAACATGTAATCTTATCTTGGATCTATACTGTCTGCTACTTAGTGCTTTATTAAGCCCATTAGATAAAAATCTCACTGAATTCCAGTGGAGTGCGTTTTCAGCCATCAAAAAAGGCCAAGTTTTCATCACACAACTCCCTTTGTTTTCAACATAATACAGCCATTACAAATTTTCTTGTCTCACACACGTTTGAGATAAGAAAATAGTGCCCTAATTGGTAAACACTCTGTAATTATACACCTCATTTCTAAAACATTGCTGACCTAGATTCCCATGTGGAATTAACGGTCAAAATTGGTAATCATGATAAAATTGTTAATTTAATCACTTTTATATTCAAAACAAAACCAATATATACAAGTTTCTTTGGAACTATTCTTCGCTCGTAACGTACCTGTCAAAGAAGCGAATGGGCTTCATGTAAATTTCATTACACATTGTACATATATGCCTATGTTCTAACACATCATGGACTATAATTTTTGTTATACAGTTACGTGATAAAAAGAATCTGACATTTGTTGGTTTTTGATGTGAAAATTCATTAAATCTTCCACAAAAAATGTTATTACGCTCACCAAAGGTTTGCTCAATTACATTTTTGGTAGACTCGTTCAATAAAATTTTATCTCAAACACCAACCCATGCCAGATACCATATATCTCAATGCTAGTGTAAAGTGACAGGTTTTAAAGATACCTGCTACCCTAATTGAAAAATTCATGTCAAATCATGCAGTTATACTTCTTTAACAAGTGGGCCATGATGGCCCTGTATTGCTCCACTGGCTAATAAGTACAAACCATACATACCAACATTAGAATTCTAAGCCAGATGTTGAATTTATGACCCATAGGGTGGGGCCAATTTTGACACCAGGGCTTTATTTGAACAATTTTGAAAGAGGCCTGCTAGATGATAACACTCACAAAATATTACAGCTGTATCTCAAGATAAGGAACAAGAAGAACTTGAAAGTTTCCTCTATATAAGCCTATTGAAAACTTGTGAATTGTGGGGTGTGGCCAATTATGACCCCAGGGCTTTAATTTGAACAATTTTAAAAGAGGCCTGCTAGATGATAACACTCACAAAATATTACAGCTGTATCTCAAGATAAGGAACAAGAAGAGCTTGAAAGTTTCCACTATATAAGCCTATTGAAAACTTGTAAATTGTGGGGTGGGGCCAGTTTTGACACCAGGGCTTTATTTGAACAATTTTGAAAGAGGCCTGCTAGATGATAACACTCTCAAAATATTACAGCTGTATCTTAAGATAAGGAACAGGAAGAACTTGAAAGTTTTCACTATATAAGCCTATGTAAAAATTGTGACTGCCAGGGAGGGGCCAAATTTGACCCCAGGGCTATAATTTGGGTTATCTTGGTAGAGGTCCACTAGATAAGGCTATAGACAAAATTTTGTAGCACTAGGCCTTATGATTTAAACCCAGAAGATTTTTAAAGTTTTCACTACATAAGCCCATGTTCAAATTGCAACCCCTGTGGCAGGGCCAATTTTGACCCCAGGGCTATAATTTGAAGAAGATTAATAGAGGTCCATTAGATGACACTACATGCCAAATTTGGTAGCCCTATGCCTTATGATTTAGAACCAGAAGATCTTTAAAGTTTTCACTATAGGAGCCAATGTAAAACTTGTTACCCCAAAGGCAGGGCAAATTCTAACCCCAGGGGTATAATTTGCAGAAACTTGGTAGAGACCCATTTTGACCCCAGGGCTATAATTTGAAGAAGATTAATAGAGGTCCATTAGATGACACTAAATGCCAAATTTGGTAGCCATAGGCCTTATGGTTTTGGACAAGAAGATTTTCAAAGTTTTCACTATAGGAGCCCATGTAAAACTTGTGACCCCCAGGGCGGGGCTTATTTTGACCCTGGAGCTATAATTTGAAGAACTTGGTAGAGGCCCATTAGATTCAGCTACAGGGTTCGAAATTAGCAGTAGCAAGAAGCAAATTTGCTACCTGAAGAACAAATTTTGCTACCTGGGCACAATAGGCAATAGCAAAAGGCAGTAGCAAAAGGTTGCAACCTGGTAATGCTGTCTGCTTGAGATGTTTACCTATTTTCAATGAAATAATCTTCCACTTGTTAATTTAGAAATCTGTTGAAATGATCTTCGCAACTATCCACATTGGTGAAAGAAAATGCAAGCATCGCCGAGTCATGCAATAGAACACGTCTGTGCAGGATGACTTCTATTTTACATCTATATTTATAGCTACCTTCATGAATCTTTGCTAATGTCCATTTGAAAGAAGTCTGCATTATAACAAATGGGCAAAAACATACAAGTATAAATGAGCCATCTGAAACGGAATTTGCAAACAGCACAGTCTCTTTGCCCATGTCTTTGAAGATGTGTTGTTTTTACTTCTGCCAAGCAATTCATGGGCAAAGGCATCATTTAATTGGTGGGAGGAAGGGCCATTATTTGCTACCAGGAACATTCCTTTTGCTATCTTATTTTAAGCCAAGTAGCAAGTACTAGCTACCTGCAAGATATGTAAATTTCTAACACTAAGCTACATGCCAAATTTGGTAGCCCTAGGCCTTATGATTTGGAACCAGTAAACCTTTAAAGTTTTCACTATAGGAGCCCATGTAAAACTTGTGACCCCCAGAGCAGGGCCAATTTTAACCCCAGCGCTGTAATTTGAAGAAACGTGGTAGAGACCCATTAAATTAAACTACATGCCAAATTTGGTAGCCCTAGACCTTATGATTTAGAACCAGTAGATCTTAAAAGTTTTCACTATAGGAGCCCATGTACAACTTGTGACCCCCAGGGTGGGGCCAATTTTGACCCTGGAGCTATAATTTGAAGAACTTGGTAGAAGCCCAATAGATTCAGCTACATGCCAAATTTGGTTACCCTAGGTATTATGGTTCTTGACAAGAAGATTTTCAAAATTTTTCAGTTTTGTTGCCATGGCAACCAGAGTTTTCAAAGGAATTCAATTCTTTTAAGAAATTCTAAAGAGGACCATGGCAGGATCATTTCTGTGAAGTTTGGTCAAAACTGGATGGGTAGTTTCAGAAAAGAAGATGTTTGAAATAAAAGTTAACGCAAAGACGGACACATGGATGGATGCACGATGGACACAGGGCCATGACATAAGCTCGAAGGCCTTCTGCCAGTGGTGATAAAAATTAACTGATATGAAAAAATGTGAAAACCCATGACACAACATAGGTCAATTTGACCTTGTCCGATCAGAGGGACTTCAAACTGTCTTATTTACAACATGAATTGCATGGTAGGGCTGCAAGTTAAAATTCATCTATCCACTTCATTCAACCAAGTCTGTACATACGTTGAGGCATTTTCTTTTTTAATACTTGTCCATAAATAATGAACATAACAAATAACAAATTGTGTTTATTCAACCTTTTCTATCCATAATAACCAAGTATTTTTGACCCTTGGATATTTCTCTTTGATTCTTGGAAATTCCATTTTGACTCTTGAAATTTGGGTCCAAGAGTCAATGACTCTTGGGATTCAGGACCTAGTGAGAACCCTGAGCAACAGGGGGATTCCCAAAAAAATGGCAGACCATTTGATGTAATAAATGAAACAATAAACTTAAAAAGAGATGATCTTTACTTTCAACTGTAGGATTTGATCCTGGTACAGAAATGTTCAACAGCTCTGGTCTCAGTTGATTGTCTCTAGTTTCTGTAACAATATAAAACAGTTTCAAATTGTAAAAGGAGCAGTGTATATCTAGGACTTTCATTTGATGGGACACTTTAGCATGCTCTAGAAAGTTTTTGGATGCAAAACTTATTTTTAACCCTTTCCCAAACGACAAATTCTGGACTGGTCCAAATTGAAAGAGTTTGCAGACGACAATTTTAAATTTGATGAAAATGGCAGGAAGTTCTCAAAAAGGGTAGAAAACACTGTGGAAAAAGGAGAAATTGCTCCTTATGAGCAATTTCTCCTTTTCCCGCAGTGTTTTCAAAAGACTTGTACTGCAGACACATGAAAACCAGGGCTTGTTTGGGAAAGGGTTAAGGGACACTGTATTGAAACTTCATAAAATTCAAGAATTCTAACCATTGCATAAAACATGATTTGCAATGCATACTACTATAATTTTGCAAAAACATGACTATTACACTGTTTTCTAATTCCTTTTCATAAAGTGGATTCACTGGTGTTTGCTCTACATCGAAATCCAGGTAGAGAACATGCCTCTTCAACCCTTTACCGCACAATGCCAACTTTTAACAACCCTGGAAAGAAACCTTTTGAAAACATTGTGGGAAAAGGAGGAAATGCTGGTAACCAATATTTTCCCCTTTTCCCACAATGTTTTCTACCCTATCAAAGAACAAGAGGACCATGATGGTCCTATATCACTCACCTGAGTACTAAGCAGTACAGATTAACAATGAAGATAAATACCAAATACTGAAGTTCAAGGCCAAATGATTATGAAAGAGAGACAACTCACAACTTTAACAGAGGTCTAGGCCTTTGGTTACCCAGAAAATTTTCTTATAATTGCACGAAAGATACCTAAGTACAAACGTCTAAGCCCCGCAGCTGGACCTGTAATGATCCCAGGGGCATCTTGTGTGCAAAATTTCTTGAGGTCCACAAGGTGATGCTTCATGCAAAGTATCATAGCTCTAGGCATTTTGGGTTTAAACATAAAGATTTTTCAGTTTGCATTATATATACATGTAGATGCTACAGAGTAAACCAAGTCAAATACAGCAACTCTAATTGAAGGGCAAATAACTCATGTTGTTTGGGTCTAATAAGACCCATGATCAAAACTCATCCAAGATCTTATGGTCATATAAATTTTTACCAAGTTTGGTACTGATTGGTATATATTTGTAGATGCTAGAGTGTAAACAAAGTCAAATATGGAAATTTTGTCCAATTCAAGGGTAAATAACTCTGGATGTTCTGGTTCAATTTGAACTCTTCTGAGACCTTATGGGAATATATATTTTGACCAAGTTTGGTACTGATTGGTCAATATTTGCAGATGCTAGAGTGTAAACAAAGTCAAATATGGCAAATTTTCTAATTCAAGGGCAGACAACTCAGACAGTTCTGGTCCGATTAGATCCATTATTGAACTAATCTGAGATCTTATGATCACACACACTTTGACAATGTTTGGTGCTGACTGAGTAATACTTGTAGATGCTAGAGTGTAAACAAAGTCAGATTCAGTAATTTTTGCAAATTCAAGGGCAAATAACTCCTGATGTTCTGATTGGATTTGATCCAAAATCGAACTCATCCGAGACCTTATGGGCATATACATTGTGGCCAAGTTTGGTACTCATTGGTCAATATTTGTAGATGCTAGAGTGTAAACAAGAAGATTTTTAAAGATTTGCCTCTTTATCTCTATGTGAAATCCGAGAACCCACAACATTGGGCCAATTTCAACAACAGCGCCATAATTTGAAGTATTTTGGTAGAGGGCTATTAGATGATGCTACATGCCAAATATGAAAGCTCTAGCCCTTACGGTTTGGGACAAGAAGATTTTTAAAGTTTTTTCTCTCGGTTGCCATGGCAACCAGAGTTCTTCATGGAATTCAAATCTTTGAAGTATTCTGAAAGTGCATCACCTAAGGATCATTTCTGTGAAGTTTCATTGAAATCTGTTGGGCGGTTTCAGAGGAGAAGATTTTTTAAGTAATTGTTCACGGACGGACGGACGGACGCACGGCGGACAACGATCGATCACAATAGCTCACCCTGAGCACTATGTGCTCAGGTGAGCTAAAAATTGCACCATTTGAGCTACACTGAAATTGTCGTCTGCAAATGCTTTCAATTTAGACAAGGCTAAAATTTTGTTATCTGGTAAAGGGTTAAGCAGGCAACAAACTTCTTGTCTGTATCAAAGGTATTTAAGACGACAGATTAAAAGTTGTTCCAATGATGGGAACTGGTCTTTGAAAGGGTGGTAAACATTGTGGAGAACAAAGAAAATGCTGGCAAGCATTTCTTCATTTTTCACTATTTTCAAAAGCCTTCTTTTAAGAATGTATCTAAGGATGGATGGCAAATAGCCCTCTGTGGCCATTTTACTGCCAATTCGTAAGTTTTTGCGTAAGAATTTTCGAAACTTTACAACTACCTTCAAATTTACGAAAATTCATAAATCTGTTTCACCAACTTTTGTGAATTTGCACAAGTAAACATTTTTGTAACTCTTCAATTGAAAGCAGATACAGTAGTTCCTGTGCACATGTTACCTAGGTAAACAGCCTGTGCAGTTCAACCAGAGAGAAATATGGCGTGATTTACGTGCATTTACCATACATTTCTCGCACTTTACATAACCTCATATGTCAGCCGCTTCTGCCAAATATTGATACTGTATGTGTGAAGAAATAAAAAATAATCCATCAAAAAATTAAATTGATGACTACTGCGGAGAAATGTGGGGATAATTATTATGTTTTACTCAAATTTTTTCCTCTATGATGATGCAATACAAAAAATGCCTCCAGACTTCTGCCTATGTTCTTACTTACTAGTGATATTTTTGTACATAAACTTATGTTCGTACTTAGCTATGAAAATTTTAGTAAAACGCTAAACTTGGACTTATGCTAAAACATATGACTTTTTAATCTTATGTTTGCACAAGTTCTTTAATAAAATGGTCTCCTGATTTTGATTTTTCATGTTTTACTCTTTACCACACAACAAAATCTTAGCCTTGTCCAAACTGAAAGCACCTGCAGTTGACGAAATGAATGTGACTCAAAAGTTGAAATTTGTTTTGGGAAGGGTTGAAAACATTGTGGTTATCAGCATTTTCTCCTTTTCCCACAATGTTTTCAAAAGCCATCTTTCTCTGGGTTGCTAAAACTCGAAACTTTGTTGTAAAGGGTTAAAACAGTGACTAATATTGTAAGATACATCTTAAGACTTACAAATATGTCAGGAAAGGATAGGCAAATAATTCTGACCTTGAACTTCCTGTACATGTCCATGGGCATCTCCATTTGTAGAATTGTAGGTGTCCATCCCTTCTAGACGCTACAAAGGAATATTTAACCCTTTACCTCACAATCCTGATTTTCAACGACCCTGAGAAAGAAGTCTTTTGAAAACATTGTGATAAAAGGAGAAAATGCTGGTAACTAGCATTTTCTCTTTTCCCGACAATGTTTTCTACCGTTCCCAAAACAAATTTCAATTTTTCAGTCAGTTTTATTTTGTTGCTTGCAAATGCTTTCAAATTGGACTAGTCTAAAATTTTGACGTTTGGCAATGAGTTACAACACTTCCAACTGCATTAGAACACAAATGCAAGCTCATTGCACTGCAAACAAATATTCAGCAGAGAAGTTTGAGTATAACCTCCAGTAGTCAGCTTTAGAAAATATTGGAAAGGAGGACCTGTAATAGCCAACTGCTTCTTTTTCCATAATGTTTTCCATACTGTAGAAAAATGATATCGGGTCTAAAAATGGCATTAGATTTTTGTAATCTCTCTAAACTCAAAAAAAATCAAGTATAGTAGGTAGCTGACAAATCATCAGTAAAGAAGACAGACCAATGGACGAAAAAAGTTTTTTTCAGTGGTATTTTCTTAATGGGCTACACAGCCTCTTAATCCTTTACCAAACTACAAAATTTTAGATTTGTCAAAATTGAAAGCATGTGCAAACGACAAATCAATTATTGCCGAAACGGTGAGAATTTTCTGTGACAGGAAAGAAAACATTGTTGGAAAAGGAAAAAATGCTGGTTACTAGCATTTTCTCCTTTTCCCATTATGTTTTCAGAAGGCTTCTTCATCAGGGTTGTTAAAACATGGGAATGTTTGGTAAAGGGTTAAGGTATTTAGGTTTGCAATAGGATTTTGCAAAGGTTTGTGGGAATCAATAACATACATCAATTATGCGGGATCAATGATCATATTCAAGTAAGTCAATAAGTATTCAAAAAAGTATGATGACATCTAATTTGGTCTCATACAGCCAGAGCTATGGATTGCAAAGCAACCAACCTGTTATGAGGAAAGCCAAATTTGCACCTTTTACTGAATGTAACCTTTCATTTTCTTTATGCTCTCAGGGAGTGAATATTTTGTGGCATTTATTTGTATTCAATAAAAAATTTCAATTCACCACAATATGATCTAAACAAGAGGGCCATTGGCCCTAAAGCGCTCACCTGAGAAAAAGCATCTATGGTTGATAAAGCTGAAGAAATCCTGGTTTTAATGATGTAAAACACATGAGTCTACGTGACCTACTTCTTGACAACTGAGCTACCCAGGCGGGCTAGGCATTACCCAATTTCCACCTAGTCCAAGACAAACATTCAGACCAAGTTTCAGGAATATGAGGCTAAGAATGTGGCCTTTATGGTACAAACAAGGTTTTTCAAAGATGTGGCCCAGTAACCTACTTTTTGACCCGACATGACCCATTTTCACACTAGTCCGAGATATCATCAAGACAGATACTTTGACCTAGTTTCATGAGTATAAGGCTGAAAATGTGGCCTCTAGAGTGCACACAACGTTTCTCTAAGATTTATCCCAGTGACCTACTTTTCGAGCCAACATGACCCAATTTCGAACTTGTCAAGAGATAGCATCAAGACAAATATTCTGGCCATGTTTCAAGAGTATCAAGTTGAAAATGGGGTCTTAAGAGTGCAGATTTTTCTAAAATTTGGCCCAGTGACCTACTTTTTCACCTGACATGACCCAATTTCCAACTTGTCCGAGATTACCATGGCAAACACTCTGACAAAGTTTCATGAGTATTGGACTGAAAATATGGAATCTAGAGTGCACTTAAAGTTTATCTAAGATTTTCCCAGTGACCTACTTTTTGACCCGACATGCCCCAATATCAATCTTGTCCAAGACTTTATCGACACAAACATTCTGACCAAGTTTCATTGGTTTCTGGCTGAAAATATAGCCTCTAGAGTGCACACAAGGTTTTCTAAGATTTGTCCAAGTGACCTACTTTTTCATCCGACATGACCTGTCCAAGACAAATAATCTGACCGAGTTTTATAAGTACATGTATTAGACTAAATATATGGCCTCTAGAGTGCACACAAGGTTTTTGTCAGTTTGACCTGGTGACATACTTTTTGACCCAACATGACCCAAATGTGAACTTGTCCAAGATATTATCAAGACAAACATTCTGAGCTGGGAAATTTTCAGGTACAGCATATAATAAATTCAAATATCAATATGTCTGAAAATTCAACATTTTTACCTGAATTACTTTACTCCAAGCCGATACACTGGTATCTGATTCCCATAAGGCACTATTCTTGGAGAAACTCACAGGATGGAAACTTCCCAAGTCATCTGGTAAGGTATCTACGCCAACTAGGATTGGGATTAGCTTGTCGACTCTTTTCTGGTCTATAAGTATCTTTAGAGCAGTTTGTCTATGGTATGTTGACCAGCAATCTCTTACAAAACCTTCAGTGAATATGATGATTATAAACTTTGAGTCATTGATAACCCCGGTGAGTTTTTCAAATATGTTTTGTCCTGGAAGTAAATCTCTGTCTTTGTAGTAGCTTCTCCATCTATGAGGATTGCAGTTTCTTACCAGCAGCTCTGTAAACTTCAATGATAAGTCTGTATCAGGAGTACTTGATAAGTGGGTTTTCGCATCATTGTATATCACATTGAAATGGTATTGTGAGGCCATACTCCTTCTCAGTCAAAATGTAGTGAAAGTACGGCGTGACCAACTTCACACAGACAGGAAAAAGCGTCTTCTTTTATTGTAGCAGAAAGAACCAACACTGCAACACAAAACTTTGATGTAATATGCTATTCTAAACATATAACTTCAAATATCTTATTTTCTAACCCTTTACCACACAATCACAAGTTTTAAGAACCCTGAGAGGGAAGGCTTTTGAGAACATTGTGTGAAAAGGAGATAATGCTGGTAACCACCATTTTCATCTTTTCCCCTTATGTTTTCTATCTTTCATGTACAAATTTCACGAGTAGTGCAGCCACTCGTGAAAATATTACCGATGATATTCACTCGATGAAATAAATTTTGATCTTTCACCTAAAAAAACAAATAGTCTATTTATTTCATGCTTCTAACCCTACTTTGTTGGAACTTTCATCAAAATCAAGTAAAGTTGTTTTCGGCGATTCCCTGTGAAGTACCTCCTAACATAACAACGCAATACAATATTACGTAAAGCACAAGAAATATAGGGTAAATGCACGTAGATTATGTCATATTTCCCTCCTTTTGAATGGCATGTGCTGATTACCTTCGTTACTAGTGCACGGGAACTACTGTTTGAACATATAAAATTGGTATTTTTACTGGTCGTAACCATGAAATATCAAACCATAATCTACCATTATTTCTCAATAAACTACTGAAAAGGATCAAATAAAGGTTGATATTAACCCTTTACTGCACAATGCTGCTTTTAACCCCCCCCCTGGGAAAGAAGCCTTTCTCCTTTTCCCACAATGTTTTCTACCCTATCAAAGAAAAATTGCACCATTTGAGCCTTATTGCAATTGTCGTCTGCAAATGCTTTCAATTTGGACAAGGCTAAAATTTTGTTATCTGGTAAAGGGCTGACCAATATCTAGCTGAATTGTTTCAGACTTATCGGTCCTCAGCAATGAAAAATTTTGCTGCATGATAACTAAACATGAAAATACATACAGCAGTTAGACCTGCTGTAAAAACAATGACATAAAAGTACATATGTTTACGAAATGAAGGATAAATTATATACAAGTGCACCGCATGTTGATGCCAACGCTTGGCTGCATTTGTTTTCAGTGAAAATCCTAGTTGAAAAGAGGAATAATTGTGTCCAAAATATTTTGATGCTTACCTGCCCCTGTTGTATGGGTTTGCCTTTCGATAATTAACAACTAGCCCAAGTTTGAGGTACATATTCTCAGAAATGACAAAGATATAAAATGTCAACGTTTTTGAGAATTCCAAGTCAAAAAAGGGGCATAACTGTATAAAAATATTTTGATAAATACTTGCCTGTATTGTATGGGTTCCCCATTTGATAGTTAACAACTAGTCCGAGTTTGAAGCATTGCAAGTATCTTCAATAATGACGGCGATATTATAAAACATCAAAGTTTTTGCATGAGGACGCAGACAACGAATACACAAGGGCTATGACAATACCTCTGTGTTTTCTTCAAAAACAGCCGAGCTAAAAATCATAGATTCAAGACAGTGTTAGCAACATATTAAAACCATGCTATGAGACAAGAAACAAACAAAATCACAACCACCAAGCAAAGTCACAACTCCGGCCTGACTGACCAGAGATAACTTGAATAACTCTTTATCAGACAACAAATTTCAGACTTGTCCAAATTAAAAGAATTTGCAGACAACATATTAAATGCTGCTAAAAATACAGAGTTTGTATTTGAAAGGGTAGAAAATGTTATGGGAAAAGGAGAGTAAATTAATTATTATCTGCTTGTTACCAGCAACTTCTCCTTTTCCCAGAATTTCTGAAATGTAAATACCCAAAGCAAATATAGGAACTAAAGTGAAAAATTTTGTATAGAAGACATATACATGTAGTATTAATCAGTTAACCCTTCCCACACAATCCCTAGTTTTAACGAACCTGAGGAAAAAGCCTTTAGAAAAGATTGTTGGAAAAGGAGAAAATGCTGGTAACCAGCATTTTCTCCTTTTCCCACAATCTTTTCTGTCCTTTCTAAGACAAATTCCATCACTTGAGTCACATTTAATTTGTCGTCTGCAGCTGCTTTCAATTTGAACCAGTCTAAGAATTAGTTGTTTGGTAAAGAGTTAACCCTTTCCCAAATGATAAATTTTAGACTGGTCCAAACTGAAAGAGTTTTCAGGCGACAATTCTAAATTTGATGAAAACGACAAAAAGTTCTCCAGAAGGGTAGAAAACACTGTGGGAAAAGGAGAAATTGCTCGTTACGAGCAGTTTCTCCTTTTCCCACAGTGTTTTGAAAAGACTTGTACTGCAGACACGTGAAAACCAGGGCTTGTTTGGGAAAGGGTTAAACTTTTCTAGGATAACAAAAATTACTCAAGGGTTTCTATTGAGCATAGAGGTAGTTTTACTTTTCTTATCATTTTTTATGCAAAACCAGCTTTTCTCCCTGTTTAAGGCAAAAGTTCTGACTTGAATTAAGGCTCTGCTCAACTGATAATTTATTCGAAATTTAAACAATTGCATGAATCAAATGTGATTTGTTCAACTAGTGAGAAACAGGGAAACAGACCTATCTACTGTGCTTAAGTCCCTTGGCAGACTATTTCAAACTCTGTTGACCTCAAACCTAGATAGGCACCTTCTTGTCTTGAAAAACAGTATATTCCTTTGTGTACCTGAAATCACATTCAGTGTTTCTACATGATTTTTGATGAAATATCTGTTAAATTTAAAATTTATTCAAATTGATGATCTCGTTTTTGGTGACATGCAGGTTAGGCCCAACCCACTTTATGTTTAAAAAAATAAAAACTCTAGATGTTGAAATATAAGTGAGCCATGCTCTGGCAAGAGACTCAAAGCATCTCCGTAATGGTTATACCAAGCAAATCATCACATAATTATGGTTCTGTAAAATCCATTTTTTCTAACAATCAACTGGATCTGGAGGTAGAATGGTCTTTTGACATACAGAAAATTGACCAATGGCAAAAAGTTTCAACCCATGTCTGCCTGCGTGGACTGCGCGGGGTGACATGGGTCGGTATTTTTTGCAGATGCACTAAGCCCCCTTTTCTCACAGAGCATGGCTCAAGCATTTTCACCATGACCATTACATAAAAAAAAGTGACTTTTTTCAAAAAAGGTGACTTTCTTTCAATTTTCATTAAAACAACATCTTGAAGTCAGCCAACACACCATTTAAAGGGTACTTGTAAATGGGACACAAATAATGGATTGCACCTCAATACCATGATATCCTAAAATTGAGCAGAGAATCTATGTATTTAACTCATTACCACAGGACAAAATTTTTTATTTGTCCAAAATCAAAGCTTTGCAGACAACAGATTAAATGTGGTTCAAATGATCGATTTTGTTCTAAAATTGTGGGAAAGAGAGTTAAGCAGCTGGTACCCACCAATGTTCCTCTTTTGACAATGTTTTAGAAGCCTTCTATCTCCATGTCATCAAAACTATGGCTTGTGTAGTAAAGGGTTTATTGATTTTTACCCATCTGAATACAGTGTTTTTCAAATAACAGTAATGTTGTTAACCATGGCAAAGCAGACAGCAATTTTGTTCTTTTTTGCATCTCAAGTAATAAGAGATTTTGCTCTCAATCAGACCTAATTCAAATTTTGCACCAGCCAATTATTATGAAGTTCAAGAAGTATTAGAAACGAATGTTTCATACATGACAGAGGTTGGCTGGTGAGATAAAAACAGAGATATGCTTGCTACGCGGCTTGACCTCCGAGAGGTGCCTTTTATTCACTGATACACTAAGACTTGTTTACTGAACACATCAATAGTTGGTTATTTTGGGTCATTCTAATTAATTAGTCTTTACTCAACATTCGTCACTAAAGTGTGTGTGCATCTTCCAACCATAAAAAAAAGCCACAAATGCCCCAGACCATTGCAAAGACCTAAGGCAAATTTGAGTGAATTTCATAGAATTTCAAGTTGACCTTTCAAGCACAAAATTTATTACATGAATTTTTAGAGAAAGTTAAATATGTCCAAAAATTGAAATGAATTATATTTCATGTAAAAAAATGTGGATAATGCAGATCAAAGATCAGACTGCAATTCTTTGCTGTCTGATCTTGATATGCACCGTTTTAAAAACCAGGCTGACCTATATTTGAATACCTTTAAAAATAGTCTAAATTGAGCTTAGCGCCATAATACTCAAAGTTCTAATATAAAATTCATTGAAATTCGGCTTTCGGTTAAATTTTGGCCTTTCCGCTGATCCGCCAAGGCAAGAGCTCCTAGACGAAAAACTTCCCAGCCGCGAAACCTCAAGCGAGCTTGTTCAGTGGCAAAAATTTCATAAACCCCGAGTTTGACTCCCGATCAGGCCACTGCAACAAATAATGTGGAAAAGGTAAATAAATGTACTCAGTAATTGGTTCTTATTCTTCTTCTCCTCCCGTCTCTTTCGGTTTCACGGTCATAGTATATTACGATATGCCGGTAACTGACGGTAAAAAGAAAACAGCAAACGGTACCGGAAAAATAGTGGACACCAGAGAAGAACCCTAGTGATAATATATTACTTCAGATATTGTTTGATAAAAGTCAAAAACAAGACAAGATGAAACAAACTCTTTTGTCAGATTAGTCAAAAAGTTTTTCTAAAAACTGTAGGACCAAGTATTCGATATCCATTTACCGGTTTTCACCTCCTTTGCCAAACATGTTTATTCTGAGGGCCTTACGTTAGCATTTGAGGATCGTTCTCAGTCTTTTTTTTTTTCTAAGCTGCTAAATGAATGAAACGAACACTTCCACTCAATGGCAAAAACCCCAGATGTTGCCATCTCGAAGTTGTTTTTTGGGGAAAATATCTCCTTATCGGACAGTGTAGATCCAAGATCAGATTCAGAATGTGCGGTCTGATCTCAATCTTCACTGTTCGCAAAAGGTCAGTGAGTCGCACTTAACAGCTCAAGCGTTAATAAGGGGTTGCTACTATAAATCTATGACATTATCATACATTTGGTGAGTATTTCGTCAAGGAACAACAATATAAACTGAAGAGTTGAGATTTATCGTGCTTTATATATATATATCTCCTTATTGATGTTGAAAAGAAGTACGACTCGCGTGAACATTCAGGACAAAATTTTAAACAGCTATCGTTTTAATACATGGATCCGTGGAAATCGATATTTGACCAATCAGGTCATGGCATTTATTTGACGATGTGCAGCCTTGTTGTCTGCTATTTCGGCTCCCAAATAAGTAGAACAGAACAGAGTGACTGTTGATGTTAGAGAAGTACAATATTATGTGTGTTTACAACACTTGAATTAAAAAAAAAAAAAGTTTATAAGGTGTGCTTTGCAAAAGTGTAGGACTTATATAGAGATATACACAGAAGCTACAAGTTTGCATTATGATTGACAGTAGAACATGAGCAAAGCGTTTCGATCAACGCTACATTACGCAATAGATTAATTATGTTAGTTTTTTTTCCTCTGAAACTCTCTGAAAGAGACATAAAATATTTTACAGTGAAAAACAAAGGTAAAAATATTTGAAGTACTGATAAAAAGAAAGTATGTTTACTTAAATATCTAACCTTGTTTAATAACCTCTGCACATCCAAAAAGAGGCACATGTTACCAGTGTATTAGTTTGATGATATACCTAACATTAACCGTTTGTGCGTGAAGAATGCTGAATGTGTAGATACAGATCAGAGTCCAAATGACATTCAGTTTAATTTTGGATTCAAACGATCTGCTACTTAAATCAAGCACATATAAATGTGTATTGCTTACTGAATATAAATGTCTATTTGAATTATGAAACAGACTAAGTTCTGTTCTGTACTGCTTTGGAAGTTCAGCTCAAAAGGCAACTTATGTTGATTAAATCAAATTTTGACTTGGCCATATTTAGTAGATAAGCACATCTTCCATTTCAAAGGATATGTCGGTAAACTGTTAATTGATAGAATGTGTGTTTGATTGCCGCTGTAATCCACTCAACCACCCGTTGTCTTCAGTATATATCATGAGATAAAATAAACTCCCCCAATGATATTAACAAGTTTGTTAATTGACCTTTCTGCAAACGCGAGTTTGGCACGCCCACCTTAGTAACGCGGTATTTTGGTCGCTAAGTCCGACAAACAAACCAGAAAATGGCGTCGAATACATAGAGAAAGAGAGATTATTTCAGTTTCATTCTAGCTTACTTTTCGCTATAATTAAAGTAACCAAAGCTTTTTTTCCCGACATTCTTTTCGGTTCGGACTAAATCGGCAAAGTAAAAAGAAAAAAATACTTTGAATAATGTTATATTTATGAGAAATCGAAAAATAAAAATAGCGCAAATATGTTAGTAATTCCATGTTTGGTCACAGCATTTAAACTAAAAATACATTGTGAGTAGATTGTTGTCGGCATTATCCATAACTTATGATAGGGGCATAGGTTTTTAAGACTTTTTGTCAGTATATAACCTGGCCGTTTGACAATAAACAATATGAGAAAAAGGATTTACAATTTAACCCTTTACCACACAAAGCGGTGCTTTAACGACCTGAAAGCGGGAAACTTTTCTCTTTTTCCTTAAATGTTTTCTACCCTTTCAAAGACAAATCTCATCATTGGAGCAAAGTTTAAGTTGTCGACAGCAAATGTTTTCAAAACAGACGAAATCTATCCTTTTGTTGTCTGGTAAAGATGTAATTAACACCTTACACCTGTTTGACTGAAAATCAAGAATTTTATTGTAAGTAATCAATTAGGTGATTTGTCGTATTTTTAACATGTGTATGTAGTAAAAAAAACCTTTTTAATTGGGGGTATATTTGGTCATTTGGGTGATTGTAAGGATTATACTGATTTGGACTGTATGTGCATTTATCAGTCATGCAACAATCATTGCGAAAACAAACAATCCTTCGAATCAAGCAAAAGTGACATTAACAGTCACATGCAATCAGATTTATGAGACAAGAATAAAATATGAATGCTCTCTAAAATATTACAACAAGAATCATATGATGACATTCGCGATGTCAACTTATTTTTGAAACAGGGTGACGAGTGGCTGTCAATTGAATATCATTCTTCCTGTCGCTCGTTTCGTATGTAACGATTACGACTGTCTAGGAGTAATAGTTTGGAATTTAAAAGATGTACGTGCAGTTACATTTCAATACAAGTAGTGTAACAAAACAGTTTTGCGTAACCTTTCTTTCTTTCCTGAAAGACTTGGGGAAACAAATGCTTTTCTATCCTTTGGTAGAGCGGCTGTTTTTTCGGAAATCTGGTTAAATCTACCGGCGACATTTTACGTAGATCTAGGCGTTGGAAAATGGATAAATTTAGTTTTCCTTTCAATGTATATAATTTAACAATTACCTTTACACATGATTCCTACGTGTAACTTTAATCCATTTTGAAATAATTATTGTATAATCCAGTCTTAGAAGTATGGTTTAAAGAGAAAAGAAAATCATGACATTGTCAACAGTAAAGTCTGTCACTTTGTTTAAACCGTGTGTTTACATGTCGCGCTATACTGCGTTCTGATTGGCTGATAGGACCTGTCAATCAAAATCGGCAGAAAGGTCAATTGACAGCACACTTTACACGTTTTAAAAACATCAGTCAACCATTTCCCCCTAACTTGAAATTGGAACTTTTCTTAGACAAACGCCTCTCTGTTGAATCAGACAATCTATAAATATTTCAAAATGCTTGTAATTTAGTGTACTTTATTATCGAATATGATGTTGAGACAACCTAACAAGCCTTACGAAAATATTAAGCAGCTTTAATTCTACTATTCTTAGGCAAAACTGGAGTTTATGAGGTGTTTCATTCTTTCTCATTGAAGTTCAGAACTTTGCTGACACAGGTATAACATTGTCCGTAGCCCCTAAAATTCACTCTTTTTGTACATATCCTTGTGTAAATTAGTTCAAGTATCCATAAATTTCTTACCGAGAATTCATCATCGGCAGAAACACATGAAAAGGAATATTTTTCCGGAATTTTATCGAGAGAAACAGTCGTGACAGCACGATTTAAGTAGCCTTTCTGCTATACTGTATATGTATTTACTGCAGTTGTTTGTGAGCCCTTAGTTACGGTAACCAAGGAAGTCGGTTTATCTTATCGCCACAGATCCATGTATTATCAAGAAGAAATATTTTAAAGAGGCATTTAAGTCTTCCAGAAACATTTCAAGGATTTCATTTTCCTCCCGTTGCATTCTTTGAACCACCTACAATAAGCTCTGTAAGATTTGAGCCTATCCGTTATTTATATTTATCAGACAAAATGTGAATAAGCTCCACGTGGTATAAGCAAACGACAGTATATTCAGCGACATAGGCTAATAGGTATGCAGTCACTTCGTACCATAACCATTTCATACCATTTAGTTTATAACCATTTCGTACCATAGATTTACCATTTCGTACCATAAATTTACCATTTCATACCATAGCGTTACCATTTCGTACCAGGGTAGAACCTTCTCATACTATGACCAAACATGTAATTTAATGTGACAAAAAGTGGTATTTAATATATTTACTTGGTATAGACCAATGCTTTGGACCTTATGTTATTTACGGGATATTATCATAAAACAATTTAAAGAATCAGTATTGAGAAGATAGGTGTTTGGTCTGTTTGTCTGTAATGCTTGTCGCAAGTCGGATAATCAGAATTAGGAATAAACTGATCACATTAAATTGAACAATTAATCAAAGAATTATAATTGTTTGATTACCCTTGATTGTAAATTGTCTATTTCCTTTTTGTCTTCTTTTTTGAATGTTTGTTTATGGGTATGTTTTGAAATTAGGTTGGCCTTGTATGTGCCGCGACAGGGACAGGGTCAAACGTCAAGGTCAATATGACGATTTTTTTCTTGTAAATACATCATTTTGCACAATATTCATTTACTTAAATTACACACTTTACAAAAGCAGTTCATATTTCAACGACTCTTGGAGAAACTGCTATGAAATCATCTTAGGAAAAGGAGATAATCAAAAAGTGTTATTGTGCATAACTTCTTGAATAAATATCTAACTTGAATAAATAGCGGTTTTTTGTCTTCTTCTTCTAATATCTTCATAGTGAAAGTTTTTCTTAGTCGAAACTTTGTCATAGGTCTCAAAAAACATGGTACGAAATGGTATGACTATGGTACGAATTGGAAAAATTATTGTACGAAATGGTAAAAATTATGGTACGAAATGGTAAAATTATGGTACGAAGTGACTAGTACGAAATGGTCATGGTACGAAACGTCCGTAATTCTGCTATATCCCGCAAATGGGCTTGAAGATATCCGCAGAATAAACATGTTCCAGTTTTCACGCACGCGCACTGACAGACAATTTGTGAGGGAAAACAAAAATGGCGAACGAACAGGTGGGTATAAATAGTTCAATGTGCATTTATATTGTGATATATAACAAAGCCAGAGCGATTTGCATCGCTTTGCGTGACAGATATATCATCTATTTCTTTCACGAGTCACGTTGTCTTGATCACAAAGTACTATGTGCATAGTTAATGGGATTGAACGGAAAGGACCTCGATGCATACGTGATCTTGATCCAAATTTGAACTTTCCAAAATCGGTACCTTTCGAGTGAAAAGCACGACTGTGTAATCGCCGGTTTAATCTCTCAACAAACAGTCCTGAGTTTAAACTATCCTGGGAAAGAATACTTTTGAGAACGTTACAGGAAAAACAGAATATGCTGTCCGCTGTCAAGTAAGCTCGGTCCACTGGCGCACGATCTTGATTTAACCCTCTACCACTCAAAAACAGCGTTTAACGACCCTGAAAGAAGGCTTTGGAAAACATTGTGGGAAATGGAGAAAATGCTGGTAACCAGCATTTTCTCCATTTTCCACAATGTTTTCTAACTTGTCAAAGAAAACGGCATGTGAGCCACACTGAAATTGTCGTCTGCAAATGCTTTCAATTTGGATGGGTCCAGAACTTTGTCGTCTGGTAAAGGGTTAAATCATTGCGTGTAACCTAATAAACATGGTAATCACAGCAAAAAAGACACCTCGCTTTGGACTGTCATGTTTTGTAGCATTAATGTATTTTGCTCAATAATTGAATGGTATTCATCAGAATATATGTTTAGATGACAGTTACATCGAAAAGGAATTCATAAACTTCTCGTTAATACTGCATGCAGAATGTTTTTGGTGCATTCACAATTACCAATTTACACTTGTTACATCTTTGGCTGACTTCTGGTAACCTCGTACATGACCTTTTCAAAATGTTAGAGCCATCTGATTGGTTGAACCTACAACTGTCTTTTCTGACTTCATCCAACCACTTCATTCCAACAAGTCTGTACATAAGATATAAGAGGATATTTTCTTGTTCAATTTCTATCAGTAAATTAAGAACACGCAAGTAATAAAATAAAATTGTGTTTATTTCACCCTTATCTCTCCATGATGACCAAGTTATTTGCCCTTATCTCTTAATGATAACCGAGTAGTTTTGATCCTTGGACATTTCTCTTTGACTCCTGGAAATTCCACATGGACTCTTGAAAATATGGGCCCAAGAGTCAATGATTCTAGAGATTTAGGACCTAGTGAGAACCCTGACAGAGGCTTACAGCAGAAGACCAGTCTACCTCATACTTTGTTTGACTCCTGGAAATTCCACATGGACTCTTGAAAATATGGGCCCAAGAGTCAATGATTCTAGAGATTTAGGACCTAGTGAGAACCCTGACAGAGGCTTACAGCAGAAGACCAGTCTACCTCATACTTTGTTCCTTGTCATGTTCATCCGGGTTCATCCGTAGTGCCGTGTTCGTCTTCTTCTAAAAGGACGAACATGGCCCTATGTATGGGCCTGGACGAACAAGCACAGGTGAACAAGCCTAGGGACGAAAAAGCTGGTTCCCATGTGCACTAGGTTGCGCAAAGAAAATTTCCTAAAACATGCTCAATGAAATGGTACTTACCATTTCTACTTGAATGAATGTATCTTCTCTCCAGCCACTTTATACTTTTTGTACACAACTGTTTTATTTGAAAAATATTACGGCGATACAGAATACATCATTTTGCCTCCATTACCATGTTGTATATTAGGTTATATACAATGATTTTAAATTAAGATAAAGCGCCAGTGGGTCAATCCGAAGGATTAGCTCCAGTGTTATTGTGTGATTGTTCCTGCGCTTCCCTCGGTGTAAGCAAATTCTTATAATGCTGCTAGGAATTTCAGAATCTTAGCTGGCATCTTTCAGCACACTGTACATGACTGTAATCTGCTTGTAGGCTATTAAAATGGACATGGATTGATAGATAAGTCATTTAACTTGATTTTGACACTAGAGCTAGGGCGATATCATAGATCAGTGTTTCTGCTAGCTCTTAAATTTTTGGGGTCATCTGTGACTCGCTGTTTGGAATTTTGGGGATCATTCAGAAATTTTACGCAGCATGCTCTTTAACCTTTTTTTCACGTGTTGTTTGCCTTTGCCAGTTTCTAGATGTTGCACAGTGCTAAAAATCTTAAATGACAAAGCGGTATTTAAGATAAATGCTGAAAACAATGATCTCGTAGAAACTGTCGTCTGTCATCTCGATTACTCCAACAAGTCGTTGACCATTACCAAGCAGGGTCTTAACCCTTTCCCAAACGACAAATTTTGGACTGGTCCAAATTGAAAGAGTTTGCAGACGACAGTCCTAAATTTGATGAAAATGGCAGAAAGTTATCAAAAAGGGTAGAAAACACTGGGAAAAGGAGAAATTGCTCGTTACGAGCAATTTCTCCTTTTCCCACAGTGTTTTCAAAAGACTTGTACTGCAGACACATGAAAACCAGGGCTTGTTTGGGAAAGGGTTAAACACGTACTAAAAGTTTAAGTACGGATTCCATACAGTAATACAGGCAAGATGACAGTGATGTCACACAGAATAATGTCACTTTTTGAACAACTCGGTGTAAACCGGAAACAAATAATTCAGTGTTAGAAAGTGGGCCTGATATGATTCTGCAGTTATAAACTTGATGATTTTGTAAGTTATATTAATTGAATCAATCCTTTATGTTCCTTTTTAGTTCTGATTAACGTTGCATCAAGGAAGATGCGATGTATTAATTTTGTTGCATCAGGCTTTCATTTTGCACATCGAAAACGCAAAAATGTAGACTTTCTGAAATGCTGATAGATGCATCGATATCTCAGTGTTAGGCCACAGGCCCACTCAAGCTTAAAAAGTGGGCCATCTTAACATTACATGGTGCCAAGTCGGGTCAATCAGAGAGCCATTTATTTTGAAAACTTTTTTCATATGACAAAGTTTTTGCATGGGGGTTGGACTTACTTGTTAAGGTTTGTGGGAGTTCTGAGTCTGCATGATCTGAGTCTGGATTCGGCCCATTGGTAGGATCCATCTGGGTATCTGTTTCGACCTTTTTTGACTCGAATTGGCAAAAATAACTGAAGATGGTTTTAGTTTTTTCGTCGGCTTCTCTTCAGGCATCGTATAGACTGCGATCATCTGTATAACCCTGTACAACACAATCCCGAGTTTTAACGACCCTGAGAAAGATGTCGTTAAAAAACATTATGGGAACAGGAGAAAATGCTGGTAACCGGCATTTTCTTCTGTTCCCACAATGTTTTCTGTCCTGTTTACAGACAAATCTCACGATATCAGCCATATCTAATTTGTCGTCTGCAAATGCTTTAATGGTAACCAGCATTTTCTCCTTTTCCCACAATGTTTTCTGTCCTTTTTACAGACAAATCTCATGATAATCAGCCATATCTAATTTGTCATCTGTAAATGCTTTCAATTTGGACAAGTGTAAAATTTTGTAGTGTGGTAAAGGGATAGCAGAAAAAGGTAATTTCAACAAGATCAATGAAAACCTTGTACTACACTGGGTGTCAACATGAAGTTAAATCACTTATTTATTGATTTGTTGACATTTTGATTGCGGACAAGCAGGTTAAAGACAGATACAACTGGCTGATAGGTGACAGTTAAGAATAGTTGGTTCAGTCCGACAAGAGTAAATGAGCCATGTTCTGGCAAAAGGGAGCTTAATGCATCTCTGTGATGCATTATACCAAGGACATCACATAATTAGGAATCCATAAAATTCATTCTATATAGCAATTGACTGAATCTTGAGGTAAAATAGTCTTTTGAAATGAAGAAAATTGACCAATAACAAAAAGTTTCAGCCCAGGTCAGCCTGCGAGGACTGCAGTGGCTGACCTGGGTGAATACTTGATGCAGATGCATTAAGCCCCATTTTCACAGAGCCTGGCTTAAATTATATTTACAGGAGCTGCTTCAACTTGAGAGCCTATGTAAGCAGCTGTATGAAACAGCTGACCAAACTCTAAGAACTGAGGCTGAGAAAGCCCTTGTTGCCTTTGCAAGCTCTCCAGACTGCTTGAACAAATGCCAGCTGTTATTAGAGAGGGGTAATGTAAGTAGAAAAGCTCAACTTCTATCCATGTCAAGCTATGTACTCTGTGTGTCTAATATCATGTAAATTTTGAAATAATCACATTCAACTTAATCCCCATATACAGGCAGAGCTCCAGATAAGAAGGAGGGATGCTATTCTAAATCCATTATTTCTCTTCCAAACCCTATAATGTGGGTACTCATTAGAATCATCTCGATGAGACAATTCTGATGAGTACCTGTAATATAGGGTGTGGATAATACTTGATATTTTCAATTTTAAAATTAGAATCACTCCCTCTGTCTGGAGCTCTGTTTAACGGGGTTCCCATTCACATACATATGTGTGTGAATCACATGCAAAACATGAAAGTCACATACTAGATTTCTAACTAACCTTGTCTTATACATGCATGTCACGTACAGCAAAGTGAAAAAAGTCACATATAAAATTTTAAACTCATCGGATCACATACATGCGTGTTGACAAGCACAAAAATTGTGAATTAAAACATTGACTGAACACAAACTTCTATCTGAAGTAAGATCATTTTTGGAAATTCTAATGGATAGTGCATATACTATTGTCAGCAATCTGTATGGCCTTGATAATTTCTCAGGGTTTTCATTCATGCGGAAGCTCCAAAAGTAAACATTGCCATACGGTACCATATCAGACTGATGTTGATCGCAAGTGGGGCCAATGCGACAGTTTAGAAAAAGTGTCTCCAAAATTGGAGGAGTGGCGAATTTGCTTGCAACAAATAATCCCAGTACACAATACTTGAAAGATCCTATTCCTACATAAACGATAAGTATCAGTGTTCCAGCTGGACTTCGCATTTGGCACCTTTTGCAATAGATTTTGTAATGTGGCGCAAAGGATTGCCAGATAGCGAAAATGAGTGGCGCCATACATTTTGATATGATAAAAAACGATAACCATTTTGTATTTTTTGCCAAGATAGCCTGTCACAACAGATGATCTTAAAAACAGTCGGTGTACATTACATGGGTTTTTATCTAATTATACATCGTAGATGCATACACACCATACAATGCTAATATAGCAAATGTCAATTTCGCCATGCCCCATCTGCATCCAGTGATGTGTAAAAAGAATTTTTACACAATATGATCCACTGCGAACCAATCAGGAATCATGTATGAGATTTAGTCGCTGCCCATAATTTCTAAAGCCATGCCTTGATTCAGTGTTACATGGTGGGCATCCTGTCACGAATCTATGACGAGCATTATATATGTATTCAGTGATCTGACTCTTGATTTGGTGGTTGTGGGTTTGATACCTGGTTGGGGCAAACTTTCTAGTGATTTTTTGCTTCTCATGGCAGTCAGTGGCTTGGAAAGAAAGTTGTGTCGGTACTGGTGTGAGAAAGCCAGAACACACATGCGTAGGTGCACTGACTTCCGTGCTATGACATAAGCTGTTAAAACTGCGTTAAAAAATACAAACAAGCAAATTCATAAGTGGATCCACATTTAATACCTTGTCTGGGAAAGCTTTGGATTTGGGCCAGTCTAAAATTTTGTAGTTTGGTAAAGCGTTAAGGATGGGATGGAAGGGGATGAGAAATGGTGGCAAGAACATTATGAGCCATGCTCTGTGAAAGGGGGCCTTAATCAGGGCTCGAAATTAACACTAGCAAAGTCGCAAAATGCGAGTGGAAAATTGATTTTGCGAGTAGATTTTATGACCACTAGCATTTTTTTGCGAGTACAAATGAAAATTTGTTTGCTGACCGTAATGACCCAGTTGTGACTAGTTTGCGTTTTATACCATGCCGACTGGTTTACATTCCTAATCTGAGCTCTTACGGTTCCATTCAGCTATGGAATTTTTTGCAAATCGTAAACCAGTCTATTTTTAGCAGATGACAACAGTGTCTAAGCGGATGATTGTTGTCTATACAATCCGGATCAAACGTCATCGGTAATAGTAAAACATTGTTTTAACCATAAATATTGAAAGATCTTATAGTGTATTTCATACAGTTATTAATAGCTTGGAACGCTACAAGTCTCGAGTAGGAAATAATGATGATTCGTACAATTCGTACACAGCCTGTTTTCACATTTTTTTTCTTTTTATAAATAACATCATGAGAACCTACTCAGTTAGAGTATTACAGAACATTGAATACATCATCATCCCACTGGGCACCAACAAATCTTTCTATCTTTTTGACATCCATTTTAATGAATGTTAAAAATTTAGTAAAATTTGCTAGTGAGCGTCAATTTTTGCTAGTAAAAATTTTGTCCACTAGGAAAAATTTGCTAGTGGCAAAAAAGTTAATTTCGAGCCCTGCTTAATGCATCTGCAATAAGTGTTTTACCAGGTCAGTCAGCGCAGACTGCCCAAGCTGACCTGGGCCGAAACTTTTCGCTATTAGTCAATTTTCTACATGTCAAAGGACCATTCTTCCGCATGATTCAGTTTGTTGTTTAACCCTTTCCCAAACAAGCCCTGGTTTTCACGTGTCTGCAGTACAAGTCTTTTGAAAACACTGTGGGAAAAGGAGAAATTGCTCAGTATGAGCAATTTCTCCTTTTCCCACAGTGTTTTCTACCCTTTTGGAGAACTTTGTCATTTCATCCAATTTAAAATTGTTGTCTGCAAACTCTTTCAATTTGGACCAGTCTGAAATTTATCGTTTGGGAAAGGGTTAAAAAAAGTGGCTATTATGGATCCATAATTATGTGATGTCTTGCTTGGTATCTTGCATCACGGAAATGCATTAAGCCCCCCTTTGCTAGAGCATGGCTCATGTTTTTGTTTCAGTCTCCCTATGCCCAACTTCTAGCTGCAACAACATTGACAAAAATGGTGAGTCGAATCAACATGACACTACCCTTGGAACAGCGTATAGATATAAGTAAGTACGCGTAACTTGGATAAAAGTAAACAACACGGTCTTTGTAAAATGATCTGGGTCTGTATTCACCAACCATTCTTAATTTCATTCTAAGCATTATTCTAGATTTTCTGATTGGCTACACTATTTGATTTAGCCTATAGATAAAAAATTTAGTCACTTTCAAATTTAGAACATTCTTGAGAACAGGACTAAGAACATTCTAAGAATGGTTGGTGAATGCAGTGTTATTTGCTTGAAGTCAATGAAAAGATCTGAAATCTGTCAAAAGTCTAGATTTTAGCTTTGCAGTAGCAGATTCTTTCGTTCAAAATCCTACTGAACAAATAAAGTTTCATATTATGAATAATGAAGAAAAACAACAACATTTTTTCCCATATAAATTTGAATTTTAAAAACCTTTACCACACAATCCAGAGTTTTACCGGTCCTTACAGGAAAGGCTTGTGAAAACATTGTTCACACAATGGTATCTACCCTTTCAAAGACAAATCCACTGTTTAACGTACATTCATTTACATTTGTCGTCTGCAAATGCTTTCAATTAGGACCAGTGTGAAATTTGTTTGTATGGTAAATATTTAATACCTTTACATCAAATCTACAGTAAGGAGAGGTAAAATCCAAGTTGTTCTATGATGGATACAACAGATGTCAAGGGGACTGGTAACAAAGTATGTATGGCTGATAATTATCTACTTGCAGGAAACTATATTCTAAATTACCTGGCCACAAGACCAAAACTGGTCCACTATGTATTGCAAGCTCTAGTACAGGTTTGTTTGCGTGTTAGAAATGATTTGTTTGACTTGTAGTCCTTTATTTTAGTTATTACAACTCTTTTTGACACAATCCAGTATTTTAACAACCCTTACAAACAAGGCTTTTGAAAACCTAGTGAGAAAAGGAGAAAATGCTGGTACCCAGCGTTTTCTCCTTTTCTCACTTTGTTTTCTACCCCGTCATAAACAAATTCCATCATTTGAGCCACATTTAAATTGTCATCTGCAAATGCTTAGAATTTGAACTAGTCCAAGATTTTGTCGTTTGGTAGAGTTAAAAAATGTCAGTTTTTAGGTTGGAATTATCTCAAAACCAACACTTACTAACCATTTCCCACATAATCCCAACTTTTAAGGACCCAAAGAAAGAAGCCTGTTTGAAAACATTGTGGGGAAAAGGAGAAAATGCTGGTAACCAGCATTTTCTTCTTTTCCCACTATGTTTTCTACCCTTCCCAAAACAAATGTCAATTTTTTCAGTGACATTAATTTTGTTGTCTGCAAATGCTTTCAATTTGGACCACACTGAAATTTTGTTGTTTGGTAAAGAGTTAGCAGTGACAGAACATTTCTGTTACAATGTTTAGAAAGGCACTGAGAGACTGTAGAATGATGCTATCTCTTTTAAGTTTCTCTTTGCCAAATGACAAAATATTAGACTTGTGGAAATCAAGAGCACTATCAGGCAACAAATGTGATGTGACTCAAATGATGGGATAGGTCTTTGAAAGTGCAGAAAACATTTTAGGAAAAGAAAATGAAGGTTACCAGCATTTTCCCCATTTTGCCACCATGTTTAAAAAAAAGTTCTTCAGGGTTGTTGGAACTCAGGATTGGTTGGTAAAGGGTTAATTTTTTTTTTTTTTTTTTTACTGGGCTTATTATTACATCAAAAAATTAACTTCCTCCCCCAGCTTTTCTTGAATATACTGTCTGCTTGGTCTGTTGGTTGATTACTTGGTAAGTTGTACCAGTCATCTTTAACTCTATACCAAATGACAAAGACTTGTCCATATTAAAAGCATTTGCAGATGACAAATTAACCTGTTACTACACAATCCCGACTTTTAACGACCCTGTGAAAGAAGCCTTTTGAAAACATTGTGGGAAAAGGAGAAAATGCTGGAAACCAGCATTTTCTCCTTTTCCCAAAATGTTTTCTACCCTTCCCAAACCAAATTTCAAATTTTCAGTCGCATTTATTTTGCTGTCTGCAAATGCTTTCAGTTTGGACAAGTCTAAAATTTTGTCATTTAGTAAAGAGTTAAAGGTGGCAAAAATGACAATATTTTTCCTTGAATGGACGGAGAACACCATGGGGGCCGGGGGAAAAAGAAAATGCTGGTTACCAGCCAGCATTTTCTCCTTTCGCATAATGTCTTCAAAAGCCCTCCTCAGGACTGCAAAGAGTTGGGATTGTGTGGTAATGGGTTAATTCACATAATTTGCATCGTAAGTCTTCTGGAACAAGTTCTCTCCCTTTATTTTTTTTTTATAAATTTGTTTTCCTAAAAATTTCTAACCTGTCTCTTTACCATAGTCCATTGCTTTTATGGTCATGTGGAAGAAACCTTTTGAAAGCAGTGTGGAAAATCAAGAAAATGCTGATATTCTTTATATTCATATGACCCATGCTCTGTGAAAAGGGGGGCTGAATGCATCTGTGAAAAGTATTGACACAGGTCAGCCTGCGCAGTCTGCGCAGGCTGACCTGAGTCGAAACTTTTCGCTATTGGTCAATTTTCTGCATGTATAAGGACCAGTCTACCTCTTGATTCAGTAGGTTGTTAAGAAAACCGGCTATATTTGAACTATAACTATGTGATGGCTTGCTTGGTATCATGCAACATGGAGATGCATTAAGCCCCCTTGCCAGATCACTGCTGATATGTATGTGGAATCATGTCAGTGAAATAAACCAGTGTGAAATTTACTTTTTTTTTTGTAGCTTTTTGCCAGGATCACAAAACTTGGCTGGTTCGATATTCTGAAGGATGAATATGTGTTCAGAAACGTGGTGACAGATGTGGGCAAATTTATACAGAGTGGTTCCACACAGCATGTGATGATTGGAGTCCAGTTACTGTCTCAGTTAGTGTGTGAAATGAACAGAGTTAGTGAGGTTTGTAAACTGATGTAAATTTTAGAGTCTTAACTCTTTACCACACAATACCAACTTTAAATAGCCGTAAAGAAGAAAAACTTGGAAAAAATTGCAGGAAAAGGAGAAAATGCTTGTAACCAGCATTTTCTCCTTTTCTCTCAATGGTTTCTACCTTTTGAAAAGCAAATTTAAATTTTGAGTATTGTTTATTTTGTCGTCTGCAAATGCTTCAGAGTTTGACAAGTCTAACATTTTGTCATTTGTGTTAAAGATTTAACCCTTTACCAAACGACAAAATTTCAGACTGAACATAATTGAAAGCATTTGCAGACGACAACTTAAATGTAACTCAAATCATTATTTTTTTCTTTGATGGGGCAGAAAACATTGTGGGAAAAGGAAAAAAATGCTGGTAACCAGCATTTTCTCCTTTTCCCACAATGTTTTCAAAAGCCTTCTCTTTCAGGGTCGTTAAAACTTGGGATTATGTAGTAAAGAGTGAAGGCCAATAGGAAAATAAAAAAAGACATGTTCTTATTTTTCGGCAATGTCCATTCTTCCATCTGTCCTTTTCTCCAGTTTTCTATAAACAGCAACTAGCTGTGACTAATGCTGTGAGAGCACTCAGCTTGACCCCTTTGCTGTGTTTAAAAGCAATTAAATATGAGCCATGCTGTGGCAAAAGGAGGTTTAATGCATTATATCAAGCAAGTCATCACATAATCATGGATCCATATAAAATCCATTTTGTCTAACGCTGAATCCCGAAGAAGAATGGTCCTTGGACATACAGAAAATTGACCAACAGCAAAAAGTTTCGACACAGGTCAAGACTGTGCAGGTAGACCTGGGTTGATACTTTTTGCAGATGCATCAAAGTCCCTTTTCACAGAGCATTAATCAGTTTATAAATATGCTGATGAACGGTCAGATGTCCAAATAATTTTAACCCTTAAGCTGCTAATCGCGACCCACTGACCTTTTGCGGACAGTGTAGATCAAGATCAGACTGCACAGAATGTGCAGTCTGATCTTTGATCTACACTGTCCGATACGGTATTTTCTTTCCGGTGAAATCAACTTTGAAACCGTAATGTTCGGGCTTTTAGTATTGAGTAGAAATTTGCGTTCAATTTATTCAGCAGCTTAAGTGTTAACTGGTAACCAGCATTTTCTCCTGTTCCTACAAAGTTTTCTACCCTATTAGAGACAAGTTCCATCATTTGAGGCACACTTAAATTGGAGTCTGAAAATGCTTTCAATTTGTACATTTTTGTTGTTTGGTTAAGAGTTTAAAACATCATGTGTTGAAATTAGTCTTGAAATGCAGTACCCAGAGGCCCTTTTCACCAACCATTCTGAACATTGGTGCAATTCTTAACTCTTTACCCAGTGACAAAATCTTATGTTCATCCAAATTGAGAGCATTTGTAGACGACAAGTAACAAGTGGGTGAAATTAAGGTATTTGTATTTGAAAGGGTAGAAAACAACATGAGAAACGGAGAAAGTGCTGGTTACCAGCATTTTCTCCTTTTCCCACAATGTTTTCAAAATACTTCTCCCTCAGGGTTGTTAAAACTCTGGTTATTTGGGAAAGGGTTAATCCCATCTGTATCCTCTTGAATGTCTCAGTTTGACTCCGAATTAAGATTGAGACTGATTTTAAAATTGGGTTAGGATGAAGGCAGGTCTCATGTAGAGATTAGAAAATGAATGAACCTACTTATTTGTGTGTGACTTTTTTTTTCCCGCAGGCTGAGGCTAGTCGTTCATTAACGAAACACAGGAAGATTTCCTCGTCATTTAGAGATACTCAGCTTTTCGAGATTTTTCAGCTTTCATGTTCACTGTTACGTACTGCAGCTGGGAATATAAAAACACTGGATTTCAATGATGACAATCAGGTAAAACATTTACTCTTTACTAAAGGACAAAAACTGTATATGTGTTCAAATTAAACGTGTCTTGGGGCGACATTTAAAACTGGCTTTTTTTCCGATTGAAAACATTGTGGGAAAAGGAGAAAATGATGGATATCTCTGCAAACACGATAGAGAAGTGAAATACTGAAAGTTGTTGATAATTTAAAAGTTATAGTTTAACCCTTTACCACACAGTCCTGACTTTAAATGACCCTGAAGAAAAAGCCTTTTGAAAACATTGTAGGAAAAGGAGAAAATGCTGGTAACCACCAATTTCTCCTTTTCCCACAATGTTTTCTACCCTATCAGAGACCTTAAGCTCATTTGTACCAATCATGAATTTGTCATCTGCAGATGCTTTGAATTTGAAAGAGTCTATATTTGTGGTTTGGGAAAGGGTTAAAAGTTAATAATCAGTTATTGAAAGCCGTTGGAGCCGAGTCCCCGTAGCTCAGTTGGTAGCGTACAGGACTTGAGAACAGGAGGTCGCTGGTTTGATCCCCAGGTTGGCAGATTTCTTTCTAAGGAATGATGATAGTCATTCCAATAGGATTCATTCCTCTCTCACTGCTGACCATTGTTTCGACGATGGTTATGTGGGAAAGCAGCCAGTGGCTTGGAAAGAATATTGTGCATAGTACTGGTAAAAGAAACTCTAGGAAAGCATGGATAGGTGCACTGGCTGCCGCGATATAACAGAAATAATGTTAAAAACTGCGTTAAACACCATACAATCAATCAATCAATCAATCAATCAAAGGTGTTGGATGCTTGTTGGCCAAAATTAGTTTGAATCATCATCAAAAGATTAGGAAATCAAGTTTTTAATTCTTTACCAGTTGAAAAATTGAAAGCATTTGCCGATGACAAACTAAGTATGGCTCAAAGAATTGGATTTGCCTTTGACAGGGTAGAACACATTTTAGGAAAAAAGAGAACATGCAGGCTATTAGTACATGTAATTTTTTCTGTACCTAAAAAGTTTGCTAACGGCTTTTTCATCAGGGTTTGTTAACTCTTTACCACGCAAACAAAATACAGACTTGTCCAAATTTAAAGCACTTAGAGATTACAATTTAACTATTGTTCAAATGATGGAATAGGGTAGAAAACATTGTGGGAAAAGGAGAAAATGCTGGTTACCAGCATTTTCTCCTTTTTCCACAATATTTTCAAAGGGCTTCATTGCCAGGGTCGTTAAAAGTCGGGATTGTGTGGTAAAGGGTTAAATCACAGGAATGTTTTATAAAACATTAAGCAGCATCCATGATAAAGTGGAGAGTATGGTATGAGTTTTTCAAAAAGAAAGAGTATTTGCATTTCTGACTGATCGTGTAATGTTGTTTTGTTTACAGCATGGATTATTGTTGAATGCCCTTCGCCTGGCTCACAACTGTTTGACCTTTGACTTTATTGGTACATCAACAGATGAGTCCTCAGATGATCTTTGTACTGTACAGATACCCACCAGCTGGAGAACAGGTACTGGGAAGTATTGATATTGTTTCAACAAGTAGCTATGTAGAAAAGCAGCCAGTGGCTTGGGAAGGATATTGTATGAAGTACAGGTGAAAGAAATGCAAAGCTTGGATAAGTTCACAGCATTATACACACAAAGTATTAATAACCATGATGTTAGTAGTTCTTAGAGCAACTGTAAACTTGTTTCACTTAAATCTTTACCAGACGACAAAATTTTAGACTGGTCCAAATTGAAAGTATTTGCAGATGACAAATTAAAGGTGGCCCAAATGATGAAATTTGTCATTCATAGGTAAGAAAACATTGTGGGAAAAGGAGAAAATGCTGGATACCAGCATTTTCTCCTTTTCCTACAATGTTTTCAAAAGGCATGTTTCTCAGGGTTGTTAAAACTCGGGATTGTGTGGTACTGAGTTAGTTAATAACGCCGTTTTCAACATTATTTCATTTATATCACGGCGGCCAGTGCACCTGTCCATGCTTCCCTTGAGTCACTTTTACCAGTACTACGCACAATATTCTTTCCAAGCCACTGGCTGCTTTCCCACATAACCATCGTCGAAACAATGGTCAGCGGTGAGAGAGGAATGAATCCTCTCGCAATGACTATCATCAATCCTTGGAAAGAAATAGGCCGAGCCAGGGATCGAACCAGTGACACCCTGCTCTCAAGTCCTGTACGCTACCAACTGAGCTACAGGGGCTGGGCTTGAAATATTGAGGATAAAGACTGGGGCCTTGTTTCACAAACAAACTTAACTCTTTACCAAATGACATAATTTTGGACTCATCCAAACCCAAAACATTTGCAGACCACAGATTAATTGTGGCTCAAAAATTAACATTTGTGTTGGATGGGGTAGAAAACGTTGTGGGAAAAAGAGAAAATATTACCAGCATTTTCTCCTTTTCCCACAATGTTTTCAAAAGGTTTCTTTCTCAAGGTCATTAAAAGTCGGGATTGTGTGATAAAGTGTTAAGTCTCTTATTTTGCTCATGTCTGCTAACACGCTATTTCCAACTTCAGTTCAGTTTGTTCCTTGAGACCCATTTTACTAATATTTACAGACTCAAGAAACATTCTCAAATCCTAAGTTGACACAACATTTCATGCTCAACTCAGCAAAATAATGGACTTAAGTCTGTTAAATGGCCTAAGTCCATTACTGGTATTTTGCTGAGCTGAGTCTGAAACGTTGTGTCAACTTAGGATTTGAGAATGTTTCTAAAGTCTGTCAATGTTAGTGAAATGCGTCTGAAATAACAAAGTCAACTTAAGTTGGAAAATAAGTCTGTCAGTGGACTTGAGCAAAATAAGCGACTTAAGTTTTTTCATGAAAGCGGGCCCAGTATTTTGTGTCAAGAAATTGCTTCTTTTGCCACAACTTTTATTGTTACATCAGAAAAGATACTTTCATCTCCTCCTCCACTTACATTAGTTGGTGATAGTAAAGAAAAAGTCAAAAAGGTAGTGGTAGTACATGTGTCTTTTCTGTTTTTTTTATTTTGCAGCCTTTCTTGACTTTTCAACATTGCAGTTATTTTTCAACCTGTATTCAGGACTTCCCTCATCTCTATCACCCATGGTATGTATGTTCTAGTCTGTCTTTTAATCCTTAAGCTGCTAACTGGGACTCGCTGACAGTGTTGATCAAGATCAGACTGCACAGGTCTATACTGTCTGATATGGTACTTTCTTTCTAGTGAAATCAACTTTGAAATTGCAGTATTTTGGTTTTTATTACCGAGTGGACATTGTAGAATGGTTCAGAATTCAGTCAGCTGTGTAAATGTAGATACAATACACAGAGCTTCAGATAAGAGGGAGTAATGGTATTCTAAATCCATTATTTCTCTTCCAAACCCTGTGTTGTGGGTACTCATTAGAATCGTCTCGATGAGACGATTCTAATGAGTACCCATAACATAGGTTTTGGTGGAGACTAATTAATATTTTCAATTTTGAAATCAAGATCACTCCCTCTATCTGGAGCTTTGACACAGAAATACATATGGTGTAAGGGAAAAATAAATATATCGGAAATCTTTAATTCAAAACTGTAAACGTCACAACAGTGATTTCTTTGATGGCCTCCAGAAAATGAAATGCATTTTCTGTCGTAAATCTATGCAGCCTTGCAACTCTCAGGGGCAACGTTTTGCATGAAGATACAAGAATGATTATACTTTGATGAAATAAAGTTGAAATGGGTTAAAAGCTGGCTGAAAACAATTATAGGCATATCTTTAAACAAAGGCTGTGAATTCCTACAAGAAATTTGTACCATATGTCCCAGACAGCCACTGGGTCTAGTAGACTGATATGACTGAGATGATATGATTTGGCTTGGGAGGGGGGTGTTTTGGCTGTTTACCAACATTTTCTTTTTTTGCAACAATGTGTCTCAATGTGTCTCCCTATAGGGTACTGAAATACCTATAAAAACCATAAATTTAATGTTTACAAATGCAACCCTTTACCAGAGGATGGAACTTCAGACATGTCTCAGTTGAAAGCATTTGCATAAATTAAGCTTTCCTCTGATGATCTATTTTTATGTGAAGTTAAGAAAACATTGTAGGAAAAAAGAGAAAATGCTGTTTACTAGCATTTTCTCCTTTTCCTGCAATGTTTTCAAATGTTTTGTTTCTCAGGGTCATTAAAATTTTAGGATTGTTTAATAAAGGGTTAAGGAGATTGCATTCCTATTTTTGCAGGCTTTATCGTGCTTAGTTCAGATTGCGTCTGTGAGACGATCATTGTTCAACAACGCAGAGCGTGCCAAGTTTCTCAATCACATTGTCACAGGTGTCAAAGACATTCTAGAAAATCCTCAAGTCCAAGGCTTATCAGATCCCAGTAATTACCATGAATTTTGTCGATTACTGGCCCGATTGAAGTCAAACTACCAGCTTGGGGAACTTGTGAAAGTGGATGACTACACAACAGTGATAAAACTCATCGCAGAATTTACTGTGACAAGTTTACAGGTATTTTATGAACTCTTTACCAAACCATAAAATTTTGTACTGGTCCAAATCAGAAGCAATTTCAGATAACAAACGAGCCATGCTGTAGCAAAAGGGGGCTAAATGCATCTCTGTGATGCATCATTCCAAGCAAGATATCACAAAGTTAGAGATCCATAAAATTCAGTATATCTAACAACTGACTGTATCATAAGGTAGACTGGTCCTGTGACATACAGAAAATAGACCAATAGCGAAAAGTTTCGGCCCAGGTCAGCCTGTGCGGACTACTTTTTGCAGATGCATCAAGCCCCCTTTTCACAGAGCATTGCTCAAATTAAATATAGTTCAAATGATGGGATTTGTTTTTAAAAGGGTAGATAGATGATGTTGTCAGAAGAGAAAAATATGCTGGTTACCAGCATTTTCTCCTTTTCCCATTAGCTTTTTAATTAACTCTTTACCAAACGACAGAAGTGTGGACCGGTCCAAATTGAAAGCAACTGAAGTGTGAGTCAAATGATGTAAATTGTCTTGGATAGGGTAGAAAACATTGTGGGAAAAGGAGAAAATGCTGGGTACCAGCATTTTCTCCTTTTCCCAAAATGTTTTCAAAAGGATTCATCCTCAGGGTCGTTAAAACTCTGGATTGTGTGGTAAAGGGTTAGACGGTTGTTAAAACAAGGTATGGTTTGAAAAAAGGTTATGGTTATCTTTCTTGGTGTGTGTAAGTCTGTTTAATCCTACAGCAAATAATACCTTTGCTGTAAGGCTGTAAGGGAAAATTGCTTTTGAAAACACTGTAGGAAAAGGAGAAAATGCAGATATCCAATGATATCTCCCCAGGTGCCATATCAAAAACAGGAATAATTATGAGAGATTTCATATTGATTGCAAATGTTGATTGCATTCATTGGCCTCATGGGCATTTATTGGCCTTATAAGTGTTAGCCGAGTTCTATTTTTAAAGTAGTAAAAGTTAATATTTTGTCTGTAATTAGAGAAAGGTCAAATAAAAAAGCTTTGACAAATTCAAAAGCAATATTATCAAATTTACAAATTAAAATCTATGAAGAATTGGAGACTAATGTCTTTATAATTTCAGATGTGGCAGTTTGCACCAAACAGTGTTCATTATTTGCTCAGTTTGTGGCAGAGGATGGTGGCCTCGGTCCCGTATGTAAAGGCCTCGGAACCCCACATGCTGGAATTATATACTCCTGAAGTCACAAAGGCCTACATCACCTCAAGACTAGATTCTGTCCATGTTGTTGTCAGGTCAGTTCAATGGTCACACGATTTTTTGTAAGGCACTAAATTTATTTTACATAGAGTTGGACACAGCTTGTTTTTGCTGTCAATGTAGATCATTATCAGTATGTATACATTTTTTTTGAAATATCCTGACTAGGATTTGTTAAAGAATATAAACTGTATTGCCTGTTAGATGTCAAATTTCTGCTTACCTAGATCTAGGATAAAATTTTAGTCTTTTGTATGGTAGAAAAATAAAAGTTCACTCTGAAACGCTGAACTGCTGGTCAAAAACCTGAGAGTGGTCAATAAATGAAATAAGCTTACTTTTATTTTATTTTTAGCCGGGCTGTTTTGGAAGAAAACTGAGTTATTGCCATAGCCCTGTTGTTGTCGTCGTCATGCAAAAAGTGACATTTTTTTAATGTATCAGTAAATCAAAGGTTTTACTTTAAACTTAAGACAAGTGGTTAACTGTCAAAAATGGAACTTACACAACAAGGACAGGTAACCATCAAAGTATTTTTGACAAACTTAGGCCCTTTATTGGCACCCGCATGCGGTGCTCTTGTTTCCTCTTCCAATGATATTTCAAACGCTTTCTTTTTAAGGAGTGTCAAAACGGCTTTGTTCTTGAGAAAAGTTTAGATTGTTTTAGATAATGCTTTGTTTCCATTGGACTGTTGACTGTAAAGAAGTGATTTTACTCTGTTTTCCTACAGGGATGGTTTGGAGGATCCGTTAGAGGACCATGGCCTGATATCGCAACAGTTAGAACAGGTGAAATATTATAAATTATAACTACAGCTCTACTCAGAGTTTTCGTTTGGTTAGAAAAAAATAGTGAGCTGATACTGGATACTTTAAATTAACCCTTTACCACACACTCCCAACTTCTAATGACCCTGAGAAAGAAGGCTTTAGGAAACAATGTGGGAACAGGAGAAAATGCTGGTTACCAGCTTTTTCTCATTTTCCCACAATGTTTTCTACCCCATCTAAAACAAATACCTTGTGTTAAGCCATTTGTGATTTATCATCAGTAAAGGGTTTGAATGGGTCTAAAATTTTGCTGTTTTGTAAAGAGTTATGTCCTGAACTTGGTGATATTAAGAATTGAGCCATGCTGTGGCAAAAGGGGGCTTGATGCATCCCCATGATAAGTGATACCAAGCAAGTCATCACATATTTATGGATCAATAAAATGCATTTTGTAAAACAACCGACTGATTCATGAGGTACGCTTATCCTTTGATGCAGAAAGTTGACCAATAGTGAAAAGTTTCGGCCCAGGTCAGCCTGCGCAATCTGCGCAGGCTGACCTGGGACGATACTTTTTGCAGATGCATTAAGCCTTCTTTTCACCAAGCATGGCTCTAGTATATTTGTTTTCAGAAATAAGGAAAGTTTGGTTATGCTTACTAGTACTTCACTGAGAAAATATTTGAAACGGGGGAAAGGGAGGGGCTGTTTGTGGTTGTTAGATACCAGGAAATTGAAGTCATTGAAAACAGGGAAAAATATCAGTGCTCGCCTACTCACCCATGGTGACTAGAAATTCGGCTGGTCGCGCCGAAAATGCCTGACAGGGGCCCAGGTGGCGATCTCAAAAAAAAGGGTGAGTTTTCGTATTTATTAAATTTTCAGACAGAATATTGACCAAAGTCAGGTGTCTGTCTAGTGTATTATTCAAATTCAACCAGATATGCATGTGTCTGTGCCTAATAGTATTGCGACTGTCCTTATCTCTACTGGATGTTCACTTGCAACATTTGGATGATTCTCGATTACTGCGGGGGCTGGTAAAAATGTCGAGACATTTCATTGGTCAGTTCAGTTTTAATTGATTAAGCTGTGGTCTTTGCTTGGATTTTACCTTTTGTCTCCACATATCGCTAACCCATTCTCGCTCCGATAAGCTGGGCCCCTAGATTTTGGACTGGGCCCTCGGATTTTTTAAGTTGGGGGTCCAGTTGGCCACTATAGGAAAAAAGTTAGGTCTTTTCCCTGGAAAACATTGTAAATTTATTGTTTCAGTTATCAACTATTGGTAGATGTGAGTATGACAAAACATGTTCTCTTCTTGTGCAACTGTTCGATGAATCAGCCCAGAGATACCAGGAAACTGTCTCATCAGGTACACAGGCAGGGGAGATCAGTATACAAGAAGGTAAGCAAGTAAAATCCCCATGATTAGATCTTTTTATAGCATCAAGTCTGACATGTACGTCCATACTGTTTGCTTTTTCCACAGATAGACATTAAACTCTCACAGCTCAGTATATACAAGTGTACAGTATATAATTTCTTGTTGACTCGAAAGGTCAAGTAAAGACACCTGTATCATGCAGTCTGATCTTTAACTACACCCTCCACTACGCGGAGATATTCTGGCATAACACTGGTCAGAAATCACATTATTTTGGTATGTTTTTCTTGTCAGAAAGTTGTCAGTTTTGCTACATGATGCGGCAAATTCAAATAATTGGATTTATTTTCTGAAAGGGTAGAGAGCATTGTGGGATAGGAGAAAATTGCTTGCTATGAACATTTTCTGCTTTTCCCACAATGTTTTTAAAACCTTCTTTCACAGGGTTGCTAGAACACTACAATCTTTTGTGAAGGGTTAACTCCTTACCACACAACAAAATTTTAGACTTGTCCATTCTGAAAGCATTTGCAGACAATTTAAACAAGGAACAAACAATTAGATTTGTCTTGGAAAAGTTAGTAAACATTTTGGGAAAAAGGAGAAAATGCTGGTTACCAGCATTTTCTCCTTCTCCCAAAATTTTTTCAAAAGACTTCTTCCCACCTGTCGTAAACTGGGCATTGTGTGGTAAAGGGTTGAGGCATGCTGCTGCATCAACAATGCATTCGTTGTGATAATATATTTTGACAAAGGAGAAACGAAATGTCTTGCTGGAGGTCTTAACTGTATTTGATTATATTTCTAGGACGTTTAACATGGTTAGTGTATATAATTGGTGCAGTTATTGGTGGAAGGGTATCATTTGCTAGTACAGATGAACATGATGGCATGGATGGAGAGCTGGTCTGCAGGTAGGAGCCATTAAATTATGATCAGGACTCTGACATAGGCATATGACCTGTTAGTTTTGCAACAGACCACATGTGAAAACATTGTTAGGAAGGGAGAAATTGCTCATACAAAGGAATATCTCCTTCAGCAACAGTTTTTTCACATGCACTTGTATTTGTCATTTAGTTCGTGTCTATATTTTAACTCTTGACCAAATGACAAAACTGTGATCTTTGTCGAACTTGAATGCACATGCAGACAACAATTTCAGTGTGCACAAACCGTGGCAACTATATTTGAAATGGTAGTAAACAGTGGAAAAAAGGATAAAAATGCTGGTTACCAGTATTTTCTCCATTTTCCTTAACCCTTTCCCAAACAAGCCCTGGTTTTCACGTGTCTGCAGTACAAGTCTTTTGAAAACACTGTGGGAAAAGGAGAAATTGCTCGTAACGAGCAATTTCTCCTTTTCCCACAGTGTTTTCTACCTTTTTTGATAACTTCCTGCCTTTTTCATCAAATCTAAAATTGTCGTCTGCAAACTCTTTCAATTTGGATCAGTCCAAAATTTGTCGTTTGGGAATGGGTTAATCTTTCCATTCAAATGCTCTATTCTTCAGGAATCTTAAAACATGGGATTGTGTGGTAAAGGGTAAAGGTCACATTAATGGGTCATTGGGGGGTAATGACTTAAGGTGAAGAGTGCTGAATTGATAATATGAGCCATGCTCTGTGAAAAGTGGTTTTAATGCATCTGCAAGTATCGGCCCATGTAAGTCTGCGCAGGCTGACTTGGGTTGAAACTTTTTTCTAGTGGTAAATTTTCTGCGTGTCAAAGGACAAGTTTACCTTATGATTCAGTTGGTTGTAAAACAAAATGGACGTTATAGATCCATAATTATGAGATGACTTGCAAGGTATTATGCATCACGGAGATGCGTTAAACCCTCTTTTCCAGAGAATGGCTTGTATAATTTATTGTTCCAATTCATAATGGCAGATGGCTTGTTGCAAGTACCTGTTCATGTTCCCACAATATATATGATACAATTCCAAATAGATAATTTTCCCAAGGTTTCTAATAAGCATCTGTTAACCCTTTACCACACAATCCCGGGTTTTAACGACCCTGCCAGAGACGGCTTTTAAAAACATTGTGGGAAAAGGAGAAAATGCTGGTAACCAGCATTTTCTCCTTTTCCCACAATGATTTCAACCCTTTCCAAAACAAATTTCAATTTTTCAGTCATGTTTATTTTGTTGTCTGCAAATGGTTTGCATTTGGACCAGTCTAAAATTTTGTCGTGTGGTAAAGAGTTAGCTAGTCTTTGGTTAGCTTGTAAACTGATTAACTTGTACAATAACTGCTTAATAATAGTTTATTATTAAGTTGTTAATAATCCTTTTTCCTTCCAGGGTTTTACAGTTGATGAATTTGACAGATTCACGGCTTTCCCGGGGTGGTTGTGAGAAATTAGATCTGGCTATTTTAAGTTTCTTTGAACAGTTTAGGAAAATCTATGTTGGGGATCAAGTGCAGAAATCATCTAAGGTAACATTAAGACTCTTCCAATGCATTGTTAAAAAATGTATCTTTTTGTAAAATTGATACATAGAAATCATAATCGTTGTAACATGTGGTCATTGGAATATATCAATTATGTCACAGTGCCGTGGAACAGGCTTGCCTTGAGAAAACATAGCAGCACCTCTGGTTGCTCTGATGAGAAATCAGAACTGCTGCTGTACTGTTTTCAGGTAAAACTGCCACTTACTTTTCACAGGCTCTTCTTTGGTTATGTGTTAATCGGCCAGTCTAGTTTCACAATTGGGTGATTCGAATGAGTTGGAAGTGGTTGTTTTTCTTACAAGATAGATGAAATCTTTTCAGAGCCAGAAAAATGAAGTGCGATGAATGAACAATATGAACAGTGCTGTGACAAAAGGGCACTTAATGCATCTCGATGACAGATGATACAAAGCAAATCTTCACATTATTATGGATCCATAAAATCTATCTTGTATAACAACCGACTGAATCATGAGGTACCCTTGTCCTTTGATATACAGAGAATTGACCAAAATCAAAAAAGTTTCTACCAAAGTGAGCCTGCACAGACTGTGCAGGCTGACCTGGGTCAAGTCGATACTTTTTGGAGAGGTATTTAGCCTCTTTTTCACAGAGCATGGCTCAAATGGATTTGAGTTTGTTACTGTTGTGGTAAAATTTTAAAAGTTCAACATTACAGTTTACTTTTTGTAAAAGTGAACCCCATAGGTTGAAGTTTGTTACTGTTGTGTACTAGTTGTATATTTTTGATTTATTGGACGATTTCAGGTATACAGAAGACTGTCTGAAGTGCTGGGATTAAATGATGAATCTATGGTGTTAAGTGTTTTTATAAGTAAAATGTGAGTACTTGAGGTAACTCTTTCTCAAACAACAAAATTTAGACTCTTCCAAATCGAAAGCTTCTGTAGAAGACAAAATCAAAAGTGATACAATAAAACCAAAGTTCTTTGACAGTATAGAAAACATTGTGGGAAAAGGAGAATATGATGGTTACCAGCATTTTCTCCTTTTCCCACTGTGTTTTCAAAAGCCTTATGTGTTAGGGTCATTTAAAACTCAGGATGGTGTGGTAAAGAGTTAGTTATATCCATTTATTCAGGGTTTTCATTTTGAAATGAAGCAACCGATTGATTGACAAAAACAACAGGCCGAGGGTCAAGGGGGCCGCCTAGGCTTTGGCGTCCATGATTACCAAATGGAGATTGGAAAAATGTATCATCGCCTACGATTGGATAATTGGATGCAAGTATCCAATGAATGACCGCGTAACATTCATAAACCAATTGTTTCTGGTTTCGCGGTAAAATTGAACCGGTGTCGCAGTACAGTTACCGACGCGTGAATTATTTTCGATATAAACAACGCGATCGATTTTTCAAAGATCCAGCAAAAACAACCGATTAAAGGCCGATTTCAACCGATGTTTTTGATCGGCAATTGGCTTTAAATGAAAACCCTGTTATTGATTTAACCTATTTGCAGTTTTTTGACTTCCAGAATTTTAACCCTTAGAGCACCAAATAAACCTAGCAACCGTTTTCCAGCTAGAAATACTACTCAAATAATTGCCATTTCATGGTTGTTATTGTCTACAGTGATTCACCAAAGTGGACAGTGTAGATCAGGCTGCACATTTTCTGCAGCCTGATCTTGATCTACACTGGCCACAAAGCCAACTACAGTCATGAAAGGCGCTTTACTCTTTACCACATAATCCCGGGTTTTAACGACCCTAACATAATGGGCTTTTGAAAACATAGTAGGAACAGGAGAAAATGCTGGTAACCAGCATTTTCTCCTTTTTCCACAATGTTTTCTACCCTTCCCATAGCAAATTTCAATTCTTATGTCACATTTAATTTGTCATCTGCAACTGTAACTTTCAATTTGGACAAGTCAAAAATTTTGTTGTTTGGTAAAGAGTTAAGGGCTAACAGTGTATGGAGTGATAAGATCAAATGCTCGCGTTAAATACAAATAGGGTGAAGAAAACATTTTCAGAATGGAGAGATTGCCCTTGTTTCAATACTGTATCAATAAATTTGGTAAAGAATACACTCTCAAGCTTCATCCAAGCCTTGCCACAGGACATCATCTGGTAATGTTCATTGCTAACTGCTACTAAGTTTGTCTCTCTCCAAACCCATTTAGCAGTTACTTGGCCAGGATTAATTTGTTTGTTTGTGGTTGTATGAGTCTAAACTGATTTTAACAGCTTAGGTCGTATCTTGGCCATCAGTGCACCTATGCATGTGTTTCCTTGCTTTCTCACACCAGTACAGACACAACTTTCTTTCCAAGCCACTGAAAACTTTTCTTGCATGCATCTGAGGTTACAGACGAAAAATCACTGGAAGGAAAGCCCCAACTAGGTGTCGAACCAGCAGCCACCAGTAACCACCCGGTCGGACCCAGGATTGATACTATAACAAACTGAATGAGATGCAGGATATTAAAAGTCTGTCTGTATTACAACAAAAAGCCTTCTATCAAGAAAAGCTTTAAAAAAATTGAGCCATGCTGTGGCAAAAGGGGGCTTAATACATCTTTGTGATGCATGATACCAAGTCATCACATGATAATGAATCCATAAAGTCCATTTTGTCTAACAACCAACTGCATCATGAGGTGGACTGGTCCTTTGACATACAGAAAACTGACCAATAGTGAAAAGTTTCGGACCAGGTCAGGCTGCGCAGGCTGACCTGGGTCGATACTTTCCCAGATGCATTAAGCCCCCCTTTTCACAGAGCATGGCTCATTTAAAAAAAAAAATGGCAGTGTTAAAAAAATGCATTGGCAAAGCGGACAACAGATTAATTGAGGCACAATTTGTGGGATTTGTTTTTAAAAAGGGAGAAAATGTTTTTGGAAAATCTCTTTTCAGAAGCTTTCTTCCTTGAGTTGTAAAAATAAATGCTTATCTGGTGAAAGTAAATTCACAAAGTACATCAGCTGTATGCCTTTAAGGCCAAATTCATTTTGTTAACTCTTTACCACACAATCCCGAGTTTTAACGACCATGAAAGAGAAGACTTTTGAAAATATTGTAGGAAAAGAAGAAAATGCTGGCAACCAGCATTTTCTCCTTTTCCCTCAATGTTTTCTACCCTATCAAATACAGAAATCACCATTTAACCCTTTACCACACAATCCCGACTTTTAATGACCCTGAGGAAGAAGCTTTTGAAAACATTGTGGGAAAAGGAGAAAATGCTGATAACCAGCATTTTCTCCTTTTCCTACAATGTTTTCTACTCTTCCCATAACAAATTTCAGATTTTGAGTCACATTTATTTTGTCGTCTGCAAATACTTTCAATTTGGAGTGGTCTAAAATTTTGTCGTTTGGTAAAAGAGCTAAGCAACATTTGTCATCTGCAAATGCTCTCCATTTCATCTAGTCCAAAGTTTGGTTGTTGGTAAAGAGTTAATCCCATTACCATACAGACCATTTTTAACATATTACCTGAAGTAAAAATGATCCATTGGACAATGGAAAAAAAGATAATTTTTCTTTAAGAATGATTTTAAAGACAATGTTGAAGGAGCAGTTTCCCTTTACAAGGTCATTGAAGAAACTTTTTTTCACATGGTAATGAGAAAACATTGATTATGAGTTTCAATGTTGTTAAAATTTTTATTTGTTTTTTGTTTCAGTATAACTAATTTGAAATTTTGGGGCCGGAGTGAACAAATTATTTCCAAAACCCTACAGTTGCTCAGTGATCTCTCCGTTGGATACAGCAGTGTCCGTAAACTAGTCAAACTTGAGGCCGTGCAGTTCATGTTAAATAATCATACTGTAAGTGTACACGGTTTTACTCATTTCTGCCTTCATAGAATGTATAGCAGACATTTTATTATACATGTTATATCTTCTTGGAGAAACATGGAAGAAAAAATTGTAACAGATGGATAATCTAGTAACCAGCATTTTCTCCTTTTCCCACAGTGTTTTCTAACCTACCAAAAGCAAATTTCAATTTTTGAGTCACACTTATTTTTTGGTCTGTGAATGCTTTCGATTCGGACAAGCGTAAAATGTTGTCTTTCGGTAGAGAGTTAACACGGGGATGGCGCACATTTGCCACAGATGTATCGGACTTTACCTTCGTAAAGTGATATGTGAAAAGTTGATGATGCATTGCAGCTTGGCCTCGCTAACTCTCTTTTAACATTCTGGGCAGGTAATCCAGGGCTGTGAGTTGGAATTCCAGCTGTGTAGTAACTCTGATATAGCCAAAGTCAGTGGAATAAGAGTTCATTCCTCTCTCACCACAAAACATTGTTTTTAACAGTTTACCAGACAGTAAAATCTTAAACATGTCTAAGTTGGAAGCATTTGCAGACAACAAAAAGACTTGGGCCAAAATGATGACATTTGCCATTGAAAGGATAGAAAACATTTTGGAAAAAGGAGAAAATGCTGGTGACCAGTATTTTCTCCTTTTCCCATAGTGTTTTCAAATGCCTTCTTCCTCCCGGTCGTTAAACTCGGGATTGTGCTATAAAGGGCTAGATCAATGTTAGAAAGCAGCCTCTTGCTGGACAAAGCTTTGTGTTAAGTAAGAAACTGTAGGAAAGCAGGGATATGTATGATATACTGCAAACAATGGTAATAAAGAGAAACAAAATGCTACACTTTAGCTTGGATGTTTTCAAAGAAAACATGGATATTGCAGTAGCCCTGTCTGCCTCTCGGTAGTCGTGCAAAAATATTTTGACCTTTTACAATATCAGTGTTATTACTGAAGATATTTACTTCGAACTTGGACAAGTTGGACGGGGAACCTATACAACAAGGGCAGGTAATCATCAAAGTATTTTTGACACTGTTATGCCCCCCCCCCCTTTTTTTTTTTTATCTAGAAATTTTACTTAAAATCAAGCACCAGCAGCTGAGTGTTGGCACCTACATGTGGTACTCTTGTTTTTGGTTCTGTTGTAAATTGACATTATCAGTTTTTTCTATGGAAAACACAACTTCTTTTTCCTAAATATTTTCATCTTTATATTTGTTCTACAGAGTGATCATTTTCCATTTCTGGGTATAAATGCGGGCAATAGCCCAATGGCTGATATGAGATGTCGGACAACATTCTACACTGCACTGGGTCGTTTATTGATGGTGGATCTTGGAGAGGATGAGGAAAAATTTGAACAGTTCATGATGCCTTTAGCAGGTATTTTTTTAACTTTACTCTTAAACCGTCTTAACCCTTTACCACACAATCCCAAGTTTCAGTAGCCCTGAGGAAGAAGTCTTTTTGAAAACATTGCGGGTAAAAAGGAGAAAATGCTGGTAACCAGCATTTTCTCCTTTTTGCCACAATGTTTTCTACCCTATCAAAGAGCAAAATCATCATTCATCTGCATTTAATTTTTTTGTCTGCAAATGCTTGAAATTTGGTCCAGTCCAAAATTTTGTTGTTTGTTAAAGGGATAACTCTTTACCAAATGACAAAATTTTAGACTTGTCCAAATTCAGAGCTGCTGCAGATGACCAATGAGATGAGGCTCTGTTGATAAAATTTGTCTTTGAAAAAGCAGAAAACATGGGAAAAGGCTCCTTCCTTAGGGTTGTTAGAATTGGGATTGTTTGGTAAAGGATTAACTCTTTACCAAACGACAAAATGTTGGACTGGACCAAATTGAAAGCATTTGCAGACGACAAATCAGATGTTGCTGAAATGGTGATTTCTGTCTTTGATAGGGTAGAAAACATTGTGGGAAAAGGAGAAAATGCTGGTTACCAGCATTTTCTCCTTTTCCCACAATGTTTTCAAATGCCTTCTCTGTCAGGGTTGTTAAAAGACGGAATTGTGTGGTAAAGGGTTAAGATGTCTTTGTTGGGAGTGTAAAAACAAGATTAGACTCTGCAGGATTGCATTTTGGTCTTAAAGTTTCATCTAAGATTTTTTGGAGGCTTTCACTAGAGAAATTTCGAATTGCTATGCTGCATCTAGGCAGTGCAACTGTTGCAGAAATATGGTAAATCCCCCGTAAATCCCTCACATTCTGTGTGGGGTCCTTCATGGCTCAGTAGTAAAGTGTAGGACTTTTGACCTGGAGGCCCCTGGTTCGAGCCTCACTGGATCCACTGAGTTTTTCGTGGGAAGACACTTCAGAGCCTTAACCTAGTACAAGTACCTAGTACTGGTGGGAAATATATAAAATTTGAGCTGTCGCCGTGATATGACTGAAATAATGTTGAAATTGATGTAAAAACAGTATTTAATCAGTCAAAACTCAACATTCTGTGCCCATAAGGGGGACAGGTCTCAAGTCTTCTAGTTTATAGAACCTACCTTCATTAACATAACAGTTTTCAATGAAATTGATTTTTGACTGCCCCAAATATTTATTGTTATTCTATTATTTCATTCCAGCATTTGACACAGTGAGCAGCATGTTAGCAAGTGCAAATACACCTATCAAAGTGGAGGAAGCAAAAGTAAGTATAATATTTGTGGTGAAATTTGTACTTAAATGACGGAGTCTGTGGTGGGAGGAAGAGAAAAATGATTGAAAACTGGATGGTTTATCAGTAGTTGAAGTGGGTAATGAATGGCCATCGGAGAGTGGGGGCAGGGGGATTATGGTTCTCTTGTTTTTAGAAACATGCTTTTTTGTCATGTTTAAACAAAATATTCCTGATATCGAACTATTTCTATTCTAGCTATCTTTAGGTTTACAAGTAAAGAAAGTCAAGAAGTACCTGATGAAGGAAAGAAAAAATGTCCTTGGAATGACCAAACATGAGCCAGGCTCTGTGAAAAGGGGGCTAAATGCATCGGCAAAAAGTCCACGCAGGCTGAAAACTTTTTGCTATGAGTCAATTTTCTGCAAGTCAAGGACCACTTTACCTTGTGATCTAGCTGGTTGTTAGACTTTATGGATCCACGATCAGGTAATATCTTTCTTGGTATTATGCATCACAGAGGTGCATGAAGCCCCCTTTTGTCAGAGCATGGCTCACATGTAAATTACAAGGACCAGTTTCATTGATGATGTGTGCACTACTCATATACCAAGTTCAGGTACTTGATTAGACGTGACCGACAGATTAGTGAAGTCTTTGTACACTTTTCAGAGAACTCTAGTTGGTCTTGCCAGAGATTTGAGAGGAGTGGCATTTGCATTTAACACCAAAACAAGTTACATGATGCTGTTTGATTGGTTATACCCTAACTACACACCTGTATTACAACGTGCAATAGAGATATGGTATAATGAACCCAGTGTCACAACACCTGTTCTCAAACTCATGGCAGAATTAGCACAAAACAGGTAGGCTATCATTCAACGTTATGAGTTCAGGGCCGAGCCTAGGTAGCGCTCAGGACTTGAGAATAGGGGTCGTTGGTTCCATACCTGGGTCAGCAAATTTCTTTTGGAGGATTGATGGTAGTCATTGCGGAAGGATTCATTCCTCTCTCACTGCTGACCATTGTTCCAATGATGGTTATGTGGGAAAGCAGCCGGTGGCTTGGAAAGAAGATTGTGTGGTGTACTGGTAAAGAAAATTCCAGGAAAGCATGGACAGATGCACTGGCTGATGTGATATAACTGAAGTAATGTTGAAAATGGCGTTACACTCGATACAATCAATCAGCGTGTATTTAGGTATGATCCAGTAACCCTAATAAATAGTACAGGCAGCGAAATAGGTAAAAAGTAAACACTTTTTGTGGATAATATCGAAACATTGTGTCAAATCTTTGAGAAGCATTTGCTACTTGCCTTTTTGCTGAAACAATTTACAGAAGGGGTGAAAAAGCTACCTTTGTATGCTAATTTCTAACAAGAATGTAGTTGATAATAGTTTGGAAGACAAACATAAAAACTGTCTTGCAAAACTTGCTTCATTAATGCGGAAAGTTATGTACCTCAGTGAGCCTGTCGTATTTTGATAACAGTAATTGTATGACTTTTCAGTGTGAACATTGTTACATCTTACTTGGACGGTTATCCAAATGACAAAGTTGTAGACTGGTCCAAACTGAGAGAGAAGATGTGGCTGAAATGATGGGATGTGGCTTTGAAACATTAAGAAACATTGTGGGAAAAGGAGAAAATGCTGGTTACCAGCATTTTCTCCTTTGCCCACTATGTTTTCAAAAGCCCTCTTCCTCACGGTTGTTTAAACAGGATTGTTTGGTAGAGTGTTGAAGGTTTAATCAGTGCTTTCCTAGTGGTGCATGGAGGGTTCCAGTTTTGAGGGGGGCATTTTACTTCATTGTTATCAAATATTTGAGACATGCTGTGTGAAAAGGGTGCTTGATGCATCTGCAAAAAGTATCAATGTATGTCAGCCTTTGCTGACATGGGTCAAAATATTTTGCTATTTGTAAATTTTCTGCATGTCAAAGGACCATTCTACCCCCAGACCCAGTGGATTGTTGGACTAAATGGATTTATGGATCCATAATTATGTATTACGGAGATGCCTTTTTCCAGAGCATGGCTCAGTTCTCCACTAAAATGGTATATAAAAGCTCTTGGTATGAAAGCTAGAGACGTATTTAATGTGTGTTTCAGATCTCAAAGATTACAATTTGATGTGTCATCACCCAACGGCATACTACTGTTCAGGGAAGTTAGTAAAATGATCGTAACTTATGGTAAGTTGCATTCAATTTCATCATAACGCCAAAACGAAAAATTGTGAGGAATTGCTATGTTATCATCTCATTTTCTATGCAGTCTATCTTACAATGTAGGGATGGGAAAAACATAGATGTTACAGATATTTTGGTAAGTAAAGGGAAAGACTATCTTTGAAATGTAAAATGGGCTAGAAAGCTAGAAGTCAACATGGAAGCTTAAACGGTACATAAAGGAGCATCTGAGGGACTTTTTGCAACAAGCTTAACCCTTTACCAGACGACAAAATTTTAACCTTGTCCAAATTGAATGCATTTCACTGTGGATCAAGTGGTGCAATTTTTTTTTGATAGGGTAGAAAACATTGTGGGAAAAGGAGAAAATGCTGGTTACCAGCATTTTCTCCTTTTCCCACAACATTTTTAAAAGGCTTCTTTCTTAGGGGGGGCGTTAAAAGGCGGCATTGAGCGGTAAAGGGTTTTAATGTACTGCTGAGAGGTAATAAACAGCCTGTTTCATTTGCATAATTGCAAGATTTAAGTTTAATAGGAAAGGTTTATCTATATGTTTCAATCTCTGTACTCTTGCTTTCATTACAGGGTCCAGAATCCTGACTCTTGGTGAAATCCCAAAGGACCGAATATATCCAATGAAATATCCTTTATTACTGCCTCAAACACACACCAGAATTTCAAGATTTAGATTTACCTTGGATAGCGTACGGCTGTACGAAAAATTTAGATATGAAAGCTGCTTACCATTTAAAGTTTATTTCTTTGACCCTATGTTTCACCTTGAATGCCTGGCTGGGTAGCTTTGGGGTAACCTGGTGGTTGCAGGTTTGATACCAGATTGAGACAAAATTTATTTCTGGCGATTTTTCTTCTCTCACCTCTGATGCATGTGAGAAAAGTAGTCAGTGGCTTTGAAAGAAAGCCGTGTCAGTACTGGTGTGAGAAGGCCAGGAAACACATGTGTAGGTGCACTGATCGCTGTGATATGGCCTAAGGCTTTAAAATGGCATTAAACTCCAATAAATCAGTGTTAGAAATCAACATATTTTGCAGGTAGCAAGTACTTGCTACCTACCTTAAAATAAGGTAGCAAAAGGAACATTCCTGGTAGCAAATAGGGGCAGACAAATATGGCCATCCCTTCCGCCAATAAAATCGTACTTGAATTACTGCCTTTGCCAACGAAATGTGTTGCCGAAGTAAAAACAGCATGTCTTCAAAGACATGGGCAGAGAGACTGTGCCGTTTGGCAATGCTATTTCAGGTGTCTCATTTGTACTTGTATGTTTTCGCCCATTTGTTATAATGCAGACCTTTTTCAAATGGACATTGGCAAAGATTCACAAAGTTAGCTATAAATATAGATGTTTGATACAAAGTCATCATCAAGCACAGACATGTTCGATTGCGTGACACAATGATGCTCGCATGTTTTTGTACCTATGCAGATGGTTGCAAAGATCATTTCAACAGATTTCTAAATTAACAAGTGGAAGATTATTTCAGTGAAAATTAGCACAACACTTAGAGCAGACAGGATTACAAGGTAGCAACCTTTTGCTACAGCTTTTGTGCTAAGGTAGCAAAATTTGTTTTTCAGGTAGCAAATTTGCCACCTGCTACTGCTAATTTCAAACCCTGAATAAATCCAATAAATTCACCTTGAACATGGAACAAAAAAGCTAACTATATTTCCTTGACCCAATGTTTTACATTAAAAGGTATCTCTGTATGTTTCTCCATGATGAGAGCAGCTCTGTGTGGGAATTATGTCAATTTTGGTGTGTTCAGACTGTACGGAGATGATGCCTTAGACAATGCACTGGCAACATTTGTTAAGTTGTTGTTATCCATTTCACAAAATGATTTACTGGTAAGTATTGTGTATGCCTTATTGAACAGTCATCAAGATTCAGGTACATCACCTACTCCTATCTCTGTTCTACTTTTCAATTCCAAGACCTGTCATTTATGTTTCCTTTTTATCATTGTGTGGTTACTTGCCATTGTGCAAGTGTATTTAACTCTACCAAACAACAGAATTATAGAGTAGTCGAAATTACAAGCATTTGCAGATGACAAAATAAATGTTACTCAAAAATCGAAATTTGTTTTAGGAAAGGTAGAAAACATTGTGGGAAAAGGAGAAAATGCTGGTTACCAGCATTTTCTCCTTTTCCCACAATGTCTTCAAAAGCTTTCGTTCTCAGGGTCGTTAAAAGTCGGGATTGTGTGGTAAAGAGTTAATATGATGTTGGTATTGTACAAATATGTTTAATATGATGGCAGTATTGTACAAGATGGAATACCCTATTTTATCTTGTTATCAAACCACAACATGCTAGACATGTCCAAATTGAGGAGTCTTGGGTGGCTCATTGGTAAAGTGTAGGACTCCTAACCTGGAGGTCTTGGGTTCGAGCCTTACTGGAAGCGCTGTTCTTTTTGTGGGAGTGTCCTTGGTCAAGACACCTCAGAGCCCTAGCCTTGTACTAGTGAAACCCAGGACTACATGAATTAGGCAGCTCTTACCATGATATAACTGAAATTATGTTGAAAGAAGTGTAAAATACCATTCAATTAAGCTATCAGTCAATCATGTCTAAAGGATGTTTGCAGACAATGAAAAAATATGTGTCTCAGAAAATCGAATTTCTCTTGAAAGGGTTGAAAACATTGTGGGAGAATGAGAAATGCTGGTTACTGGCGTTTTCCCCTTTTTATCCAAAAGCCTCCATCCATAGGGTTTTTAACTCTTTACCACACGACAACATTTTAGACTAGTCCAATTTCAAAGCATTTGCAGACACCAAATTCAACTTTGGAACAAACAGGCTTAAGCCCTCTGATAAGGCAGAAAACATTGTGGGAAAAGGAGAAAATGCTGGTTACCAGCATTTTCTTCTTTTCCCACAATGTTTTCAAAAGCCTTCTTTCCTAGGGTCGTGAAAACTCGGGATTGTTTGGTAAAGGGTTAAAGCATGAGATAGTCTGGTAAAATGTTTTAACTCTTTACCAAACAGCAAAATTTTAGACTGGTCCTAATTGAAAGCATTCGCAGGTGACAAAATAAATGTGACTGAAAAATTAAAATTTATTTTGGGAAGGGTAGAAAACATTGCTGGAAAAGGAGAAAATGCTGGTTACCAACATTTTCTCCTTTTCCCACAATGTTTTCAAAAAAGGCTTCTTTCTAAGGGTTGTTAAAAGTTGGGATTGTGTGGTAAAGAGTGAAAAGAAGTAGATATATTCACCTACAGGTTATTTCAAGTCACAGAGAATGAAATAAAGAAAACGAAGAATGCAAAGGTTAAAAGTTTATTGTATATTTTTTCCGCCTTGCAGGATTATCCAAAGCTTAGCCAGAATTATTACGGTTTATTAGAGTCACTTGCCCAAGATCACATGGGCTTCATTAGTAATTTAGAACCACAAGTGTTTCTCTACATTCTATCCACCATCTCAGAGGGGCTCACAGCTCTAGGTATGTACAATAATCCAAATAACCTACTTTCAGTTTACCCTAAACCAGCCAATCCAGACTTTTAAGAACCTGAGAAAGAAGGCCTATTGAAAACATTGTGGGAAAAGAAGAAAATGCTGGTAACCAGCATTTTCTTCCTTTCCCACAATGTTTTCTATCCTTCCCAAAACAGATTTCAGTTTTTCAGCCACATTTTCTTTGTCGTCTGCAAATGCTTCCAATTTGGACCAGACTAAAATATTGTTATGTGGTAAAAGGTTAAGGATAGCCCAAACTAGTACAAGTGACACAAAGCAGAAATGTTTGAAGGAGAGGAATTCATTTTTTGAATGGTGAGGAAAACATAGTGGGCAAAGGAGAAGTTTCTTGTTCCAAGCAATTGCTCATTTTTCCACAATGTTTTAAGAAGCTGCCAACTTCAGGGAAAGTAACCACTGGCTTGGAAAGATTATTGTGAGGTGTACTGGTAAAGGGAACTCCAGGAAAGCATGGATAGGTACACTGGCCACTGTGATATAACTGAAATAATGTTGAAAACGGCGTTAAACACCATACAATCAATCAATCAAAGGTTAAACAACCATTTTAAATTCTATTCCAAACCAGAAGAATGTTCAGTCATGATAGCTGTGCTCTAGCGTACATCTCCGTGATGCCTTATACAAAACAAGTCATCACAGAGTTGTGAATCCATAAAATCCAGCATGTCTAACAGATGTAAAATGTGTCTAAAACTTGGCCACTAGCAAAAAGTTTCTACCCAGGTCAGTGACAGTGCAGTGACAGTGCAGGCTGACCTGGGTCAATACCTTTTAACAGATGCAGTAAAGTCCTTTTTTTTTTACAGAGCATGGCTCAATATATTTTTAAAGTGTAAAATTTAGGATAATGGCCACATTTTCTGTGAAGTCTGACTTCTCCCTTGTCCACAAAAACCTCTAATACTGTCCCTCAGTTTGCTCTAATTAAAAACTTGTGTTTTCCAGATACTATGGTTTGTACAGGGTGTTGTGCTACATTAGACAATATACTTACCTATTTGTTCAAGAAACTCACCAGTAAGAAAAAGAAGCCAAATGCAGTTCAAGACAGTGAAGCATTTCTTAGAATATTAGAACACCATCCAGAATTATTGCAACAGGTAGGCTATGACTTCTGTCACATGTAGTTTAACTCTTTACCAAACGACAAAATTTTAGAGTAATCCAATTTGAAAGCATGATCAGACGACAAGTTAGATGTTGCACAAATTATGAAATTTGTCTTTGAAAGGGTAGAAAACACTGTGGAAAAAGGAGAAAATGCTGGTTACCAGCATTTTCTCCTTTTCCCACAATGTTTTCAATAGCCTTCTCTTTTAGGGTTGTTAAAAGTCGGGATTGTGTGGTAAAGGGTTAAAAAGAGTTTGAAATAAGCTGTATTCATCATTCACCAATCACCAATTCGAAATTCAGTGAGAGTGTCTCTGTCAATCAGATGGATAGACTTGGAAGTAAGAATTCAAGACATTTTTAGATTGGCTGTTTTGGAAGAAAACGTGGAATAATGATAAACAATATGTCCCTTGATAAAGGTTTGAAATAACCAAAACTAGTCAGGATTAAAATACTTTTTTCCAAAATGATGTTTGGGGTTTGATCTCTTTTATTCATTTGTCCCGTATAGGGTATGAAATAGTAAACATAAGAGGAATATTCTGTTCCAATATCAACAAATCTGAACTCGTGTTGTATATACCCAGGAATTTTTGCATTTAGACAGATTATAAAAATACCCATGACGGAGATTTCAACAAAAATGAGCTGTGCTGTGTGAACAGGGAGCTTAATGCATCTGCAAAAAGTATCCACCAAGGTCAGCCTGCGCAGTCAGCACAGGCAGACCTGGGCCAAAACTTTTGCTATTTGTCAATTTTCTTTATGTTAAAGGACCAGTCTACCTCATGATTTAGACAGATGTTCGACAAAATGGATTTTATGGATCCATAGTATTGTGATGACTTGCTTGGTATAATGCATCACAGAGATGTATTAACTCTTTACCAAACGACAGAATTTTAGACTGGTCCAAATTGAAAGCATTTGCAGACAAAAAAACAAATGTAACTCAAAAATTGAAATTTGTCTTGGGAAGGTTTGGAAACATTGCGGGAAAAGGAGAAAATGCTGGTTACCAGCATTTTCTCCTTTTCCCACAATGTTTTCAGAAGGCTTTTTCTTCAGGGTTGGTAAAACCTGTGGTTGTGTGGTAAAGAGTTAAGCCCCATTTTTGCCAGAGCATGGCACAAATGTTAAGTGTAGCTATGGCTTAATCTTAGATGAACCAAAGACTTGCACAACTGACACAGAAAACAAAACATGAGCCTTGCTTTGGCAAAAATGGGTTTTATACATGATGCTTTATACCTATGAAGTCTTCACATAATTAGTGATCTATAGATTCCATTGTATCTAACAAATGACTGAATCATGAGGTAGACTGGTCCTTTGACTCGCAGAAAATTGATAAATAGCCAAGTTTAACCCTTTACCACACAATCCCGACTTTTAACGACCCCTCAGAAAGAAGCCTTTTGAAAACATTGTGGGCAAAGGAGAAAATGCTGGTAACCAGCATTTTCTCCTTTTCCCACAATGCTTTCTAACATATCAATGATACATTTTATCATTTGGGCCACCTTTAGTTTGTCATCTGCAACTGCTTTCAATTTGGACCAGTCTAAAATTTTGTCGTTTGGTAAAGAGTTAAACAAAGGTCAGCCTACAAACACTGTGCAATATGACCTGGGTCGGTACTTTTTGTAGATGCATTACACCTCTTTTCAACAGAGCTTGGCTCATTTGTAATGGTTCAACCAAAGTAAGATTTCCCTTTCTTAAATTGCAAGACTTGGAACTTCGAAACTTTTTCTTCAGTATCAGCTTTTAGTTTTGTAACAAATAATTATGGAAATGTTCCCCTTTAGTTTCAACAGGTGATGATACTTTAGATTTTTTAACCCTTTATCACAGAATCCCGAGTTTTAACGACCCTGAACAAGAAGCCTTTTTAAAACATTTTGGGAAAAGGAGAAAATGCTGGTAACCAGCATTTTCTCCTTTTCCCACAATGTTTTCTACCCTTCCCAAAACAAATTTCAATTTTTCAATCACATTTATTTTGTTGTCTGCAAATGCTTTCAATTTGGACCAGTCTACAATTTTTTCATTTGGTAAAGGGTTAATGTACCAAGGGGAGCAAGGTATGACCATTGTGGTCCTCTTGTTTGTGTTTTATGTTCTTTAATCCTTAATTTTTACAGATGTTACAGACAGTTTTAAATATCATCATGTTTGAAGACTGCAGGAATCAGTGGTCAATGTCCCGCCCACTACTAGGTCTCATTCTATTAAATGAAGAGGTAGGTAATTTTCAGCTTGACTATTTGCAGAATAGTGCCAGCCATACTAAACTCTATTTTATTGGTATTGGCATTAACAATAAATTGTCCAGACTATAACTTTTATGCTGTTGCAGATGATTGATATTTCTTATGTGTATAATTGGGCAAAGATGGCAAAGTGCATTGATAAAGAACTGTAATTTTTGCTTTCTTTGTCCAGAAATTATTTTCCCTTCAAATGTAAAAAAAAAAGGCTTGTCTGGATCATAATTGCTGTTTCATAGAAGATAATCAAATGATATTTCACTAGCGCACATGGGGCAATAACGTGGAGTACAGAGCAAAAGAACTCTCACTCTTTCTTTCTTAGTTTTAAAACAACAATGCATCAGACAACAGAAACCACCCATGCAAAATATTGATAAACACTGCAGATTACGGCTAAAGATACATCCTTACAGCCAAAGAGAAAAAAACGCTGTTAAAACTTGAAAGTATGTAGAATGGCTCAGAATTTGGTCAGCTTTATAAACATAGATAAATTACCAATATTGAAGGTGTAAGGGACAGAGGAACTCAAGGGATTTGTCCTCGTTTAAAACCGAAATGACAACTGTAATTTCCTTCGAAGACTGCCAAAAATTGAAATGCATTTTCTATCTGTCGCAATCTGTGCAATGTTGCAGCCATCAGGGGCAACATTTGGCATGAAGATACAAGAATGATTATAGTTTTGTAAAATAAGGATGAAATGGGTTAAAAAGTGGCTGTAAAGGAGTACAGCGGTATCTCTAAAATTTTATAGACTTGTCCATAGCCATAGTATTTACAGACAACAAATGCGGCTCAAATGATAGAATTTGTCGTGGAGAGAGTAGAAAGCATTGTGGGTAAAGGAGAAAATACCAGTAACCAGCATTTTCTCCTTTACCCACATCGTCTTCAAGGGTCTGCTTTCTTAGGGATGTTACAATTGTTTTGTGTGTTTCAGTATTTCAATAAATTACGGGGAAACATCATCTCCAGTCAACCTCAGGACAAACAACAGACTATGGTCCAGTGCTTTGATAATCTTATGGAAGGGATTGAAAGATCTTTACTCACCAAAAACAGAGATAGGTATGAAAAACCTGGAAAAAAAATTGTTATACATGAAGAAGGTGTGAATATGAATGTTTAAAAAATCATTGGTCTCCCACTCTCTTACTGTACAGGGCACTTTATTAGATGGATCTGCACAATCACTGGAGTAATTTAAAATTTGCAATTTGTTGGCACTTGCCGAGCCAGGGTGGCTCAGTCAGTGGTGTGCAGGACTTTAGGTTGCTGCTTTGATCCTCAGCTTGGCCAGTTTCTTTCCGAGGATTGATGATAGTCATTGGGACAGGATTCATTCCTCTCTCACCGCTGAACATTGTTTCGACAATGGTTATGTGGGAAAGCAGAGTACTGGTAAAAAAAAATTCAGAAAAACATGGATAGGTGCACTGGCTGCCACTACATGACCAAAATAATGTTGAAATGCCATATCTTGGCGTTAAACTCCATGTCTTGGCATTTATGGAAATTTCTTAGCAAACACTCAATAGACTTGACATTTGTGCTGTGGGATCCCTGTTAGCAGAATGGATTTCAGTTCTGCAGAGCCTGCAAGGGGTTAACATGTTTAAGTTAATGAAGTTAGCTTTGGATATATGTAGCAAACGGGCAAAAGTTTCGTGTCAATCATAGTGTTTGTGCTTGTATAGGGAAAAGGTGGTGTTGGATCTTGCCTATTAACCCTTTCCGAAATGACAAATTTTAGACTGGTCCAAATTGAGAGATTTTGCAGCTGACAATTTTAAATTTGATGAAAATGGCAGAAAGTTCTCAAAAAGGGTAGAAAACACTTTTGGAAAAGGAGAAATTGCTCGTTACGAGCAATTTCTCCTTTTCCCACAGTGTTTTCAAAAGACTTGTACTGCAGACACGTGAAAACCAAGGCTTGTTTGGGAAAGGGTTAAGTCAAAGTGTTTGGTAAGATTTTGAAATAATTTGGCACAAAGTGTTTGGTAAGATTTTGAAATAATTTGGCACATAGGACCACTTTGGTTAGAGGAAGTACATGTATTGTGTCTGACAAATGTTTCGCTAGCTCAAAGGGCAAGGTAACAGTGCTTGATTGAAGTCTGCTAATGTTTCCCTTATTTCTACTGATGATACTGATGATGCATATTTGTATCTGGTTTATAGCTGGATTTCCAAATAATTTGGACTAAATGGATTGTATGAATAGCCAACTAGTTTATACAGTTTAATTTCATGTGATGTGTATCTTGTCCATAACTGTTACATACAAAGAAGAATTTCAAAGCTGAGAAAACCTGGATCTAATCCGTATTCTTTTTTTTTTTTACGTTGCAGATTTACACAGAACTTGTCCCTTTTCCGTCGAGATGTGAATGACTCACTAAAATCCACAGGAAACAACAGTCCATCGTCATCAACAGCCTCTCTTGACATGATGAATTTATAGTTTTTGTTAATTTTCAGCTTGTCCTTGTATGCCATAGGGAAATTTCTGCAGAAACAAAAACTACAAGTTTTTGCCCTCTGTCCATATAACTACCTAAATACTCCAACACTGTTTGTACAATTCTAATATTAGCTTTATGCTTGCAATCTTCAAATGAGCCATGCTCTGGCAAGAGGGGGCTTGATGCATCTCCCATGATCCATTATACCAAAAAGGTCATCACATGATTGTAGATCTATAAAATCCATTTTCTCTGACAACCAACTGATTCATGAAGTATACTGGTTGTTATACAAGCAGAAAATTTACCGAAAGCAAAAAGTTTCGGCCTAGGTCAGCCTGCCAGGACTGCACAGGCTGACCTGGGTCGATACTTTTTACAGATGCTTTAAGTCCCCTTTTCACAGAGCATGGCTCAAATGTAATGTGTAGGCATAATCAACTTTAGAAATTCTCACAAAAACAGGGTTACAAAGTAGAAATCCGGGTTGTTTGTGCAAACTTACAGAGATGAATAAGTGAAGACTGTTTTGGTTGAATTCCTTAAAGGCATATGAGTACTAAGCATATGAGTGTTGTAGAAATCAAAACATAATGGTAATGATAAAGACATCACCTGTCACTCACTGACATGCGACATGCATGTATTACGATAGTCAGTTGAAGCGTTTTTTCCCTGCACACATTTACTCTGTCGTATGTGCAGAGGTTTCTGGTTGTGTCTGAAAATATCTTACGGTAGTATGTTAACCCTTCGGCTGCTAAGTGCTACTCAAGGTCCTTTTGTGGACAGTGTAGATCAAGATCAGACTGCACAGAATTCGCAGTCTGATCTTTGATCTGCACTGTCTGGTCAGGAGATATCTTTTCTCAACAATTATGTTTCAAATAGCAAATTTCGGGTTTTTATTACCAGTTTTAATTAGGGCTGGTCTAAAATTTTGACGTTTAATAAAGAGTTAACTCTTTACCAATTGTAGACTAGGCCAAATTGAAAGGATTTGCAGATGACAAATAAAATACTGCTCAAATGGCGAGATTTGTCTTTGATAGGATGGAAAATATTGTGGGAAAAGGAGAAAATGCTGGTTCCCACTATGTCTTCAAAAGCCTTCTATTTCAGGGTAGTTAAAAGTCTGGATTGTGTGGTTAAGAGTTAAAACAATGGATTGTTTGGTAAAGAGTGAAATATTACATTGATTGTGAGACAAGAAGTACAGCTTGCAGACAGAAGCTGCTTAATTGAAATGTACTAATATGTGTGAGTGGTCTTAAAGGCTGATCTGCTGACATCTGGAAATCTGACTTATTATTTTCCTATCTTATATGGAAGTTTTCAAAGTGGTTGATTGATTGATTGTATGGGGTTTAATGCTGTTTTCAGCATTATTTCAGTTATATTGCGGCGGCCAGTGCACCTGGAGTTTCTTTTACCAGTACTCCGCACAATATTCTTTCCAAGCCACTGGCTGCTTTCCCACATAACCATAGTTGAAACAATGGTCAGCGATGAGAGAGGAATGAATCCTGTCGCAATGACTATCATCAGTCCTCAGAAAGAAATTGGCTAAGCCGGGGATCAAACCAGCGACCTCCTGTTCTCAAGTTCTGTACGCTACCGACTGAGCTACGGGGGCTTGGCTTTTCAAAGTGGTCTGCTACCGAATTGTGAGCAATATCCCCTTTTTTTGCAATGATTTTTTTTTTTTTAAATTTGCTGGATGTGATATGCTTCGATCCATCTCATAATCTGCATGATGTAATGTATGGGACTAAAGTTGTCAGTGTAAGAAATTTTGCTGTCCAACGGTTCAACTTTAGGTGTCTTATGAATGACATGTGCTCTGTTAAAAAGGGGCTTAATGCATCTGCAAAACGTAACAAACCCAGTCAGCCTGCACATTCCATGCAGGCTGATCGAGGTTGATACTTGTTGCAGTTAGTAAATTTGCTGCATGTCAAAGGACCAGTGTATCTCCCGATTCATTTGATTGTTAGACAAACTGGATTATATGGATCCATAATTATGTGATGATTTGCATAGTAAAATGTATCATGGAGGTGCATGAAGCCCCCTTTTGCCAGTGTGCCAAACAAATGTAAAAAAGCCATTCCAATCAGAACAACCTGTGGACTGCAAGTTAAGTCCTAGATGAATGAAATGGACCTTTTATTTAACCCTTTACCAAACAATCCCATGTTTTAAAGACCCTGGAAATGAAGCCTTTTGAAAATATGGAAAAAAAAAAGAGGAAATGCTCGGAACCAGTATTTTCTCCTTTTCCCACAATGTTTTCTGTCATACCAAAGACATTTTAGCATTTTTTGATTGTCGTATGCAGATGCTTTCAGTTTGGACAGGTATAAAATTTTGTTGTCTGGTAAGGAGTTAATTATGAAAAACAGCTTAAATATTGCTATTTTAAGGCTGTCTTGGCCGGAATAAGTATCTAAGTAAGGATAAGTGTAGATCTAGGATAACTGCATGTTCTGTGCAGTCTGACCTTGATCTACATTGTCAGGAGAAGCAAAGCATGTTATCAGCATTCAGGGTTTGTATTCAACCATTCGTAAGATTATTCTATTCTCCAAGATTTTCTAAATTTGAAAGTAACACAATTTCTGACTGGCTAAATCAAATGGTTTAGCTAATCAGGAGTTGTGTTATTTTCAAATTTAGAAAATTCTGGAGAATAAGACTATGAAGGTTCTTAAGAATGGTCGGTGAATACAGACCAGAGACCTTGATTTTTTTTCTCCATTCCTCATACCCCTCTTCCACACAGTCGGGAGTTTTAACAGCCCTGAGTAAGAAAGCTTTTGAAAACAGTGTGGGAAAAAGAGAACATGCTGGTAACCAGCATTTTCTTCCTGTTTCCACAATGTTTAATATCCTATCAAAAACTAACTTTGACATTTGAGCTAACTTTAACGTCTGCAAGTCTGTGAAATATGGACAGGTCTAAAATTTTGCTGTTTGTATACCCTTTACCAAACGACAAAATTTTAAACTGGTCCAAATTCAAATCATTTACAGACGACAAATTAAATGTTGCATAAACTATGAAATATGTCTATGAAATATGAAAGGGTAGAAAACATTTCTTTTAGGGTTGTCAAAACTTGGGATTGTTTGGTAAAGGGTTTAACAGATAAGCAACTGAAATTTTACATGGTTTTCTAGAGAATTAGAATGGAACTGAACGTGTAAAGTCAAGTCTGTACCAGGGATTGAATAAGTATAGGATTCTAATAACCATAGAGCAAAGAAGGTTAACTTCTAACCCTTTACCACACAGCCCCAACTTTTAACGACCCTGAGGAAGAAGGCTTTTGAAAACATTGTGGGAAAAGGAGAAAATGCTGGTAACCAGCATTTTCTCCTTTTCCCACAATGTTTTCTACTCTTCCAAAAACAAATTTCAATTTTTGATTTACATTTATTTTGTCGCTTGCAAAAGCTTTCAATTTGGACTGGTCTAACATTTTGTCGTTTGGTAAAGAGTTAAGAGATTCCTCTAAGATAAAGTCTGTACCAGGGATTGAATAAGTATAGGATTCTAATAACCATAGAGCAAAGAAAGTTAACTCCTAACCCTTTACCACACAGCCCTGACCTTTAACGACCATGAGAAAGGAGGCTTTTGAAAACATTGTGAGAAAATGAAGCAAATGCTGGCTACCAGCATTTTCACTTTTTCCCACACTGTTTTCTAACCTTTCAAGGACACATTTTGTCATTTGGGCTACCTTTAATATGCTTAATTTGCAAATCCCTTCACTTTGGGTCAGTCTAAAATTTTGTTGTTTGGTGAAGAGTTAACCACAGAAACTTTGAGTGACAAAGAGGAAGACGTTTTAATCAAAAACAATTTAGGAAAAGGAGAAAATGCTGTTAACCCTTTCCCAAACAAGCCCTGGTTTTCACGTGTCTGCAGTACAAGTCTTTTGAAAACACTGTGGGAAAAGGAGAAATTGCTCGTAACGAGCAATTTCTCCTTTTCCCACAGTGTTTTCTACCCTTATAGAGACCTTTCTGCCATTTTCATCAAATTTAAAATTGTTGTCTGCAAACTCTTTCAATTTGGACCAGTCCAAAATTTGTCGCTTGGGAAAGGGTTAATCAGGGGTTTATAAACATAGTGTGAGAAAGAGAGAAAATGCTGGTAACCAGAAGTTTTTCTTTTTCCAACAATGCTTTTTACCCTATCAAAGGTAATTTCCAGCATGTAAGCCACATGTTGTTTGTAGTCTGCAAATGCTTTGGGTTTGGATAAGTCAACAATTTTGTCCTTCGGTAAAGATTTAAGGGTGCGTTGAGCTATAGAATGAAAAATTTTGTCAAAAGGAACCAAATGTGGCAATTTTTTAAAGGACTACATAATAGTACGTCAGAATATTTTGTATATTATTGTATATTGAAGAATTAATATCAGACACCATGTTTGCAGTCTGATTTTGATCTTCACCTTACACACACAAAAATGGAGTTGTTGTGAATAATTCAAGGCTTGATACATTTTGTTGATTATAATATTTGGGTTATGTTGTTTTATGTCAGCAGATACTAGGCTGCAGTATCTTTGTGCCCCAGACTGTGGTTTGAAACTTGAAAAAAGTGCTAAAAAGAGATGAACCATGCTTTGTGAAAAGGGGGCTCAATGAATCTGCAAAAAGTATCAACCCAGGTCAGCTTGGGCAGTCCATGCAGGCTGACCTGAGCCGAAACTTTTTGCTTTTGGTCCGTTTTCTGCATGCCAAAGGGCCAGTGCACCTCTGGATTCAGTCATTTGTTAGAGAAAAGGGATATAATGGATCCAGAATTATGTGATAACTTATATGGTATAATGCATCACAGAGATGCATTAAGCCCCCTTTTGCCATAGCATGGTTCAGATGTTTTGTTTTGATACATGCTCTTCTAGAATTGTTGGTGAAAAAGGCATAGTTTATTGGAAAATGTTTTTTTGTAATTTTTCTTCTGTTTATTTTCAGAAGAGAACAATTTACTGGTTATAAGGAAAGAAAATATATTATAAAAAATAAATAAGAACTGGTGATCTCCATATCTTTTCTTAATTTTATTGTTCCCCTACCTGCTCTATAGATGGCTTTCTTTTCGAAGGAGAAATGATGTCAAAAATGAAAGCATATGCAGACAACAAAATTAAATGTGGCTCATAATTATTATGTAATTTGACTTGGTAAGGGTGGGAAAAGTTGTCCGAAAAGGAGAAAATGTTGTTTACCAGCATGCCCTGCTTTTCCAATTCTATTTTCAAAAGTTTTTTTTCCCTTGGGCCGTAAAAAACTACGGAATTGTTTGGTGTAGATGTTAAACCCTAACCCAACCATAGAGGTCATCTTTAAGTACTCTTTTAACCCTTTACCAAACAATCCCGGGTTTTCACGACCCTAAGAAAGAAGCCTTTTGAAAACATTGTGGGAAAAGGAGAAAATGCTGGTAACCAGCATTTTCTCCTTTTCCCACAATGTTTTCTACCCTTCCCAAAATAAATTCCAATTTTTGAGTCGCATTTTTTTTTTGTCGTCTGCAAATGCTTTCAATTTGGACCAGTCATTTGGTAAAGAGTTGATAATTAATGATACAACTTGCATAATTGAGGAATATCTAAACAAAAATGTCGGGTTTGGATGACAGGGAAACATTGTTGGAAAAGTATGGGTTGCCTGTAAGGCTGCAACAAGTATTGGCTCTTTTCCCAAGTGTGTCCCTTTCCTCAGAATTTCGTTCAAGAGCTATTTTATTTGGAGGAGTAAAAATCATTATAGTATAAAACGTATTGGTTATCAAATCTCCCTCCTTACCCACAAAATTTGTCTTGCAACTGTTGGACTGCATATGAGCTTTTACAGAGCAAAGTTACAAAATGCAATGCAGATACATGCAAAACTTAACTTGAACTTTTACCAACCAGTCTGGAATTTTAATGTCAACCCCTGGTCTGAAATGTCTTGAAAATGTGGGAAAAGAAGAAAACGATGGTTTCCTTTTTCCAAAGTGTTTTCCACCCTTTCAGTTGTTTTCAATTTATTGTTTGCAAATGCTGTCAAGTTGAACAAGTCTAAAATTTTGTCATTTGGCAGAGAGTTAAAAAGTGGGTAACACACGGGCTTAGTCATCCAGGAGTTGAACCCTGCTCTTACAGGGTGCCGAAATCTCAATTAACTCTACCAAACGACAAAATTTTAGACATGTCCAAATTGAAAGCATTTGCAGACGACACAATATATGTGACTCTAAAATTGAAATTTGTTTTGGGAAGAGTAGAAATCGTTGTGGGAAAAGGAGAAAATGCTGGTTATCAGCATTTTCTCCTTTTCCCACAATGTTTTCAAAAGTCTTCTTCCTCATGGACGTTAAAAGTCGGGATTGTGTGGTAACGGGTTAAAAACATAAAAAATATTTGACTTCTTTGCCACAACTTTTTCTGTGTGTAAACGTCACGTTTTTGACATGAGCAATATATCAAATACGTCACATGCAGCTGCATATCTAGTATTAACTGTTTACTTACTGTTCCGAGACCATGGGTATGCTATTTGCTTCTATTGGTAAATTGTCTTCTTAAATTACTATCCAAGAAGCAACATGATTAAACTTTAGATGGGGGTTGCCTTGTACCAAACGACATAATGCGAGATTTGTCCAAATTGAATGAATTTGCAGACAAAATATTAGATATAACTTGTGGAAGGATTGGTCTCTAATAGGTTAGAAAACATTGTGGGAAATGGAGAAAATGCTGGTAACAAAAATGCTGGTTACCAGCATTTTCTTTTTCCACAATGTTTTCAAAAGGCCTTTCTCTCAGGGTCGTTAAAACTCGGGATTGTGTGGTAAAAGGATTTGGTTTGATGAAGTTGATAGTTGGAGCCATAATAACATCGGCCAGGAAGGAGTTCTAGGAATCACTCTAATACTGAAAATAATTTTACGAAATTCAGTCATAGAATAAATTTTTTTTTGTAATAAATTTAAGTTGATTGCCTCTTGTGGACTTAGAGCTCTAGTACTTGAAACAAACCCTTATTTGATATTGAATCAAATCCGTGAAAGATTTTATATAGACTATATGTATCATACGATAACGCTAAATTTAGCCTATGTGTCTTCATTTTTCGTCATCATGAAAAAGATGTTGATTATAGATCTTTGCATAGCCTTTGTTCCAGCCAGATCATTTTTTCCCATGTCTACATTCGGACCTTACTTTGTCAAAAATGAGCTTCATTTTATGACAAAGTCCGAATATGAAAAAGGAAAAATGATCGGACTGGAACCCTGGCTAATCTATGCGATATAATGAGCGAAATATTTACAACTAGTCGGATATCAATTTTAAATGAGAAAGAGGATAAATAGAATAAATGGTTGGTGTCTTGGGATGTGAAAATTTATCGAGCGCGGCGACGAAATCCTTCGACTCACCCGATAAAATTCTTAAATCTGTCCCACTAGAGCCTCGTCCGATAAACTTTCCCAATCCAAAACAAACAAATATCTGCTCTTCATTTATTTGTTTGAGAAATCAATGAAATGCAGTCCATCAAGCGCTCAAATTTTTTAGCCCCCTCTGTTGCCTTCTTGATATCCACACTTTAGTTTCAACAAAGCCAAATACAAAAGTATCAAACGGGACTGGGATGCAAACAAATTTTACATTTTCAGGGCTGATTTGACAAGAACATCTAGATTAGATCTAATAAAAAAAAAAGATCATAGAGCACGTAGTTTACCTACAAGGCAAGTATAGGGCTACAATTCAACAAAATATTAGGCTCGTCCAGATTGCAGACGACATAGAAATTGGCTCAAGTGATGGAATTTGTCTGTGAGAGATCAGAGGGTGCCAAAGAAATTGCCTGCTCATATATTAGTAAAATACTGTGCTTCGGCACCCTGTCTAAGCGGTTAGACAACATGTTGGGTAGGTAAGGACACTTTATTGCAGCAGATCAGTTGTTACCGCGTTTGATTCTTAGCTTTTTCTCGCATTCTGGAAAGGGATCCGATAGTGACTCAATAAAGATACAAGACTGATAACAGTTCATTATTGATTTATGAGACATATTCACTAAATAATATTTTTATTCATGAAATAAGTTTTGAAAACATACGGTATATAATATATGTTCCCCGCCCCACCCCAGTGAGCCCTGTTCGATTCTATCTCAGAATTGACTCCTAGTTTGTAGGTACAATCGGTAGTAAACAAGCAAACCGAAGCAAATTCGAACAAAATGGTGTCGTTAGGATTCTCGGGATTCTCGCCTGCTATTTCAGCAAATCTCAAGCCTGACCTAGATTTTAGCGCTTTTGGGTCCGGAATGAACATGGTAAGCTCCTTCTTATGTATAAAGAACAGGGCTCGATTTCACTTTTCCTTGTAGTTTATTGTTTCGAAGTTGAACATGCCGGAGAAGCCATTTTTAATAGATCATGTGTTTTGTGAAATAAATAAGCTGGCAAACACATTAGTTTAAGATATCGCCAAGGAAGCTATCAGTTCATTTTATTGGCAATGAAATCGAGGAATTATTGTTACTGTCGATTTGTTCATTACATTTGTTGGATGTGAAACTGCTAAAAACGTTTTTTCGACGAAATATCTGAGTTACCTCCCTTTGACAGCTTAGCCAACTCTCAATTGAGTGGTCAACATCCATTGTGCACTATGACTCACCATTTGCTTAAAGTGTTTGTTTTTGAATTTCGAGTAACATTGTATGACATAAAGTATGTTATGTTCATTAGATCTTTTTGTACAGTTGAGCATTCATAAATTGATTATGAACAGTATTGTAGTAATCGGCGTTGGGTAGACTCACGACCAGTTGCCCGGCTAGCTCAGTTGGTAGAACTGCAGTACTAGTGTTCCGGGGGTCGTTGGTTAGAGTGCCACGTCGGGCACATTCTTTTCTCCTCTGATTTACTTCATTGGCGACGAGGTCAATTGGTGAGCGCGGGTATGCGGCACCGGCGGTCCGTGGGGACCGAAGGGGGAGTTGTTGACTCCCAAGAAATCAGGAGGGGGAGGAGTGTAGTAATTGGCATTGGGTAGACTCACGATCAGTTGCCCGGCTAGCTCAGTTGGTAGAGCTGCTGTACTAGTGTTCTGGGGGTCGTGGGTTCGAGTCCCACGTCGGGCGCATTCTTTTCTCCTCTGATTTACTTCAGTATTTTACTTTACTGTGTTTAACTCTTTACAAAACGACAAAAATTAAGACCAGTCCAAATTCAGAGCATTTGCAGACGACAATTTAAATGTGGCTCATATGATGGAATTTGTCTTTGATAGGATAGAAAACATTGTGGGAAAAGGAGAAAATGCTGGTTACCAGCATTTTCCCCTTTTCCCATGTTTTCAAAACATTTCTTGCTCGGGTCATTAAAACTCGGGATTGTGTGGTAAAGGGTTAAACGAAACCCCTGTCATCCCGATATCTGCAGGACCAGGATTGCAGCATGCAGAAGATCTACACCTTTTTAAAATTACATAATCTACCCAAAGGTTAACTTCACCCAGAAAAAAAAAAAAAATAATAATAATAATAATTAGCCCATATTCAATCGATCTAAATGATGAATAGGTCTGAATTGAGATGAATGTGATATTTTCTGTGGCTGTAAGGTTGTCAGTGTTAATAATCTGTGAAAATAAAGTTGGTTTCCGTCATACCTTTTCCTGCAAAAGGCTTCAATATGTAACAGCCGAGTTCTTGGGTTACAATAACAATGACTACAATAATCATACACATTTTGAAAATTTCTATGAATTCACTGTCCAGGAATTTTTTGTTACACCCAACCTGCTTGGTGTCCAATTTTTCACAGTAAAGGAAAAAAGGTTAGTCATTGTTCAAATGATAAAGAGTACTCTTAATAATGTCTGTGTGAAAGGGGAAGATAATTGATGAATGTTAATCCCAGAAATTCAGGTCTTTGTTTTTATAAATTTGGGTGTAACAGTTGGACACGAACTTCAAACCAGCATCCAAATATTTGATATTTTGTTTAACCAAACAAGTTCATTCCAGCTATAGTACAAAGCACTTATGTATCACTTTGTGCCAAAAGAAGAAAAATGCTGATGCAGACTGTATATTCAGAAATATGCACTTCGTCGAAAAATGGGTGTAACAGGACACAGACGTGGTTGCCAACGTAGCTTCCTCTGCATGTAGTATACTGCATCTTGTTAGCCTTAGTGCTTTGTCATCTGCATGAACACTGCCCATGTGGCAGTGGCTCAGTTGGTAGAGCATCAGACTCAGATCAGTGGGTTACAGGTTTGATTTCCATTTTACAACCGTATTGGCTTTCCAGTGTCTATGTTACGCTCATTGAATTTTAATGAAAATATGTGAAATCAATGCTTTTTCAGTACGTCCTATTTCTAATTATTATAACCTTGGAATTTCAAGTATTAGAAGACTTGATTGATAAAACATCAAATCATCATTCTTTAACCATGGCGTAACACTGACAACAAAGTGTGCTCGGGCAGTTTAAAATCTGCCATCAATTATTTCCAAAATGCACGTTGTATGGCTACAAAAACACTCATGAAAATGCACATAAATATCTCGTATCATCAAAACATGAAATTCTGCTTCATATGAAACGTTAAATAGAGAATTATACTATATTTTTACCATCAAATTAGTTTGTTTCCTGGGTGTAACAAACAAAATTACTCGCCTTTCTCAGTACTGTCGTCATTTATCGACTCCATGCTTGTTACAGTAGACACCGTACCGTAAAGCAACTCTGAAGGAACTGACGTTATTGTCGCAAAATTCATTGTTGTAAATCACTTTAAACAATAAATACGCGTGTGGTCGCATATCCTGGCATTTTAAAGAGGGGTCTGGGGCGTAACATTTTGACACCAAAAAATTGCACAAAAAATGCAAGCAGATTCTAAAGCCATGCCTTCCTGATAAATAAAATATACTGCCTTTCTGTCTTTCTGACTATTACACAATGTCGATGGAGCTATTTTTTTGTTTTTCTCTGAATCCCGAATATCATAAAAACCGACGTTCATGGTTGTAACGTACTTTGACACGAAATGTTACGCCATGGAAACAAACGTTTATATTGCATATTTTCATAATCTATTCATAGAATTTTTCAGTATTTTTGTGTTTATTGTAATAATTAATCATTTAGAATTCCTGAAAGTCCAGTATGGTTGTCATACTAACAATAGTACCAAATCACTGAATACATGAAATTACCAATCTCTATTTCAGTGCTACCAGTTTGTCCAACAATATTATATGAATATGATTAAAATTTTCATACCTGACGATTTATGTATTCAGTCGACACGAGAAGTTATCTGGGCAATATTAAGTTGTAAATAATTATTGACTTTGAATTCTTTTAGTGCCATTCTTGATCAAAATAAATAAAAAAGTTGTGGGTGTAACAAAAGTTCCTGGACAGTGAATTCATAGCCATATGCACTTTTGTTTTCTTGTAGACAAATGGAATGGGTATAGGAGATGGAATGTCAGTGGCCAAAAAGCCAAAGCTAGAAGGTAAGATATGTGTAATCAGATATGCACATCAGACTGGTCATGTTTAGTACAGCAAAAGGCTTTGCATTTGGCCTTTCTAAGTCATTACTCCTTTAAACAAATTGTGGTAGGGAACCTTAAAAACACCCTTGTAAAGTGAAAATAATGAACAAGAATTGGGTTTAATCTAATTACGACATACAAAAAGATAGTTGCAAAAGAAGAAATTGACATAGAAAGGAATTTCTACTTTTTTTTTTTTAAAAATGTAGTTGTAAAATTAATTAACCCTTAACCAGACAACACAGTTTTGGACCTGACCAACTTGAAAGCATTCGTGGACAACAAATAATAGAGTTGGAATGTCTCTAGGAAACATTGTGGGAAAAAGAAAATGATGGTTCTTCTTTTCCCACAATATCTTTTCAATGGTATTCTTCTTGAGGCTCATTAAAACACAGTATTGTGTAATAAAGAGTTACAAAATAATCTGGGGCAAACAAAAAACTAAATTTTAAAAGAAGTAGTGTTCTGTCAAGCCAAAAGCACTACATAAAGCATGAATAGGGATATAACTACAGTAAAACTTGTATTAAGGGATCACCCTGGGGACTTTCGAAAGGTGGTGTCTTAAGATAATGGTCTCTTAATACAACATATGTCATCCAGATAAAAGGGCGTGAGTTTATTTTAGAATCAAGTCATCAAGACAATTCTAATGAGTACCATCAACATGGGATTTAGGATTTAAGTGATTGCTTAACCCTTTCCCAAACGACAAATTTTGGACTGGTCCAAATAGAAAGAGTTTGCAGATGACAATTTTCAATTTGATGAAAATGTCAGAAAGTTATCAAAAAGGGTAGAAAACACTGGGAAAAGGAGAAATTTCTCGTTATGAGCAATTTCTCCTTTTCCCACAGTGTTTTCAAAAGACTTGTACTGCAGACATGTGAAAACCAGGGCTTGTTTGGGAAAGGGTTAATACAAAGGGTTGCTTAAATAGAGGCAGTTGATCAAGCAAGACTTAGAATTGATATCTAGAAGAAAAGCACAGGACCAAGTTGTTTGATGTTTTTTTTTTGTAGAAGAAAAAAAAGATATCCCAGTGGAATTCTTAACCCTTTATCACGTAATTCTGTTAGTTTTAACGACTCTGAGGAGGCATCCGTTTGAAAACATTGTGAGGAAAGGAGAAAATGCTAGTAAAAAGGATTTTCTCTAGTTCCCACAATGTTTTCTACCAGTCAAAGAAAGACCTTCAGTTCTTATCATGTTTCAATTTTTCATCTGTAGATACTGTCAGATTTGTCAATGTGGCAAGAGTCCAACAGTTGCCAGTTGGGAAAGGGTTAAAAAGCTATGAAACTTTTAAAAGCTATATCTGCATCTTCATGTTATAATTAGATTGTAGAAAGAAACTTTACTTACACTAGTCAAACACTATATTATGTGTGATTAAATGACTGTTCACACATGAATGTGATGTGGCATTTGATGATGTGAGCTTTTTGCTGTAGAAACATGGTCAGTGTACAGTGCATATCCTGTAGTATAGTTTGAACGTTACAGTATACTATTGTGAGTCTGTGGGGACAGACAATTATAAGATTTTTAAAACTGTGTGTAAATAAACTCGTATACATGTATAACAGCAATAATTTTTGAATATCTACAAGAAATGTACTTGTTTTCATGGACAAATTGAGCAGCTCTATCTTACATAAATTTGAGCCATGCTCTGTGAAAAGGGGGCTTAATGCATCTGTGAAAAGTTCGAACCCAGGTCAGCCTGTGCAGTCCACACAACTTTTCGCCAAAACTTTTCGCCATGGTCAATTTTCGGTATGTCAAAGGACCACTCTACCTTATTATGCAGTCGGTTATTAGAAATAATGAAATTTAAGGATCCCTAACTATGTGATGTCTTGCAGCACTGAGATGCATTAAGCCTTCTATTACCAGAGCAGGGCTCATTTATATTTGTGGTCTTCATTTCATTAGACAGTATGACCTATTATGTAGGAGTATCCTTCAGTTGTCAAGTTGGTCATGCATTCGGGCTTCTGTCAGTTATCATGACACTAAAGTTAAAGAAGTAAGAACGGTATGAGGGTTGCTGTCTAGACATGTAATGTGTTTATTTTCACACAGTTTTATGGAGCCTTTCAAAACTTACATGATCTAAAAAGGTGAGTACTCTGAATGATAGCTGGCACCTTGAATATAAGGAAAGTCATGTATTATCTTACACTGCCTCATGGCAAATTTTCCACTTTCAAGTGTGATTATGCAGGCTTGAGGTATGGTAGAAAATAGAACAAGATGCGAGACAAATTATAACGAGATTTTTTAATAATGCGCAGGACAATTTGTATGCAGGATTGAGAGAGAGAAGCAATGAATAGTTCAGCATTTTAGCAAATTATTTTGATATTTCTGTGATTCCTGCACTATAAATGTATATGCTTTACTGGACTTTTGGGTCAAAACAGTATGCTGATATACCATGTAGGGAAAAGTGCAATTCTTGAATTTTGCTGTTGATGAGTCTATATGGTAAAAACAAAGTTTGGCATGAATGCTACACAGAAATAGAAAAAGAACATGTAGAACATGAAAAAATGTAATACAGACCTTAGGTTCAAAGTTTTCTTAATAATCTGTTAATTTCTGTGTAAATGACATTGATTAAAATGAACAAGACTACATGTAAATGATGCAGGATGTCTGCAACCAGTATACATTAATAAGCAACTTGTATTGAAAGAAAATACTGATAGACTATCAACTATTGAATAATGGGAAGTGTTGAACCTTTGATTGCTGTTTTGAGAGATGTTGATATTTTTTGGTCTGTGAGATGTGATTATAGATTTATACAATTTCTAGCTAGTTCTTGAAACACTCTAAATTTGCCATTTTTCTCTCTTTTTTGTATTTGAGAGGTAAAGCCGTGTTGGTGCCAGCTCACTGTGAACCTTTAAGGCTGGAGAACTTGCTCTTGTTTAGCCGAGATTTGTCACTCCGACAGAGAGTTCGACCATGGATTTCAGGATAGTAAAATAACTAGTTAGGTCTATGTGCATATGAATACCTTGTTTCAGTGAACTGGTTTTGATATTCTCTGTAACTAATTAATAAATTACCATCTGAAAAAAAGTTTGTGGCAAACAGCTGGTGAAATATCTTTTTGAACTAAGCATAGTCAGCATAAAGATAAAACATCATTACATGTTGAAACATGGTGGCTAAAGAATGAATTCGCTTTAAACAAGGAAACAAGGAATTTCCATTGTAACAGAGTTTTCAAAAGTCGTTGGCTGCAAAAAGAAGATGTTGTCTGGGGTAGATCACAGTTAAATGTTATACTCTATATCATGTCTTCTTGAATGAATGGATTGGAAAACTATTTTTTTCTATAGTTCTCTGCAAAATGTTACATAAACAAATCCCATTGTAATGTTGTGTTAAAATGATAAATTCATGAATAAAAGGAACGATAACAACATAGACACTATGTGATATCAGAAATACCTATCCCTACTTTTTGATACGGTAACAACTCAGATGTAGGGTGTAAGATGTTGGAATAGAATGCTAAATGATTCTGTTGCTATTTTTTTGCATATGTAATCATGAAAAAGCTAATTATCTTACAGCACGTTGTGTTCTGTTTTTCTGTGTTTTTCAGCAAACTATTGACTGATATCCATGATGGATACTTGTTTAGTAAATCCGAAACCTGACTTTTCGTAAGGAGGAAAAGCTGAATGAAAAATGGATTGGACAGACTGTCGACGCTTTGTTTCAAAATCACATGGTTGATCAGTTCATTTTGGGACAAAAAGCACTTGTTTTACTGTGAAATGGCACTTTCCAAGCTAACTGCTTCATCAAACTTCATACTTAGTTTGAAGTGTCCATTTGTCCCATAAAGTATGAGCCCATTAGCCTTTTTTTTCTTGACTTTTGTGTAATATCAGTATTTGCAGAACAGATATAACATATGAGCAAGAAATTATAACTTTTATATATTCTTGTACTTGATATTATGTATTCATCTGTTCCCCATCCATTCTTTTCATTTCATTCTTTCAATTTGTTTTCATTTAAATCGGAATAGCAATGGTCATTAAGGAATGAACTTCTGTTCACCCAATGTGTTCATTCGTTCTATCACCAATAGCATGCAATTTGATAAAAACTGAAGCTTTTTGCTGAACACTTTCACAAAGCAAGTTTTTGTTTTATAGTAATACCATAAGTATTGTCATTATCTGAGATGTTTTCTGAGAAAAGGGGGATTAATGCATCTCCGTGATGCATTATACCAAGCAAGTCGTCACATAATTATGGATCCTTGAAAAATAGTTTGTCTAGCAACTATGTCTAGCAACTAAATGGATCATGAGCTAGTTTGGTCCTTTCACATGCAGAAAATTTACATATAGCAAAAAGTGTTGACCCACAACAACTTGTGCAACTTTGTAGCCTGACATGGGTTTTTGATACTTTTTGCAAATGCATTTAATCCCCTTATCAGAGGGCATGGCCCATTTGTATTTGGTTAAGTTTTGTGCTAGATACTTTAAGTTTACTGGTTTTGTTTTTGTATACTTTCAGACAAGGGTATTTCTTGATTGATTGATTCTTCACCAGGCCGCTCTGGATTGTAACTCTAGTAATTTATACAAAAAATATATCTCACTTTAGTATTAAAACTTGTTAGTCTCTAATCTTTGTTTACCAATGTGGAGGTGAACTGGGTCTAAGTGTTAAGAAAGCAGGCTGGTTTTTAGTAGTTTTGATGAAATACAGCCACAAAACTCCTCAAGTACATGTATTAAACCCTGTACTATGTAATCCTGAGTTTTAATGACCCTGAAGAAGAAACCTTATGAAAACATTGTGGGAAAAGAAGAAGAATCTGGAAACCAATGTTTTTTGTTCTTTTCTCACAATTTTTTCTATCATCATTTCAGATACATTTATTGTCTGCAAATGCTTTGAGTTTGGATGAGTCTAAAATTTTGTCATCTGGTAAAGATTTAAGTTGTCCTTGTTTATGTCTATAAAATTAAGATCACCCAGTATGATTGACTTTGTTTGCTTGCCTATTTATCAATTTGCAGTGGGAAAATCCCTTAAATACACATGTATACCAGATATGGTAACAACTAAAGAAACCAGGAAAAAAATGAGCCATTGCATGCGCTCTGCATTCTGATGATTTGCCAACGTAATTCCTGCCTGTGACATCATTGGGCAGGAAAAAAAGAAAGAGAGGTGATGTTCTGATCATGAGAATAATTACCTGGTATGATGTGTGTAGATATACTTGCGATTGCAAAAATTACAAATAAAGTCATGTTGCCAGTCATGCAGGATTGATGATCCAGGGGTGAACGTTTTGTAGATTTTCATGTTTAGAATGTATGTCAAAGCATAAAAAAAAAAAAACTTTTATCAAAATGCAAACTACTTGGGAAATGGATGGATGCAAAAACATGAAAATCCCTGACAAAACAGAGTTGGCCATTTTTTTAACAATTCTGGATTTAACTCTGCTTTAAAAATAAATGTCTTGTATAGCAAAGGACCCAGAATAATCAGTTGGATATATAAATCCATAAAAGGTAGCATATACATTGTTTATAAATAAATATAGTATAAAACAACCTCAAAGAGGCTGTGTATCCCATAAACCTTATACCGCTCAATCTCGACCTTTAACAACCCTGTGATAAAGGCCTTTTGAAAACTGGGGAAAAGGAGAAAATACTTGTAACAAGCATTGTCTCCTTTTCCCACAATGTTTCCTACCCTTTCCAAAACAAATTTCAATTTTTGAGTCGCATTTATATGTCAGTTGTAAACAATTTCAATTTGGACTGGTCTAAACTTTATTTGATTCTTAAAGAGCTAAGGGAAAACAATTAAATTGATTGTTTTCTTACCATTTTCCTCTCTTGTTTATTGGTTGTTGCCAGCTATTGCCCTACTAATTAAGTGTTTTTTTGAGTTCGGCTTGATTAAAAGATTTGAATAGCCCCTTTGTTTCACTTTAATCTGCCCCTAAAATTGCCATTATTCTAATTAAGAAACTACCACGTATTCATTTTAAGAAATTTAAAAATGATTCAGTAGTAAGAAATTTTACCAGAATGAAGAACAATGACAACACCCTCTTTTCCGCCCTCCTCAAAAACACACACACACACACGCACGCACGCATGCGCGCGCGCGAAAATAGTGAGGGCAAAGCAAAGAAAAAATACTCCAACCCATGGGTAAAAGAATTCTTAAGGTTGCTTATTTTTTTTTTTACTACTTTGTGTAGGAGAAAAAAAATACAATATCCAAACAATTTCAAAAATTTCTCTATATCTAGAGTGGATTGTGGGGTATTTGGTAGTATGTATAGACAAACTGTAAGTGATAAAAAATGCAGTTCATACCTGTAAGTACATGGTTGTTTAAATTTAGACTGATCTTACGGGCTCTCTGTGTATGTGTCACGGGGTATATCTTTTTCTCTTTATTTCTCCTTTATTTCAGCTGGAATGAGCTATTGATTACTTGAATAGATGATGTTTACCTTTTCACAGGAAGGAGCTGAGACGGCTGGTCAAGATCATCAGAGGACCTAGCCTGCAGCGTGTTTCTTTTTTTCTTGTCTGTTTCAGGCTACAAGAAATTCTAGTTTTCTGTTTCCAAATAGACTTGTGTTTTTCAGATTCCAGCCAGTTTTTAAGTGTGATGTGTCACAACAAACAGTTATATTTTGACTGCTGGTTTGCTACCTAAAGAAAGATATCAAAGAGAGAGTTACAAAAAAAAAACCCAACAGGTTTTATTGGATATAAAATGACTGCAGGGTTTTGCCTCTTGGCAGACTTACCCTCTTCCACACTAATATGACTACCTACGTAGCTGTTGTAGACAGCGACTGAAAACATTCTGAAAAAAGAGCAATTGTTTGTTACAAGCATTTGCTCCTTTTATAGCTGTGTTTTCTGGTTTTTATTGCTATGGAAAGTAGAGTCTTGATAGTTTCCTTCGAATGCCTTTGTATGACTTGTAGAAACTAATTGTTTGTCTAAAATTAGCCTGTATTGATTGGTGTAAGAAATCGAGGAAGAGCTAGTGAAAGAGAGAATTAATTTGTAGCACAGACAGACAGAAAACATACACATGCTGTACTGTAATTATTATGGAAGATGTAAATGTTTGAAACAAGAAAAGAGCTATATACCAGGATATATGGATTTTGACTGTTTTTGTTTTGAAAAAAAGCAAAAATGCGGTCTTTTCTTATTGACAAAAAAATGCAGTATTGAAGTTCAGGAAATGTTGTGAGATATTTCTTTCAGATCTGTTTCCATAAGCTCTCTCTAGTCATGACTAGCTTTAGATAGCCACATAACTTGACTGAATTTTATCCATACTTGTACTTACAGATTAGTCTAAACACCATGGACTCATAATTGTCCGATGTAAATGTTATTCACCTATGAGTTGTGAATCGCTTAAATTATACTGCGGATTCTGATCTCTCAAACTCAATGTGTTTGTAATTGAAGAAGAGCAGAACTTTATTTTGAACAACTTTTTGAAAATAGAATGTTTTGAGATGATTGTAGGAATTGAGCTGTTAAGTATTCAAGGTTGAAGAGTCCTATCATTTTGCCACATCCTTTTCATTTAGACATTTTAGCATGTATCATTATTGTAAAGTTTACCTGATATTTATGAGCAATGCTCTGGCACAAGGGGGCTTAATGCATCTCCGCAATGCATGATACCAACAGGCCATCACATAGTTATGGATCCATAATAGCCACTTTTTATAACAACTGACTGAATCATGAGGTAGACTGGTCCTCTGGCATACAGAAATTGACCAATAGCAAAAAGTTTCAGCTCAGGTCAGCGGCTGACCTGGATCAATGCGTTTCGTAGATGCATTAAGCCCCTTTTCACAGAGCATGGCTCAATTTGGAATTTGTTCGATATGTATGCCGGCATTTCATAGAGTAAATTCCGACAGATTTGTTCTGAAGGATGCTTGTGGAATATAGTTAGGATGAGTATATCTATTGCCCTGTACTATCATGATTAAATGTATGTTCTCCTTCTTTTTCTGTATTTTTATGTACTAGCATTAACATGGGCTTGTCTCATGATGAAGCCGAAAATTATCACGATAAAGACGAATCACCCAACACTCATTTCAGCCACTAACAGAAAACTGGTAAAAATTGTTTCAATGTGGACAAGATTTTTATATCTCTGTGAATATTTTGATGAATCAGTAGACTGATATTATGATTTATTTATTTTTTTTTTTCTATTTGACATTGTTATGTTTTGAATTTAATGAGTTTGTTTAAATTTTACAAAACCCCTCAGAATCTACTGGTTATCGTTCTCTAGTGAGCAGTGTTTGGATGACAAAAGGTGATAAACCTGTAATAGCCAAAGTCCAGAAAATTGTAAACAAAAGATAGAGACTTGCATAATTTAACCATTTATCACACAGTCCCGACTTTTAACGACCCTGAAGAAAAAGCCTTTTGAAAACATTGAGGGAAAAGGAGAAAATGCTGGTAACCAGCATTTTCTCCTTTTCCCACAATGTTTTCTACCCTTCCCAAATCAAATTTTAATTTTTAAGCCACATATATATTGTTGTCTGCAAATGCTTTCAATTTGGACCAGTCTGAAATTTTGTTGTTTGGTAAAGAGATAACTGACTGACAGAAAGACAATCTGTTTTGCTTTATTTTGAAACTCGGAATGTCTATCTGGCATTCTTAATGATGGTTCTCTTGGGTTGGACTAGAGATAGAATTGAATTATTTTGGATCTGTTGTTTCAAGGATGCAGTGATAAGCATCTCGAAATAATATGAAAACAAAATCTGGTATGAAAACATGGTTTTACAGAATGACTTGAAGATATGGCTATTGTAAATTATTGTTTGTTAATTTTAAAGATAAAGTCAAATCTTGACCCTACATGTGGACAATTGACCCAAAACTATTCTTAAAAGTACAGTAGATGTATGAGGGCTCTTGTAAAGTGAAATATTTTATCAAATTTCTTACTTCAAATTTTCAACCTTTACAGATGATATCCCACAACAGGATATGGCAGGCCCTGTTTTGGAGGGCCCAGGGGCCAAAAGGGAGCTGAAGCCGTTTACGCTTCCGAAGCTGACGTCGTCGCAACAGGACGCTATACAGTCCGCCAAGAAGTATGCGATGGAGGCCAGTATTAAGAGTGTTTTGGTGAAACAGACAATCGCACACCAGCACCAGGTATACATGTATTAGTATAGTCATGAGTGTGAGGCATAACATAATCCTTTACCAGACGAAAAATTTTGGCCTTGTCCAAATTGAAAGCATTTGCAGACGACAATTTTATTGTGGCTCACATGATGCAGTTTTTCTTTAATTGGGTAGAAAACATTGTGAGAAAAGGAGAAAATGCTGGTTACCAGCATTTTGTTCTTTTCCCACAATGTTTTCAAAAGGCTTCTTTCCCAGGGTCGTTAAAAGGCAGCACTATGTGTTAGAGGGTTAAGTGCTTGTTTTGAAGAATTCAGTCAAGATCAGACTGCTCCAAAAGATGCATCTTATCTCTTTACCAAACGACAATATTTTAGACTGGTCCAAATTGAAAGCATTTGCAGATAACAAATGTGGCTGAATGATGAAATTTGTCTCTGAAAGGATAGAAAACATTGCAGGGAAAAGGAGAAAACGCTGGTTTCCCACATTTTCTCCTTTTCCCACTATGTTTTCAAAAGCTTTCTTCCTCAGGGTTGTTAAACCGGGGATTGTGTGGTAAAGGGAGGCTGAAATATGGCTGAATTGATGATATTTGTCTCTGAAAGGATAGAAGATATTGTGGGAAAAGGAGACAATGCTGGTTTCCCACATTTCCTCTTTTTCCCACTATGTTTTCAAAAGCTTTCTTCCTCAGGGTTGTTAAAACTGGGGATTGTATGGTAAAGGGTTAAATCAACACTAGCAGATGTGGCAAGAAACAGCTTTGAATTGGAAATAGTTGAAATTACTTGTGTAACATTTAAAAACTAATCTTCTTTCAATTGTGGTTTCAATAAACCGTTGTTGTGAGTTATGAGGGACAGTAAATAATCCACGAGGATGATAGCCTGCGTGGTTTATTCGTTACACCTCTTAACTCACAATGAATGATACACCACTATAGAAAGAAGATTATTTTGATTCTAACATGACCAACTTGTGATAAAAGGAAACCAAGTTCATACTTAGTATACAAAAGTGGGTTAATTCTTACTTTACATAGAATATGGAATGATGTCGATTTTACCAGGCTTTTGCATTGCAGTGTTTTTATAGAGCCAAATTCACGTCATGTTAGAATTTGGCATAATCAACATTGAATTTGGAATATTTTGGTTCTTGATATGAGAAGCAAATGATCATTACATTTTATTATACAATTGTGATTTTATGCCACAGATGTGGACAGTCTTGGAAGACATCGTGGATAAATAGATCCTAGAATATTAAAAGCAATAATTCCTTTTTAGCTCACCTTAGCACAACGTGCTAAAGGTGAGCTATTGTGATCGCCCTATGTCCGTCGTCCGTCAAGAATTTCTTTAAACATCTTCTTCTTCTAAACCACTGGGCCAATCTTGATGAAACTTGGCAGGGATGTTTCTTGGGTGAAGCTCTACCAAAATTGTTCAAAGAATTGAATTCCACCCACAACTCTGGTTGCCATGGCAACAAAAAGGAAAAAAAAAGCAAAATCTTTGAAAATCTTCTTCTTTGCAACTAGAAGGCGCAGAGCTTTGATATTTGGTATGTAGCATCTCCTAGTGGACCTCTACCAAGTTTGTTCATTTGATGCCCTGGGGTCAAAACTGGCCCGGTCCCAGGGGTCACAAGTTTGAGCATAGTCATAAAGAAGGAAAACTTCTTCTCTAAAACTTGAAGGCGTAGAGCTTTGATATTTGGCATGTAGGATCTCCTAGTGGACCTCTACCAAGTTTGTTCATATGATGCCCCTGGGGTCAAAACTGGCCCCGCCCCAGGGGTCACAATTTCCAACATAGGAACAAAGAAGGAAAACTTTAAAAATCTTCTTCTCTAAAACTAGAAGGCATAGAGCTTTGATATTTGGCATGAAGCATCTCCTAGTGGACATCCACCAAGTTTGTTCATATGATGCCCTTGGGGTCAAAACTGGCCCTGCCCCGGGGGTCACAAGTTCGAACATAGGAACAAAGAGGGGAAATTTTAAAAATCATCTTCTCTGAAACTGGAAGGCGTAGAGCTTTGATATTTGGTATGTAGCATTACCTAGTGGACCTCTACCAAGTTTGTTCATATGATGCCCCTGGGGTCAAAACTGGACCCACCCCGGGGGTCACAAGTTTGAGCATAGTAACAAAGAAGGAAAACTTTAAAAAATCTTCTTCTCTGAAACTTGAAGGCGTAGAGCTTTGATATTTGGCATGTAGCATCTCCTAGTGGACCTCTACCAAATTTGTTCATATGATGCCCCTGGGGTCAAAACTGGCCCTGCCCGGGGGTCACAATTTCCAACATAGGAACAAAGAAGGAAAACTTTAAAAATTTTCTTCTCTGAAACAGGAAGGCATGGAGCTTTGATATTTGGTATGTAGCATCTTCTAGTGGATCTCTACCAAGTTTTTGCATATGATGCCCTTTGGGCAAAAGTTGGCCCTGCCCCGGGGGTCACAAGTTAGAACATAGGAACAGAGAAGGAAAACTTTAAGAATCATCTTCTCTGAAACTGGAAGGCGTAGAGCTTTGATATTTGGTATGTAGCTTCGCCTAGTAGACCTCTACTAAGTTTGTTCATATGATGCCCTTGGGGTCAAAATTGGCCCTGCCCCAGGGGTCACAAGTTCAAACATAGGAACAAAGAAGGAAAACTTTAATTTTTTTTTTCTCTTAAATGGGAAGGCATAGAGCTTTGATATTTGGTATGTAACATCTCCTAGTGGACTTCTACCAAGTTTGTTCCAAGGATGCTGCTTGGGTCAAAACTGGCCCAGCCCCTGGGGTCACAAGTTCAAACATAGGAACAAAGAAGGAAAACTTTAAAATTCTTCTTTTCTGAAACCGAAAGGTGTGGAGCTTTGATATTTGGTATGTTGCATCTCAGAGTGGACATCTACCAAGTTTGTTCATATGATGCCCCTGGGTCAAAACTGGCCCCGCCCCAGGGGTCAGAAGTTCGAAGATAGGAACAAAGAAGGAAAACTTTAAATTTCTTTTTCTCTTAAACGGGAAGGTGTAGAGCTTTGATATTTGGTATGTAGCATTTCCTAGTGGACCTCTACCAAGTTTGTTCATATGATGCCACTGGGTCAAAACTGGCCCAGCCCCGGGTGTCACAAGTTCGAACATAGGAACAAAGAAGGAAAACTTTAAAATTCTTCTTTAAAACTGGAAGGCTTAGAGCTTTGATATTTGGTATGTAGTGATTCTCTTCTAAGTTTGTTTGCCCATCTAAGCGCAACAAGTTCATTAAGTTCAAAATTGGGTCATCTTGGGTCATAAACTAGGTCACTAGGTCGAATTAAAGAAATACCTTGTTGGCACTCTCAAGGCCACATTATTTGCTCAATTGCCTTGAAAATTAGTTAGAAAGTTTGTCTTTATAAAGTCTCACATAAGATTAATTTGGGTCAACTTGGGTCATAAACTAGTTCAATGGGTCAAATTAAAGAAGTACCTTGTTTGCACTCTGGAGGCCACATTTATTGCTCAAATGACCTGAAATTTGGCCAGAATGTTTGTCTTGATGAACTACCAGATGAGTTTGGATTTGGGTCACCTGGAACCATAAACTAGGTCACTAGGTCAAAATAAAAGAAATACCTTGTGGGCACTCTAGAGGCCACATTATATGCTTAATTGCCTTGAAAATTGGTCAGAATGTTTGTCTTTGTAAAATCTCACATGAGTCTGAATTTGGGTCAACTGGGGTCATAAACTAGTTCACTTGGTCAAATCAAAGAAATAGCTAGTGGGCACTCTAGAGGCCACATTTATTATTCATTTGATTTGAAAATTGGTTAAAATGTTTCTTTTGATATAGTCAAAGACCATTTCAAATTTGGGTCACCTGGGGTCATAATCTAGGTCACTAGGTCAAATTAAAGGAATATCTTTAGGGCACTCGAGGCCACATTTTTTGCTCTATTGACTTGAAAATTGGTCAGAATGTTTGTCTTCATGAAATATGAGTTTGAAATTGGGTCACCTGCGGTCAAAAACTAGGTCACATGGTCAAATTAAAGAAAAACCTTTAAGGCACTCTACTAAGGTGAGCGACCCAGAGCCATCATGGCCCTCTTGATTGAACAGTTCTGTAGTCAACAAAACCTCTTAAGCCCGGCTGTTTTTGCAGAAAACGTTGAGGTATATTGAGGTATATTCCTAGCATTGTTTTCTGCATTGTGGTGGCAAAACTTTTACAGTTTGTAATATCTCTTAATACTGAAGATATTTGCTTCAAACTTGGACAAGTTGTTAACTATCAAAAGGGGAACCTATATAACAAGGATAGGGTAACCATCAAATTATTTTTGACACAGTTATGCCCCTTTTTTGACTTAAAACTTGTGAACATCATCGGTAATATTTTCACTCGTGGTTGTGGTATGATATTTTTGACAAGCAGTAGCATTTCTTATTTCTTTTCTTGTAAAGTTTCTTTAATCATAAAAGTTTTATTTTGATACATTTGACATTTGTCTCAGTGCTCAAAAAGTTTTAACTCCTTACCAAACAACAGAATTTTAGGATTGTCCAAATTGAAAACATCTGCAGACGACAATATAAATGTGCCTCCAAGATTGAAATTTCTTCTTGGTTTGATAGAAAACATTGTGGGAAAAGGAGAAAATGCTGGTGACCAGCATTTTCTCCTTTTCCCACAATGTTTTCTAAACCCTTCTCGGTCAGGTTCTTTAAAATTCGGGATTGTGTGGTAAAGGGTTAATCGATGATTATTTGAGACTTTTTTTTTTTTTTTCAGCAAATGCAGAATTTTCAGAATACAGTACAAAGACAACAAGCTCTAGCACTGATGTGTAGGTGAGTGACTGTTTACAGCTACGTCCATTCATTTAGCCGTTTACCACACAACGTCGATTTTTAAAGACCCTGAGAAAGAAGCCTTTTGAAAGCAATGTGGGAAAAGGAGAAAATGCTGGTAACCAGCATTTTCTCCCTTTCAGTGTCTGATCTAGAGTGCGTGATTGCGGGAATCGCTGATACTTTTTGTGAATCACGTATATTTTCAAACCAACTGCGGGATAATCCCGCATTCAAATTTGGAGAGAATAGTCAAATTTCCTACCTATTTTTCACCGATTTATGTGTTTATGAAGAAAGATAGACAGATCAAGCACATCACTGTTGCATAGAGTAGCTTCCCTCTTTGTTTACGGTAGAGTTACCAATTCAACTTAACAGATTTTTTTGTAAATGAAAAATTAAACGACATTTTTATCTTAAGTAAGCTTTGTGAAATATGATTTTGTCGTATTTACAGAAATGTTAGTATTTTTGATGTTTTTTTCTGAATATGAATTTATTTTATCGACAGTAATATAAAAAGAGGGCAGAAAAAAGTATATTAATTTTTTCGTCAGTTTTTTCCAAAGCTGATTCTATAAGTCGGGTTGTTTTCCTATCTACTTTTTTCCTCCATCTTTTTCAAAGTAATGGGCGATTTTCCCCCTCATTTTTCAAATCCTGGATCAGAGACTGCCCTTTCCCACAATGTTTTCTACCCTTCCAGAGAAAAATCATATAATTTGAGCCACGTTGAAATTGTCGTCTGCAGATGCTTTCAATTTGGATGGGTCTAAAATTTTGTCATATGGTAAAGGGTTAACACAACATAATACCTAAACAAGATGATCTAACAATACTTTTCACACAAATGAAAAGATTTTCTCTCCTCTTCTGTAAAATTTCCCTAAATGCAGATGGAATAGTTTGGCATTCACTTCCTGATATACAATACAGATGTGATGCGTGAATGTTATTTTTAGTAACAATGCTGATGATTGATCAATGAAAATTTCGATATTCTGTGATTTACCAATGGAGTTTCAGTGGCCTGTGCCCAAATTTCAGAAATTTTGTCCAGACTGAACGTGTTGAGTTCGTTTTTTTGTCTCTTTTAGGCTTCAATAGTATTTGAAGAAACAACTTTGGAACAGAGGTCTCTAAACACATCCTGTTAGATTCTGAATAATCAACACACTTTCATCAATGTTAAGATACAAGAATATTTGTGAAAATTTTGTGGCAAAAGGAGATATTGCTCTAAACCCTTTCTTGCCAAGCTCCAGTAGCTCAGTCAATAGCGTACAGGACTTGAGAACAGGTGGTCGCTGGTTCAGTCCCCAACTTGGCCAATTTCTTTCTGATAGTCATTGCAACAGGATTCATTCCTCTTTCACCGCTAACCATTGTTTTGACGATGGCTATGTGGGAAAGCAGCCAGTGGCTTGGAAAGAATATTGTGCATAGTACTGGTAAAGGAAACTCCAGGAAAGAGTGGATAGGTGCACTAGCCGCTGTGATAAAACTGAAATAATGTTGAAAACGGCGTTAAATGCCAAGCAATCAATCAATTTTAACCCTTTACCAAATTACAAAGTTTTGGACTAGACCAGTAGAAAGATTTGCAGACGATAAATTAGATATAGCTCAAATGATAATTTCCGTCTTTGAAAAGGTAGAAAACATTGTGGGAAAAGGAGAAAATGCTGAAAAGGAGAAAATGCTGGTTACCAGCACTTTCTCCTTTTCCCACAATGTTTTCAAAAGCGGCTCCTTCAGGGTCGTTAAAAAACTCGGGATTGTGAGGCCAAGAGTTAACCAATAAATGTCTTGTTTCAAAAAATGATCTACTGTAAGACAGAATGCTAAATCCAGGAATTGATTGATTACCTTTGTTTTTGTACTTTACAGGATTTATGTTGGAAGCATCAACTTCGAAATCAAAGAAGACACAATAAAGCAGGCCTTCTTACCCTTTGGTCCCATTAAGAGTGTGAACTTGTCATGGGATCCCATAACAAACAAACATAAAGGGTTTGCTTTCATAGAGTATGAAATTCCAGAAGCTGCCCAGCTCTCTCTAGAACAGATGAATGGAGTAATGATTGGAGGAAGAAATATTAAGGTTTGAATGCTTTATTCCTTTATGACACAGTCTAGAGTTTTATTGACTCTGAGGAAGGAAGTTTTTGAAAACATTGTTGGAAAAGGAGAAAATGCTGGTAAACCAGCATTTTCTCCTTTTCCTACAATGTTTTCTGCCCTATCAGAGAATGACAGCTCATGTGTACCAATTTTAAACTTGTAACCTTTGTCTTACTGCACATGATCACTTCACCCTGAACTTGGCTATTTTTTTTTTGTAATGCATGTGAAATTTGGATTAAATTCATGTCACGTTTAACTTATTAAATCACCTTTTGTGGTAGGAAAAGAGTGCAATGTTCAGCATAAGAAAAATTGTGTAGACTCTATAAATTGTGTTAACTCTATACCAAAACGACACAATTTGAGACTTGTCCAATCAAAAGCATTTGCATACAACAAACTCATTGTAGTCTAAATGACAGATTTGCCTTTCAAAAAGAAAAAAAAAAAAAAACTCTGAGAAACGGAGAAGTGCTTCATACCTGCATTTTCTCCTTTTTCCACATTGTTTTCTAAAGTTTTTTTCTTGGGATGTGTGATAAATGGTTAACAACAAGATTTGGATCTGTAAATATTGGTTTTGTACATTGCATAAACGTCTAGGGAGTAAAAATATTGTTAGTGATAGATTTTTGTCAAAATGAAGGTACAATTAGAATGTTGATAGTGTTGTATATTTGTAGGTGGGTCGACCCAGTAATATGCCTCAGGCCCAACCAATCATTGAACAGTTAGCTAGTGAAGCTAAAAACTACAACAGAATCTATATTGCTTCAATACACCCAGATCTCACAGAGAAAGATATATCGAGGTAAGAAGGAGCCAGTAAATTAACCCTTTACCAAACATTTAAGGACCCAGAGGAAAAATCCTTTTGAAAACATTCTGGGGAAAGGAGAAAATGCTGGTAACCAGCATTTTCTCCTTTTTCCCCACAATGTTTTCTATACTTTCAGCGAAAAATCTCATCATATGAGGTGCGTTTGATACGTCGTCTGCAATTGCTTTCAAATTTGACGAGCCTAAAATTTTGTCATTTGGTAAAGAGTTAATTTACTATTTCTGTTACGCTAGCTTAATCTCAGCTGCTGATAATGAATCATATGTGATTTAGTCCATAAAACCAAAGCAAAATGTACATAACTTTGACCGGGAAGGCCCAGCCACTCAGTATGATATTTTATGCACATTAAAAGTTACACATAACCTTTCATCATTTAAAGACTTTTTGTTATCAATTTAAGACTGTTCAAATCTTTTTATCACAATCTTAACTTTATCATTCAAAACTTTTTGAGTTGATAGGGATTGCCCTGTTGCTCAATTATACCTTTTATACATATTAAGATCACACATAATCCATCTTAATTCAACTGTTTTACTGTCGGCATGTCTCAGATCTTTTTAGCTCAAAATTCAGCTTTAATCATTCCTGTAATGCGCGCTAAATGACCAAAGCTGTCGATGCACCATAAAACAACATTCATTCATTCGACTGGGAAGATTTTTTTTATTGTTTTTATTGGAGTGTCCTTAAGCAAGGCACTACAGAAGCTTGGCTTTGTGGTGGTTAAATGGAGGAAGTGCATAAGGAAGGAAATTGTTTTTGTCATTTGACTTTAATACATAGAGGTGAAAGTTGAGGAACAGTCAAAATAAAATGAAAAACAGTGGATAGTGAGAAACCAATTTGCAAGACAAAATGACAAAAATTAACAATCTCTGCAATATGTGAATGTGGTTTAGATTTTGGACATACTGTTGTAAACAGCCTTGCATAGCCTATATCTCTAAGAATGCAAAGTAGCAACTGTAATTGGGGCCCAAGATTTTCAGATCAAAATTACTGCACATAAAAGCGTGATATACAATGTCTTTTGTTAATTGATGTTTTAAAACAATCTGGAAATTGCTATATCGGGAGTTTTTTTGTTTGTTGTTGTTGACTTAACAAATTTGAAGACTTCTTTGTTTTTCTCTGATTTGCATAAATCTAAGAATCTAAATTTATTTCATGCTTTTCAGTACTTTATAAGGAAATAATGGTGGATTATGGTTTGATAATTTCACCATTTTCAACCAGTGTATTTACTGAGTGATAAACTCACTGCTATTGAAATACCGAGAGCTCCCCTGTACTTTGCAATTTCTAACATAAGAGGGGTTAGACGCATGAAATAAATAGAACATTTGTTTGGTGAAAGACCTAAATTTATTTCATTTCGTGAACATCATACTGTAATATCTTCACTTCAGGCTGTGGCACTTGTGGAAATAGTACCAATGATGTTCACTCGATGAAATAAATTTCAGTCTTTCACCAAAAAAAAAAAAACCAAATACCCTCTGTGTTTTTGTTGTTAAAGTGTGAGACCGTTTTTCCCCATATGTTTCAGTGTATTTGAAGCCTTTGGTAAAATCCTGACTTGTATGCTGGTGAAAGATCCGACATCCAAAGGTGGAATGAAACACAAGTAAGTGTATGTTTGTAAATGTTCATCATGAGTCCTGTAACCCTTCACCACACAATCCTGATTTTTAACGACCCTTGGAGATTAGACTTTTGAAAACATCGTGGGAAAAGGAGAAAATGCTGGTAACCAGCATTTTCTCCCTGTCCCGCAATGTTTTCTAACCTTTCAGAAACAAATCCAATCGTTTGAGCCACATTGAATTTGTTGTCTGTAATTTGGACCAATCTGAAGTATTGTTGTGTGGTAAAGAGATCACACAATAATCTGTGCAGGTTTTTTTGGCAGCAAAACAGCCTTTATATCTTTCTATCTTGGCCATTGGCATATTATAACCTTAAACATCAAAAGAAGTATGTTAGGATGTTAGGGACACTCTACCAAAGTACTTTTGCCAGTAAATCTGCATTTACCATACTATTTAAATGCTCTGTAAATGGTTGTTTCTTTGGCATATACCATGCTATGATAATGTGTTCTTGTTCACATTGCCGAGCAACTAATTTTGAATACAGAAGTAGATCATTGGTCTAGTCGGGTATATGAAAACATCTAAAGTGCATTAAGATTTTGTGAAAATTGTTTGAGGAAGGCTGCAGATCTTAGTATGCATTTATTGAATAAGATTTTTTTCTTTTTTAAGGGGCTATGGTTTTATAGAGTATGACAACTCTCAATCAGCAACAGACGCAGTGGCTTCCATGAACCTGTTTGACTTGGGGGGACAGTACCTTAGAGTCGGGCGTGTGAGTATAAGCTTTCTGTGAAATTTTTATGACAAGTGACGGTAAGAAATAAAAATGTGTGAATTACCGATTAAGAATTTGAGACAGTTGGTAAAACATCATTGTTGCAGTGTTTGCGTATTTAGAAGTAGATCTTCTTTTAACCCTTGACCATGAGAAAGAATTTTAGACTTGCCCAAATTGAAAGCATTTGCAGACAAATCTAACATTACTCAAGGCATGAAATTTGTCCTTTAAAACATTGTGTGAAAAGGAGAAAATGCTGGTGACCAGCATTTTCTTCTTTCCTACAATGTTTTTAATGCCTTCTTTGTCAGGGTCTTTAAAATGCGGGACTGTGTGGTAAAGGGTTAAATAAACCTATTAATGAAATAAATCCATCCATCCATTCATGCATGATTTACATTTAAAGTAGATATGTATTTTCTATGTGACTTCAAGCTCATCAGTAGAAATTTAACGAAATGTTGAATATATGAAATCATTCCAGTTTTGTAGTAAATAGTAGATATTTATAGATAAACAACAGCAAATGATCTTTTTTTTTTTTTTTTTATTTCCGTAACCAAATACCATGCTATATGACTCTTTTGCTCTTGCAGAAGACAACTTTTGAAAATAGAGTGGCAAATAAACAGGTTGCCATTACTCTTTTTTCCAGAATGGTTTTTATACCATTTAGAAATTACATTTTGCTGTGTTACCAATGTTTGTTACATGATTTCAAAATTCTTTCGTTGGATCTAAAATAAGCCTAAAAGATGATTTATCTTTCTGTTGCCAAGCCCCCGTAGCTTAGTCGGTAGCGTACAGGACTTGAGAACAGGAGGTCGCAAGTTCGATCCTCGGCTAGGCCAATTTCTTTCCGAAGATTGATGATAATCATCGAGACAGGATTCATTCCTCTCTCACTGCTGACCATTGTTTCGACAATGGTTAAGTGGGAAAGCAGCCAGTGGCTTGGAAAGAATATTGTGCGGAGTACTGGTAACAGAAACTCCAGGAAAGCATGGATAGGTGCACTGGCCGCCGTGATATAACTGAAATAATGGTGAAAATGGCGTTAAACACCATACAACCAATCTTTCTGTTACAGGCTATAACCCCTCCAGATGTCCTAACCCAGCCACAGACTACAAGTTTAAGCAGCATGCCAACAGCTGCAGCTGTAGCAGCGGCTGCTGTTACAGCCAAGATAACAGCAATGGATGCTCAACAACAGTTAATGGTAAGAAGATGATATTTCCTCGACTTGTCTGTGCACTTATTGTAATGGGAACTAAACATCCCTGTAACATGAACTAAGAATTTGTGCAAAATCTTTGACTTTCTTGGTGTTACACATAAAAGTGAAGCCTGTGAATTTAGTTTCTTAGAATATGCCTGTGATTATTAACTCTTTACCAAACGACAAAATTTTAGACTGGTCCTAATTGAAAGCATTTGCAGACAACAAAATAAATGTGACTCTAAAGTTGAAATTTGTTTTGTGATGGGTAGAAAACATTGTGGGAAAAGGAGAAAAATGCTGGTTTCCTGCATTTTCTCCTTTTCCCATAATGTTTTCCTAACGCTTCTTTTTTAAGGTTGTTAAAAGTCGGGATTGCGTGGTAAAGGGTTACACTGTCTTGAAATATTGAAGAGAGGATCTGTACTCATAAGGTGCTTAATTCTTTACCAAACAACAAAATTTTAGACTAGTCAAAATTGAAAGCATTTGCAGACAAAAAAAACAGATGTGACTGAAAAATTGAAATTGGTTTTGGAAAGGGTAGAAAACATTGTGGGAAAAGGAGAAAATGCTGGTTACCAGCATTTACTCCTTTTCCCACAATATTTTCAAAAGGCTTCTTTCTGAGGGTCGTTTAAAGTCGGGATTCTGTGGTAAAGAGTTAAACCAATTTTAGATATATGAGCCACACTCTGGCAAAAGGGGGCTTAATGCATCTCTGTCATGCATGATAGCTATCAAGCCATTGCATAATTATGGATCCATAATAGACACTTTTTTTAACAACCAACTGAATTGTGAGGTAGAATGGTCCTAGGACATACAGAAAATTGACCCAATAGTGAAAAGTTTCGGCCCAGTTCAGCCTGTGTGGTTTTCGCAGGCTGACCTGGGCCGATACTTTTTGCAAATGCATTAAGCCCCCTTTTCACCGAGCACGGCTCATATATATGTTTGTGGAAAGTGCATATCAAGAATGACGTCTTCTCAGAATGTGAAGTCGGGTCTTAAATTTATGCTGTTGACTGTTTTTTAACCCTTAAAGAGCCAAATAAACCCTGGTTTCTCAACATACATTCTCAGTCTAGAAAGAAGATCTAAACAATTGCAATTTCATCGTTTTTTTTAGTCGTTACTGCTTCAGCTAAATGAACAGTGTAAATCTAAGATCAGACTGCATATTTTGTGCAATCTGATCTTGATCTGTACCGGCCATAAAGGCAACTATAGTTAGTAAAAGGTTCTTTAAGGGTTGAGTATTCTGACTAAACAGCCTTATAATGGCCATTAATCTTAATACTCGGAGACCGATATGTGCATTTTGTTTATTCAGCTCAGTGTAAAGTCTGAAAATTGTGATAAATTGTTATAAAAATTATCCTGCTACATTTGAAGGCTAGCATATATTGAGGAATCCTGGAATATGAATAAATGTAGTAAGTCTTGGTCAACTTTTTGTTTTACCATACGTCATTAAATTTTATCCATTTACAAAGTGGATGTGCATAAAAGTATCGACCCAGGTCAGCATGCGCAATCTGTGCAGGCTGACCTGGGTCAAAACTTTGCTACTGGTCAATTTTCTGCATGTCAAAGGGCTAGTGTACCTCATGACTCGCCTGCTTTTTAGCAGAATGCATTTTATGGGTCCATAATTACGTGATTACTCGGTTGGTATCAAGCATCTAGGAGAGGCATTAGACTCCCTTTTGCCAGAGTGTGGCTTTTATAAAATTACTCTCTTGGAGAAGTTACTTACTTAGATAGACACAGGGTACATCTAATTTTGAACCTGTTTGTCATGTTGCCACATTGTTATTCAAGTAACATTTTTTGTTTTGCAGCCCCCAGGACTTGCTACACCCACACAACTTGGAGGAGGATCAAACTTGAGACTTGGGGCCCAGTCTGACATAAGTGGCATAGGTGGCCCAGGAGTGGCAATACCAGCTTCCTTGGGTCAGGCAACATCTGTAGCCAACATTCCCCCTCCAGGACTTTTAGCTGCTAACATTACCCTCAACAAACCATTGCCTAAAGGTAAAAAAAATTTTCATGGCCAGGAATTGTGGATACAGCTACTCATTTTTGTCACGCAGAACTTCTAGTTCTATAAGAGGCCTAGGCCCGTATTAGACAATATTCTTTGTTATTATTTTAAGACTAATCACCTGATTGGCTGAGACATTCTATTACAGCCAACCAGGTGTCTAGTCTTTGAATTTGGAAATGTAACTCAATTTAGAAAGGTTGGTGAACACAGCCTTTATATTTGAGCTGTGCTCTGGCAAAAGGGAGCTTAATGCATCCCCTTTGATGCATGATAACAATCAAGTCATCACATGATCATGGATCCACAAAGTCCATTATGTCTAGCAACTGACTGAATCATGAGGTAGAATGGTCCTTTGACATGTAGAAAATTGACCAGTAGCGCAAAAAGTTCGGCCCAGGTCAGCCTGTGCAGACTGCGCAGGCTGACCTGGGTTGATACTTTTCGCAGATGCATTAAGCCCCTTTTCAAAGAGCATGGTTCATTTATAATGGCCAAATCCTATTTCTAGCTATTGTGTCTTGCACATAATGTTTAGGACATTAGGTTTATGATATTGCACACGGAAATCAGCTTTTCTTTTGTAAGTTGTATATGTGTTATCTGTCAACTAAAGGAAACCCAACAGATGTGGCAAATGATAATCTTGATGTAGAGCCAATTTTATTTTTTAGCACACGACAAAGATCTAGACTTGTCCAAGCTGAAAACATTCGCAGACTGGAAATTAAATTTTGCTCAAATGATTGATTTTGTCTTTGATAAGGGAGAAAACATTGTGGGAAAAGGAGAAAATGCTGGTTACCAGCATTTTCTCCTTTTCCCATAATGTTTCCTAAAGGCTTCTTTCTCAGGGTCGTTAAAACTCAGGATTGTGTGGTAAAGGGTTAAAACATTTTTTAAAGCGGAGATTTTGCTCATTCTGAGCAATTTCTGCATTTACCATATTGATTTCAAAACCTCTTTGTAGTTGATACATGGAAATGTGCCAATAAAGGGGTATAATTTAATCACAATGTCTTAGCTCTGACGGTCACAGAAGAAACGCAGCCTCAGAGACTAACTGGCCAGATATGATGACATTACCTAGCTAGAGCAGCTAGTGCATACAAAAGAGTGTTGTTTAAAAAAGAAATGAGCTATGCTTTTAGAAAAGGGGGCTTGATGTATATGCAAAAAGTATTGACCCAGGTCAGCCTGCGCAGACTGCGCAGGCTGGCCTTGGTTTAAACTTTTTGCTTTTGGTCAATTTTGTGCATGTCAGCTTTGCTCTGTGAAAAGGGGGCTTAATGCACCTACGCAATGCATGATACCATGCAAGTTGTCAAGGACCAGTGTACCTCATGATTTAGTAGGTTGTTATACAAAATGGATTTTAGGGATGTATGAAGCTGAGATGACTTGCTTGGTATGATGTATCACGGAAATACATTAAGCCCCCTTTTCAAAAAGCATGGCCCAGATACTACCTATTGGTACTCTTATATTTTTAACTGGCTGCTGTTACTGATACAGACTTAATCAAAAACATGCTTGAATACTACATAGAATTGTGTTTCAAGAGTGTGGCATGTAACATTATTCATGGCCTAAGTAATGGTTTAGTTATGTTTTAGTTTCAGCTATGATGCCCCCTACTAAATCCTCGGCAGCATCAAGTAGCAGTCTTCAGGCAGCTATTTCATCAGTTGTAGACAAAGATATTACAGCAGAAAAGAAACGAGAAGAAAGGGAGAAGGAGAAGAAAGAACAAGAAAAAAAGAATGCTGAAGAAGAAGGCAATCAGACATTAGAACAGCAGGAGACCATGAAGATTAGTGGTAGCAATGCCAGACATATGGTTATGCAGAAATTAATGAGACAGTCACAGGTGATTGGTTTATATCTATTCTGTGGTGACATGTGGGTCAGAACGCTCTCTCCTGTTAATGCTGGTACCCAATGATGGAAATGCAGTCAGAGATTTAACTCTACCAAATGACAAAATTTTATGCTAGACCAAATTGAAAGCATATGCAAACGACAAAATAAATGTAGTTCAAATAATGAATTTTGTCTTTGATGGCTAAAAAACATTGTGGGAAAAGGAGAAAATGCTGGTTACCAACATTTTCTCCTTTTCCCACAATCTTTTCAAAAGCCTTCTCTTTCAGGGTTGTTATAACAAGGGTTTGTGTGTTAAAGGGTTAAACTGAACTGAGTAAGTTAACCCTTTACCAAATAAACCTTAGTTTTAACAAGGCTTGGGAAGAAGGCCTTTGAAAACATTGTGGGAAAAGTAGAAAATGATGGTTAACAGCGCTCTCTCTTTTTCCCAGAATGTTTTCTAAGCTATAAAAGATAAATCTAATAACCTGAGATAAGTTGAACTTGTTGTCTAGAAATACTTTCAAATTGATGGATAAGTCCAAAGTCTTGACATCTGGTAAAGAATTAACGAATTAAGCAGTGTTTTAGACCAGGAATAATATGGGGTGGGGGGGGTGGTGCTAATGAAGAAAATCATGCAGTATTGTACATGTATCATTGATTCTTAGCTTGGTTGTTTTTGAAGAAAATGTAGAGGTATTATCCTAGCCCTGTTGTCATACTGCGACATGCAAAAACTTTGACATTACAATGACATTTTGTAATATCTCAGACTGTTATCATTGAAGATATTTACTTCATACTTGGACAAATTTTTCACTATCAAAGGAGGAACCCATACAACAAGGGCAGGTAACAATCAAAGTATTGTTGACAGCTGTGCTCCTTTTTGCAACTTAGAATTTTCAGTGAAAATCAAGCAACTGCAACCGAGCATTGGCACCAGCATGGGATGCCCTTGTTTTTTGTAAGCTGTAAAGAAGTGTTCATAACAAGCTTGGATTTCTAATCAGTTCATATTTTATACTGGTCATTACAGTTAGTAGAAAATTATTTGTAGTCTTCTATCAGAAGTGGTATGGAAGTCTGTTTACGATTAAGTCGGCATGCTGAAACGTGTTCTGTCTTTTTCTTACAGAGTAAAGTAATGGTATTGCGTAACATGGTTGGACCAGAAGATCTCGATGATGAACTGGAAGCTGAGGTGACTGATGAATGTGGTAAATATGGTAATGTTAACAGAGTCATCATATATCAGGAGAGACAGAGTGAGGAGGACGATGCTGAAGTCATTGTGAAAATATTTGTGGAGTTTTCATCAGGGGAAGGTAGGAACTTTCTCTGTGTATTTGGTATCTCAAATACATGTAACTTTCCAAAGGTTTTTTCTGCTACTTTTCAACCATTTTCTTAGAGGGAAGCTTATTAGCTTGGATGTTTTTGAAGAAAATGTCGAGGTAATTGCCATATCCCTGGTGTTGTTGTGGCGCGAAAACTTTGACATTTTATAATATCTGTAATAATTGAAGATATTTGCTTCACACTTGGACAAGTTGTTTATTATCAAAACAAATTACTTGTACAACATTGGTAGGTAATCATCAAAGTATTTTTGACAGAGTTATGCCCCGTTTTTGACTTAAAATTTTCACTGAAAATACAAACATCTGCAGCCGAGTGTTGGCACACGCATGTGGTGCTCTTGTTTATAAATATAACAGGAACAACTTTTTAAAACTTGAATGATAACAAGTGAAAAGAATACAGACTGGGTAACATCAGCAGCAAGATAGGTTTCGTTCAGAGGATTGATGATAGTCATTGCGACCGGATTCATTCCTCTCTCACCACTGACTATTGTTTCAGTACTGGTTATGTGGGAAAGCAGTCAGTGGCTTGGAAGAATATTGTGCCTAGTACTTGTAAAAGACACTCCAGAAAAGCACAGATAGGTGCCTTTGCCGCCGCTATATAACTGAAATAATGTTGAAAATGGTGTTAAACAACCAAAATTTTGCACTTTGAACCTTTTGATTACTAAACCCGTGCCTTATTGACCAAATCTAAATGTGTCCAGAATAGTTCTAGGGCTTTTATCAGAATTTGTTTTCCCATTAGTGATAGAAATTTATTACAAATCTGAAAACTTGTATCCCTCGTTGATTTCTACTTTTTGTACATCTTTCCTGGATAATCCTGTTAGGTGTGTTTCTTTACTTTAACCAAAATTTATCCCTTTCTCGTTTCAGAGGTTGAAAAAGGAGTAAGTGCTCTGAATGGACGATTTTTTGGTGGAAGAATAGTGCAAGCCGAAAAATATGATCAGGATTTATTTAATTCGAATGATTTATCTGGTTAAGTTTTCAAGGCTTATCTTATACTGACAAAATGAAATTTGATTTACACTTGGCTGACAAACTGAACATAAAGGTAGTTGTCTTACCTATCTTAAACCCTTTACCGAAGAATCCCACTTTTTCATGACCCTGAAAGAGAAAGCTTATGAAAACATTGTGGGAAAAGGAGAAAATGCTAGTTACCAGCATTTTCTCCTTTTCCCACAATATTTTCTATCCTATCAAACACAGAAATCGTCATTTGAGATTCATTTAATTTGTCATCTGCAAATGCTTTCAATTTGGTCCAGTCCAAACTTTTGTCGTTTGGTAAAGAGTTAATTTGCTAGGAATAACTTCAGATGACTTTGTGTGCAACTGTGCATTATAGAGCAAGATTAGACTAAACATGCGATCTGTCAAGGATGTACACCATCAGATTACTCAAGATAATCTGGCCAAACAAAATCAGTATTGAAATTTCGTCACTTGCATTCTTTTACACATATCCTTTAACTCTTTTACAAAATTTTAGATAGGTCACAACAGAAAGCATTTGCAGACAACAGGTAAAATTTAAATGACATGATGGTACTTGTCCATGAATGGGAAGCAGAGAAAATGCTGGCTCCCTGCATTATTTCCTGGTAATCAGAATTTTTTCCATCTTGCACTATGTTTTTAAAAGCTTTCTTCCCCCGGTTCATTAAAAGATGGGATTGTTTGGGTAAGGCTTATTTCACATTCTAACCCTTTACCACACAATCCCGACTTTTAGCGACCCATAGGAAGAAGGCTTTTGAAAACATCGTGGGAAAAAGAGAAAATGCTGGTAACCAGCATTTTCATCCTTTTCCCACTATGTTTACTATCCTATTAAAGACAAATTTCGTCATTTTGGTCACCTTTTATTAGTCGCCTGCAAACGCTTTTAGTTTGGACCAAGCTAAATATTTTGTTGATCAGAAAGAGTTAAAGGTTATCATAGGTTTGTTGGATGCGCCTCCATTTTTCATCCTTTGCATACAGCATTTATGTAAATCAATAAACAGAAACAAGAAAATCTCTGAAAAGGTGTTTAACTCTTTACCATGTGACAAAATTGTAGACATGCCCAAATTGAGAGCATGTTGCAGACAGATAATTAATGATGGCTGAAATGATAATTTTAGTCTTTACAAGTGTAAAAAACAGTTGTAGGAAAAGGGGAAAATGCTGGGGTCCAGCATTTTCTTCTTTTCCAACAATGTTTTCAAAAGGCATCCTACTTAGGGTCTTTAAAAGTCGGGACTGTGTGGTGAAGTGTTAATGCATCTGCAAAAAAAAAATTCAACCCAATCAGCCCGGGCAGTGCCTACTAATATTTTGTCTTGTTACACAAGTATATCCCTTACAATGTATGAATTTCCATATCTGTAAATAGCTGTATAGAAAATAAGCATTTTGTAGATAACTTGCCTCGTTTCCAACATTTGTAAATAAAACATTTTCAAAAGAGTAAAATTTGTGAACAATGTGGTCAGCATTTGAAAAAATGGTTGTAGTCAATTATCTAACTAAATAATTGTATTTTCTCCCTGAAGATTGAAGATTTGTAAAACATTGCAAGAAAAGGAGAAAATGCTGGTCGAGTTCAGTCTGGAGTATAGAATATATGAGCCATACTCTGGCAAAATTGTGCTTAATGCATCTCCGTGATCCTCTGTACCAAACAAGTCAGTACATGATTATGTATCCTTAACCCTTTACCAGACGACAAAATTATAGCCTTGGCCAAATTGAAAGCATTTGCAGACGACAATTTCTATGTGGCTCAAATGGTACAACTTTTCTTTGATAGGGTAGAAAACATTGTGGGAAAAGGAGAAAATGCTGGTTACCAGCATTTTCTCCTTTTCCCACAGTGTTTTCAAAAGGCTTCTTTCCCAGGGAGGTCAAAAGGCGTCATTGTGCAGTAAAGGGTTAAAGTCAATTTTATATAACAACCAACTGGATCACATTGTACACTGGTCCTTTGACATAATTATAGAGAATTGATCAGTAGCAAAAAGTTTTGACCCAGGTCAGCCTGCGCGTACTGCGCAGGCTGACCTGGGTCTATACTTTTTGCAGATGCATTAAGCCCCGTTTTCAGAGCATGGCTCATATTGAAAATCAAGGGTCTTTTGTATATGTATTTCATAAAACTTTGGACAATATAGATTTCAAGATAAGATTGCACAGTTAGTTCAGTCTGATCTTGATCTAAGGTGTCCACAAAAGTACCCTTACCTTGTTTGAAATTAAACCATTTTGGTTTCATAAATGATTTTACTGGATTTTTTGGTCTGTTGTTAAGCAATCTGTTTGATTAATTGCTTTGTTTTTTATTGTTCATTAACTCTTCTGTTCCACACAATCCTGACCTTTAAATGACCCTGGGAAAGTAAGCTTTTGAAAACATTGTGGGAAAAGGAGAAAATGCTGGTAACCAGCATTTTCTCCTTTTCCCACAATGTTTTCTACCCATTCAAAGACAAGTTTCCGAATTTGTGCTACAGTTAATTTGTCCTCTGCAAATGCTTTCATTTTGGACAAGTAATTTTTCTGTGTGTGGTCAAGAGTTATTATGCAGTTTGTCTCATTTTCACTTGTCACATTTTTAGCTCACCTTAGCACAACGTGCTAAAGGTGAGCTATTGTGATCGCCCTATGTCCGGCGTCTGTCGTCTGTCGTCCGTCGTCCGTCAACAATTTCTTTAAACATCTTCTTCTCCTAAACCACTGGGCCAATCTTAATGAAACTTGGCAGGGATGTTCCTTGGGTGAAGCTCTACCAAAATTGTTCAAAGAATTGAATTCCACCCACAACTCTGGTTGCCATGGCAACAAAAAGGAAAAAAAAGCAAAATCTTTGAAAATCTTCTTCTCTGAAACTAGAAGGCGCAGAGCTTTGATATTTGGTATGTAGCATCTCCTAGTGGACCTCTACCAAGTTTGTTCATTTGATGCCCCTGGGGTCAAAACTGGCCCCGCCCCGGGGGTCACAAGTTTGAGCATAGTAACAAAGAAGGAAAACTTTAAAAATCTTCTTCTCTGAAACTTGAAGGTGTAGAGCTTTGATATTTGGCATGTAGCATCTCCTAGTGGACCTCTACCAAGTTTGTTCATATGATGCCCTTGGGGTCAAAACTGGCCCCGCCCCAGGGGTCACAATTTCCAACATAGGAACAAAGAAGGAAAACTTTAAAAATCTTCTTCTGTAAAACTAGTAGGCATAGAGCTTTGATATTTGGCATGAAGCATCTCCTAGTGGACCTCTACCAAGTTCATTCATATGATGCCCTTGGGGTCAAAACTGGCCCTGCCCCGGGGGTCACAAGTTCAAGCATAGGAACAAAGAGGGGAAACTTTAAAAATCATCTTCTCTGAAACTGGAAGGCGTAGAGCTTTGATATTTGGTATGTAGCATTGCCCAGTGGACCTCTACCAAGTTTGTTCATATGATGCCCCTGGGGTCAAAACCGGCCCCACCCTGGGGGTCACAAATTTGAGCATAGTAACAAAGAAGGAAAACTTTAAAAATCTTCTTCTCTGAAACTTGAAGGTGTAGAGCTTTGATATTTGGCATGTAGCATCTCCTAGTGGACCTCTACCAAGTTTGTTCATATGATGCCCCTGGGGTCAAAACTGGCCCCGCCCCGGGGGTCACAATTTCCAACATAGGAACAAAGAAGGAAAACTTTAAAAATCTTCTTCTGTAAAACTAGAATGCATAGAGCTTTGATATTTGGCATGAAGCATCTCCTAGTGGACCTCTACCAAGTTTGTTCATATGATGCACTTGGGGTCAAAACTGGCCCTGCCCTGGGGGTCACAAGTTCGAACATAGGAACAAAGAGGGGAAACTTTAAAAATCATCTTCTCTGAAACTGGAAGGCGTAGAGCTTTGATATTTGGTATGTAGAATTGCCTAGTGGACCTCTACCAAGTTTGTTCATATGATGCCCCTGGGGTCAAAACTGGCCCCACCCCGGGAGTCACAAGTTTGAGCATAGTAACAAAGAAGGAAAACTTTAAAAATCTTCTTCTCTGAAACTTGAAGGCGTAGAGCTTTGATATTTGGCATGTAGCATCTCCTAGTGGACCTCTACCAAGTTTGTTCATATGATGCCCCTGGGGTTCAAAACTGGTCCCGCCCCAGGGGTCACAATTTCCAACATAGGAACAAAGAAGGAAAACTTTAAAAATCTTCTTCTGTAAAACTAGAAGGCATAGAGCTTTGATATTTGGTATGTAGCATCGCCTAGTAGACCTCTACTAAATTTGTTCATATGATGCCCTTGGGGTCAAAATTGGCCCTGCCCCGGGGGTCACAAGTTCAAACATAGGAACAAAGAAGGAAAACTTAAATTTTTGTTCTCTCTTAAATGGGAAGGCTTAGAGCTTTGATATTTGGTATGTAGCATCTCCTAGTGGACTTCTACAAAGTTTGTTCCAAGGATGCTGCTTGGGTCAAAACTGGCCCAGCCCCTGGGGTCACAAGTTCGAACATAGGAACAAAGAAGGAAAACTTTAAAATTCTTCTTTTCTGAAACCGAAAGGTGTGGAGCTTTGATATTTGGTATGTTGCATCTCAGAGTGGACCTCTACCAAGTTTGTTCATATGATGCCCCTGGGTCAAAACTGGCCCCGCCCCGGGGGTCACAAGTTCGAAGGTAGGAACAAAGAAGGAAAACTTTAAATTTCTTTTTCTCTTAAACGAGAAGGTGTAGAGCTTTGATATTTGGTATGTAGCATTTCCTAGTGGACCTCTACCAAGTTTGTTCATATGATGCCCCTGGGTCAAAACTGGCCCAGCCCCGGGGGTCACAAGTTCGAACATAGGAACAAAGAAGGAAAACTTTAAAATTCTTCTTTAAAACTGGAAGGCGTAGAGCTTTGATATTTGGTATGTAGTGATTCTCTTCTAAGTTTGCTTGCCCATCTAAGCGCAACAAGTTCATTGAGTTCAAAATTGGGTCATCTTGGGTCATAAACTAGGTCACTAGGTCAAATTAAAGAAATACCTTGTTGGCACTCTCGAGGCCACATTATTTGCTCAATTGCCTTGAAAATTAGCTAGAAAGTTTGTCTTTATAAAGTCTCACATAAGATTAATTTGGGTCAACTTGGGTCATAAACTAGTTCACTGGGTCAAATTAAAGAAATACCTTGTTTGCACTCTGGAGGCCACATTTATTGCTCAAATGACCTGAAATTTGGCCAGAATGTTTGTCTTGATGAAATACCAGATGAGTTTGGATTTGGGTCACCTGGAACCATAACCTAGGTCACTAGATCAAAATAAAGAAATACCTTGTGGGCTCTCTAGAGGCCACATTCTTTGCTTAATTGCCTTGAAAATTGGTCAGAATGTTTGTTTTTGTAAAATCTCACATGAGTCTGAATTTGGGTCAACTGGGGTCATAAACTAGGTCACTTGGTCAAATTAAAGAAATAGCTAGTGGGCACTCTAGAGGCCACATTTATTATTCATTTGATTTGAAAATTGGTTAAAATGTTTCTTTTGATATAGTCAAAGACCAGTTCAAATTTGGGTCATCTGGGGTCATAATCTAGATCACTAGGTCAAATTAAAGAAATATCTTTAGGGCACTCTAGGCCACATTTTTTGCTCAATTGACTTGAAAATTGGTCAGAATGTTTGTCTTCATGAAATATGAGTTTGAAATTGGGTCACCTGCGGTCAAAAACTAGGTCACATGGTCAAATTAAAGAAAAACCTTAAAGGCACTCTACTAAGGTGAGCGACCCAGGGCCATCATGGCCCTCTTGTTTCTGTTGTAAATCAATAACCCACCTTTCTATGGGCTTTGCTCTGTGAAAAGGGGGCTTAATGCATCTATGTGACGAATGATACACTAATGGATCCAAAAAATCAATTTTGTATAACAACTAACTGACTTCATGAGGTACACTGGTCCTTTGACATGCAGAAAATTGACTAATAGCAAAAAGTTTCGACCCAGGTCAGCCTGCACGGACTGCACAGGCTGACCTGGGTCTATACTTTTTTTGCAAATGCATTAAGTCCCCTTTTCACTGAGCATGGCTCATATTGATGTTGATAACCCCTCACCAAGCAAAATTTTGAACTAGTCCATTTTTCAAAGCATATGAAAAACAAGAGATGTTTGTAAAACATGTATGCCCCCCAATGGCATCCAATTCTAAATATAACATGTGATTATAAACTGTTAAGTTCAAAGTGTAAAAACGAACAAAGGGTAATTACTCAAAAATTATTAATGATAAATTAACAATTCTTGGGCACTGCACTTCCCATTTATGTGAACTATCAACTTACAAGGTTTCATGATTTTACCTCACATACTTTTTGAGTTATGCTCCGGAAAAAAATTAAGTACGAAAATCAACAAAGGGCAATAACTGCAAAAATATAATGGGCAGAGTTATGGTTCTTGTGTAGTGCACTTCTCCTGAATAAGATCTATCCACATGTAAAGTTTCAAGATGATATCTGAAAAACCTTTTGAGTTATGCTCCGGACAAAAATTAAGTATGAAAATCAACAAAGGGCAATAACTCCAAAAATATGATGGGCAGAGTTATGGTTCTTGAGCACTGCACTTCTCCTTAATAAGATTAATCCACCTATGAGGTTTCAAGGTGATATCTGAAATACTTTTTGAGTTATGCTCCGGACAAAAATTAAGTATGAAAATCAACAAAGGGCTATAACTCCAAAAATATGATGGGCAGAGTTATGGTACTTGTGCACTGCACTTCTCTTTAATGAGATCTATCCACCTATGAGGTTTCAAGATGATACCTGAAATACTTTTAGAGTTATGCTCCGGACAAAAATTAAGTATGAAAATCAACAAAGGGCAATAACTCCATAAATATGATGGGCAGAGTTATGATTCTTGTGCACTGCACTTCTCCTTAATGAGATCTATCCACCTATGTAGTTTCAAGATGATACCTGAAATACTTTTTGAGTTATGCTCCGGACAAAAATGTGGTCTACGGACCGACCGACGGACCGACCAACAAGTGCAAAGCAATATACCCCCGCTTCTTCGAAGGGGGGCATAATAAATGTGGTTCAGTCTCGGCTTGTCTTTGATATGGTAGAAAACATTGTTGGGAAAGGAGAAAAATGCTGGTTATACGGGACTACTTCCTCAGAGTCATTCAGACTCAAAATTGTGTGGTAAAAGGTTTACTTATAAGTCTTTACTAACTGACAAAAATGTAGACTGGTTTAAATTGAAAGCATTTGCAGACGACAATTTCGATGTGAAATGAATGATGTAAATTGTCTTTGATAGGGTAGAAAACATTGTGGGAAAAGGAGAAAATGCTGGTTACCAGCATTTTCTCCTTTTCCCACAATGTTTTCAAAAGGCTTCTCCCTCAGGGTCGTTAAAACTCGGGCTTGTGTGGTAAAGGGTTAAGAAAAACATCTTTTATCTAAATATGGTTGTACAGTTTTAAGTGTAATATACCTCTATATCATTTGCATATTCTATTAGTAATATCATTTTGAATGGAGGTATGAAGCCACTCAGTTCAGTCAAAGCTTAATTGATCATCAGAAATAATAATATTCTAAAACCTAGATTGTCATTGTGTATCTGTGTTAGCTCAGTTCATGATCTGTAAATGTTTGTTCATTGAATATTACTATGAATTTTTTTTATTTAAAAAAACCATGACTAGACACCGTTTTGTTTCTCGTTCTCAAAGCTCCAAGATACAACTTGACATTTTAGTGACATCTTGACCATGGTAAATTTGCCAACACAAAAAAGCCTAGGCTAATTGTCCATTCTGATGTTCAAAACAATAAATCTGGGTGGCTGTGACATTCTTTGCAGTCTGATTCTAGATCTATGCTGGCAAGAAAGGTACCGGTAAATGAAGTTGTGATGGCACTTTGACTGAAAAGAATTGATCATTCTAGTTCTAATTGATACAGTCAGAAAAATCACCCAACAAGACAATTATGATACCTTGTTGCTCACCAGAATCCTTTTTAATTCTTTGTTAAAGCAAGAGGGCCTTGATGGCCCTGTATAGCTCCACTGAGGTTCTCAGAGGTTCTTGCCAAGCACCGTAGCTCAGTCGGTACCGTACAGGACTTGAGAACAGGAGGTTGCTGGTTCGATCCCCGGCTTGGCCAATTCCTTTCCGAGGATTGATGATAATCATTGCGACAGGATTCATTCTTCTCTCACCACTGACCATTGTTTCGACGATGGTTATGTGGGAAAGCAGCCAGTGGCTTGGAAAGAAAATTGTGCAAAGTACTGGTAAAAAGAAACTCAGGAAAGCATGGATAGGTACATTGGCTGCCTCAATATAACTGAAATAATGTTCAAATCGGCGTTAAACACCATACAATCAATCAATCAAGAGGTTCTCTATATGCTAAATGTACAAAGACATTGGGAAGAAAAGACAAGAAATATCCTTGAAATGTTAAAATTTATTTAATAAAAAATTTCTGTTTAAGAGCAAAATAATAGTGCAAAGAACACATAACCAAGAACGCAAGTTAGTATGATACATTCATGGATTTTTTAACTCTAATACCACACGAGAAAATTTTAGACTTGTCCAAATTCAAAGCAATTGCAGACGTCAAAAATAAACTTGGATTAATAATGGAAATTTGATTTGGGAAGGGTAGAAAACATTGTGGAAAAAGGAGAAAATGCTGATTATCAGCATTTTCTCCTTTTCCCACAATGTTTTCAAAAGGCTTCTTTCTTAGGTCGGGAGTTGGGACTGTGTGGTAGAGGATTAAGTAAGGTTGGCTACACAATTCTTTCTTCACCATTACATTGGTTATATAATCATCTAACACTAACATTATCCTACCATCTTTCGGTTCTCTCCTTCACATTACCCAATCACCTTCTACAGCTCCTTTGGTATTATTCCATCATCTGAGGAAGGCTTCTGAAAACATTGTGGAAAAAGGAGAAAATGCTGCATTTTCTCCTTTTCCCAAAATGTTTTCTACCCTTCAAAACACAAATTTCAGTTTTTGAGTCATATTTACGGTGTCGTCTGCAAATGCTTTCAATTTGAGCAAGTCTAAAATTTGGTCATTTGGTAAAGAGTTAACACTCATTTAACTCATTACTACACAACAAGAAAAGTACTTTTCCAAATTGAAAGCATTTGCAGACGATAATCAAAGTGTGGCTCAAATGGTGAAATTTGTCTTGGATAGGATAGAAAACCCTTGGATAGGGTAGAAAACATTTTGGGAAGGGTAGAAAACATTGTGGGGAAAGGAGAAAATGCTGGTTACCAGCATTTTCTCCTTTTCCCACAATGTTTTCAAAAGGCTTCTTCCCCAGGGTCGTTAAAACTTGGTGTCCATGGTTGTGAGGTAGAGCGTCAGCCTCGTAATCAAAAGGTCCTGAGTTCGATACCCGGGAGCGGATGTCAACTTTAGGACTGTTCATTGGCCCACACATTCGGCGCGAGTACTGGTGTAGTTTCCAGGAATCGAGAGAGATTAGTGTAAGTTGTAAGAACTTGTTTCTCAATCGATGTAAAATAAATATGTTTAAACTAAAAACTTGGGACTGTGCGGCAAAGGGTTAAGGATTTTCCAATAATCTAGTAACATTTCCCCTAGTATAACCCAATTGTCTGTTAACATGTTTCCCCCATCTATCAGAACTACCATAGTTCTGTAATTATATATAATAACCACAATACTTTTTAAGAACTGGAACTAACAGATCAGACCTCTGGTACACATGGTCTTCTTCCCCAGGGTTATTAACCCTTTACCACACAATCCCGAGTTTTAACAACCCTGAGAAAGAAGCCTTTTTGAAAACATTGTGGGAAAAGGAGAAAATGCTGGTAACCAGCATTTTCTCCTTTCCCCACAATGTTTTCTACCCTTCCCAAAACAAATTTCAATTTTTCAGTCGCATTTATTTTGTCGTCTGCAACTGCTTTCAGTTTGGACCAGCCTAAAATTTTATCATTTGGTAAAGAGTTAAAAGATGGGACTGTTGGGTGAAGGATTATTCAGCATTCTAACCCTTTACCTCACAATCCCGACTTTTAATGATCCTGACGCAGAAGGCCTTTTGAAAACATGGAAAAAGGAGAAAATGCTGGTAACCAGCATTTTCTCCTTTTCCCACAAAGTTTTCTATCCTATTAAAGACAAAGTTGTTCAGTGTTTAACCAATAACTGTTGTGACAGTTGTCTGTGAGAACTTGTGACCCCTGGGTTTGCGTTGCGTACTTCTAGATAGACACAAGATAACTAAAACATTTTATATATGATTATTTAGTTCCTTTAAAATTAACAATCAGTTATCAATGACAACCTTTTCAAACTTGGTTCAACTATACAAAGCAATGCTCTGTGAGATGGGGGTTTAATGCATCTGCAAAGAGTATCGACCTAGGTCACCCCGCACAGTCTGTGCTGGCTGACCTGAGTCGAAATCTTTTGCTGTTGGTCAACTGCCAGCATGTCATGACAAGTTTACTTCATGATACAGATGGCTGTAAATCACAGTAGATTTTATAGATCCTTAATTCTGTGATGGATTGATTGGTATCAAGCATCACAGAAGTATTAAACTCTCTTCTGCCAGTGTGCCACTCACATGAATTAATTCCTAACCCATCATCTCGTAAAAAAAAAAAGTTTCTAAGCAAATGACCAACCATATTAACCCTTTACACATTCCAAAGTTTTGACCACCTTGAGGTACACACCTTTTGAACACATTGTGGAAAAAGAAAATGCTTGTAACCAACATTTTCTCCTTTTCCCACAATGTTTTCAAAAGTAATCTACCGGGGTTGTCAAAATTCCTGATTGTTTGGTAAAGGGGTATATAAATGAACAAATACATAGAAAAATCATTGTGGCAAACTGGAAGAAGTTGTCAATTGAGGTTTATTGTGTTAAATGCATAATGGAAGTAGAGTCCAATTGAATTTTGAATATGTACACCACAACACAACACAAAGAGGTAGAAATTTGGATAGATCTTGTCTAGTTACACAACATAAAGAAACTTGCTTAACTGGACAAACAAACCTCTCATAGGCAACTTTTTACATAGCTGACACTTTAACTTACAACAAATTAAGTCTGGCTTACATGATTTGATTTGTCTTTGAATAGGTAGAAACCATTGTGAGAAAAGAAGAAAATACTGGTTACCATTGACATTCAACAATATTTTCAAATGTCCTCTTTCTCTGGGCCATAAAAATTTGGGATTCTATGGCAAAGGGTTAAATTTTGTGACATAAAAATTTATAACTTGCAGACAGTGTTGATTTAAGATCAGACGACAGTTATTCTGCTCAAGACAACCTGTTTATTGCAGGTACCTCTGCTTTTTTTCATCAATGATGTGCACATTTGAATGCAGTATGAAAAGAAGTAATTGCTTGCAATAGGCAACTGCCTTATTTCACAAGCAACTGCTTGTCTTCCCACAATGTTTCCTATAAGCTGAAAACTGCAGAGGTAATTGATATTTTAAACCTTTAACACACAATCACGAGTTTTAACCACCCTGCCGAAGAAGCCTTTTGAAAACATTGTAGGAACAGGAGGAAATGTAGGTAACTAGCGTTTTCTCTTTTTCCTACAATATTTTCTGCCCCTACAGAGACAAATCTCATCAGTTGAGCCACATTTGAGGTAAGGGAATGGCTTAAGTTGTTTCAAGCCAGCAAGCAGCTTGAATGCCTGTCATGGCTGTATAATACATGTATAGTATGAACACTCTGTTAGAAAAATATATCTCAATCTTTGATTTCACTTGCCAAACTCAGTAATTCTATGAATCTTTGGAAGAATGGAGCTCGTAAAAGTTCTGTGAATCCAATGAATTGCATGCCTTTTGGAAGAAGAAGAGGATCAGTACTAAAATTTTGCCTTTGATAATTTCACTTTGATTTTCAATATGACTTAGTTACTTAGTGAACTAAGAGCATTTATGTATAGTTTTCCTATTACTGAAAAATCTGTGTTTCATTTTGATTCTAAATACATGTATGGCTGTCATTTAACATTTAATTATTAGTATGTCATATTAAGATATGAACAATAGCATGCATTCAAACATAGGAACAGGAACATTGCCCAAACACACTCTTTTGTACATCTATTTCATAAAGTTGATATGACAATCCAACCCCCCCCCCCCACACACACACACCACACACAATCCACAACTCTGCTGATAAAGAATATATATGATTACTTGTCTTTTGTCATGATGGAACCATCTGCTTTTCCAAAGTACGCCCTTTTGGCCATCTTCACAAATAATCCTGTGTCAATCACACCTGAAAGAATTTTCATTGACCTTTTATCACGCGATCCCAGCTTTCAACAACCCTGGTGAACAATGCTTCTGAAAACATTGTGGGAAAAGGAGAAAATGCTGGTAACCAGCATTTTCTCCTTTTCCCACAATGTTTTCTACCCTATCAACGACAAATACCTTGATTTTAGCTACGTATGACTTGTCGTCTGCAAACACTTTCAATTTGGATGAGTCTAAATTTTTTTCATTTGGTACAGAGTAAACCCTTTACCAGATGACAAAATTTTAGACTGGTCCGAATTGAAACCATTTGCAGACAACAAAAGAAATGTGTATCAAATGACGAACATTGTCTTTGAAAGGGTAGAAAACATTGTGGGAAAAGGAGAAAATGCTAGTTACTAGGATTTTATCCTTTTCCCTACAATGTTTTCAAAAGGCTTCTTCATTATGGTCGTTAAAACTAGGGATTGCTTGGTTAAGAGTTAAGCCAATACCCCCTGACAAAATCATTTAAAATATATTCATGCATTAACTGATTACTACAAGATGAGAACAAAATAAATTGGCAGAATATATCTTTATTAAAGTAGAAAACAACAGGCATTTCCTTGGTGGATGACAGATGGATGGATGGATGGATGGACAGGTGGGCGGGCAGACAGAAAGATGAGACTCATTCCGGGGTACCATCTAAAGCAATTATGTAACATGATAAAGTTAAGACACAAAGAAAAACACATGAAAAAGGTTGTGCAGAAAAAACATGGTGACTCAAGACATGTTCCTACCTGGAATTAGCATAAGCTGTGTGTTGATTTTATCCCAGTCACCTGCTTTGTCAAACACCCAATCTATTATAAAGTTTCCATTGTCTGTAACTATTGGACCCTGGAAAAATAGCAACAGCAGCAGTCAGAGCTAGAGAACAGTAACATACATAAAATAAGATGTATGAAATAAAACAGCAGTCAGAGCTAGGAAACAGTAGCAAAATATAAATAAGATGTGAGAAATAAAAGTGAACAGCAGTCGGAGCTAGAAAACAGTAACAACATATAAATAAAATGCGAGAAATAAAAGTAAACAGTAGTCAGCAGGGTCCCTATTCACCAACAATTCTTAAGAAGACTATAGGTCTTGTTCTCCACGATTTTTTTAAATTTGAAAGTAACATAACTTCTGATTGGCTAAACCATTTGGTTTAGCCAATCAGAGATTGTATTACTTTCAAATATAGAAAATTCTGGAGAATAAGTCTGAAAACGTTCCTAAGAATGGTTGGTGAATATGGGCCCAGAGCTAGCAAACAGTGATAAACATCAGATGTGTGAAATAGAAGTATATACAGTACAATGGGTTTTAAAGTGCAAAGCAAAACCTCATTTGTTTCCATGAACAATGTTGATCAACATCAGACTGTACAGAACATGCAGTCTGATTTGGTATCTACACTCATTGCCTAAAATTCAGACAAAAAGAAACTGCTAGTTTTTTTTACTACTGTATTTACAAGATGACAAAATTTTGGATCTGTCCCTATTGAAAGCATTTGCACATGACAAATGTGGTAAAGATGATGGGATCTGTATCAAAAACAGAAGAAAACATCGTGGGAAAAGAAGAAAATGCTTGTTAACAGCATCTTCTTTTCCCATAGTGTTTTCAAAAGCTGTTTTCCTCAGGGTCCCTCAGCACTCACGACTGTATGGTAAATGGTAAATGACAGCCTTTTTCTCACATCTTGGTGACTCCAAGCTTCCTTGGCAATCAGATAGTACTAGGAAAATGGAATTCTTTACCACACACCAAAATTTTAGATTTGTCAGAACTTATAGCATCTGCAAACAACAAATTAAATGGGGCTCAAATGATGAGACTTTCTGTGAAAGGGTAGAAAACATCGTGGGACAAGGAGAAAATGCTGGTAACCAGCATTTTCTCCTTTTCCCACAATGTTTTTAAAAGCCTTCTTTTTCAGGGTTGTTAAAGGGCTAACTCTTGCCGACCCAAGCAGGGGTCAAACTCAGGACAATAAAGTAACAAATCTAATGCCTTAACCCTTTCCCAAACAAGCCCTGGTTTTCACGTGTCTGCAGTACAAGTATTTTGAAAACACTGTGGGAAAAGGAGAAATTGCTCGTAACGAGCAATTTCTCCTTTTCCCACAGTGTTTTCTACCCTTCTGGAGAACTTTCTGTCATTTTCATCAAATTTAAAATTGTTGTCTGCAAACTCTTTCAGTTTGGACCAGTCTAAAATTTATCGTTTGGGAAAGGGTTAAAACTGACAATGCAGTACCCTTTTTGTATGACAGATTGCTGACAGAATGCTTTAGATTTGTAGAACGAAAACAAATGATACAAACCATTTTTCTCTCAGCCATTCGCAGTGTGGCTTTACCCCCCAGAGTACTTTGTATTTTTTCCTGAACTGGTCTATAGGCCATTGGAATGACTTCAATTGGAACACCTTTCTTCCATGTGGTACCTAGATCTTCTACATTCTTCCTTTCAAAATTGGAAAAAAGAAATGAGCAATACTCTGAGAAAAGGGTGTTAACCCTGTACCACATAATCCTGAGCTTTAACGACCTTGAAGGAGAAGCCTTTTTAAAACATTGTGGGAAAAGGAGAAAATGGTGGTAATCAGCATTTTCTCCTTCTCCCACTATGCTTTCTACACTTCCAAAAGAAACTTCAGTTTTTGATTCACCTTGACACTGTCGTCTGCAAATGCTTACAATTTGGACAAGTCTAAGTTTTTGTTGTATGGTAAACAGTTAACCTTGCTATCCCTCTACCAAGAGAAGGTGTCCATAAAATTTGTATGCAATTAACTCTTTACCACACAATCCTGAGTTTTAAGGACCCTGGGAAAGCAGGCTTTGAAAAAACATTATGGGAAATGGAGAAAATGGTTACCAGCATTTTCTCCTTTTCCCACAATGTTTTTCTGCCTAATCATTAAAAAACTCATCATTTGAGCCACATTTAAATTGTCATCTGCAAATGCCTTCAATTGGGATGGGTCTAAAATTTAACTATGTACCAAACAATCCAGAGTTTTAACTACCTAGAAGAAAGAGGATATTGAAAACATTGTGGGAAAAGGATAAAATGCTGGTAACCAGCATTTTCTCCTTTTCCCACAATGTTTTCTACCTTATCAAAAGCAGAAATCATCATCTCAGCTTCATTTAATTTGTTTTCTGCAAATGTTTTCAATTTGGTCCAGTCAAAATTCTGTCATTTGGTAATGAGTTAATCAAATAATTTTTGAGATCTTTGAAACTGTTGACCAGCAGTAGGATGGATGACAGCAAGCCTTCTCACCAGATCATCATCATCACCATCATCATCATCATCAGCAGCAGTAGCACTATTTCTCATGTGAGCTAAGAAATCAAAATATTTACCTCTCGTCTGCTATAATATAAAACTCCCTAGCACAGCCGGCCACTATTTTCTCCTGTACCAAACAGCCACCTCCACCTTTAATACAAGTCAAATCTTTGTCCACTTCATCAGCCCCATCTATTGCTACATCTATCTGCAAGTAAGCATTATATGACAAACAAAAAGTTATCTCTTTATTAAACTACAAAATTTTAGACCAGTCAAAATTGAAAGCTTTCGCAGACGACAAAATAAATGTGAATCAAAAAATTGAAATTTGTTTTTAGAAGAGTAGAAAACATTGTGGGAAAAGGAGAAAATGCTGGTTACCAGCATTTTTCTCCTTTTCCCACAATGTTTTCAAAAGGCTTCTTCTTCAGGGTCATTAAAAGTTGGGATTGTGTGGTAAAGGGTTATTTCACTATTGCAGCAACTGACAAATTTTCAGACTGGTCTATATTGAAGATATAACCTTATAGCCAGAGAGAAAAAAAAAACATTTTTAAAACTTGAGTGTGTAGAATGGCTCAGAATTTGGCCAGCTGTGTAAACATTAGATAAATCATCAATATATATGGTGTAAGGGATAGAGAAACTCAAGGGATTTGTCCTCATTGAAAACAAGAAATGACAATTGCAATTTCTTTGAAGGCTGCCCCCCCAAAATGAAATGCATTTTCTATCCATCATAATCTGTGCAACCTTGCAACTGTCAGCAGCAAAATTTGGCATGAAGATACAAGAATCATTATAGTTTCTTAAAATAAAGATGATATGGGTTACAAACTAGCTGAAAATGAGTACAGGTGTATCTTTAAAACGAGACCACCAGAAGTGGGTGCCAACGCTCGGCTGTGGGTGCTTTTCCTGAAAATTCAGTCGAAAACGGGGCATAACTGTGTCTAAAGTATTTTGATAGTTACCTTCCCCTGCTGTTGTGGTTCCCATTTTGATAGTTAACAACCAGTCCAAGTTTGGGGTAAATATCTTCAGTAATGACAGAAATATAGTAAAATATCAAAGTTTTTGAAAATGTCCAAGTTTTGGCACAACGAAAACTACGACTGAGACAACACCAGGGCCACAGCAATATCTTGTCATTTTCTTTGAAAACAGCCAAGCTTTAAATTTGTAGAAGGGTAGACAAAATCTTAGACCAGTCCAAATTGCAAACATTTGCAGACGACAAAATAAATGTGACTCAAAAATTTACATTTTTGGGGGAATAGTAGAAAACATTGAGGGGAAAAAAAAAGAAAATACTGGTTATCAGCATTTTGTCCTTTTCCCACAGTGTTTTCAGAAGCTTTCTTTCTCAAGGACAGTAAAAGTTGGAATAGTGTGGTAAAAAGGTTAAGCTAAGAGTTTGAATAGATTACATGTATATAAAAAGATGGTGACTATTGCCCTGTTTAATTTATCTGTTATTCCTTTGATCTTCCATACCTTAGAGTATTGTTCTAAAGTTCCCAACACAAGTTTGTTCTCTAATATCAACTGTTTGGCCTAAAAGAAAAAAAAAATATGTAAGTACACATCAAAAATACTAAAATGAATAGTTTTCTAATCCTTGGAGAAGAATAATGAAAAAATTCCACCCATTAACTCTTTACCGAACGACAAAATTTTACGCTTCTCCAAATTCAAAGCATTTACAGACGACAAATTAAAAGTCACAAAAATTATGTTTTCTATCTCTGAAAGGGTAGAAAACATTGTGGGAAAAGGAGAAAATGCTGGTTACCAGCATTTTCTCCTTTTCCCACAATGTTTTAAAAACGCCTTTTCCTCGGGGTCGTTAAAACTCGGGATTGTGTGCTACAGGGTTAAGAAGCTTTTTTTCTTTTGAAAGATTACATGAACTAAACCTAACGTGCCATAACAATTGGCCTGGGGTAAAAATGGTGAGAAAAAAAACCCTTTACCTGGAATGAAGTTGGAATACAGACAAGCTTTAGGTTTTCTTTTTGACTTCGTTCAGCTGATGAGAAAAACAAAAACATGCTTTGCTTATTAGATTCAAACTCAGGTTGAAAAATATGTATTCTAACATGATACGTGAATTCAGCTCCATAAACACAATGCAATGGAAACATGGTAAAATCAGCATCATTCTATATAAAGTAGGTCTGTGTGGCTGTTCCATGTCTCCACCCTCATATTTTATCAATGAAAGTCCGGTGCCAATTCATGATTTTTAACATGATGTACATCTAAATTTATTCTTTCATGTCATTTGAAAGGGAGAAAATAAAATAACCAACTATGCATACAGATGAAGAACTGGTTATTTAACCCTTTCCCAAACAATAAATTTTAGACTGGTCCAAATTGAAAGAGTTTGCAGACGGTTTAAATTTGATGAAAATGGCAGAAAGTTCTCAAAAAGGGTAGAAAACACTGTGGGAAAAGGAGAAATTGCTCGTTACGAGCAATTTCTCCTTTTCCCACAGTGTTTTCAAAAGACTTGTACTGCAGACATGTGAAAACCAGGGCTTGTTTGGGAAAGGGTTAAAACATCCTTATACTGTATATATAGCTGCAATAATGATGTGACGAGCCATGCATGATTATGTCATGAACATGGCGTTTACTTGTAGAAAAAAGTCGTGTTAAATGAAGACAAAAAATTTTCTGTTTTTGAACTTGTTTCCCTTTGATCAAGTGTTGTTCATGTTAGAATAGAAATAATCTTCTTTCTATTGTTGTTATGTCATTCAATAAACCAGGGTTGTGAGGCACAATGAATAATCTACTCAGGCTATCTGCGTCTTGGTTTATTTATTGTGCCTTGTAACTCATGACCGCGGTTTATTGAATGACAAACCACAATAGTAAGAAGATTATTTCTTGATCGAAATGTTAAATGCCATAATTATTTTGTATGCATTAACCCTTGACCACACAATCCCAAGTTTTAATGACCCCAACAAAGATGGCTTTTGAAAACATTGTGGAAAGAGAGAAAATGTTGGGGAAAAAAGAGTTTGTATGCTTGTATTGGAGTTTAACGCCGTCATAAGAGCTATTAAGGTCATATCACTTTGGCCAGTGCACCTACACATGTGTTTCCTGGCTTTCTCACACTAGTACTGACACAACTTTCTTTCCAAATCACTGACTACTTTTCCCACATGAATCAGAGGTGAGAGGCAAAAAATGCCCTGAAAGGAGGTTTGCCTCAACCAGGCATCAAACTTGCAACCACCGGATCACAAGTCAGGTACGCTAACCACTGAGCTACCGCGCGGGTGGGTGGGTGGACAAAAAGAGAAAACACTGGAAACTAGCATTTTCTCCTTTTCCCACAAGGTTATCTACCCTTCCAAAAACAAATTTCAATTTTTGAGCATATTTATTTTGTCATCTGCAAATGCTTTCAATTTGGACAAATAGAAAAATTTGTTGTTTGTTAACCCTTTACCAGACAACAAAATTTTAGCCTTGTCCAAATTGAAAGGGATTGCAGATGACACTTTCAATGTGGCTCAAATGGTGTAATTTTCTCTTGATAATGTAGAAAACATTGTGGGAAAAGGAGACAATGCTGATTACCAGCATTTTCTCCTTTTCCCACAATGTTTTCCAAAGGCTCATTTCTCAGGATCGTTAAAAGGCGGCATTGTGTGGTAAAGGGTTGGGTCTAACCTTACCTATTCTCTCAACTGCGCTGATGATGGTAGTTCCACTGCCAATACCTAATACTTGGTTGTCCTGAAAGAAATACCAAATCTATTATCAGCTAGAGAATTTCTTGACCCTTCACCAGATGATCCAAAGTTTTCATGACCCTTAGAAAAAAAGGCTTTTGGTAACCATCATATTCCTCTTTGCTCACCATGTTTCCTACCATTTCAGAGATCACTCTCCTACTTTAACCCTTAAGCTGCTAAGCGTGACTCACTGATCTTTTGCGGACAGTGTAGATCAAGATCAGACTGCACAAAATGTGCAGTCTAATCTTTTATCTACACTGTCAGATAAGGAGATATTTTTCTAAAAAATTAAGCTTGAAATAGCATTATTCCGGTCTGTACAATTGGCTTGAAAATTTTATGTTAGTTATTTAGCAGGATAAGGGTGAAGCCACATTTGATTTGTCATCTGCAATTGCTTCAATTTGGATCAGTCTAAAATTACTTTGTTTGGTAGAGAGTAAAGGACAGTACCAGTACTTGTTACACACATTTATATGAGCATTTTCTCCTTTTCCCAAAATGTCTTTAAAATCTTTCTTTCTCTAACTTTTATCCCATTTATGCCAAAGGAACATTTTTGTTGACACAAACAATTTACTGTTTATTTTCAGTATCACTGTAAACATACTGATAAAAGGTTTGTGACATTTAGATTTCACAAGTGACATACAAATTTAACCCTTTACTGCACAATGCCACCTTTTGACGCCCCTGAGAAAGAAGCCCTTTGAAAACATTGTAGGAAAAGGAGAAAATGCTGGTAACCAGCATTTTCTCCTTTTCCCACAATGTTTTCTACCCTATCAAAGGCAGAAATCATCATTTTAGTAACATTTATTTGTCGTCTGCAAATGCTTTCAAATTTGATCAGTCTAGAATTTTGTTGTATGGTAAAGGGTTAAACAAAGTTAGATTTTGAAGTCAGTTACACACTGTACATTTAACCATTTACCACACAATCCCGAGTTTTGACGACCCTGAGGAAGAAGCCTTTAGACTTTTAACGACCCTGTGAAAGAAGCCTTTTGAAAACATTGTGGGAAAAGGAGAAAATGCTGGTAACCAACATTTTCTCCTTTTCCCACAATGTTTTCTACCCTTCCCAAGACAAATTTCAGCTTTTTAGTCACATTTATTTTGTCGTCTGCAAATGCTCTCAATTTGGACCAGTCTAAAATTTTGTCATTGGGTAAAGAGTTAAATGGTACCTTCAATAGAAAAAACCCAAAGGTTGCTATTTCAAAATTTATTTTTGGGGTGAAATCTCCATATCAGACAGTGTAGATTCAAGATCAGACTGCACATTCTGTGCAGATCTTAATCTATACTGTCCGCAGACGGTCCTTGAGTCACGTTTAGCAGTATTGATATACAGTAACTGAATTAACTCTTTACCAAACACCAAAATTTTGGACTAGATTAAATCCAAACCAAATGAGACAGCAATTTAAATGTTGCTCAAATGGTGAAAACTGTCTTTGAAAGGCTAGAAAGCATTGTGGGAAAAAGAGAAAATGCTGGTTGAGTCAAATTTCTAGACTGTAAATGCTTTTTACATTCATTCAGTGCTCTAAGGGTTAAATGGCACAATTTGGGATTTTCACCCTTTCCAAGGGTGCCTCAAAATACTGCGATCATGCTGCAAGAACAGAAGTCTGATCACTAATCTACATTTTTAACATTTCAAGAGACAGTCTTGTCGAAACAGCACTGACATTGTCACAAGGAGGTTATATTAAAATATGAGCAAATTTTAATAAAAGTGAAAGTAGAAGTTCCCTCACTTACCATCACGTGGTTGTCCACTGCTGCATAGGCCGCTGCCTTTTTGCCAGCTTGAATACCTTCCATTGTGAGCAAAAACTTTCTTTGCTGATAAAAAAGACCTACACGTCCCATGCACCGCGTCAAACTACATACCCGGATCTTCGAAGGTAAATGAACTATCACTCGACATGCCTGCATGCCTTTTGAGGAAAGCTCTATTATTTGGGTAGAATAGACAGTTACCGGGTTGAACCGGATCACAAGCAATTACCGGATTCACTGTCAAGACTGGTTGTAAGCAAAAATTTTTTAAATTTTAAAAGCACTGTTCAAACCCCTTTAAATTAGAGTTATATGCGTATTAGAGAATGCACAGAAATGTTTTTTTTTTTCCACTAGTATACAATGGTATACATGAGTAGAAATGTCAATTAAACCTAATACCACACAATGCCGCCTTTTAACGACCCTGGAAAAGAAGCCTTTTGAAAACATTGTGGGAAAAGGAGAAAATGCTGGTATCCAGCATTTTCTCCTTTTCCCACAATGTTTTCTACCCTATCAAAGAGAAACTGCACCACTTGAGCCACTATGAAATTATCGTCTGCAAATGCTTTTCAGTTTGGACAAGCCTAAAATTCTGTCGTCTGGTGATGGGTTAAAAGAAAAGAAAAAGCAGTTATAATGATGACATTCTGATGTGAAGATGCTATAAATTTCGTCTCTTCGGATGAAAGGGGTGATCCTTTAACACAGAATCCTGACCTTTTGCGACCTTGAGGAAGAAGGCTTTTGAAAACATTGTGGGAAAAGGTGAAAATGCTGGTAACCATTATTTTCACCTTTTCCCTTAATGTTTTATATCCTGTTAACTCTTTACCACATGGAAAAAAGTTAGACTAGTCCAAATTGAAAGAATTTGCAGACGACAAACTAAAAGTGACTCAAAAATTGAATTTTGTTTTGGGAAGGATAGAAAACATCATGGGAAAAGGAGAAAATGCTGGTTACCAGCATTTTCTCCTTTTCCTACAATGTTTTCAAAAGGCTTCTGTCCTAGGTTGTTAAAACTTGGGATTGTGTGGTAAAGAGTTCAATAGAAATCTCATGTTTTTAATGACAATCAATTTGGCATCTGCAGATGCTTGCAATTTAGACAAGGCTTTAATTTTGTTGTTTCGTTGAAATGATATTTGAAGTGCTGCCCCTTTTACTCTTTTAAATTTCACTATATGTATATAGCATACAGGTACAGTACTTGTATTTTTTTCATAAAAAAAAAGTTGTTGCTCAAGATGTTTTGGCTGTGTGTGCCCTTGCAGTTCAAAACCATAATTGAGTCATACTCAGGGAAAAAGAAGTTTACCACACAATCCCGACTTTTAAAGACCCAAAGAAAGAAGCCTTTTGAAAACATTGTGGGAAAAGAAGAAAATGCTGGTAACAAGCATTTTCTTCTTTTCCCACAATGTTTTCTACCCTTCAAAAGACGAATTTTATGTTTTGAGCTACATTTAAAATGTCGTCTGCAAATGCTTTCAATTTGGACTAGTCTACATTTTTGTCATGTGGTAGAGAGTTAATGCATCTCTGTCATACATTATACCAGGCAGGTCATCATATAATCATGGATCCATGAATCCACTTTCCATCACAACCGATTGAAACATGTGGTAGAATGGTCCTTGCACAAACTTGACCAATAGCAAAAAGTTTCAATCCATGTCAGCCAGCACAAATTGCACAGGTTGACATGGGTTGAAGCTTTTTGCAAATGCAGAAAACCCTGTTTTCACAGAGCATGCCTCATATCAACTAGACAAACATGATAGTTTTTGGTCATTGACCTAAACATTTGTAGCTTGAGAGAAAACTGATAAAAATAAGTTCTTATCAAGACCAAACTCTCATTAGGTTACATGAACATTGTGCAGCAAACATGACCTTTAACATGGTAAAAAATTTTGGACTGGACCAAATTTGAAGTATTTGCAGACAACAAATAATATGTTGCCAATACAATGTGAGAAAGGGAGAAACTGCTGGTTAGCAGCATTTTCTCTGTTTCCTGGAATGTTTTCAACTGCCTTCTCTGTCAGGGTCGTTAAAAGTCGGGATTGTATTGTAAAGAGTTAAATTACATCTCCTCCGTGATATTATTAAAAAAAACATTCTGAGTAAAAAGTCGTAAAATTCAGTCCTGAAATTTTAAATGAACGACTGACACCCCCTTTCATAAAGATTTCTGTGGTCTAAGGGAGAAAACTCTTACTTGGGTTTTTACCACGGTAGGATTTATCTCCCTTATTACCATTTTGTCGCGCATGCGCTCTCCCCTTTGAAGTGCAAAATGTTTAGTGTTGTAAACAGACCATCTTTACTTCATTTTCATTACGGACCGTTATTCATTCAATCCTTAGCTGCATCTCTTTCTGAATTACATGAATGGATGAATGATATCCAGCAGCCATACTTCAAATAATTTATGAAAAACTGTTTAGTCGGGAATCGTATACCCCTGACCTGACTTTCGACTTGTCTCACAATCGAAACTCAAGAACAAAATAAAAAGTTTAGGACTTCGTTGACGATAACTGGGCGTTTTCATCACATTACTTGTGGTAAAAAGAACAGATTTGACTATATATCTTTGGTCAAAAAGCTAGAATTGTCATATTTTCAAAGGGCAATGTTCATGCAATTAAAACTCGGTTTACGAAAAGCTACAGAATATCGGACGAAAGGTGAACCTTCGGATTAAAAATTTATATCGCTTTCATTGATTTAGTATATTCTACGTCAAGTACTTTACGAGTATAGCTTCAAATTCAGATCTCACCTTGATTACCTACGTTAAACCAACAGATGTCCTATTTTGAATTCCTGGCGGTCATCAAATAAACGGGCCGGGAGACAAGGGAGAGCAAAGTAATGTTTAATCGTCATTTTTCTTTTTTCTTTTTGTCTCACGAGTCAAGAGTTAGTTGTAAGAAAACTTCTCATTACTGATGAAACTTCAATTTAATATAACTGGTCGAAATTATTCTATATATCAAATATCTGCATAATATATAAAATCGTATTGGTAATATCGTGTTACTTTCGTGCATAGTTTTGAGCGCTTCCGGAGTAATAAGGGAGGCTACTCTAATTTTTTTTTTGTTAATGACCTTGTACGAGTTTTCTCCCTTAGACCATAAAAATCTCCGAATTTCTACCGAGTCAATCCATCCGTGTCAGTATAAAAATTAGAAGAAACTAAGGTTGTAGAACTAGTTTTAATCCTCTACCACACACAATCCCGTGTTTTGAAAGAGGCTTTTGAAAACATTGCGGAAAAAGAAGAAAATGCTGGTAACCAGCATTTTTCCCTTTTTCCACAATGTTTTCAACCATTACAAATCTCATGATTATTTGAGCAATACATTTGTCATTGTTGAAAAATGTCAATTTGTTTACATCTGAATTTCATTTTTGGTCTGGTAACAATTGTGCCAGTTGTCTTCAACACCATTTCAGGCAGTTGCTGGTTTGAATCCCCACGGGTTGATGATAGTCATTGCGACAGGAATCATTCCTCTCTCACTGCCAATCATTATTTCAACAATGGTTATATGGGAAAGCAGCTAGTGGCTTTGGAAGAATATTGTACAAAGTACTAGAAACAGAAACAACAGGAAAGCATGGATAGGTGCACTGGCCGCCATGATATACAGTAACTGAATTAACTCTTTACCAAACACCAAAATTTTGGACTAGATTAAATCCAAACCAAATGCAGACAACAATTTAAATGTTGCTCAAATGGTGAAAATTGTCTTTGAAATGGTCAATGAATGTGAGCAATGCTCTGGCAAAAGGGAGTTTAGTGCATCTCTGCAATGCAATATACAAAGAAAGCCATCACATAATTAACTCTTTACCAAACGGTAAAATTTTAGACTGGTTTAAATTGAAAGCACTTTCAGACGACAAACATGACTTTAAAACTGAAATTTGTTTTGGGAAGGGTAGAAAACATTGTGGGAGAAGGAGAAAATGCTGGTGACCAGCATTTTCTCCTTTTCCCATGATGTTTTCAAAAGGCTCCTTTCTCAGGGTCGTTAAAAGTCGGGATTGTGTGGTAAAGGGTTAAGGAACCATTTAGTCTGACAATTGACTATATGGTGGTTGAACGGTTCTTGGATATGAATACATTTTGACAAATCGCAAACAGTTTTGACCTATGTAAGCCTGCATGGACTATGCAGGCTGACAGGGGTCGATAGTTTTTGTAGATGCATTAAGCCCCCTTTCCACAATGCATGGCTCATATATTATATGCATACTGCCCCTCAATCAGGTCCTCAATTTCAAACAACATTTTTTTCATCTAATTTTGTCCAAATTTACTTTTATTATACTTTTTGAAAGCTAAAACAGAAACCTTTTATTTGGAGATAAATTCAGTGAAGTTTTTCTATGTAACAAAGATTTCAGGTCAAGATTATTGGCATATTAAAACTCACAAATCAATGAAATAGTGAGACGGTGGGGCCCTAGGTGCCGGAAATTATTATCTATTTTCACATGTGGGGCCGGAGAATACACTGTGCCGCGAACAGGTTTGTTTACAAATGGCGACGTTCGGCCTAAATTCTCACTGGAAACGGCTGTCAGAAACAAAATTTCTCTCTAAAGGGGACTTACTCATGTAGTCTGAAAGATCATTTAACTTTTTTTTTTAACATACGATTCATCTTTGCATAGCTGTTGTTCACGAACTAGATTGATTTTATGGCGAAGGATGGACAAACTGTGGATTCACAAGCAAATTGAGGGCAATTGATTTTGCTTAGCAGGTTTGGGGGCTAACGTAAGGAATCCACGGATTGAATGGTGAAATGGTGAATACGTAAGTCTTGCGTTTTTACCATTTTAACATTCATTCCGTACATTTCTTGCATTATCAACCTCCCATCCACACACACACACACACTTGTGTATTCTCCATTTCACCATTTACGGTGGAGAGTTTAAGGGATTATGCTGGCAAGTGTTAGTCGAGATTGATATTTCCTAGTTACCAGCATTTTCTCCTTTTTCCACAATGTTTTCAAAACCCGCTTCTTTATGGTTGTTAAAAGACAGGACTGTTTGGTGATTGATTAACAAAAAAGTCACAAGCATACCTTGCCTGCTATACATAATGACAAGATTGGTAGATCTGTTTCTTCTCTTTTTTTCATCTCTGACACTGCATCTTTCTTTTCAGGGGGATGATTGTGAAATAAACGTATATAATTCTAACTAGATGGACAAAGACCATGGAAGAAGTTGTCACAGTAACACTAGATGATCAGAGTACTCCAAGGAATACAGATGAAATATTGTTTGACATTTCCTCTGTAAGAGAATCCCTTACTGATCCAGATGAAGAAAATGAATTCACTCAGCCCCAAGAAACTGACAAACACAACCCTAACAATATTCATGTTTCTACTGACAATGAAGAGATTAAATTGAATCATGTTATAGATAGTCAAATGCCTGACAATGTCACTATAGATAATGTGGAAGAAAGGAAGCCAGGTGATGAAGCAGAATCCAATTCTCAATATTCCTTGCAAAATTCAAGTATAAATGGTAACATTTTTTTGCAGACTAGTGTTTTAGATGAAAATGACAAACAAAATGAAAGTGTTGAAAGTCCTGATGAAATTCAGGTAAAAATCACTACTGAACTAGGAGAAGATTTCAGCAACAAGTGTATTGAATTTTCAGATGTGTTGGAAAATAAAGAAAATACTACTGGAAATGTAGATGGGTTCATATCGTTAATGACAGTTACTGGTGAGCATGATAAAGAAGAGGACAAAAGTATACAGGTAGATTGTGGTAGTAATAGTAGTAGTAGTTTTATTAGGTTAACCCTTTACCACACAATCCTGACTTTTAACGACCCTGAGAGAGAAGGCTTATGAAAACATTGTGGGAAAAGGGGAAAATGCTGTTAACCAGCATTTTCTCCTTTTCCCACAATGTTTTCTACCCTTCCCAAAGTAAATTTCAGTCTTTCAGCTGCATTTATATTGTCGTCTGCAAATGCTTTCAATTTGAACAAGTCTAAAATTTTGTCATTTGGTAAAGAGTTAAATGTACATATCATGGTAATGATAAAAAAATGTGTAACAGTATTTAAAAGATACCCTTCCCAAAGTAAATTTCAGTCTTTCAGCTGCATTTATAGTGTGGTCTGCAAATGCTTTCAATTTGAACAAGTCTAAAATTTTGTCGTTTGGTAAAGAGTTAAATGTACATATCATGGTTAAAATAAAAAAATGTGTTGCAATATTTAAAAGATACAAACATGAATACTAAAAAAGAGATGGACACCAGCACCAGGGATAACACAAAAAAGAGATAATCTCCATTATGTTCCCGTTGTAATCCAGGTGACTTATGTCTGTTTAGAGTGAAAAAAAGAGAAATGAATGCATTACGGGTGTTATTGTCTTTAACCCTCTACTACAATTCTGAGTTTTAACCCTTTACCAGACGACAAAATTTTAGCCTTGTCCAAATTGAAAGCATTTGCAGACGACAATTTCAATGTGGCTCAAATGGTGCAATTTTTCTTTTTTTTTAGGGTAGAAAACATAGTGGGAAAAGGAGAAAATGCTGGTTACCAGCATTTTCTCCTTTTCCCACCATGTTTTCAAAAGGCTTCTTTCGCAGGGGCGTCAAAAGGCGGCATTGTGCGGTAAAGGGTTAATGACTTTGAGGAAGATGGTGTTTGAAAACATTGTGGGAAAAGGAGAAAATGCTGGTAACCAGTATTTTCTTCTTTTCCCACAATGTTTTCTACCCTTCCAAAAATGAATTTCAATTCCTGAGTCATATTTATTTTGTCACCTGCAAATGCTAAAACAATTTGGATAAGTTTAAAGCTTTGTTGTTTGGTAAAGAATTAAAAAAAATGCTAGAGATTATGAGTAAGCAAGTTATATTGTTTTTCATGCAATTAAGAACTGTTTTAGCAAATATTGTTTATAGGTATTTACTGCCTCCATATGTCTGTGTATACTTACAGATCATCAGGTACTTTTTAAAAAAACAGATTACACTATTACGTGGAATTATAAGTTTCCTAGTATTATCATCTTCTGTAACTTTTTTGACATTTTAGCTTTGTTGGTCTCTCTTTTTGAATTTTAATAACAGAGAGATGATGAAGCAGATGTGAACTTGGAAAATATAACTCTTGGCGAGAAGGATGAAGACACAGATTCTGGATCTGAGTTTGATTTTGAGCTACCTGCTAAGACATCCACTCAGCCTGTTGATCCCAGTGATAAACCAGAAGTAACTGAAATATTGGTTAATAATCAAAGGTACGTATATATTGTACTTTCGCATGTCATAGAAAGGCAGATTCATTATTGATGTCTTTCATTTGTATCATGGTGGCCAGTGCACCTATCCATGCATACCTAGTGTTTCTAAACTCATTACCTTGTTTCGACAATGGTTAAGTGTGAAAGCAGCCAATGGCTTGGAAAGAATATTATGAGTACTGGTAAAAGAAACTCGAACAGCATGGATAGGTGTACTGGCTGCCGCAATATAACTGATATAATGCTGAAGACAATGTGAAACACCATACAATCAATCAATCACTGAACTCTTTACCATACAATAAAAATGTAGACTTGACCAAATTGAAAGATTTGCAGAGAACAATTCAAATGTGGCCCAAATGATTGGGTTTGTAGAAAACATTGTGGGAAAAGGAGAAAATGCTGGTTACCAGCATTTTCTCTTTTTCCCACAATGTTTTCTTAAAGACTTCTTTCTCAGGGTCGTTAAACTCAGGATTGTGTGATAAAAGATTAAACATGTACTGTGCACAATATTCTTTTCAAGCCACTGGCTACTTTTCCTGGTAAACATCGTTGAGACAAAGTTCAGTAGTAAGAGAGGAACGAGTTCTGTTGCAAGGACTTTCACCATTTCTTGAAAGGAGTTAACCCTTTACCACATATTATCTTTTCCCAAAATCTTTTCAACAATATCAAAGACAAATGCCATCATTTGGGGAACATTTGATTTGTTGTCTGCAAGTGCTTTCAATCCAAAATTTTGTTGTCTGGTAAAGAGTTAAAAACATGAGATCAGCGGATAAAGGATTAAGCTATGGATTTGTCATTTTGTCATTCTACAGCAGATGTTATTGTAGACTTGCGCTTCTTCTGTTTATAAATTATTAATCGGTAGTGTACAGGACTTGAGAATAGGGGGGTTGCTGGTTAGAATCCCCAGTTTGGCCAATTTCTTTCAGAGGATTGATGATAGTCATTGTGACAGGATTCATTCCTCTCTCACTGCCGACTGCTGTTTCGACGATGGACTATGGGGAAGCAGCCAGAGGTTTGGGAAGAGTATTGTGCAAAGCACTGGTAAACAGCAGAAACTCAAAGAAAGCATGGATTGGTGCACTTGCTGCCACAATATAACTGAAATAATGTTAAAAATGGCATTAAATATCATACAATCAATCATTCTTTGCATTAATTATTCTTGTATAGCATATTTGTTTATATATAATGCCTTCTGAGACTTTTTTTTGTCATTCTAGTCCCAGAGAAAACAAAGAGAAACAGAAGGAAGAAAATACCAAGCCAACACCCAATGTTGTACATTCCAAACTTCCTTCAGCAGAAGAGGAGGAAGTGAAGGTCTGTACATCAGTTTAACCCTTTACCAAAAGGACAAAATTTTAGACTGGTCGAATTTGAAAGCATTTGCAGATGACAAATTAAATGTTGCTATAATGATGTTTTTCTGTATTTGATATAGTAGAAAACATTGTGGGAAAAGGAGAAAATGCTGGTTACCAGCATTTTCTCTTATTCCCACAATGCTTTCAAAAGGTGTCTCTATAACTGTCATTAAAAGTCTGGATTGTGTGCTAAAGGGTTAAACCCTTTACTTAACATCCCATGGTTTATCAATCCTGAGAAAGGAGACCTTTAAAAACATTGTTTGAAAAGGAGAAAATACTGGTAACTAACATTTTCTCCATTTCCCGCAACGTTTCCTACACTTTCAACGACAAATTTCATTATCAGAGCCATGTGTCATCTGACAAAGCTTTCAATGTGGACCAGTCTAAGAATTTTATTACTTGGTAAAGATTTAGCACCTTTATCAACACTATTTCAGCTTTCAACAGTAGTTTAGTTATGTCATGGTTGTATGTATACCTATCTATGTGATTCGGAAGTTTTCTTTATCTATACCACTATGCATGACAAGTTAAAACCATGTTCACAAGCCCTGCAAGTTACACTGAGGTACTGGGCTAGGTTTCACAAAAAACTTTTGTATATTATTTCACTCAAATCAGCTAACAAACTCATTTTCCGACTGAAGTTGAGTTTGTTGTTTTAGATGCATTTCACCAACATGAACAGACTTTAAAGAGTAAAGTTCTCAAGTCTTAGTTTGACATGTTTCATACTCAACTCAGAAAGATATTAGGACCTATCTCAGTCAACAGACTTAAGTCCATTATTTTGCTGGGTTGTGTTTGAAAAGTTGTGTCAACTCAGGATTTTAGAACATTACTAAGGTCGTTTACAGTCAGTATGGGAAAACAGGGTCACATATTGAAATTCATCTTCTGAGCAATTTGAATCTGAAGAGGCTGTCGCCAGCTGAGGTAGAAAGGAAGATAGAATTCAGTCGTTTTATTTCAGCCAACAGAGCATGAGCAGGTTCATGAGAGTAGCCATGGCCAGCAGACAGTGCTAGAAGCAGCTAGGCATGAATGGGAACAAGTTAAAACTATACAAGCAGGTATGGTGCTCTTAGTCCTTTATCCCAGGGATACAAGTCTTTCATGGTCCTGCACTTTTCAACTTGGAACATTGTGTAAGAGAAGTACAATCATGTAACAGCTACAAATAGCAAGCAGTTGCTATTCTTTTAAAATATTCTAATTCGGAAAAAAAAAAAAAAAAAACATTGTCTTTTCATCAATGTTTTTACTATGGGTTTCTGGTTATCGTTGTTGGAATATCTTGAAAAAAGCCTTAACCCTTTACCACACAATCCTGAGTTTTAACGACCCTGAGAAATAAGGCTGTTGGAAACATTGTGGGAAAAGGAGAAAATGTTGGTAACCAGCACTTTCTCCTTTTTCCACAACATTTTCAACCTTTTCGTTTATAAAAAACTGTCATTTGAGTATTATTCAGTTTGTGGTCTGCATATGCTTTCATTTTGAACCAGTCCAAAATTTTGCTGTGTGGTAAAGAGTTAATTGTTATCTGGGAATTCATACATTACTGCCTGTAGATATTCTTTCTTCTTGCAACAGAATACTTACACTGGTAGTTAAACCCTTTACCACACAATCCCAGCTGTTGATGACTTGGAGAAAGAAGGCTTTTGAAAACATTGTGGGAAAAGGAGAAAATGCTGGTAACCATCATTTTTCTCCTTTTCCCACAATGTTTTCTAAAATTCCCAAAATAAATTTCAAGTTTTGAGTAACATTTATTTTGTTGTCTGCAAATGCTTTCAATTTGGACAAGTCTAAAATTTTGTTGTTTGGTAAAGAGTTAAAAACACTTGGGGGAAAAAGACACGTTACTTGTTATGACTTGTTTCTCCTTCTGTCAGAATGTTTGCACTCTGTTTTAAACCTAGTTGATGTTAGTGATCAATGATCTACAATCATCAGCTGCAATTTTGTTGTGAGAGTTTATCAATTTTAGAAAATTATTTCTCTCCCTCTTTATATGCACAGAATATATGTCTTATTTGAAAGACAGGTTTTAATGTTCATACACATTGTCAAACTATTTTAAGTTTTAAAGAAATGGGTTAGTATTTGGTGTGTTTGTCAAAGCGAAATACCACAGTACACTGCAAACTTTATTTTTGGTGTCATTTATATTTTTGGATGTTATTGAATTGTGATTGATGGGCAAACACTGTTTGAATTGTGTTTAGAACTGTTTTGTTTTATTTGCACAGGGTATAAAGAAAGTCACACTAAAGGTATTTTAGCTTTAACTAATTGTTTGTAGTGCATGCGTTGTGGTTTCTCCTTTTTATTGCTAAAACCTTTTTTTTGTTTTTGTCAGTTTTGTGTTTTTCTTTTTTTATTCCATAGACTGCCAAATAGCTGACACAGATAATTTTGGTCAGATCTTGACCCAGATATTGTAGTATTAACTTTTTAACACACGACAAAATTTTAGCCTTCTCCAAATTGAAGCCATTTGCAGACGACATTTTCATTGTGACTCAAATGATGCGATTTGTCTTTTATAGGGTAGAAAACATTGTGGGAAAAGGAGAAAATGCTGGTAACCAGCATTTTCTCCTTTTCCCACAATGTTTTCAAAAGGCTTCAGCATCAGGGTTGTTAAAAGTCGGGATTGTGTGATAAAGGGTTAACTCTGTATTTAATGCCAACATTTTAGACTTTTCCATATTGAAAGCATTTGAAGATAATAAATGTGGCTCAGTACATAGGATTTGTTTCTGAAAGCGTAGAAAACATTGTGAGAAAAGGAGAAAATGCTGAATATCATCATTTTCTGCTTTTCTTACAATGTTTCCTCATGGTTGTGAAGCATGAGGTTGTTCAGTAAAGGGTATCCTACAGATTGCTTGACAGTTTAATTTGTTACCAAACAACAAAACTGAAAGCATTTGCAGACAACAAAATTAATGTCAGATCTACTCAAAAATTTGAATTTGTTCTTTTGACAGTTAGAAAATGTTGCAGGAAAAGGAGAAAATTCTGCTTAAAAGCATTTTCACCTTTTTCCACAATGTTTTCATAAGTCTTTTTCTTTAGCATCGTAAAAGGTGGGATTGTTTGGTAAAGGGTTAAAGCATGACTAGTCAACACTGTCTATAACATGCAGTCTGATCATGATCTACACTGTTTCAAAAAGCAAATAAATCTGTCAACAATGTTTGAAAAAACAAATACATTTAAGAGTAAACAAAACATGAAATTTTGTAATAATACTTGGTTTGCAAACTGATAATCACAGTTGGAAATAAGATAGAAAATGGACCTGATGTTGAGTCCACTTTGCACTAAGCAAGCACCAAGATGACACTCATAATAAGCTTGCCTAAATGATTTGTAAGCAAAGGTTCTTATTAATTGTAGAAAAAGATACATGTACATGGAAGTTTCATTGGCTTGTGCATGTGATTGTTCGTAGTTTAACCCTTTCCGAAACAACAAATTTTGGACTGGTCCAAATTGAAAGAGTTTGCAGACGACAATTTTAAATTTGATGAAAATGGCAGAAAGTTATCAAAAAGGGTAGAAAACACTGTGGGAAAAGGAGAAATGGCTCGTTACGAGCAATTTCTCCTTTTCCCACAGTGTTTTCAAAAGACTTGTACTGCAGACACGTGAAAACCAGGGCTTGTTTGGGAAATGTTTAATGGCACCATTTTCAAGTTCTTAATATATGAAACAGAGTCTTTTAAAACCTTAAAATCTTAGTCATAAAATTTTTCAATTAGACCAGGACCCCCAATTACATATTTTGTTATCACTGGAAAGTGTATTAAAATTCACAAAGGAAGGCATATTCTGGTGAAAATTGATAAGTAAATCTAATGTAGAAAATGATCAAAAGGGAAATTGGTATTATTTCATGATGTAGCATGTTTAATTTGTTAGTTGTTCTTGTAACTAGTTGAACTGGTCTACAGTTTAGCCTGCTTGTATCTTTGCAGCTTGTTCATGCATTTCTTTCTTATTTCTTTTTATACAGATTGCAATGTTTTAGGAATTTTATTTTTTGCTTTTAACTCTTTACCAAACAATCCTGGTTCAAAAGACACTAAGGAAGAAGGAGAAAATTCTAGTAACCATCATTTTCTTGTTTTCTTTTGATATTTTTTGCTCTGTTAACCCTTTACCACACAATCCAGACTTTTAAAGACCCTGAGGGAGAAGGCTTTTGAAAACATTGTGGGAAAAGGAGAAAATGCAAGTAACTAGCATTCTCTCTTTTTCCCACAATGATTTCTACACTATCCAAAACGGAAATCATCATTTGAGCTACATTTAATTTGTCATCTGCAAATCCTTTCAATTTGGACCAGTCAAAAATTTTGTCATTTGGTAAAGGGTTAACCCTTTCCCAAACAAGCCCTGGTTTTCACGTGTCTGCAGTACAAGTCTTTTGAAGACACTGTGGGAAAAGGAGAAATTGCTCGTAACGAGCAATTTCTCCTTTTCCCACAGTGTTTTTTACCCTTTTTGAGAACTATCTGTCATTTTCATCAAATTTAAAATTGTTGTCTGCAAAATCTTTGAATTTGGACCAGTCCAAAATTTAGTCGTTTGGTAAAGGTTAAACTCTTTACCAAACAATCCTGGTTCTAAAGACCCTAAGGCAGGAGGAAAAAATTCCAGTAACCAACATTTTCTCCATTTCCTATGATATTTTCTGCTCTTTTAACCCTTTACCACAATCCCTAGTTTTAACGACCTTGAGGGAGAAGGCTTTTTAAAATATTGTGGGAAAAGCAGAAAATGCTGGTAACCAGCATTTTCTCCTTTTCCCACAATGTTTTCTACTCTATCAAGGACAAACTTTGTCATAACGGCGACCCATAATTTGTCTGGTAACCAGCATTTTCTCCTTTTCCCACAATGTTTTCTGCTCTGTCAAGGACAAACTTTGTCATAACGGCGACCTATAATTTGTCATCTGCAAATCCTTTCAATTTGGACCAGTCTAAATTTTGTCGTTTGGTAAAGAGTTAAAGAAAACAAAATCCTATTATGTTAGTCACATTTAAGTTGTTGTCTTCAAAAGCATTCAATATGGACAACTTTTAACATTTTTTTGTATGTTAAATAGTTAAAGTTAAGACTAGTGTCACTGTTTGCTACCCAAACTCCTGCACATTCACTCTCTACCAAACGATCACATGTTTTAATGATCGTGAAAAAGACAGCTTTTGAAATATTGTGGGAAAAGGAATAAATGCTTGTTTGCCAGCATTTTCTCCTTTTACCCCAAATTTTTTTTTATCCTTTCAAAGACAAAATATCATAATTTTCGCCATATTTAATTTGTCGTCTGCAGATGTTTTCAACAGGGACTGGTCTAAAATTTTGTTGTTTGGTAAAAAGGTAAACCTAGAAATGTACATGTAGTACCTTGCACACACACTAAAATATGTAAATACAGAGCTCCAGATAAGAGATCATATTCTAAATCCATTATTTCTCTTCAAAACCCTATGTTGTGGGTACTCATTAGAATCGTCTCGATTCAAATTGTCTCGATGAGACGATTCTAATGGGTACCCATAATATAGGGTTTAGTGGAGAGTGATTAATATTTCCAATTTTGAAATCGAAATCACTCCCTCTATCTGGAGCTCTGATACGATTTAGAATGAATCTTAAATATGGTAAAAAGGAAACAAAAGATAAGCAACTTGGCAACTTTTTACTTAGTATAGAAATTCATTTTTCTGCCAGCTACTAACACTTGGAGCAACCCCACAGATTTGTCACTTTCTCAATAATTTTCATATTTGTGCATGGTTTGATTTAAATTCAAGTGCATTTTCATAACCACATTGTTTACTTTTGGCAGCCACTTGGCCTTTAAGCATTATGGGCTTTTCCAAATAGTGCAAATCAAGATCACACTTAGGGTCCTGCGTGGCCTAGTGGTAAAGTGTAGGACTCATTATCTGGAGGCCCTGGTTTGAGCGTCACTGGATCCACTGGGTTTTTCTTGAGATTGTCCTTGGGCAAGACACTTTAGAGCCCTAGCCTAGTACGGGTGGAATCCAGGAAATACTTGAATATGTGAGCTGTCACCTTAATATGACTGAAGTATTGTTGAAAGTGGCGTAAAACACCATTCAATCAATCAATTATGATCACACTTCAAAGATCAGAGTGATGTAAACTCTTCCACAACATTATGCTAAATGTAATTGGTAAATTGTAAATGTAACCATTTTCTGATTATTAAAGGTTTGGAACCCACAATTGTAGAGACCTTGACCCCTGTGTCACCCTATGAGTTGACCCAGATTCTTGGAAAAGAAGATTTCTCTAGTGTAAAGGTAAAAAAGTTCATTTTCAACTCTTACAAGCTTTTTATAACGCGACACATATTACATTTTGTCAATTTTGACCCTTAATGTAGCTCAAATGATGGTCTTTGAACATGTAAAAAACATTGTGGAAAAAGTAGAAAATACTGGTAAAGAGTTAGACACAGTGTTTTAACTTCTTACCAGACAACAAAATTTTAGCCTTGTCCAAATTGAAAGCATTTGCAGACCACAAATTAGACGTTGCTCAAGATTTAAAATTTGTCTTTGATAGGTTAGAAAACAGTGTGGGAAAAGGAGAAAATGCTGGTTACCAGCATTTTCTCCTTTTCCTGCAATGTTTTCTATAGGCTTCTTTCCGAGGGTTGTTTAAAGTCGTCATAGTGTGGTAAAGGGTCAAAGAATGTTCTGACCCAAGATAAAAAAAAAGTTGTTTGTTGGGGATGATGAGTGAGCCATTATATTCAAATGTTTTCTATAACTGAGACTTCTACATACATTTACAGTCAAACATTAGAGTGTCTGTAGAGAGAAAAGGACTTGCAGCATTCGTCAACTTCCTGTTTGGGCCCCCAAAACTGAAGAGACACCTGGTGGAGGAAAGGGAAAGGATATTTTGTGTCGCAGCATGTAAGTAAAGGTATACTCATGTAAATAACTCTTAAGATTGCTGAGCAAAACTGTTTTATTTTTTTGTGTGAATATTGAAGATTAAGATCAGCTGTCAGAGAACATGCAGTTTGATCTTAGATCTACACTGACTCTTATTTTACTGGATATTGTCCATTGATTGTATATTTTAGAAAACTGGGTCCATAGTGATATGATAAGAATATTCTTAGTCTTATTCTCAAGAATTTTCTAAATTTGAAAGTAATACAACTTCTGATTGGCTAAACCAAATGGTTTAGCCAATCAGAATTTGTATTACTTTCAAAGTCTATAATTAGACTAAGAATATTCCAAAGAATGGTAGGTGAATACAGACCCTTATCTTCTACAAGAGTGGGAAGTAACTTGTTTTCAAAAGCAAAAAGTATTTTTGATGTTCTTTATTTACCGTTTTTCTTATTTATGATGCATAAGATATATCTACAGATGTGTCTTGAAAACATTGTGACAGAGACAAAAATGGTTTTATACTGTTATTATTGTTATAATTACATGGTGTTAATTAAATGCCGTTTTCAACATTGTTTCAGTTATATCACAGCAGCCAGTGCACATATCCATGCTTTCCTGGAGTTTCTTTTACCAGTACTCCACACAATATTTCCAAGCCACTGGCTGCTTTCTCACATTACGTCGAAACAATCGTCGCAGTTAGAGCGGAATAAATCCTGTCGCAATGACTATCATCAGTCCTCACAAAGAAATTGGACGAGCCGGGGATTCAACCAGCGGCCTCCTGTTCTCAAGTTCTGTGTGCTACCGACTGAGCTACCGGAGCTGGGGGGTATTATACTGACTGTTTTCTTCACTTTTCATCCTACCATCATTACCATAGAGGCTGTATTGAGACTTACAAAAGCCACAGCAAATTACACAAAAGATAAACATTTTAAAGAAAGAAAGTGTCAGGAAACCATGATACAGTTTCTCAACATCTTCTCTTTCCTTTTTTAATTCTTCACCAAATGACAGAAATGTGGACTGGTCCAAATTAAAAGCATTTGCAGACGACAATTGAAAATGTGGATCAAATGATGTAAATTGTTTTCGATAGGGTAGAAAACATTGTGCTGGTTACCAGTATTTTCTCCTTTTCCCATAATGTTTCCAAAAGGCTCTTTCAAAAGGTCGTTAAAAGTCGGGATTATGTGGTAAAGGGTTAAATCATGGAAAATTTAATTCTTAGAGTACCAAATATCCCAACAGATACTTTCAGTTGCAACAATAAGGTTGCCTTTGTTCGGAATTTTTCAGTGAAGCAAAAAGTGTGGATCAAAGATCAGACTGTACATTTTGTGCAGTCTGATCTTGATCTACACCTGCTAGAAAGGCAACTATTGTTGTATATTTGTAAGTTCTAACACTTAACCACATAATCCTGAATTTTAACAATCCTGAAAGAGGAGGCTTTTGAAAACATTGTGGGAAAATATGAAAATGCTGGTAACCAGCATTTTCTCCTTTTCCTACAATGTTTTCTACCCTGTCAAAGACAGTAATTATCATTCAAGCAACATTTGATTTGTCATCTGCAAATGATTTGAATTTTGCCCAGTCCAAAAATTTGTCTTTTGGTAATGGGTGAAGGATTAGATTTGAGAAAAATGCTCGTTTTTTCCACCTCCACAGCGCAGCTGAGCAATGAGAATGCCTGGCATCTGAGAACATTACAGACAATATACAGAAGTCTGACAGGATCCAAGTTTGATTGCGCAAGGTTTGGTAATCACTGGGAAGAAATTGGATTTCAAGGTAACCTTCCCTCTTGTACCAGAAGTCGCCTTTTTTTACCTTCACCCGATAAATTGCTAGAACTGACTTAAGTTGTTTTTGCATGCCATCTGATCTTGGATCTACACTGTCTGCTACTTCCTTACATATTCTGACCACAACAACTTTGAAGTACATGTAACAATATTTCTAATGTTTTTCCTAATTGGAAAGGTCCATTTCATTAATTCACTGCCCTGAGGTTTAAAGGCTAAATATAAATTTAGACCATACAAGTTGGCTGCAACTTTACACTGATATGAACCATGCTCTTGCAAAAGGGGGCTTACTGCATCTCCATGATCCATGATACCAAGCAAGGTATTATATATTTGTGGATCCATAAAGTCCCTTTTTCTCTAACAATGGACTGAATCATGAGGTACACTGCTCCTTTGACATGCAGAAAATTGACCTAAAGCAAAATGTTTTGGCCCAGGTTAGCCTGCATGGACTGGGCAGGCTGACTTGGGTCGATACTTTTTGCAGATTCTTACGAACATAAAAGTTTGCAACAAATGCATAGACAAATATAAACTGCTCTGGCTGGGATTTGAACCCGTGCAGCAAAGATCCTCGTTTATCGAGGTTTAAAAGACCAATGCACTAACTCTTGAGCTAAAGAGAATTCTCCCTAATGCAGTTGTCAGGTATTGATTTTATACGGGAAGAAGCTATGCCATAAGGAAGGAGTGATCTCCTGTAACAAGATGCATTAAGCTGCCTTTTTACAGAGCATGGCTCATATATATTTTTACAAGGAATTCAGCATCCTATCATAAGGATCTGTCATTATTTAGTCTCACCATCTCCATGTTTTATGTCGCTATCACAGCAGGTGGCATGGTGTTATATCATCTTTTGTGATAGTTCTAACAATAAAACTTTACTATATATCATATAGTAGACTTACAGCCTCTCAAAAAGGTTGAAATGCTCACCAAAAGTGTCATCTACACAGTATCCTTTTCCAGGCATGGATCCAAGTACTGATTTAAGAAGTGTTGGAATGTTGGGCTTGGTCAATTTACTATTTTTTCTGAAGAATCCTAAAACACAGTCCATTGCTGGTGATATCTACAGACTGTCTATTCATCCCACACAGGTGAGATAGTGAGCAAAATCTTGCTCAACCCAGCTTTAGTTGCTTTCATGTACCGTGCAGATCAAAGGTTGAAAGATATTCCTGTCAAACAGCCTTGAAATTGCAATATCTGAGTTTGGTTATCAGCCGAAAATATTTTAGCCATACTCTAGCAAAAAGGGATTTAATGCATCTCAGTGATGCTCTATACCAAGCATGTCATCACCTAATTATGGATCCATAAAACCCATTTTGTCTAACAATCGGCTGAATCCCGAGATAGAATTGTCCTTTGACATATAGAAATTTTACCGAAATCAAAAAGGTTGACCCATGTCAGCCTGTGTGGACTGCACAGGCTGACCTGTGACACTTCTTTTTACAGATGCATTAAACCCCCTTTTCACAGAGCTTGGCTTATTTGCTTCATTTATTTGATTTAACTTGGGGCATTTTTTTTCTTATTTGAGTACTCAAGGGGTTGACCTTTTTATAAAACAGTCATGAGTTGTGGACATTTTTTGTAAACATTGTGGGAAAAGGAGAAAATGCTGGTAACCATCAGCATTTTCTCCTTTTCACGTAAAGTTTTCTAATTTTTCATAGACGAATTCTGTTATCTCAGGCTTGTTTAATTTGCTTCTGAAAATACTTTCATAAAAGACTAGACTAAAATTTTTTAGTCTGACAATGGGTTAGAAAGACAGGATTGCATTGGCAAAAGTTTATCCTGTACATGTTAGTTTGAATGAAATGATAAGATTTAACCTTTTACCACATAATCCCAACTTTTAACAACCTTGAAAGAGAAGGCTTTTGAAAACATTGTGGGAAAAGGAGAAAATGCTGGTAACCAGCATTTTCACCTTTTCACACAATGTTTTCTACCAGATCAAGGACAGATTTCTTCATTTGAGCCACCATTAATTTGTCGTCTGCAAATGCTTTCAATTTGGACCAGTCTAAAGTTTTGTCATTTGGTAAAGATTTAAAGTCATAAAAATAGCAAAAAAAATTCAGTTTGACCAATTATCATATCTGAAATAGGTTGTTAAGTGTAAAGTATATGTTTGCAATCCTAGAATGTCTTGATATCAACTCTTTATCACACAATCCCAAGTTTTAACTTTTTAGAAAAAATGCTTTTGAAAACATTGTGGGAAAAAGGAGAAAATGCTGGTAACCAGCACTTTTCTCCTTTTCCCACAGTGTTTTCTACCTTTCAAAAGACAAATCACATCATTTTAATAAAACTAAACTTGTCGTCTGCAAATGCTTTGAATTTGGACAAATCTAAAATCTTGTCGTTTAGTGAAGAGTTAAAGATATTTTTTAATTATGACAGAATTTTCCATTTTGTGTGATGGGCATTAACATGACAAGGATAGCTCTACAGGCTGTAAGGGAGGACTTGTTGAACAAGTAAGTAATCCTTAACCCTTTCTCACACAGTCGCAGGTTTCAACGACCCTAAGTAAGAAGCCTTTTGAAAACATTGTGGGAAAAGGAGAAAATGCTGGTAACCACCATTTTTTCCTTTTCCCACAATGGTTTCTGCCCTATCAAAGAAAGAAATCATCATTTCAGCTACATATAAATTGTCGTCTGCAACTGCTTTCAATTTGAGCCAGTCTGAAATTTTGTTGTTTGATAAAGAGTTAACTGAGTCATGCTTTGGCAAAAGGGAGTTTAATGCACCTCCATAATGCATTTTTATTTCACACCTACAACGCAATGTCCAATGAAATCGCTTTAATACTACCACGTGAGTACAAACTATCTGAATCCATATTGGACTATGTAGAGTCCAATATGGATTTTTCAGAACAAGGCCAGAGTCCAGAATATGGATTTTTAAGAATGAGGCTAGCATCCCAGATATCGATATTTGGAAGGCAGAGTAGCCTAGTTTCCCTTGTGAGAAAGTTATCATCTGTAATCTTATTCGATTTGCTGTCAGATAAGGAAGTTTTGGATTCCTTATGTTAAAAACCGCCACAAAGCACCATTAACAAGACGGAGGGAGGCGTAAAAAGATTTAAAGTTTTAAAGTCAAAACGTGTGAAATAAAGAGGTCACTTAACATGCTTGGGTGCCAATACTGAATTCAATTGGACTCGTACACTGCAGAACCAGTCTATATTTTGGACTCGGCTGTGGCCTCATCCAAAACATAGACTGGTTCTGCAGTATACTCATCCAATAGAATTCATTATTGTACCCAAGCATGTTAACCCTTTACCAGACGACAAAATTTTAGCCTTGTCCAAATTGAAAGCATTTGCAGACGACAATTTCAGTGTGACTCAAATGGTGCAGTTTTTCTTTGATGGGGTAGAAAACATTGTGGGAAAAGGAGAAAATGCTGGTTACCAGCATTTTCTCCTTTTCCCACAATGTTTTCAAAAGGCTTCTTTCCCAGGGGTGTCAAAAAGCGGCATCGTGCGGTAAAGGGTTAAATAACCTCATAATATCAAGCAAATTATTACATAATTACATGGATCCATGAAATCCAGTTTGTTCCGATCATCAGGTAGAATGGTCTTTCGATGTGCAGAAAATTGACCAAAAGTAAAAAGTTTCGACACAGGTCAGCCTGCGCAAACTTACCTGGGTCAATACTCTTGCAGATGCATTAAACCCCCTTTCCACAGAGCATGGCTCAACTCTTTACCACACGACAGAATTGAATAATAAACCAAATTCAAAGCATTTGCAGATGACAACTTCATTGTAGCTCATATGATGATTTCAGTCTTTGATAGGGTAGATAACATTGTGGAAAAAGGACAAGAAAGTATTCCTGTTAAAGTTAATTTCTGATTTTCAGGGAATGTTTCTTGAAAGTGGCCGAATAAGGATAAGCTTGTATAAAACTAGTTTTTCAATATGCTTGGCCTCATATGTACATGTTTTCAAAATGACCGTGGGATGATATGCTATTCTATTTAGTACATTTTCTCCACCATCTTCAGATTTCAAAATTTATGTTGAGTCTAATGGACAAAACCATTACAATGAGATTTTAAATTCTGAAAAGGTTTTTTCTCTTGTGGTTTTTGTAAAATAATAAAATAGATACAAAGAAATTTCGAAGAAAATATCTGAGATAAATAGTAATTGTAGTAAAGGTAGATGACAAAGAACATTTGAAATATTTATAAATACACTGATAATTGGAGTTTTCGTGCTTTTTCATGGTAGCTTTGTCATGCTAGCAGTGAACATTAAAGGTTGAAAGTCCCGAACGTTATTACACAGAAGTAGTCCGTATACACGATTATGCTGTACACACGGTACTAGGCTGATACGGAACAATTTCCCGTTGAGTTGTTTTGTGAAGTTAGATAATGCCTGTATTTTACTAGGATAATTCATAGGTATATAATAAAACATTATATAATATCTCTTGTAGGGAGTGCAATAAACAGGGAGAAGTTCTAGAAGTTGTGAGTGAGTTTTATGCAGGGCTCTATCTGCTTTTGTACCAAATTTGGAAAGGACAGGGTAAAACTATCTCAGACTCAGGGTTTGTCATAAAAGGTAGGTGGGAGTTAATGGAAATCTCAATACAGTATAAAAGATGCGAGGGAATCAAAGTTATCTCCCTTTGCAAAAATCTGGGAATCACTTATCTCCTATTGCATACTCAATAAATGTCAGGAAATTTTCTGCAAATTTTGAAGAATTCCCTGCAACAAATTAGAATGTATGATATGAGTTGGAAGGTTATTAGTAAGTTAAACCCTTTATTCTGAATAACATGTTGGTTACTTTATTGGGATGTATCTACCACCGATTATTTTTGAAAAAACTTGTGGCAAAAGTATTATAATCTCACCCTTTAGGATGCACAGAGTTAGCAATACATAAGATGAGATACATGAAAAAGGATCAGGGTCAGTGCTAATGAAATTTATTTTGTGCAACTCAGCTGAGCATGAAATTTCAAATTTGTATTTCTGTAATTTGTTAAACATTATGGAGTAACCTTTGAACTTTAGAGCTTTTCTTTGTTTCTGCCTATTAATTATATGTCTTGCTTTCAGATTTTCATACTCTCTCAAGCATAAATGGGACTTAAAAGTCTGAGCACAAACTCAACTCAAGTTGTTCAATCACTGACACAGGACTCAAATTAATCCTCCTCTCCAAATAATTAGTTCTTTTGAGTTTAACCCTTTACCAAACATAAAATAAAATTTTGGACTCGACCACATTGAATTACTAAAACACTGGATTGTTTGGTAAAGAGTTAAGAATTTTTGATATGCGCCTGGATCAAGATATTGCATGTAATTGTTTTCCAACTGGCAGTGGCAAAATAAAACTTGTATCCATTACAAGCCAAACATGACGTTTTAATTCATAGAATTAACATATTGTGTTAACAATGTGGGATTATGAATAATTACTTGTAACAAGCTGTGCTTTTTGTCATAATATTTCTATACCTTTATAAAAAAACAAAATATTCTCCTCTCCTTCAATGTTTTTCCTTTGTGCTAGTATTTTTCAAGCATAAAATGTAGACTTGAAAGCATTTGCAGACGACAAATTCAGTGTGGCTCAAATGATGCGATTTTTCTTTGATAGGGTAGAAAACAATGTTTTTTCCACAATGTTTTCAAAAGGCTTCTTTCTGAGGGTCATAAAAAGTTGGCATTGTGCGGTAAAGAGTTAACACAACATGCTCAGTGTTGAATATAAATATTACCAGAATTTTTCTCTCTTTTCTTTTTTTAATAATTTTTTTCTTTTTGCAGATATTGAGATGAAAGCCAAGAAAAGTACCAATGAAATTTTTAAGAATCTCGAAGAATATCGCAGCAAAAAGAAAGTTGTACTTTCTGATGTGTCTCCGGGTGTTGAAACAGAAAATCTGCAATTTGTAAATGTTTGTGAAAATACTTGAGGTGATAGAAGATTTTGTTAATTTACCTTAACTCTTTACAAAATGACGTATCTAAGAATCGTCCATATCTGGGGCATTTGTAGACAACTACATGTTAGTCATGCTCTGTGAAAAGGGGCTTAATGCATCTGCAAAAAGCATTGACACAGGTCAGCCTGCGCAGTCCGCGCAGGCTGACCTGTGCCGAAACTTTTTGCTTGCGGTAAATTTTCTGCGTGTCCAAGGACCATTCTACCTCGGGATTCGGCTGTTTGTTAGACAAAATAAATTTTATGGATCCGTGATTATGTGATGTCTTGCTTGGTATAATGCTTCATGTAGATGCATTTAAACCCCTTTTCACAGAGCAGGGCTCATGTAAATACATGTGGCTCAAACAGTAAAATCTATTTAAGAAAGTGCAGAAAACATTGTGAGAAATAGAGCAAATGATGGCTACCAGCATATTTTCCTTTTTCCCACAGTCTTTTTCAAAAGCCTTTTTCTGTTGGATGTTTTTGATTATTTGGTAAAGGTTAAATTAAATGTGACTGAAAAATTGAAATTTGTTTTTTTGAAGGGTAGAAAACATTGTGGGAAAAGGAGAAAGTGCTGGCTACCAGCATTTTCTCCGTTTCTCACAATGTTTTCAAAAGACTTCTTTCTCAGGGTCGTTTAAAGTCAGGATTGTGTGGTAAAGGGTTAGATAGTTAGATACATCCTTACAGTTAGAGAGAAAAAGCACTGTTAAAACCAGCATTTTCTTATTTACCCACAATGTTTTCAAAAGAATTTCTTCCATAGGGGTCGTTAAAACTTGGGATTGTGTGGTAAAGGGTCATATGATATATATGTAGACCTGTTCAATGAATGAGAGAACCAAGTATCCTCCAACATCAGACTGCAAATTCTTTACTGCCTGATCTTGATCTCTACAGTCCACATAGGCAATAAATAGAGAATACATACATAGTGTTGTTGTATATCAAAAATATCTAACGTGGTTTGGAGAATTGATAACTGTCGAGCCTTGTCGAGACAGTTATCAATTCTCGCAACTGAGTTAGATATTTTTGATCTACGACAACACTATGTACGTATTCTATTTATCTTTTAACGTCTGATTGGTACTCATTGTGAAAAAGATGTGAAAAATGTTGCCGACAAATACATGTTGAAAGTTCATTTATATTGGAACTCCCATTTTAAAATTGCATTACCCACATATGTAGTACTTTATCATAGGAATTAAATGGCCAAAAATTGCGATTGAGATCACTTTGGTTTATTCTAGTTGAGAAGACGCGGTAAACAAGCATTCAAATGACATCATGGGCAGGAATTACGTAGGCAAATCATTGGAAAGTAGTGCGCATGCTATGACATCGTTCTTTTTTCGCGGGCTTTCAGTAGTAATCATTACTATTTTTGGAATGCATTTCATTCATAAATGGTGATGGGGGAATCACTGGAAATTACTGTTCTATAAATATCTGTTGTATATCAAAAATCTATAAATATCCGTGGTATATAAAAAAAAAAAATATCGCATGGGTGTTATTGCATGGATATCCGGTTAGTTAAAAGATAAAAATTATGCTTGGCACTGTGTAATTTAATATACCATGTCAGTATATACCAGTATTATGACTCTACCTTTATTTGAACCATTTAATGCCTTGCCAAACGACAAAATTTTAGACTGGTCCAGATTGAAGGCATTTGCAGACGAGAAATCAAATGTGGCTCAAAAATTGCAATTTGACTTGGGAATGGTAGAAAACATTGTGGGAAAAGGAGAAAATGCTGGTTACCAGCATTTTCTCCATTTTCCCACAGTGTCCTCAAAAGGCTTTTTCTTCATGGTCGTTAAAAGTCAGGATTGTGTGGTAAAGGGTTAAATCTATTTGTATGTACTCTTAGGTGGAACAGTGCAGGTGAGATGGTTCTACTACTCACAGACTGACAGTGATGTCATAGAAAACTGGACATCAGTCTTTGTCTGTTGATGAAGCTGTGCCTTCTTACACTGTGAAGTTCTGTCATAGAAAACTGGACACCAGTCTTTGTCTATTGATGAAGTTGTGCCTTCTTACACTGTGAAGTTGTCAGACCTTCCAGAGATTAACTCTTTACCAAACGACAAAAATTTCAGGCTGGCCCAAACTGAAAGCACTTGCAGACAACAAAATCAATGTAATGGAAAAATTGAATTTTGTTTTGAGATGGGTAGAAAACATTGTGGGAAAAGGAGAAAATGCTGGTTGCAGCAGTAATTCCCACAATGTTTTCAAAAGGCTTCCTTTTTAGGGTCATTAAAAGTCGGGACTGTGTGGTAAAGGGTTAACTTTAAAATAACAATAGCTGCCAAAAGGAAACAAAACCAGTGTTAAAATGCATTTAACCCTTTACCACACAATCCCTAGTTTTAACGACCCTTGAGAAGAGGACATTTGAAAACATTGTGGGAAAAGGAGAAAATGCTGGTAATCAGCATTTTCTCCTTTTTTCCACAATGTTTTCTACCTTATCAAAGAAAGAAATCATCATTTGAACTACCTTTAGTTTTTCGTCTGGAGCTTCTTTCAATTTGGCTAAGTCCAAAATTTTATCAATCTGTTACTGTACGGTCGGTCCAAGTGTTAGTCACTGGCAGCGAAATAAATTTCAAAACTAGGTTAAATGCTGTCAGGTCACACTATCTTTTGTTTACTTTCTGCCTGATCTTTAAATACATTTTTCTGCCAGCGACTTACACTTGGACCGACCATACAATAACAGATTGTCATCTTCACAACATTTTCCATACTTTTAAATGGTATGATTTCAATTTAAAAGCATTTTAACTCCTGCTTTGCATTTTTGGCCGCTATTGGGCCTTTAAGTCTTTCCCAAACAAGCCCTGGTTTTCATGTGTCTGCAGTACAAGTCTTTTGAAAACACTGGGAAAAGGAGAAATTGCTCATAATGAGCAATTTCTCCTTTTCCCACAGTGTTTTCTACCTGTTTAGAGACCTTTCTGCTATTTTCATCAAATTTAAAATTGTCATCTGCAAACTCTTTCAGTTTGGACTAGTCCAAAATTTGTCGTTTGGGAAAGGGTTAATATATTGGAAAGTGTAGATCCATTGGATTCTAAGATCAGGCTGTATCTTCTAGGATCATCTTGTCAGCAAAAGCCTGTTCTCTCCTCGTTGCTATGCTAAGAATTAAATCAGTACTTTGATCCTGGGCCCGGTTTCATGGAAAAACTTAAGTATATTATTTTACTCAAATTTACTAAAGGTCCTAGGATTCTGACTTGAGTTTTTTTTTATTTAAGATACATTTCAGCAACATTAACAGACTGTTGTAACATTCTCAAATCCTGAGTTGACAATATGTTTCAAGACTCGACTCAGCAAAATAAATGGACTTAGGTAAATGTACAGACTTAAGTCCATAATTTTGCAAAGTTTAGGCCGCAATGTTGTGTCAACAGAGGAATGAATAATGATACATAAGTCTGTTCATGTTAGTGAAATGCGTCTGGAACAACAAACTTAACTTCAATCGGAAAATAAGTCTGCAGATTTGAGTAAAATAAGAGTCTGAAGTATTTTGGTGAAACCGGGCCCTGTATCCCTTCAACCTTTTCCCAAACGACAAATTTTGGGCTGGTCCAAATTGAAAGAGTTTGCAGACGACAATTTTGAATTTGATGAAAATGGCAGAAAGGTCTCAAAAAGGGTAGAAAACACTGTGGGAAAAGAAGAAATTGCCCATTACGAGCAATTTCTCCTTTTCCCACAGTGTTTTCAAAAGACTTGTACTGCAGACACATGAAAACCAGGGCTTGTTTGGGAAAGGGTTAACCATTTCCCAAACGACAAATTTTAGACCCTTCAAATTGAAAGCATCTGCAGACAACAAATTTTAAAGTGGTACAAATGAACTAATGTTTTTTGACAGAGTAGAAAACATTGTGGGAAAAGAGAAAATGCTGGTTACCAGCATTTTCTCCTTTTCCCACAATGTTTTTGAAAGGCCTCCTCCCCAAGGTCGTGAAAACCCGGGATTGTTTGGTAAAGGGTTAAGACTGACAAAAAATACAACCAGAAACAGTTTTAATTTCTAAATTTTACACGAGAAGCCATCTGACAGGCTGAGGTATTCATTCTCGGCCAGTCAGAATTTCTTGTCTTGTCACATAGAATAAGAGGTAACCCTTTACCAGAGGAGGAAAGGGTAGACTGGTCCAGATTGAAAGTGTTTGCAGACAACAGATTAAATATGGCTCAAGTGATGGAATATGTCTTTGAAAGGGTAGAAAACATTGTGGTAGGAGGAGAAAATGGTTACCGGCATTGTCTCCTTTTCCCACAAGTTTTTCTAAAGCTTTCTTTCTCAGGGTCATTAAAACATGGATTGTGTTGTAAAGAGTTATGGTTTTAAGGGTCAGTTCAAACATTAATCCTACATTCCTTTTACCGTCCAGTTTTGATATTATATGTCTGTAAATTGTATGTTCTATATGTTAATGTATTGTTGTATTGAGAAGTATATGTATGTGTCTGTAGTTTTTGTACTAATATTAGAATTACATTTTTTCTCAATGGCAGAATGATTTTTTGGGGGGGTAATTTTTGGTCAACATCCCCATTTTGTCAGTTGAAACCAGATTCACAGCCCTGCATGTATTTGATTTATCTAGGTTTTGTGATATTGTTTCTAAGTCTTTACCAAATGACAAAATTTTAGACTTGTTGAAATTGAAAGCATTTTCAGACAACTAAAAAAAATGTGACTCAAGGAAATTTGGGAATAGTAGAAAACTGTGGGAAAAGGAGAAAATGCTGGTTACCAGCATTTTATCCTTTTCCCACAATGTTTTTAAAAGCTTTTTTCTCAGGGTTGTTGAAAGTTGAAATTGTGTGGTAAAGGGTAAAAAGAATTCCAGTTTTATCTCTCCGGAGCACAAAAACATGAAAATGATTTTATTTCATGATTACGTATTGCTTGCTGCCAATGTCCTTCAGGTCTTGGAAGAATTTCCTCACTGATGGTACACCTCGGACCTTACTGTAAAAATTTTATAATTCAAACATGCCTTGGTTATAATATAATTATTTGTCGGTTTGAAATATTTGCTACAACAAACATCTTTAACCCTTTACCACACAACATAATTTTAGCCTTGTCCAAATTGAAAACATTTGCAGACGACATATTTAAATGTTACTCAAAACATGAGATTTGTCTTTCATAGAGTACAAAACATTGTGGGAAAAGTAGAAAATGCTGGTTACCAGCATTTTTTCCTTTTCCCACAATGTTTTCTAAAGGCTTCTTCCCCAGGGTTGTTAAAAGTCAGGACTGTGTGGTAAAGGGTTAAAAAACAGTTTAGAAACTCCGTTTTCCATGGAAAAACAAAGACAGGCATTGGATATTTTCTCTTTCAACATTTGTTTAACTCTTTACCAAATGATAAAAGTTTGGACCAGCCCAGTTTCAAAGTATTTGCAGACGACAAAATAAATGTGACTGAAATTTTTGAAATTTATTTCTGGAAGGGTAGAAAAGATTGTGGGAAAAGGAGAAAATGCTGGTTACCAGCATTTTTCCCTTTTCCCAGAATGTTTTCAAAAGCCTTCTTCTTCAGGGTCGTTAAAGTCGGGATTGTGTGGTAAAGAGTTAAAAAAGTTTAAGGCTACTGGCTTGCAGCCAGTGATCACGACAAATGTATAGCCTAAGAAACAAAAGGCTAAATATGACAACTTTGCAAAGCAAACAGACTCATTATAGATAACAAACTAAGACATCCTATATCTGATTTATAAAAAGCTTCTTATCCAAGGTCCGTATTCACCAACCGTTCTTAAGAACGTTCTTAGTCTTATTCTTCAAGATTTTCTACATTTGAAAGTAACACAACTTCTGATTGGCCAAACCATTTGGTTTGGCCAATCAGAAGTTGTGTTACTTGCAAATGTAGAAAATGTTGAAGAATAAGACCAAGAATATTCCTAAGAATGGTTGGTGAATACGGACCCAAAGCTTACAGCTGCAAGCATGTAAAAAGTTGCCTTTGTAATGCCTTTGTGGGTTAAATCATGATAGCTGAGGGAAAAGGGCACACGTAGCAAGCAATATCTCCTGTGAGTGTGTTAAAAAAGCTGACACCTGCAGCACAGCTAAATATCACATACATGTATTTTTATGGTTAGAATTTAAACCTTTTAAAGCTACATCCTTACAGCCTGAGAGAAAAAACACTCTTATAATTTGAAAGACTGTAGAATGGTTCAGAATTTAGTCAGCTGTGTAAACACAGATAAATTACATATATATGGTGTAAGGGATAAATACATGTATTGGAAATCTTTGATTTAAAACCAAAAACGTCACAATAGTGATTTCTTTGATGGCCTCCAGAAAATGAAATGCATATTCTATCGGTCATAATCTATGCAACCTTGCAACTGTCAGAGACAACGTTTGGTATGAAGACACAAGAATGATTATACATGTAGTTTGATAAAATAAAGATGAAATGGTTTAAAAACTGGCTGAAAACAAGTAAAGATGTATCTTTATGAAAACACACACATAAAAACAATTGGTTAAAGGTGGTACAATAAAATATTTGGGCTTTTTTATGATAAAATCAGATCTGCACAATAGCCTTTGTGTTAATGTAAAGGTTACAAACAATGCAGAGGAGGGTATCTCATTGACTTATTTCCTCCTGCAGGTAACTGCTTCAGTCTTTTTACAAACCACTTTTAAAAACATTGTGACAAACTGAAAAGTTGGTCCTGACAAGCAGTCTCTCTTTTTGTCACAATGTTAAAGTTCATTTGTATTTATAAACGCTTTATAACACAATCCCGGGTTTTGACAACCCTGAGGAAAAAGCCTTTTGAAAACATTGTGGGAAAAGGAGAAAATGCTGATTACCAGCATTTTCTCCTTTCCCACAATGTTTTCTACTCTCTTTAGAAACAAATTACATCATTTGAGTCACATTCAATTTGTTGTCTGCAAAGGCTCTCAATTTGGACTAGTCTAAAACTTTCCTGTCTGATTAAGGGTAAAGTCTAATTTTAAGTTGATTATCTGTATTCCAAGCCGTCTGCTGCAAATTTGTTTCAGGAAGGGAAAGGTCAATTGTAATATCTCGTCAACACAAGTGATTTACAAGTATGAAATGGTGAAATCTGCCGAATATGCTTGAAGTCTTAACCTTTTACCAAGCGTTAACCCTTAGGCTGCTAAGCGTGACTCAAGGATGTTTTGTAGACAGTGTAGATCAAGATCAGACTGCACAGAACATGCAGTCTGATCTTGGATAAACACTGTCTGATAAGGAGATATCTTTCCATCAAAAATACCTTTGAAATAGCAAAATTTGGAATTTTTACTATCAGCTTGAAATTTTCAATTCACTTATTTAGCAGGATAAGGGTTATTATTTTAGACTTCTCCAGATTAAAAGCATTTGCAGAAGACAAATCATTTTGGCTCAAATGGTATGATTTGTTTCTGAAAGGTTAGAAAACATTGTGGCAAAAGGAGACAATGCTGTTTACTAATATTTTTTCCTTTTCTTGCATTATTTTCCAAAAGCCTTTTTCCTCGGGGTCCTGAAAGCCAAGATTATTTGGTGAAAGGAAATCAGAATCAATATGTAGAAAGCCTAATGAAATGTGGGGAGATTTTCAATAACAGCAGCTAGAAGAGGACATCAGATTTTTTCCCGCCATGTCTCTTCTGGACTGGTGTGTACTAAACGGACCTGAAAGGGAAGGCTTTTGAAAACATTGTGGGAAAAGGAGAAAATGCTGTTAACCAGCATTTTCTCTTTTTTCCACAATGTTTTCCACCCTATCAAAGACAGAAATCAGCATTTGAGCTACATTCAATTTGTCGTCTACAAATGCTTTGAATTTGGACCAGTCTGAAATTTTGTCGGTTGGTAAAGAATTAATCCAATGAGCATGCTTCACCCGGGCCATCGTCAGGTACGTAAGAACTTAGGCAAGATATCGCTGACTTGTGTCTGGAAGCGTTTAGCACAAACGGATATATATTTAGCCAGAAAGTTATTTTACTACCGAAGAGAAACGATGCTTCCGAATGGACCGGAAGTTGGTTAGTTATGTTCAGATACTTCTGCATGTCGCTGTCAAACCTTGGCCATGTTGAATTTACCGGCGTTGGATGATTTGGGTTCCTGAAATTGAGTAAAGGTTGAATACCGTATACAAATGAAGGTGAAATCATATCGCATCTTCACAGAAATATGGCACTATTTTTTTCTTTTCTGGTTCGATTATATATAGTGGCATTTATTTTCAATTAAATTTCAGTCCTGCTTCAATAATAATTGTTCATTTATCCACGCTTCATGGGTATCTACTATCAATTTATGCTTAGCAGAACCAGTATTTGTTCCTTAAACATGAGTCCTTAAATCGCCAGGAAACCGAAACAAAAATTTTCAGTCGGAGACAACAACCAAAAAACATTCAAATTCTTGGTGCATAGCGTCATTTGAGTCACATTTGATTAATCGTATGCAAATGCTTTCAATTTGGACAAGTCTTACATTTTGTTGTTTGGTAAACGGTAATAGCAACTTTAACGAGTTTAATAATTTGAAAATAAATCTTACCCGGATTTAACGAAATTTGTCCAGTAGGTCATCATATCATACGATAGGCTATATTCCCATAATTCATGTCTTAGTTCATTCTTCTGTCCCAGCTCATCAAAGCCGAAGAGAAACCGAAGCTCTTCACCGTGGGCGGGGCCATGTTTCCAGGTGGGCGTGTCTTGTTCATGCGCGTTCGGAGAAGCAGAGAACTGGTACAAAAAGGTATTGCTTGCTGATGATGTTCCGTTCGCGTGTAAAATGGCTGCTTTCACAGATTTAACTGAAAACGCAACGTCAGTCAAAAGGTCGATACATTTCTGTCTAATTAAGTGGGATTTGCTCGAGTTGGCGCCCTCGTTATACTCTGCTGTTATAATCTCACTTACCAGCGGTTCTGTTTCCAGAAATGCAGCCTGTAAAGCGGCTTCTAGACATACCGTTTGAAAGTCTTCCTTTGAAGGTTTAAAATTGTCTATGTCCGATGAAAGAAGACCGCTGTACACCAAACCATCGTTGCTATTGAATCCAATCAGCATATCTAATGACCTGTAAAATCCTAGCTCAGTAAGTTGTGTTTCGTTCAGCACGGTTCTGTTTTTTGAAAACTCCGATATCAGTAAATTGTCAGTATGAGGTTGGAAATGCGCTGGTTTCGTATATGTATAGTCAAGAGATAGCCGTTTAATTGTCTGCATTATGGATTCTGTATCTGCAGATTGTAAGCACTCAGCTGTCTCTTTACGGTTATCACGTTCACACCCAAGAGCTGCAGTTATCCACCGAAACTGAGCAGTAGTGTCCCTGGTCAAATTTGGATTCAAAGATGGCAATACCAGACTTTGTGGTATAATTCTGTGAATCAGATTTCGGTTTTGGGGAAAGAAGGCGTGTTGTAACACAGCTGTTGCTCCAGCGGACTGGCCAAGAAGGGTAACACGGTTTCTGTCTCCACCAAACGCTGTTATGTGTTTATTAATCCATTTTAGAGCAAGATGTTGGTCCCAGAATCCTAGATTACCTTTCCCACCCTCAGCTTCCAAGTCAACATACCCGAAAATTCCAGTTCTGTAGCTGATGGTGACGACTATTATATTACCGAAGGCCGAAATCAAGCTTGGAACGTATTTCTCATTTGACCTGTAGATATCTTCATGTAAAGATACCATGACGGCCGTACCGTTTTCATTATCAGGCCGTCGGTCTGGCACGTAAATGTTCAAATACAAACAGTCCTCCGAATATCTCTTGTCCAGTTCGTTATCTTGAAGATGTTGACAGCATACACCCATATCGCTGGTAGCATTGTAAACTGTTGTGAAAGCATCAGCAGGTTTGGGTTTCATGAACCGTAAATTACCTACTGGTGGCTTGGCGTAAGGAATTCCTAAAAACATTTTAACGTCATATGTCACATCTTTGACATTAACTTGTTTAATTGTACCCACAAATTTACCAATATATGTATTCGCTTCTGGCCAACACTCGATGGCAGTTGCCGCAGAAAATATTCCAAGAAATATTAGAACTCCGATAAACCTAGGTTCCATTTGCATTCTGTGGGCCAGTTTCAAAACCAATTTGCCTTTTCAAGGCCGTTTTAATAACGTTAAAAAGAGATGCAGAACTATTTTATAGTATAATTTTTGAGGGACATAAACGCGCACGGAAAGAGTAAAAAAATCAGGGAATCTCCTGATTTCAAAACGACTGATTGGTCGGCGAGATCCTACTCTTAAAACCAGAATAGAACAATAGCATCACTTTGCACTTTCTTCCTTTTCTGCTCTCTTTCGATTGGAGAGCATTGTATTGTCGTCTGACAGAGTTATTTTCTGACTCTTTACCATACGGCAAAATTTTAGACTGGTCCAAATTGAAAGTATTTGCAGACGACAATTGAAATGTTGCACAAATTATAAAATTGTCTTTGACAGGATAGAAAACATTGTGGGAAAAGGAGAAAATGCTGGTTACCAGCATTTTCTTCTTTTCCCACGATGTTTTCAAAAGTTTTTTTTTTTTTTTCTTAGGGTCGTTAAAACTCCTAATTGTGTGGTAAAGGATTAAGTCACGTGGTATCAACAATAGAACGTTAAAACAAAAACAGCCTCCTTTTTACCTGATTGTTGAAATTTAACAATGATATTATAAAGAAACAAAAGCCTTCTTTATTGTCAGTGTTCTTTTCTCTTCCGCAGTAGCACTTTTCCTGTGACTTTTTGTCATCTCGTCTTTGATGTTTCGACTTTAAAGAGTTTACCACACGATTCCGAGTTTAACGACAACAAGGTAAAGGACTTTTGAAAACATTGTGGGAAAAGGAGAAAATGCTGGAAACCGGCATTTTCTCCTTTTCCCGCAATGTTTTCTACCCTATCAAAGACAAATTTCATAATTTGTGCAACATTTAATTTGTCGTCTGCAAATGATTCCAGTTTGGACCAGTCTGAAATTTTGTCATTTGGTAAAGAGTTATGAGTATACCTTCCGGATACTAACTCTCTTACCACCATAGGCGAAAATATGGACTTTTGCATAACCATATTGGATAGCATACACTTACCTCAGTGGAGAATTCATTGCAGGAAAGTAAGACGTCTTATTTGCAAAACATGTTACGAACACGTTATTCGTTTCACACAGCACATGTATTTTCAAATCTCTCAGGTCTCTTATCCGAATCGTTCAACTAATGTCCCCGGGATCGACACTCTGCCACCAAGCGTGTTATATGGATGGATGAAACTCGTCTGGCAGGATTGTTGTCTCTGTTGGATCAAGGGTTATGATGTGGGGATTGAATCAGGATTTCCTTATGTAAGTGATGATTGTAAGAGACAGAGGAACCATCCCCATCCGTTGAAATTGAGGAAAACCCGAACAAGAAATATATATTAAAAAGATAGATGGCGAATGAGATACTGCAATATGAATATTGAAACACTTTTGTGGCTCAATATGGAGTAGAATAATGAATATTAACCTGACGACCATTTGCCTCTTTTTCCTCACTGTTTTTCATTTTGTTGAAAAGTAGTATTTGGTTATTTGGGTAACGCTTAAGAAAAGAATAATTCTCTACATTATTATTATGGTATGAATCAAGGCCCCGGGGTATCGATTAGCAGTAGCAACACCTGTTAATAGTGGTTTCATAAATGTGTGAGCAAATATGCCAGCAGGGCCCGCAGAATAAACATGTGCACATTTTTGACCAATGGCAAATTACCATCCATTCATTCTTTATCAGTACCAAATATTGGTCAAAAGCAAGCGTATCCAGCTACACCAAGGAAAAAAACAGAGTGTAAGGACTCGAAGCTTTCATTGTACATTTGCTTCAAACGTCCAGCGATCGTTATACCATAGACCACTGAAACTCCGTTGGTCTATTACGGGATAACGAAATTTTCCTTATTGGACACCGTTACTATAAATAGCACATTAGCAACTGCATCTTTGTCGTAAAGAGACCAGTATGCTATTTATAGTAACGGTGTAAATGAAAATTTGAGTATTCCGTAATACACAGGCGATGACCCAATGTGCAAATGCGTTCGATGATCGACCAAGGAAAATTTTAATGTTCCATGATAGACCAATGACGCTTCAAAGGCCTGTGGTTATACACAAAACGACGAAGTCAATGTCTAATTTGAAAGAGGCATTTCTTGAAGACGGAATATTGATTAAACATTCTAACGCCATTTCTTATTTCAAATTCTAAGACTAGCAATCTGATTGGCCAAAACTTTAGCACATGGATTTGAAATAAACAAAATTATACAGAATGTTTTTTTTTTTTAATACGCTACCGTTACCCATTACCATACGACAAAATTCTAGACTGGTCCTAATTGATAGCATTTGCAGACGACAAATTAAATTTTGCTAAAAAGATGATTTCTGTCTTTGTTAGGGTAGAAAACATTGTGGAAAAAGGAGAAATTGCTGGTTATCAACATTTTCTCCATTTCTCACAATGCTTTCAAAAGAATTCTCTATCAGGGTCGTTAAAAGTCTGGATTGTGTGGTAAAGGGTTAACTCTCTACCAAACGAAAACTATCTAGGCGTCCAAATTGAAAGTATTTGCAGACGACAAAATAACAGTGGCCAAAATGTTGAAATTTGACCTACAAAGGGTAGAAAATATTGTGGAAAAAGGAGAAAATGCTGGTTACCAGCATTTTCTCCTTTTCCCACAATGTTTTCACAAAGCCTACTTTTTATGGGGTCGTTAACAATTAGGATTGTTTGGTACTGGGTTAAATAACAAAGCACCATCTAAGCTAAGTCTAAATAGATCTTGTATACTTTACGAGAATACGCCGCGCTGTCCAAAAGTCATCGATGCTCGCGGCAGTTATATAGCTACTGAACTTTGGTAATTGAAAATATTGTGTCAAAATGACGGAAATGCTAAGATCGAGCAATTTCTCAGTCAGTTATTAATCTGATAATTGGTGTCTGGACTTTCCATGTGAGAGAGAGAGAGAGAGAGAGCTCAGAACTCAGAACATGTTATTTTATAGTTAAGGCCAGTAGATTATAAAAAGGGATTTCATTTGCCACCCCCCTATTTTGTCCGATAACCCCCATCACAAATTACATGTCCCAAAAATATTTTAACCACAACAAACCAGCAAACCAATCAACCCATGCAAAAATCAACACACTTAACAAATCCCACCACCCTTAACCAACAAACCCACGCTTAAGCAAATGGCTAACCTTTAAACAATATAACAATTTTATGTAACATTAACATGCTCATAAAATTATGTTATAAATGACTTATCAAGCACAACACATTAAGTTCATAAAACAAATTAACAAATCCTTTTTTTTAAAATATTTTTTACTTAAATCAATTTTATTTTTTAAAAAATTTTTTGATTTAGCTAGCTAGCCAGCTAACCGACTAACACATTAATTGCATAACATCATAAAAAAAAAAAAAAAAAAAAAAAAAAAATTGTTGCATGCATGCATCAATGCATAACACATTAATTGCATAACATCATTAAAAAAAAAAAAAAAAAAAAAAAAAAAATTGTTGCATGCATGCATCAATGCATAACACATTAATTGCATAACATCATAAAAAAAAAAAAAAAAAAAAAAAAAATTTTGTTGCATGCATGCATCAATTAAAAAAATAGATTTTTGCTATGTTAAGTTGTATAAATGTTATGTAAGATGAATGTGTTAAACAAGCTTACTAAAAAGGAAAAGAAAACATTAAATAGATGTTTAAAAGATAGAGTAGCGCATTTTATGAATGATTATAATATTCCTAATGAAAAAATTGTTGCTTTAGGTTTTCATGCAGTTGGGTATAATAGAAATTTTACAAGAATACTAGCGGCTATAAAGTATTTCATAAGCAAAGAAAAAATTAGAAATGAAAATGATTTTAAAATAGGTGTTAGTTATATCGCAGATATTGCTAGTATTAATGAGAAAACAAATATTTTATTTGAATTATCTTCTCATAACAAGTCTTCAAATACTATTTTTCCTCTTCTAATTTTACTAACAAAAACAACTGATAAAAATTTTGTTTTAATGCTTAAATTTAAAGATGGTAACTTTGAAGAAGATAAACCAAAAAATATTAATGAAGGTAAAATATTTACATCTGATAAATGTGTTATTTGTTTAGAAGAAGAACCAAAGGTTTATTTTGTTGATTGTGGTCATGATTTGCTTATGTAAAAACTGTGATGAAAAAGCTGTTTCATTTGTTTGTCCAATTTGTAAAAGTAAAAATAATATTAAGCGAAAAATATAAATATTTAATATTTTTACTATATTAAATATTTAATATGTTTTTGGTCTTTCTCCTTGTTTTTCATATTTTATTTTTTCTTCTTCAGTTAATTTTTTAATCCTATGATGACCCCAAGCTAAGGTATCATTACTACCATCATCTAATATATATCTTTTATCATCAGCATAACTTAATGCTTTTTTGTTTACTACTTCAGTGTGCATTTCATGTTCCCTACTTCTTAACACAGGCATAGTTCTATAACAATCTTTTTTTGTATCCAAACAATTTTTATATTTTTTTAATTTTATTTTGTTTTCAACAACAGACTTTTTAACCCCCTTACATCTTTTACCTTCACTATCACCTTCCCATATCAATTTTCCATTTTTATCTAAAATTGGTTTTGGTTTTGGATTTTCATCAGTTTTTTCTTCTCTTTTTATAGGAAATGTTTCATAAGCATATGTTTTTGCACCCAAACCAGCCATCTCAATCATAATATCCCCATTTAATTCATCTTTAAACATACCTAATACCTTTTTATTTTTTTCACTGTGTAAATCATGCTCTTTAGGGTAACCACTCATATCATACATTGTATCAGCGTCTTTTTTCATATCCTCATAAAAATCTTCAGTTTCTATTTCAAGAATAAAACTATCAGTATCAGTGTAGCACATCCTTACTTTTTCACCATACTTTGCTTTAAAGTAATTATAAAAAGTTTCATACATATGTATCTTACTAATATCTAATATGCTCATACCTAAATAAACTGGTTTGTTATATTTTATATTTGTTTTCTTCATATGAACAGCAACTAAATTTTCATCAAATATTGTTGTATGGTGATAGTTTGGTTTAGCAACAAGCTTTTTATAACGATAGCTAACCATATCATTAACCAATTGAATATCAACCCTATTTCTTAAGTTTTCCATAGTCTTACCAAAAAGACTATTCATCATTAATTTAAAAAAATCTTTTTCAAAATCATTTTTTGCATCTTTTCTTAAATCAACATTTTTATCAATATATTTTTTAATACAATATGTTTCTTCAAACATGATGCCACGATGTATCTTTTTAATTTTTAATCCTAATTCTAAATATTTTTTTAAAGTTTCATGATGTATAACATAATTTTCTTTATCGTTTAAGTTAGGAATTAATTTTTCTACCTTTTCTATTTTTAACTGTTCAGGAGCAAGAGGAAAATCACTATGTAAATCATGCAACTTTTCAGGATACTCCAAATCAACCTCTAAAAAGCATGGTATTTTTTTCCATTCTTTTAAATCATCTTCATCCATCCATCTAAAACAACTAGCGGGTAACAGTTTACTCATAGCCCATGGATAAAGACTGTTTGCATCTATATATATTAAATATTTTGATGGTTTAGTTTTATCATACTTTTTTTTCATATATTTATTGTTAGCTTTTGCAAGTCTTTTGCTAGATATCCCACCACGTATTCCTTTTTCAATCATTAAAAGCATATCAGGGTCTGTTAAAAGCTCAAATTTTGATTTTGTTGTTTTAAGCATAGCATCAAATGCTAATCCTGGAATGGTATAATACCAACAAAGGTCCAATTCATAATGCTTAAGACAAAGATCCCTAAAGTTTTCAATTATATCAGCTAAAAGTAAAACATCTATTTCATTGTAAAGCTCTAAATATTCTTTAAACGTTTTCATATTAAAAGTTTTCCAAACATTTTTTGCATGCTCATAATCTTTATCTTCAATATGTTTATCATTTAAGCTTGAATAAAATTTTTCTTTAGGTGGTAGCTGAGTTTCTTCTAATTTTTCAAAAGTATCTAACCATTCATATGGAAAAAATCCTTTTTTTCTTAATAGTGATAAATGTTTTTTAGGATGAAATTTTAATAAAATTTTTATCTGTTCATCACTTAAAGTTTTTGAAAGTTTATCTAAACTTTCATTCATAAACTTAAGGCTATCTAAAAACCTTAATTTATGTGTTTTATTTCCAACCCTAATAAATTTACTAAAGCTAATATATTTTTCTTCATTGTTTGGTATGCAATCAATTTTTCCTTCAGTTTTACCAAGATTTTTTATAAAAATATGACTATCATAACCACTTAAATTATGAAAAAAAACAGGTGTAAAGTCAGGAATTTTTGCTTTAAGATTACACTTAGTATGTGCTGCACCACGATACTTACCTGTAAAATGACAATGATCTTTTACTTTATAATTTTTACGTGTAAATTTACCTTCACATATCCAACATTTCTTTTCATCATCATATTTTTTTTCTTCATCTTTAGTTATCTTAATTGGTACCGGTTTTTGATAATATTCTCGATGTATTTTTTTAATTTCTTCAGTTATCTTTTCCACAAAAACTTGTTCAGCATTTTCTCCGGTATATTTTTCTAATATGGGTGGGCAAACTTCATCATCAAAACACTTAATAACATATTTAAAGCTACAGGGAATATGCTTTTGTGTTTTTATAGTATAACTTTCTTCTTGACTTGGTTTTTCCTGGTTTTCTATAGGTTCCAACACGCATTCAAAATCAGCACATACAACAAAAGGAACCTTAATTTTTCTATTGTGATTTATAAATTCTAATACCTCTCCAGGTTTAGGCATATCTAAGGCAACCGGAGCATGCTTATCACAATATTTTTTATGCTTTATCAAAAGGTCTTCTTTTCCAAATGCATTTAAACATCTTTTACAAAAATACTTTTTACCATGATGTTTTGATATTTGACTTGACATTAAGCGGTTAAAAGTTTTTATTAACACATAATGACAATTTTCTTCATTTGTTAAGTAAAGTAAATCAACATGATTACTTTTTTCTACATTAGTAATTCTTAATGGATAAAATTTATTGGTTTCATCTTCATAACTATATTCATAACTATAAACATTAACGCTAATTTCAGGATTTTGTTTTTCAAATTTACTAATATCATGCAATGAAACAGGGTAATTAATACCATCCATATTTATGCTATTTTCTTTTAATTTTAAAACAGAATCTATTCTCTCCGGATGGTTATCTGTTGGATTAAATGCTCTTAAGATAGACCACTTAAAACATTGATTATCTTCATTTTTTATATTGATACATGCTTTTTTATCAGCTATCCATTTTGGAAGAGGAATAAATGATGAAGCTCTTAATGGATTATAAATAGCTATATGTAAATCTAAATCAACCACACTATGAAAAGAATAACCGCTACCTTTTCTTAAAAAGTTTTCATATTTTTCTAAAATTTCAGAAACCATTCTTTGATACAACTCATTTACATCGGTTCCATTTAAGTTAATTAAATTTTCACCTGATTGAAAATATGCTTCTACTGGATGGTCAATATCATCAAATCTATACATTAAACATTTAAGTATCATCTTTACTTTAACTTTACGATTATTTCTTAAGATATTTGTTATAGCTTGTTTGCTATCCTCTAAAAAATCCGCAGGAGAATCAACGGGATACCCATTTATTTTATATTGATTTGCCCAACCCCTTAATGAAGAATTACTTAATGTTGCTACATTATCTTCTGGTCTTCTTCTTGGTATTGTTTCCTCTATATTTCTTTCAACTTCATCTATTACCTGTGGAATTTGTTCTGGTTCAACATTACCTGTTACCCAATTAGTAAAATTTCTTACTCTTCTTCTAACACTCTGAGGAATTACCGCTGAGGCAACCCTTCGAGCACCACTATATAAATTAGATGCTAGCCATTGACTACCATCTGTTAATCTGTTGATAAATCTTCGTGAAAAAGAATTCATCGCCATAATTTTTAAAACAATTAAAATTTACTTAAATCAATTTTTTAATTTATTATTTTTTTAAAAAATAATAAATTATTGAATATCAATTCTATATTTACCATTCCATACTCTTCCATTCCAGTTTTCAATCGTTTGAGGACATCTATCAATAAACTTACTAGCCTTGTAAATTGATGGAAATGTTGTTTCTTCTTCAGTTTCAACATTCTTTAATGTAACTTTTTTAGGATTAGTTGCAATATTTTTTAATCTATCATAATTTGGAATTTTTTTTAAATGTTTTTTTTCTTCCTTTTCAGGATATAGCCCATGCTCTTTTAACACATCAATAAACTTTTTCTTGTTCCAATATGAATAAAACTTAATATTGTTATATGTTAATATCTTTTTAAAATCAGCAATCTTTAGCATTTTTTATATTAAACAAAAAATTACTTAATATACAACTGTCATTTTGTTGCCATCACTCTGAAAGTTAATTAACCTATCACTGAGTAAAACTGCATAAGCTTCAACACTATTTATTCCTGCTTGTATTGGATTTTCTGTAAAGCTTGCTCTAATATGAATATCAGTTACAGAATACTTAATTCTTTCACTTTGCTTTGAAACATCAAAAACAAACAAGGGAAATAAATCTTTAAAATCAGCTGGATTAATAGTTGGATTTGATACCAATTCATCCATGTTGTAAAACTTTTTCCTAAATGTTGCAGCTTCCTCATATATTCTTCCAATTAGATTTGTTTCAAAGTTTATGTTATGTTCATTATGTGGATATTGTTTTGTGGATAACACAGCTTTAATATTTCTTACCTTTAAGTGATTAAATATAGCTGGGTTGTGTGTTTGCCTATTAGCAGCTGCATCATTTGAAATAGATTGAAAACCAACAATAATAAATCGTGGCACCTCAGGTGATGACTTTGTTGCTAGTCTCCAAGCAAAGTTAGTATTGTTTGGTACCGCTATTGTATCTGATTGTATCATTCTATACCCAACAGGAAATCTTTCTTTACAATAAATTTTAAAAGTTCTGATCTATTACCAAGTTCAGGCGTTACGTGTGGCATATACCATGTTATTTTATTTAAAACAACTTTTCCCGGTTCATGTAGAGCTGGATTACCACCTGCAGCGTCCACCTTAGGTAATCTAAAAATTGCATTGTCATCACCGGTTCTTGTTAAGGTTAAACTATGCTTCATACCATATACAACTTTGTTGTAATCTTCACAAAAACCAAATATATGTTTTAACGGAATGCAAATATTAAATGAACCAACTGGATTTGATGAAAAAATCCAATTTCTTCTTGCATTAAATCCATTATTAGTATTAATATCTGCATCTCTATGGGTATCTTTATACCATAGTTGGTTTAAACCTTGTGATTTAGAAAAATCATCAGGATATTTTAACAACCCCAACATTGTACTAACATAACCAGAATAATTAATATAATCTATATCCTGCTCTTCAAGTTGGTATCTGATACTTTTAAACAAATACATTATAGCGTTGTTTGTCAGCGTTACCATATTGTTTGCCATAACATAAGGATTGTTATTTTCTTTTAACAAACTACCTTCAAAACTTAAATATGATTCAGAAGGATGAAGAAAAACATCCTTGTTTCCTATATCAATCCTAATATTACCCCCTGAGTTGTTTAAATTGGTTCCTATGGTAGGTTCATACTCAAAGTATTCGTATTCATCAATACTATCATCTTTTAAAATTGGTGCTTTAACACTTAAAATGTCCATTTTTTATATATACATTTATAATTTTTAAGTTAAAATTATAATTGTGTTTTGTTTTTAATTTTCTAACCATAGTTGAGGAAATGATTTATCTTAATCATTTACATAAACACCCTTAAGTTTAATAGTTTTAAGTTTTTCTACATTAACATTTTTTCTTACTTTTGCATAAATTTTATTACTATAAAGTAAGGTTACCTTTGGTATATCTTTTTCTTCTAAATATTGATTTTCTTCATCTTCAAACTCCTTAACAACATCAGCTTTTTCAGGAGACAATCTTAAAACAACCTTTTTATAATCATAACTTGTATTATTTACTTCAACAATTTCATCTTCTTCATTAATTTTAAATTGAGCATAAAGTATCCCAATTCTTTTACTATTGTATTTTTCATATTCTGTTAATCTAAATTTTAGCTTTGTCATATTTTTTTATTTAATGTAATAATTACTTAAGCTAAAATTAAAAATTATATTGTTTTGATCCCTTTACCCCTTTTTTTGTTTAACTTCTTAACCATTGTTTGTATATTAACGGCACCACGATCAATCAATGAACTTACATTTTGTTCAACAGGCTGTATTGTTGGTATGGTTGGAACTTGACTATATTTTTCAATAATCTTTTTAGATTTAGGTGTTAGAACCTTTTTAACTAATCTGGTTCCAGCATCAACTGCAACATTTTTACCTGCCTCTAAAGCTTTCTTTGCTCCTTCCTTAGCCACACTTTTACCAACATCAACTGCGGAACTTGCTATTTGCTTAACTGCACCACTTGTAAATAGCCTACTTAAAAAATTAGCTAAGGTATCAAATATACCTGCTCCACCATAAGCATAAGTTCTTTTAACTCCTTTCTTTTGTGATGTAATCATTTTATAATATAGACATTAACTTTTTATAGTTTTTTGCGTTTAATATACGTTGTCTTTTTAATTCATCACAAATACTTACCAACTCATTTTTTAAACCTGTGTGACCCGCATCTTTACTAGACATTAAAAGGTCAAACCTTTCTAATAGTGCGTTAGGGTCTGATGGTATAACAATGGTTGTTTTTTTCTTTTTTCTTAATCCTTTTCCAGTTTTTTTTTTTTTTTTTTTCTTCAAGAAAAATTTTATGAATATCGCTAACTGCGTTTTCCCATTTTTTATCATGTGTATAATAATTTTTAAAATCACCATCTGGATCATTATCCTTAAACATAATATCACTTAAATAAAGCATTTCTTGATAATTATTTAAATCTTCTCTGGTATAATTTTTCGGATTTTTTGATAAAATCAATTCCCATAATCCATCACTAGCAGGATATCTTTTTTCTTCAAAATAAAAAAAAAACATCATCATTCGGGTCTAAAAAAATTTCTTTACTACCAAATTTAAATATACCAAAATTTTTATCAAAAACTATTCTATAGATATCATCAAAATCATATTTATATTTTTTTGTAAATTTTTCATTAAAAACTTTAACAAAATGTTTAATTTCTTCTTTGTTTTTTTCTATCTTAACTTCGTGATAAGAAGGAAGTTTCGCAGTTGATAATTGACTAGTCATCATTTCTTTAGAAAGTTGAATAGGTAATTTAATAATCCCCTCTCTAATAGGTGCCAATCCCTCTGTAATTACTCCCGGTAATTGTTGAATTCCCTCTCTAATAGGTGCCAATTCCTCAGTAATTCTTCTAGCTGCTTCTAGTTGATACGTGCCAATCTTTTTAGTTGCTTCTTCTTGTATCTCCTTTTGTGAATTAGTTAAGGGTTTAAAAAACTTAGTTAGATTTTGTTGCAGTTCAATATCACCTACTCTTTCTGCAAGTAACCTATCACGAACCAGTTTTTTTCTTACAAGATAATCTTTTACCATCTTATCTCTTGTTTTATAATCCACATTAAAAAACGACATATTTTTTTAAGTAAAAATTTATTTTAATTTAATCACTATTACCTATTTCACAAGCACAAGAACATTTAAACTTTGGACATTTAAATCGTATTGGGGTTATGGTTCTTTTCAACCAACCTCCGAAAGGACTCACGTGCTTCTTGCCTACCTCTTTCAATTAAACTTTCTTGTTCTTCAGTCTTAATCTTTTTCTTTGACTTACTCCTGATTTCTTCCTTCATTGTTTTATATTTTTCTAATTCCCCCAAAATAAGGTTAAACTCTAAATGTTCTACTTTGTTGTCACTGATAGCTTTAGATATATGTGTAAATAGTGTATTTAACTTTGAATCTGCTAACATTTTAATTTGAAGGTGTTTTTCTGATTTTGTTCTGGTTCTTCTAACCAGAAACTTACCTACTAATGCTGCAATACCAACTGCTAACGCACAACCTTCCAAGGCTATCGTTGCAGGTATCGCTACCACAGTTGAGAGTAAAGCAATTCCTCCTCCTCCTGCTCCTAAAGCAACCACAGTTAGACCAGCTTCAACATTATCTACTGTTTAACTTATCTTCAAATACTTTTTACTTAATTGTTCTCTAACCCTTACTTCATTTTCAAGAAATGTTTGAATTTCTGATATCTTTTGTAACCTGAAGGATTGTCCATTGTCTCCTGCTGATATTACTGGTTCTAGTGATGGTGCATTTGGTATATTTCGTGCTTCTGGTAAGTTTGGATAAATCTTTTCTGTTAGTTCCATTTTATTAATTAAAACTATTTTTTTAAATAGAATAGTAAAGACGGCACAAAAATTCATTCTCCTCTATTTTTACTAGGTTACCAGAGTTGTTTGTAATTGTGGTAACCACATTATCATTATCCTCAAGAATAACTTCATTTGTTAAACTAAATTGTCTAATTTTTAGAGCATAAGATAGAGAAATTAAAACGACACCACTACTCATCATAAAACCAAAATTTAAAACAATTGTTTTAGTTTCATTTGCTTTTAATACTATAGGTTGTTGTGTATAAATATCCCAAGTAACAGGATTAACTTTTTTAGCTGGATACTTAACTTCTACAGGTTTCCAAAAAATAGTTTTTGGTTGAAACATTTTAGGTTTAACTCCAAATTTATGCACATTCATACTTTTTAATTTATACTATTGCACCTAATATAGGAATATTAGCAAATGGGCTGTTGGGTCCTAAAAGAAGACCTTTTCCATCATAAATTTTTCCACCTTGTTTTAAATACAATCCGTTACCCCTAGATTTTAGACCTTTTCCCCTATATGGTTTAAGATATAGCCCACTGCCATCTGTTTCTACTTGACAAACACAACCACCTTTTTTAAGGTATAGTCCGTTACCCATTGCTTTTTGTACTCCTGATGAAGCTAAACCAGATAACGCACCTACACCTAAAGCGGGTAAAACTGTTCTTGCTAATGTGGGTAAAACTGAAGATGCTAACCCTGCTATCAAAGGTAAAAATCCACCTTCTACTTTCATGTTGTGCTTAAGTTGTTTAATAGTCATTCTAATGGTTACCCCTTTACCTGCTTCATACGCTTTATTTAATTTGTTTGCTTGCGATTCTGTTAATGCAATTAAATCATCACCTGATAAGTCATTATGATTTAAATGAATACTTACAGGACAACTAGATTTAACAGCATGTTTTAACTTTTTCTTTTGCCCTTCTGTTATATTTACTTTAACTGTAATGTAATTTGTCATTTTATATTTAACGTGATTCTCTTATATGAAATCTAATCGTTAATGTTTCACCCCTTAGATTTAATACGTTTCCATCTTGGTCAGTTAGCATTACGTTTAAATCATGTATTTCATCTAATGTTAAAGGTAGATATACCAGATTAACTGGAGACTCTATTATTTTATAACCCGGCGCCACATTTGGAAAAAAGCTATAAATTGTGTTTCTTTGTGAACCATTAACATAACTACCTGAAATTAAGTCAATATTAACAAGTATGCTATTAATACTTAAGATATTTACTACTTTTTCTGATTCGTGAAATCCTTGTAGATATTTTGCTTTGTTAAATCCTAATACTTTACCAATACTTCTATTTTGGTTAAAATAACCATTTTCAACATTAAGAATAGATTTAAATGTATTAGTGTTAGCGGATATGTTTAAATAATATTCTTCATTAATTGAATCATAATGACCCCTTTTCTTCATTTCTAATTGTATATAATCATTAATATCAACTAAATCATAGCTGCCTTTAGGTATTTTTAACTTAACCCATGTGTTACCATTGTCTGGTGAATAAACAAAAGTGTTATTTCTTTTATCAATATTTGGAAATGAATAATATGTTTCAAGATTGACTAAAGCTATTTCATATTTTTTATCACGTTCTAATTGAAGTGGTGGAGTAAATCTTGTTTTAAACTCTGTTTTGTTGTCACTTACTATAATTTGAAATGATGTTTTATGGTCAGTGTTTTTTACTATTTGTTTTAGTAATTCTTCTTCCATTTTATATTAGTAAAAAGGGTTGTTTAAATATTTAAAATATATCTTTTTTAAAAAAGATATATTTTTATGCATTAATAATTATTTTGTTTGAAAAAACTTCTATTTTTATTAAATTTTAAATATTTATTATCGTATCTTTTTCTTATATTTGGATTAAATACAAAATTTATTTCATCTATTTTATTTACATTATTAACTATTTTTTAAGTGTTTCTCTATGTTTTTTATTTGTTCTATCTAGTTTTTCACCTTTAAAAATTTCTAACCATTTATCTATTTGTGAATTTAATTCTGTAATATATTCTTTAATGAAAAGTATATATTTTTCCTTTTCATTAAGAGTATTATTATTTTTTTTAAAAAGCTCAAACTCTTTTTTTAGTTTAAGTTCTTTAATTTTTTTAATACAATTTCGTAATGTGGTGAGTTCAACTTTTTCTGGTATTTCTTCCATACATTCTTTGTTGTATATTAAAAACTCTTCAAAACTTAAACCATTTAAGTAAATATCAAATCCAAAAACACTATTATAGCACGTCATTTTTATAATTTTACTTAAAATTTCCTTAAGTTATTTTCAATTTTTATTTACAATTCATTGGCATATAAAAATTATCAAAACCACATCTATATTTACCATTATTTACATTACTTGTTAAGTCAATTACAACAAACCCATGAGGTTCATTCCAACATTTTTTACAAAAATTTCTAAATTCAGAAAGTTCCATATCTTCACTTACATAATCAGTATAAATATTTACTTGATCTTTTTTAGGTAGTTTAAAAAGTATAATTAAGTTAGAATTTCCCCGTATGGTTCGTCTAGGTAATTCAAAAAAGCTTTGAGCAAGATAAAAACAATCAGCGTTACTATGTCTTCCACGTACATAGTAATTTTCACATTTACCTTGTTTTTCTAAAAGTAAGTCATCAAATATCATTAAGTTTTTATTTGTTGCATTTAAATTTCTTGGGTCTGGAACATCACTTGCATTTTCAAAAAATTCACACTTAATATCAGATTTTTCCTTAATTGTTTTAGCCCATTCTTCAACCAATTCCAAAGGAGAAATACCATTTCTTGGTACTTCATCCTTAAATGAAAATAATCTTAATATATATTCTTTTGGTATTTCTTCTTCAAATGCTTTTTTTAATATGCGATATTCTGGTTGAAACAAACTTTTACCAAAAACACATAAGTTATCATAATCTAACCAATCAGGTCTTAACAAAAGGTTAAGTAAAAGTGTAGTTTTACCACATCCTGATTTACCAACTATTAAACCTCTGATACTTTTTGGTAAAAGGGGGTGGTTAAATGTTATTGCTAATGCTTCATTCCATGATAAATTAACAATATTCATTTTATATTAATAAAATTTTAATTTAATATAAAAAATGTATTGTGTTAAGTGTAAAAAACAAACAGAAACAAATGATTTAAATTATGGTGTAAGTAAAAATGGTAGAAATATGAAAAGGGGTAAATGTGTTGAATGTGGAACAACTAAAACACAGTTTATTAAAATAGATAAAGAAGGTGGTTCATTGTTAAACAAGGTTATCAATAACCTACCTGTTGAAATGCACTTACCTGGTCACAACTTTACTGGTCCAGGTACCAAGTTAAAGAAAAGATTAAATCCTGATTTAACACCTAAAAAATGGTCAAAACCTGTAAATCGTGTTGATAAAGCTGCTTACCATCATGATATATGTTATCTTAAGCATGATGATACTGCTACCAGAAATGCTGTTTGTGATACTAATATGCTTAAGGAGTTAAAAGGTATATATAATCCAACGCTAAGGGAAAAAATGGAACGTGGTTTAGTTTCTTCATTGATAGGAAGTAAAAAAAGGTTTGGTATGGGAGTTAAAAAAAAAACAACGTAAGTATGGAAATAGCAGAAGAATTACATAAACCAGTAAAAAGTAAATTTAAGAAAAGAAGAGTTAGAGTAAATGGTATTGATAGGATATGGGCTGCAGATTTAGTAGATATGCAAGCATTTTCTAAACTTAATCGTGGTGTAAAATATGTTCTGGCTGTCATTGACATCTTTTCAAAATATGGGTGGCTGATACCATTAAAAGACAAAACAGGAAAATCTGTTTCTATTGCATTGAAGAGTATTTTTAAGGAAAGAAAACCTGAGAAAATGTGGGTGGATAAAGGTAAAGAGTTTTATAACAAAGATGTTAAAGACTTGATTGAATTGTATTCTACTGAAAACGAGGAAAAATCAAGCGTTGTTGAGAGATGGATTAGAACAATGAAAGAAAAAATGTGGAAGTATTTCTCTGCTCACTCAACAAATGTTTATATTAACGTGTTACCAGAATTGGTTGAGTTATATAATAACACGAGGCATTCTTCTATTAAGATGACGCCAACTGAAGCAAGTAAGAAAAAGAATGAAAATAAAGTTTGGAGAACATTGTATCCTGATTATAATCAAGTAAGGGAGGGTATCAAACCAAAGTTTTCTGTTGGAGACAAAGTAAGGATAAGTAAAAAGAAAAAGACTTTTGAAAAAGGTTATACCACAAGATGGACTGAAGAGGTTTTTACAGTTTCAGAAGTAAAACATACATTGCCTGTAACATATAAAATTGAAGATTTAAATGGAGAAGAAATAAAAGGTACCTTTTATGAACCTGAACTACAAGAAACAAGACAAGAGTTGTATAGGATAGAAAAGGTTATTAAAAAGGAAAAAAAGAAATCTCTTGTAAAGTGGAAAGGTTATTCTGATGAGTTTAATTCATGGGTTGATAAAAGTGCTATTATAAATATTTAAATATATAAAAAAATGAAAGATATAAAAATTGATAATGTAACTTTAAAAAATAAACCTTTAAGTAATTTTGAACTAAATGATGCTGCAAAAAAATTAAAATTAAAAAATTTTAGAGGAACATTTTTAAGAGATACCCTACCAAAAAACAATAAAAAAAAATGAATGTGGTATATTAAACCTTGATGACACCAGCGGTCCTGGTACTCATTGGGTTGCATGGTTTAAAGATGGTAAGAAAAAAAATTATTTTGATAGTTATGGTATTCAACCACCTAATGAAATTACAGATTATTTAAAACATCCTATACACTACAATACTGACCAATTACAACATGCAGGGGAAGTGTTTTGCGGTCATTTATGTTTGTTCATTCTTAAAGAGTTATGCAATGATAATAAATTTCAAGATGTTTTAAATAAACTTTTTTAGTAATATAAAACTATGCCTGTTAATAAATTTGGAAAAATGGATGATGTTAAAACAAGCGGTGATGGTGTGTCACTTGCTTACATAAGTAACAACTTTTTACGTAAAGATGGAACAACCACCGTTAGCGGTTCTATAAATATGAATGGCAACACATTAACGAGGGTTAGTAAATCCAGTCCAGTAAATCCACAAGACGTTGCGACTAAGGATTATGTTGATAATACAGCAGGGGGTAGCCATGAATCACCACTATTAAAAGAAAATGGAAATTTTATTGCTACTGCTTCTATCAATATGGCTTTTAAAAAAATACATAATTTACATGACCCTGAAGAACCACATGATGCTGCTACAAGAAGTTATGTGGATAAGGTTAGTAGAGAAAGTGTCATTGTTAAACGTAATGATGGAAGATTTGTTGCTACAGGAAATATAGATATGAGGAATTATGGGTTAATTAACGTTCCGGCACCAGCTGAACCTGATGATGTAGCAACAAAGGAGTATGTTGATAGTCAATCCACTCCGTTTTTGCATAACCCCATTGATAACTTTTATACTGCAATAGGAGAAATATCTATGGGTAACCGTCGAATTCATTTTGTTGCTTCTCCAATTGAGAATAGCCATGCAGCAAATAAGCTTTACGTAGATACCGTTTTTGAGATAGCTACTGCAGGTGAAAAGGCTTTAACAAAAAACCAAGATGGGTCTTTTTCAATGGCTGGTAAAATAGATATGGGTGGAAACTCAATTACTGGCTTACCAAATCCAATAAATCATAACGCTGCTGCTAATAAAAATTACGTTGATAATGGTGGTGCTATTGTAAAAAATCCGGATGGAAGCTTTACAGCAATATCTGATGTAGATTTTCAAGATTTTTCTATAAAAAACGCTGCGGCACCTGTAGATGAGAGAGATTTAGTAACAAAATCCTACGTGGATGAAAGGGTATCGCTTCCTAAAACAATTATAAGCGTGTGTGCCGAGGAACAAGGTCCTTTAGCAGACGGTAATTATGAGTTTTCGTTTGGTAATGAAGCACCGGAGTAAGCCATGGGATGGGGGGTTATTGTATGTCTGCTCCTGGTAGAATTATAAGAGGGACTTTAATGGTTGTTAAGGGAACCGGTATTCTAAAAGAAGAGGCAAAAGTTAATATAGTCGTAAATGGAGTTGAACAGATTGACTACTCCATAGTAAAAAAGAAAGGAGAAGGTTGTAGTTGTGTAGTTTTTCCACAACTTTTAGTAATAGACCAATGTGATGTTATAAACTTTATAACAAGGTCAAATAACCCTAATGCTAAAAATGCATATTTAACGTTACTGATAGAGTTAGACTTGTAAAAATATTTAACCCAGTAAAGGGTTAGATATTTAAAAAAAGATTTATCGATACACACACCAAGATCACGTGGTATAGTATTTCACAACTTTTTCCAATATTTTGTAATCACTTTAGACTGGACTTTTGAGGGATCTTGTCCTATGTTATGATATTAATAATTTTTTCGCTTTGTTTTTTTCTAAAAAATGAACTGTATATGGTAATTGTATAAAATATAATTTTTATTTATGATAATTAAAGCAGTCTTACTTCCTTGTTGTAAAAAAATTTATTATTAATAACACGGTAACCTCTGGCGCGGTCTAACAACCCGTAAGTTAATACCATATCACAATGTTGTAAGGCTGCTGTTTAAAAAACAATATTAAGTATTTTATACAATTATTGTACAAGTTAAACATTTTTTAAAAAACAGGGTAGAAATGTTTGTTAATATTATAATGTTCTACCATTTTGGTGTGTTAAGCAAAAGTTAAAGGGTTGTGCATTAAATAACTTCCTCTTTCGTTTTCGGTGAGGAGGCATGAAGAAATGGTCTATATCATGGTAGTAGTTTAACGTTTTTCAACATTAGCTAAGGCAGGAATATCAAAGTTTAAGTCTCTCTGTGTTTGGGGTTCACAGAATTTATCCTCAGATAAATACGTCCCCCGATATTCCTGTTAACTTTGTAAAAAAGTTATAATTTACGTTTTATATCACTATCTGTTTTACAAACTGGACACTTGTTTGAATTTTCGTTTAAATCATCACATTTTACACATATAGATACATGACCACAATTACAAAAAAGTATATCCGGTTTTTCTTCAAGACAAATAACACATTTTTCTTCATAAAAAGTTTTTTTACTTTTGTTTTTTAAGATTTTCAAGAACTTGTCTTAAACGCGCCACATCTTGTTCATCTTGTTCTTCTTGTTCGTCTTCTTCATCTTGTTCTTCATTTACATCTCCTATCCTTTCAATTCTTTCAATACCATATCTACTATAAGTGGTTCTATAATTTCCATTTCTAAAATTATGTTCACTGTTTAACCAAAACATACCCCAATCACTTTCTTGATATCTATCTGGTCCATAATTATTATTAACTTCTCTTTCCCTAGTTTGTTGACTGTTGTTTCTTTCACTAAGATGTGCTATTTCTCTAATATCACGCATTTCTTCTTCACTAAAAAGAGGATATACATTTTGGTTTTCACTTAAAGGTGAAAAAACATCTTGCCTTTCTCTTACAAGTGTAGCAATTGCTTGCCTGTTGTTGTAATCATTTAATAAATTTGCTCTTTCTATTATTTCATCAACTATGTCTCTAGGATGTGAGCGTCTTGCATCAATTTCTGCAGCTTCTCGTCTAGTTTGTTCATGTGTTTCTTCTGGTTCTTCCTCTTCTTCCTCTTCTTCATCAAATGTTGTTTGTTCATAAACCATAAAACGTATTTTACGGTGTGTATCTTCATCTTTTAAAGCATTACCACCATTAGCTAAAGCTTCAACATAATAATGATATCTATCTAAAATATCATTTTTATTTTTATTAAAACAAAATGATTTAAAAGATGTTATATAAATACCTTTTTCTTCATAAAACCAATCAAGAAATACACCTAATTTTAGCCATTCTGTTTCTCTTTCTTCAATCTCTTTTTTTTATTTACTAAATATATAATATAATTTTGTATCTAGCTTAGTTAAAACAGTTTCATAATTTAAATCATCTTTTGATAAAGGTAACTTTTTCTTATACATTAAACCATTTGAATTTAAATAAAAATCATGTTTTTCTTTTATGGTTTCTTTTAACTTTAATTTAAAGTCTCTGGTAATTTTGTTTAAAATAGCCTTTATATATTTAAGCAACAAACTAACTTAAATTCAATTTTTTATATATATCATTCATTTTTAAAAAAATTTAATTTTTAAAAAAAATATTTAACCTTTTAATTAGGTTAAATATTTAATCAACATAAAAGACTGAAAAACACCTAAATCCATTAAAATAGCCATTGTGTTACTATTTAAAGTTTCTTCTTTTTCTTCTTCGTCTATTAGATTTGTTTTTTTCCATTCTTTATACAATCTTACTTCCATTTCTCTTTTTTTTCTTGTTTCCCTTTCCCATTCTTCCTCTTTTGGTTGAGTTTCTTCACATTCTATATATTTTTCTTCTATTATGTTTTCTGCTCTTGATAGATGCTCATAAGTATTTGCTATAGCAATTCCTTCTTTTGTAATAAAGCTTTGTTCATCAAATGATAAAAAAGCTCTAATGTTTTCACAGTTATGTGTTACTTTATCCTCATAATTAATTAATTTATCAAATAAATGTTTAAAATTAGAAAAAAATGAATCTAATGGTAATGTTGGTAAGCAAAATCCAGAATAAATAGGACCATCATAACTTGGTTCATCTTCAAGTGTTAATTTACCTGTCCATACTACCGTAACAACAGGCGTAAACAAGTCCAATTTTCCTTTACTTTTTTCTAAAGAACAAAGATAATAAAAAAGATTTTTTGCTTTTTCTATTAAATAAGTAAAATCATTTAAATCTTTGCTTTTTCTTAATTCTATTTCATACACATGACATCTATAAAATCTTTTACTTGATTTAATAGCAATTTCATTTTTTCTTTCTTGACAGTGAAAAAGTTTATTTTGTTCAAATATTGGCATTTTGTTTAAAACTTTCATGTTTTATTTATACACACTTATGTTGTATATATCATTGTTTAAACTTAACAAAAAAAATTTCAATTTTTTTTAAATTTATTTTTTAATTTTTTAAATTTTTTTTTTTTTTTTTTTTTTTTTTTTTTAATATGATGTTATGCAATTAATGTGTTATGCATTGATGCATGCATGCAACAAATTTTTTTTTTTTTTTTTTTTTTTTTATGATGTTATGCAATTAATGTGTTATGCATTGATGCATGCATGCAACAAATTTTTTTTTTTTTTTTTTTTTTTTTTATGATGTTATGCAATTAATGTGTTATGCATTGATGCATGCATGCAACAATTTTTTTTTTTTTTTTTTTTTATGATGTTATGCAATTAATGTGTTATGCATTGATGCATGCATGCAACAAATTTTTTTTTTTTTTTTTTTTTTATGATGTTATGCAATTAATGTGTTAGTCGGTTAGCTGGCTAGCTAGCTAAATCAAAAAAAATTTTAAAAAATAAAATTGATTTAAGTAAAAAATATCTAAAAAAAAAGGATTTGTTAATTTGTTTTATGAACTTAATGTGTTGTGCTTGATAAGTCATTTATAACATAATTTTATGAGCATGTTAATGTTACATAAAATTGTTATATTGTTTAAGGGTTAGCCATTTGCTTAAGCGTGGGTTTGTTGGTTAAGGGTGGTGGGATTTGTTAAGTGTGTTGATTTTTGCATGGGTTGATTGGTTTGCTGGTTTGTTGTGGTTAAAATATTTTTGGGACATGTAATTTGTGATGGGGGTTATCGGACAAAATAGGGGGTGGCAAATGAAATCCCTTTTTATAATCTACTAAGGCCACCGGCCCATATTTCATAGCTTAGTTTATAAATATATTGTTACAGAGAGAGAGAGAGAGAGAGAGAGAGAGAGAGAGAAACAGAGAGAATGAAATGAAAAATAAAGAATAAAAAAGATGAAGTGGTGGAAAGACACAAGGAGAAACTAACTTGTGTGTTTTGTCCCCTCCCCTTTTAACTATTCACTAAAAAGTCCCGTGTTTTCAAGCCTTTTGAAAAAGGGTTTGAAAACTTTGTGAGAAAAGTAGAAAATGCTGGATACAGCTCAGGATGACCCATGCTCTGTAAAAAGGGAATTTAAAGCATCTGCAAAGAGTATCGACTCAGGTCAGCATACGCAATCGGTGCAGGATGACTTTGGTCGAAACTTTTTGCTATTTGACCTTCTTCTGCATGTCAAAGGACCATTTTACCTGGTAACTCAGCCGATCGTTAGACAAAATGGATTTTATGGATCCATAATTATATGATGACTTGTTTGTAATAATGCATTGCGGAGATGTATTAAACCCCTTTTGTCATAGCGCCGCTTGGATCTATTTGTATGCACTGCGGAGATAGTAATCAAATCGCTATAACCACTTATTCACTGCTTTTTCTCTTTACCATTCAATCCCGAGTTTTAACGACCCTAAAAGAAAAGGCTTCTGAAAACATTGTAGGAAAAGCAGAAAATGCTGGTAACCAGCATTTTTCTTACAATATTTTCTGACCTTTCCCAAACCGACCAAACCATAAATCATTTGAATTACGTTAACTTTGTCGTCTGCAAATGCTTTCAGTTTGGAAAGCACATTTTAACGACCCCCAAAAAGCTTCTGAAAACATTGTGGGAACCAGCACTTTCTTCTTTTCTCACAATATTTTATGACCTTTCCCAAAACAGTCAATCCATAACTCATTTTAACCACATTAAAACTGTCGTCTGCAAATGCTTTCAATTTGGATAAATCTAAAAATTTGTTGTAAAGAGTTAAAGAATCTGACAGGGCTTCGGAGCCATGTTAAAATCTTTTGACACTCTGCAAGTTCAAATTTTAATATCGAAAGTCTTAATTTCATTTAATATTCGAAGTTCCATTAAGAATACATGAAAGAGAATAGTAAAGAGAGAAAGGTCGTGAAAAAAGACTGTCTCTTAATTTAGCTCCCTATAATTAAAGAGCTATTTTATTCTATATCAGAAAACGACCCCGAGTTCTGTGAGCCATAAATAGACCGCGATCATGTCGTATTGACGTCATAAGTTACTACTTGACCTGGAATCAGGCTAGGCTAGGCTGGTACATTTAAAATACTTAACACTACGGTTGCTAAGCGCGACTCATGGACCTTTTGCGGACACAGTAGATCAAGATCAGACTGCACAGAACGTGCAGTCTGATCTTGCATCTACTCTGTCCGATAGCGAGATATTTTTTTCACCAAATTACACCTTTGAAATAACAACATTTGGAATTTACTATCGGGTTTAAAGTTTCATTTCATTTATTTAGCAGGATAAGGGTTAAAATTTGATAACCTGTGGAATGTTTCAGAATGAGCTGTGTAAAGATAGCAAAATTACCTATAGATATAGTTTAAGGGATAAATACATATATCGGAAATCTTCGATTTAAAACCGGGAACGTCAAAATACATGTAGTGATTTCTTTGAAGGCCTCCACAAAAAAAAAAATACATTTTCTATCCGTCATGATCTGTGCAACAGATACAAAAGTGGCTGTATTTTGATGAAATAAAGATGAAATGGGTAAAAAAAAAAAATGGCTGAAAACGAGTACAGATGTATCTTTAATCATCCATTCCAAACTGATTTCTGATTTCAAATACGAGCTATCTGATTGGCTGAAACAGAACGTCTCAGCCAATCAAAATGGCTTGTCCTGTGATTTCAATTCCAAGACCAGCCCTCTGAAAGGTTTGGACATATAATGTTGGGCAATCAGATAGGTAGTCATATAGAAATATTGAATAGTCAATACTGCGTCAGTCTGCAAAAATTCATTTTAATACAGAATTAATGTACAATGGCCCTCGATACAAACGTATTGACAAATAATTGGAAGGTTCGGGATGGGCCGTGCTCTTAATCGTTTCCTTGTAAACTTAATGTCGTCGCGTTTGTCCTCGTTGAATCTAAATCCAATACAGAAAACGAGACCCATACACTATTTGAAAGGACCCACCTTCTGGGAAAGATTTTTTTTTTGATAGTGAAGCGAATGATTTCAGACATAACTATCGCTTACTGACACGTTTCTGAGTTTTTATTGATCAAAGATGATTTGATAGGCGCTCTGGCAAAAGGGGGATAAATGCATTTCTGTCATGCATTATACCAAGCAAGTCATCACATAATTATTGATCTATAATTTTTAACCCATTTTGTCTAACAACGGATTCATAAGGTAGACTGGTTTTTGTACCTGCAAAAAAATTACACAAAGCAAAACGTATCGACTTCGCCGACTGCACATGCTGGTCTGGGCCAATACTTTTCGCAGACGCATGAAACCTCCTTTTCTCGGAGCATGACTATTATACACTGATACTTCAAAATATTTTATTGGTCGGTCATACTTGCATTGTAGTTATTGGGAGTTTATCCCTTAAATCGCTTAAGAACTCAATCAAATATCCCAGTCAACAATAAACAAGAAATATCTTTGAAAAAGATAGACGGCGTAAATTTGCCCGCAAATAGGCAGGGGCCCTTAAAATAAACACGACTACATTTATGACCAATCACAATTTTCTATTTATTCATTTTTTTTTTTAATCAGTACCAAAAAGTAGGTCAAAAGCCAGCACATTCAGCTACGCCGAAAAATCCAATACTGAGAGGCGTTTTTAAACTTTTTTTCACCGCAAATTAATTGTCGTATCGGATTCAAGATTAGATTGCAAGTCTTTTGAAGTCTGATCTCGATCTAAATTGACGGAAAAAGCGCATTAGATGGCGCGTAGGAACTTTTGTACCACTCTGCGATGTGGGAATATGCATGAATGTTATTCTGGGAGTGTTTACTTTAAACATAGTTTATTGCCGTATTCCCATCATTACATAAAAGATACGCATAACAGAATTTAGAGTACATAGAATATATATTTGCAGATGGGTCTGGCCACAAGTTCTTACAGCTTACGTTCGGCTATTCCCATTCTCTAATTACATGTTAACTCTTAGGCTGCTAAGCGCGACTCAAGGACCTTTTTGCGGACAGTGTAGATCAAGATCAGACTGCACAGAACGTGCAGTCTGATCTTGGATCTACATTGTCCGATAAGGAAATATTTTCAAAAAAAAAATTTGAAATAGCAACATTTGGGTATTTTACTATCGGCTTAAATGTGTCATTTTACTTATTTAGCAGGATGAGGGTTAAAGAAATAACAGCTTTATATGACAGCTGTAAAAAAAAAAACATTCAAACATTACAAAAGTTTACGAAAGATAAAGAATAGTAGATCATAATAATATCCTACCACATAAAGAATGAAAATAACACGATATAACAGAGCTCCAGATAAGAGGGAGTAATAATATTCTAAATCCATTACTTCTCTTCCAAACCCTATGTTGTGGGTACTCATTAGAATCGTCTCGATGAGACGATTCTAATGAGTACCCATAACATAGGGTTGAGTGGAGAGTCACTAATATTTTCAATTTTGAAATCAAAATCACTCCCTCTATCTGGAGCTCTGATATTATAAGATCGATAAAGATCGAAAGATAGATTGTCAGCCAGGGTTCGAAGTTGGGACATATCTAATCAAATGGTGTCATACATGATAGGCCTAAGGTCAGTATGATAATTGGTCATTCAAACCTCCCTGAATCTTTGATAAACTATCAAAATACTATTATCAATGGCCAACTATTAATAAATTTGAATCCTTAATGAGTTCAAAGTCGACAAAAACAATAAATAACGTCGCTCGTTTTATTTTTGCTGCAACAAGACAAAATACAGAGTTCTAATCTATAACGAAAATCGCTTTTACCTAATATAGTTTCAAAAATATATTTCATAAGAAATTGTGCAATCATTAACAATGCAAACCATTAGCGCCAATCAAGCATTTTGGCATTCTTACAGAGAGTTTTGCTCGAGATCAGATTACTCTTTACGAGTGGTCTGATCTTGAACAAAACAAAATGATTTATTATGGGAAATCTTCACAACTCATTGAGTGTATTATCCGTTCATGTGTGCTAAAAATAGTAATGATCTATCCGTACTAATGGATTTAGATCGGACTGCTCATGACAGAAATTGTGCAATCATTACCTATACAGTCCTTTAACGCCAATCAATTATTTTGATATTCATTAAGGGAGTTTTTGTTCGGGATCAGACTACTCTTGGGGAGTGGTCTGATCTTGAACAAAACAAACAGTTGTATCATGGAAAATCTTTATAATTCATTGAGTATATTATCCATTTATGGGTGCTAAAAATAGTATTGACCTATAGGTACTTATGGACTTAGATCGGACTGCTCATTACAGAAATTGTGCAGTCATTAACAATATAAATCTCTAGCGCCAATCAAGCATTTTGGTATTCTTACCGGGAGTTTTGTTTGGGATCAGACGGCTCTTGAGGAGTGGTCTGATCTTAAACAAAACAAGCTGATCTGTTATGGGAAATCTTACCGAAATAAGTACAACCCATCGAGTATATTATAAGTGCTAAAATTAGTATTGATCTATCCATACTTATGGGTTTAGATCGGAATGCTCATAACATGTATTGACTGATTATAAAAATGGCGCTGTTTTATTGATAAAGTAAATTATTTCATACTTCTCGGATAATAACATTCTATTCATGTCTTTGTTTTCTGCGCATGTGGGTATAACTTTGTTCAATATGTTGTAAGCTATAAACATGCAAGTGCTGTTTTATGCTGAATAAATAAATGTTAAATGTTAAATGATAAACCCTTGGACAGCAAATATCATTCTTATGTTGTCGTAAATGCTTAGATTATCAGATTAAAAAAGGTAAGTTTAAACTTATGAAGTTTGCGAAATAATATCAATCACTGTTGTGAAGACAGGCAGTGAAAACAAGAAACATCTTTAGAAAGAAATATCTTTAAAAAAGATAAACGGCGTAAGAGATGCTGAAATATGAATATGGAAACTCTTTTGTGGCTCAGTTAAAAAAAAAAAGATGAAAAGTAAACTCACGTACAATTGCCTCTTTTTACTCACTTCTTTCATTTTGTGGAAAAATAGTATTGGGTTGTTAGGTAACGCTTATGAAAATATTAAATTTCCAAATAGCACAAGAAAAGAATCATTCTCTACTACACTAATTTTACTATGGTATGGATCAAAGGCCCGGGGCATCGATTAGCAGAAGCAACGCTTGTTAATAGTGGTTTAATAAATGTGTAAGCAAATATGTCAGCAGGAGCCCGCCGAATAAACATGTGCACATTTTTGACCAATCGCAAATTACCCTCTATTCATTCTTTATCAGCACCGAGAAGTAGGTCAAAAGCCAGCGCATTCAGCTACGCCGAAAAAGATGGACGGTGTAAATTTGCCATCGAATAGGCAGGGGTCCTTAAAACAAATATGTCTACATACATTTTTTTTAACCAATCACAAATTTCTATTCATTCGTTTGTTATAGGTACCAAAAAGTTGGTCATAAGCCAGCACATTCAGCAAGGCCGAAAATTAATTTTCCACATCTTCAACGTGACAGCCACAGTGGCAGAAAAAGATTAGCCTGTATGCATGTAGTCTAATCTTCGTACACACTCCATCCATCTCTAATACCGGTTTTAGTCATCTTTTCCCGATATGGCACAGACAGATTTTTATCTAAATCCATTTTCGTAATAGTAGACAGTTCTAACTCTTACATAGCGGAGCAAAATAGATTTTCGAGAAAAAATCACGAAAAATTCTGGAGAGGCCGAGAAATCGGAGACACGTGGCCTATCCTAGATATTGACGCTTTACCAGACGACAGAATTTTGTACTTGTCCAAATTGAAAGTTTTTGCAGACGACAAATTAAATGTGGTTCATATGGAGAATGTTGTCTGGGAAAGGATGGAAAATATTGTGGGAAAAAGAGAAAATGCTGTTTACCAGCATTTTCTCCTTTTCCCACAATGTTTTCAAAAGCCCTCATCCTCAAGGTCGTTAAAACTTAGGATTGTGTGGTAAACAATTTACCAAACAAATCCTGTGTTTTAACGACCCTGTGGAGGGGGCTTTTGAAAACATTGCGGGAAAAACCTGAACCAGCATTTTCTTCTTTTTTTCCCCGCAATGTTTTTCCACTCTGTAGAAAAACGACCCTCTTCCCGTGGAGCCAAACTTGAATTGTCGTGCACACGTGCTATCAATTTTGGACAAGTCTAAATGATTTTGTTGTCTGGTTAGATTTAATCCATTATCCTGCAAACACATAAGGCTTACTGGCAGCAGACGATTTTAAACATGTCCTTATAAACTATGGGTAATAAACAGGTTTATTTGCGATGTTAAATGAGATCATATATGAAAACATTGTGACAAAAGGAGATATGGCTCCTGAGGGGCAAAATCTTCTGTTGCAATAATGCTTTTTTAAGTTGACTGCTGCGACACGAAACAAGAGAGCACATGCGAGTGCCAACACTCGAATGCGGATGCTTGATTTTCAGTGAAAATTCTAAGTAAAAAGGGGCATAACTCTGTCAAAAACACTTTGATATTTACCTGCCCTTGTTGTATAGGTTTCTCTTTTGATAGTTTTACAACTTATCCAAGTATGAAGCAAAAATCTTCATTAACAACAGAGATGTTATAAAATGTCAGAGTTTTCGCAAGTGTGGGTTTGCAGATGACGACGACAAGGGGCTACAACAATACCTTGACGTTTTCTTCGAAAACAGCCGAGCTAAAAGTGTCGTTTGCAGCACTAATAACTATTGTGTTAAGTCTCTTAGCACCAAATAATTGTAAGATCTCGACCTCTGTCGACGGCTGAAAACACAATCCACTGAAACTCAATGATTTAAAGTATACTGTATGCTTGAGTAAATGAGCGGACGTTATAGATCCGAGATAGTTGGCTGTGTGGTTGGTTGTATGGTGTTTAACGCCGTTTTCAACATTATTGGTTTTCAGTTATATCGCAGCTGCCAGTGCACGTATCCATGCTTTTCAGCAGTTTCTGTTACCAGTACTTCCCATAAGATTTTTCCTAAGTCACTGGTTTCTTTTCCACATATCCATCGTCGAAACAATGATTATCGGTGAGAGAGGAATGATACCTGTCGCAGTCACTATCATCAATCGCAAAGAAACTGGCCGAGTTGGTATCCAAGACTGGACTACAGGTTGTGTAATCTTTGTCGTTAGTCTGGTACCCCCGCCGTACTTCAAGAGTACGTCGGACAAAGCGCAATAATGGCGGCCCCCGTTGGTAATATGCAGAGATAATGCGATATTGTTATTTCATTTGATCAAATCGGATCATAGGCTAAATTCAAAACAGATCGCTTGCAATAAAGTAATGGCAGTTAGTGTTTTTAAGTGTCGTTCTTATTCAGCGAGAAAAACTACATATCAGAAATGCTTCAAGTATCCGAAATGTCAATGGACCTGTGTAACGTCCGAAAACAGGGTTACTTTTAAAATGATTCATAGTCAAAATTATATTTAAACCATACCCAACAGCACGCTTTAGATTCGGTAATGTACATTTTGTACAAAATTTATTTCATTTTATTCACTGATCAAACTGGATCACATGAAATTGCGAAAAACAGGAAAGCATGAAGGGCTACGCTTGAGTACGCCATGGAGGCCGCCATTATACACAGATCCGTGGAAATCGATATTTGACCAATCAGGTCATCGCATTTATTTGGCCCGATATGTAGCCTTGCTGTCTGTTATTTCGGTTCACAAACAAGCGACTGTTAATGTTGGAGAAGCGCGATATTATGTGTGTTTACAACGCTTGAATTTTAGGGAAAAGTTTAAAAGATGTGCTTTGCGATCGTGTACTGCTTACGTGAGATATACGAAGAGTTTATAAGTTTGGATTATGATTATGATTGACAATGGGATATCAGCAAAGAGTTTCGATCAACGCTATATTACGCAATGGATTAAGTAATGTTGGTTTTTTTCCCCCTCTGAAACTCTCCGAAAAAAACTTAAACTATTTTACAGTGGAAAAACAAAGGTAAAATATATGAAATACTAATAAAAAGAAAGTACTTTCACTCAAATAGCTAATCTTGTTTAATAACCTCTGCACATCCAAAAAGGGGCACGTGCCATCAATGTTTCAGTTTGACGTTAACATTAACCCTTGGTGCATGAAGAATGCGTGAAGAATGCTGAATGTGAAGATACAGATCAGAGTGCAAAAAATGCAGTTTATTCTTGGATTCAAACCATCTGCTACTTAAATTAAGTACATTTACGTTTATTCTTTAATGAAGGTACATGTAGATTTCAATTATGAAACAAATTAAGTTCTGTTTTGTACAGTTTTGGAAGTTCTACTCAAAAGGCAACTTATGTTAATTAAATCAGCTTTTGACTTAGCCATATATTTAGGTGGATTAGCACATCTGCCACTTCAAAGTGTATGTCGGTAAACTGTTAACTGATAAGATGTGTGTTTGATTGCTGCTGTAATGCACTCGACCACCCGTTGTCTTCAGTATATCATAAGATAAAACAAACTAACGCCAATGATATTAACACGTTTGTTAATTGACAGCACACTTTACACTTTTTAAAATCATCAGGCAACCATTTTCCCTTAACTTGAAATTTCAACATTTCTCAGACTTCCACCTCTGTGTTGAATGAGACAATCTATAAATATTTCAAAATGCTTGTTATTTAGTGTGATTTACTATCGAATACGATGTTGAGAATACCTAACAAGCCTTACAAAAATATTAATCATCTTTAATTCTATTATTTTTAGAAAAATCTGAGGATTATGTGGTGTTTCATTCTCTCTCTCGAAGTTCAAAACTTTGCTGGTACATGTGTTACATTGTCCGTAGATCCTGAAATTCACACTTTTTGTACAAATCCTTGTGTAAATAAGTTCAAGTATCCATACATTTCTTGCCGAGAATCCATCATCGGCAGAAACATATAAAAAGGAATATTTTTCCGGAATTTAATCGAAAGAAACAGTCATGACAGCACGATTTAAGTAGCCTTTCTGCTATACTGTGTATCTATTTACGTTTGTTTGTGAGCCCTTAACGACGGTAACCAAGGAAGTCGGTTTATCTCATTGCCACGGATCCATGTACTTTGCCTGACCCGATAACATAGTGGTAGGGGCAAGTAATCAAGACTACTTTGTCGTCTGCAAAAGCCCGTGTCCTCACCAACTGCACTGTAAGGGATAAATCAATAATTTGCTAATTGACTGTATACATCTGTATGTAGGCGCTCTTAAACAGGAATATCTGGTCAGTGCCCCTCAACGTCCATGTGACGAATTAAAATAAATTTTATTCACCCTTTTTTACCCTTAGGCTGCTAAGCGCGAATCAAGGACCTTTTGCTGACAGTGTAGATCAAGATCAGACTGCACAGAACGTGTAGTCTGATCTTTGATCCACACTGTCCGAGGCGGAGATATTTTTCCACAAAATATACCCTTGAAATTGCAATCTTTTGGTTTTTGCTATAGGCTCAAAAGTTTCATTTCATTTGTTTAGTGCTGCCTAGGACAATTGTTGAAATACGAACACGACATTTAGCTTTCCCACTGTACACGGTGAGGAAACTACATAGACGGAGCCATTGGCTCTGTTAAGGAAATCTTGTGTGGGTTTTTCCGGTCACGTGCGGCGCCGTCAATATCGGCTGTTTCGGTGCACACGAAAACGTAAGTCTCCCATTTATTGTCAAAATTTGATTTTATACTGAACACTAGCGAGAAAAGTGGAATTGTATGAGGGACCTATGACTTTCAACTTACTTCCTTGTCCGTTGCGAGTTCCAAGTCGGCGCGGTTTTGTCTGAAACACTTTTGCCGTGAGCCACGGTGAGGTAAACAAAGGTCATTTTCTATAATGACCACAGGCTTTCTATTGCTCTTTCTGCATAAAAATTACTTATCTAAATGTTTACACTGTCCGAATGTCTGAATTGATTATCTAATCCTTCCCCACTCACGAAAAACAAAATTTGAATCAAAATAAAAAAAATTGAGAAAAAATAAACAATGGCTCTGTCCATATCGGCCGGCTCTGTCTATATCGGCTGGCTCCGCTGTATGAGGGCGAGTTTTAGAAGCGATAGTTTTTTTTCGCTATTGGGTTTACCAGTCAAAAGTTAGATTTTTTGAAAGTTATTTTTGGAATGGTGATGCTTTTCTCGAACCATCTATCATTTCAAAAAGGGCGGTCACGTGGTTGAGTGGTTAAAGTGGTTGACTTCAGTGCTCTTGATCATTCGACCATATCACCCTGTGGGTACAGGGCACTCTCGGACAACGTGGACAAGCCAAGTTCTGCTTGCGGGTGTGTCGGGTGTTTTTCCCGGGATACTCCCGGGGTACTCCCGTTTCCTCCCACTTACCGATCCATTCGTCTCAATACCAGTTTAACAGCTTGGGGGACGCAAAACTGAATAAAACCAATATTTGAGAATAACCTTTGTAAAAGTTTTGCAGGTATGTCTGAAGTGTGTGTATGAGTTTTGTTTCAATTGTGCATATACGTCGCTTCTAAAACTCACCCTCATACAGCGGAGCCAGCCGATATAGACAGAGCCGGCCGATATGGACGGAGCCATTGTTTATTTTTTCTCAATTTTTTTTATTTTGATTCAAATTTTGTTTTTCGTGAGTGGGGAAGGATTAGATAATCACTTCATACATTCGGACGGTGTAAACATTTAGATAAGTAATATTTATGCAGAAAGAGCAATAGAAAGCCTGTGGTCATTATAGAAAATGACCTTTGTTTACCTCGCCGTGGCTCACGGCAAAAGTGTTTCAGACAAAACCGCGCCGACTTGGAACTCCCTACGGACAAGGAAGTAAGTTGAAAGTCATTGGCCCCTCATACAATTCCCCTTTTCTCGCTAGTGTTCAGTATAAAATCAAATTTTGACAATAAATGGAAAACTTACGTTTTCGTGTCCACCGAAACAGCCGATATTGACGGCGCCGCACGTGACCGGAAAAACCCACACAAGATTTCCTTAACAGAGCCAATGGCTCCGTCTATGTAGTTTCCTCACCGTGCTGTAGGCGGCTTTTGAAAACAAAGTACGCACACGTATCGTCAAGTGTGAGCTTGGATACAGACAGAAGAGATTGATGCATATTACATTTCGACAACAATGCTTAAGCTGCCATAGTTGTCCATATGGCGTGCAACACACTGAAAGGGGTCTTCGGACATATGTGTAAACTGAGTGTGTCGTCCAAGATAAGCCTGCGCAGTCTGTAACTGATCCGAGACGACACTTCCCGTTTTTGTGCGATTTTCTGTTTCTCAAAAGTCTACTGTATGAAGAAATCTTATGTAGTCGTAAAGTGTCGTCTCGGATTAGACTATTCTGACTGCGCAGGCTAATCCGGGACGACACTTTACGTAAATGTCCGAAGGTCTCATTTCGCATGTTGCGGGCCATATGGGTTCCAGCCAGAACATTTTTCCTTGTCAATATTCGGACTTTACTTTGTTAAAAAGGAGGCAATAATAGTAATTACGGAAGGGACAAACCGTATGGCCACAGATCTATCTATCTGTATGGACCGTGACAGGAGATAGGGACAGATTAAAGGTGTCGCACCACTGCGAGATTGTTTCCGGGTCGTAGTATCAAAAGTAGTCCGATGTGCAATTTTGCAGTAGTATTTTTGTTGCACTGTTTCGTGGAGCTGAGAGGGCTTGGTGGTATATAATTCAGATTTGCTTTAAATATAGGTAGTGGGGGACCATTTAGAGGTGATTTTATCATATATTGATGGGACTATTTTGTGGCAGTGGAGGAACAAAAAATTGGGGTGATGGCCGTGAGCAGGTGTTTTTGAGAGGACAATTTCTAGGGTGCCTGTATTGATTGGGATTTAGCGAAAAACGCAATCGGTTGACATATTGTTTTTTTATGCATTTTTTGAAGGACTATGACTGTACTTTTGTGAGCAAGAGACGGTATAGCCAAAGTTTTGCCATTAAGCGATTTGTGAAGCTTCAAAGATGGTCGATTTCCCTCTATTTTCAATATGTCAAAAAACCAGTGGTGTGACACCTAAAACATTATATCACCACCTGGACCCAGGCTACCGGAATGTATATGAGTTATGCTTTATGAAAAATGGGTTTAATGCATCTACCATGCGCATCGACGTAGGCTGACCTGAGTCAAAACTTATTGCTAAAAATAGATTTTCTACTCGCCAATTCTAACCAACGATACAGCTGGTTTCAGAGATTGATTGTATGGTCTTTGTAACGCCGTTTTCAACATTATTTCAGTTATATCGCGGCGGCCAGTGCACCTATCCATGCTTTCCTGGAGTTTCTATTACCAGTACTCCTCTGCACAATATTCTAGCCACTGGCTGCTTTCCCACATAACTATCGTCGAAACAATGGTCAGCGGTGAGAGAGGAATGAATCCGGTCGCAATGACTATCATCAATCCTCGGAAAGAAATTGGCCAAGCCGGGGATCAAACCAGCGACCTCCTGTTCTCAAGTCCTGTACGCTACCGACTGAGCTACCGGGGCTTGGCTGGTTTCAGAGTAAATGGATCCATGTTAACTCTTTGCCAGACGACAAAATTTTAGACTGGCCCAAAAAACAAAGCATATGCAGACGACAAACTAAACGTGGCTCAAATGATAGGATTTGTTCCTGAAAGGTTAGAAAACATCGTAGGAAAAGGAGAAAATGCTGGTTACCAGCATTTTCTCCTTTTCCTAGGATGTTTTCAAAAGTCTAATTTCCAAGACGCGTTAAAACTCGTCATTGTGCAGTGAAGAGTTAAGCAAAGACTTGCTTGCTATTATCCATAAAGAAGATGCACGAAACTCCCTTTTTCCAGAGCGCCGCACAGACTGACAAAATAACAAATCTTTGGCTCATGTGTTGGCGGCAATTTTCTACCAGGATATGGGTCTGGTGATAACCTTTGATGACTTGCATGTTGGTTCTTTTTGTCTCACTCAACCGTTTCCCACTCAATCCCAAGTTTTAACGACCTTGAGGAAAAAATCCCTTTGAAAACATGGTGGGAAAAGAAGAAAATGCTGGCAACCAGCATTTTCTCCTTTTCCCACCATGTTTTCTACCTCTTCCAATCACAAAATTCAATCTTTGAGTTACAGTTATTTTGTCGTCTGCAAATGCTTCCAATTTTGGCAAGTCTAATATTTTGTCGTTTGGTAAAAAGAGTTAAATAGAAGTATTTCATCGCCTTATCTCTTCTGGTGATCATTTTTTCTTAAATAGCTGGCTCTTTGAACTATAAGGTCACGTGTCTCATTAAAGAACGCATGTGTTGCCTGTCTTTTAATCAAGCCTACACATTTATGCACATTTAGTGACATGTACGCAATGATTCCACCGTATTTCTCGTTAAGATTTATAGCTGCTCTTTTAATGACATTTTCGCATCCGTTGGCAAGCTTACCAAAGGTCTGAGATGAACAGAACAGAACGGGATTATATTAGAGACGAAATGGTCCTCTCTTCAATATCCGGTCGTACCTATTAGTTGTAAGCCAAAGAGCAGAATTAATTCTTTACCAAAGAACAAAAGTTTAGAGTAAGTCCAAATTTAATGGGGTTGCAGACAGTAAATTTGCTGGGGCTAAAACATATAGGATTTGCCATTAACAGAGGATAGACGATTGTTGGAAAAGTAGAAAATGCCGGTTATCAGAACAGTCTCCTTTTTCCACAATGTTTTATAAAAGACTTCTTTCCCACGTTCGTTAAACACTGAATTGTCTTGTAAATTGGTATTCAATGCACAATCATAATCTGTCCTTTGCCACATTTTTATTCCATGCAAAAACAGAGGCTTTTCATATCCAATTATTCGTTTTCAAATATCGAAATGTTTTGTTTTTATTTTCTTATAATTAGCCTTTTCCCCCCATTTTCACAATTTCATTTGAAATGTTCCAAAGTAGCGTGTGAGGTCTGGTTTGGTTCGGTTTGTATTGGAGTTAAACGCCATTTTAACAGCTCAGGTCATATCATGGTCAGTGACGCACCCATGTATTTCCTGGCTTCCTCACACCAGTACTGACACAAATTTCCTTCCAAAGCCACTAACTGCTTTTCTCACAAAAATCGCCGGAAAGAAAGTTTGCCTCAAACGGGTATCGAACTCGCAATCACCGGGTCACGAGTCATATACGTATACCACTGAGCTACCCGAGGCAGCCATTCGGCATACCTCGGGTGATCCGGTGATCAAATCCCTCGGCTGTATCACGTAGCTTGATATGCACCTACACGGTACATTTCGCACATCTCCGGAAGCACACCGCTTTACCGTTATTGAAATTGTAAGGCTCCTCTTTAGAAAGAACACATGAGTAAATTTTCTATCTTTATCTTTCTAAGAGTATTTCAGTCGGCAAACAGTTTGTACATTCAAGTTTTAGCGTTGTTTATCAATTCCGTTGGGAGCTTTCATCGACAGATCGATAGAAGTGAATAACTTCACCGTGGTTGTTCATGTCGTTGCTAAGCGATCTACATGGGCGCCGCCATGTTTAAGATCATGTGATTGGTAGTTCAAAATGGAAGCCTACTTTATACAGACGAGGTTAGATGTAGGTACGGAATCGGCCGAGTAGTGACGAGTGCCGAGGCAGCGTATCATGTAAGGCCAAGCAAAGTTAAATAAACGCTCCGGGACTAATATCATAAATTAGTTTTGTAGACAAACTGGTGTTGATCATAAAAACAGTATGCCCTTGAAAGTTAACGTCCTGTAACACAGGAATCATGCATTTATGATTTTTATTGTAATTAATGACTTAAATTGATATATTTATTATTAGATCTAGTACTGACTCTAAAAAATATTTATAAGATGACATGATTTACTTTTACTATGTTGATTTCATTGACTAGATCTACTTTTATGTACCTCTCGGTCACGTTACCGCAGTGCCTCTTCATAACATGTACATGAGCTATGTTCTGTAAAAAAGGGGGCTTAATGCATCTGCAAAAAGTATCGACCCAGGTCAGCCTGCGCGGGTCGATACATTTTGCCATTGGCCAACTTTCTGCATATCAATGGACCAGTTTACCTCATGGTTCGGTCGGTTGTTAGACAAAATGGATTTTATGAATCCATAATTATGTGATGACTTGCTTGGTATCATGCATCACGGAGATGTATTAAGCCCCCTTTGGCCAGAGCGTGGATCATAATTATCATCTGTTTGTATATGTCAACAAAAGTTGCGTCTGTTCTGTACTATCATTTCTGGTTCCTCTCCTGAACTTAAAGGCCCAATAGTGGCAAAAACAGTGCATGTGTTAAAATGCAATTTAATTTAAATCAAACCATTGAAAAGTATGGAAAATATTGTGAAGATGACACTCTGTTATTTTGTGTTGTCATTCCATGTGTTAGTCGCTGGCAGAAAATGACTTTTTAAATCAGGCAAAAAGTAAACACAAGATAGAGTGACCTGGCAACTTTTAACCTAGTTTTGAAGTACGCACAGGGCAACCTGGACCTAAACTTTTCCCTATTGGTCAATTTTCTGCATGTCACGTGACAAGTATACCCCATGATGCAGTCGGTTGTTAGGAAAACAGGACTTTATGGATCCTTGATCATGTGATGACTTGCTTGGTATCATGGTTAACGGGAGATGCATCAAGCCCCCGTTTGCCAGAGCATGGTTCATATATTTTGGGCCATCGAAAAAAGGTCCTGATTATTCAGCCACGCTCTGGCAAAAAGGGGCTTAATGCATCTCCGTTATGCATTATACCAAGCAAGACATCATATTAACAACCGACTGAATCATGAGCTGGACTGGCCCTTTGACATGCAGAACATTTAAAGACAGCAAAAAGTTTCGGCCCATGTCAGCCTGCGCGGAGTGCGCAGGCTGACATGGGTCGATACTTTTTGCACATGCATTAAGCCCCCTTTTCACAGAGCATGGCTCACATATTTGTCGATGAAGAAGTTGAGACTGTCTGCAGCATTGATTATGTTTAACTCTTTACCACACCATCCCGAAGTTTACTGCAAGATTCTGATCGAGACGGCTTTTGAAAACATTATGAGAAAAGGAGAAAATGCTGGTAACAAGCATTTTATCCTTTTCTCACAATGTTTTCTACCCTTTCTTACACAACTTTTCTCATTAAATTCGAACTCCATTTCATTTGTGGTGTGCTATTACTTTCAATTTGGACAAGTCTAAAATTTTGCCGTGTGGTAAAGAATAAATAACAGAAACGGAAGCCCTACAATGTCCTATAGACACATCGATTTTTAAAGCATCTCTTAACTAGATTTCGTTTCAACAATTTCTCCTTTTACGACAATGTTTTCAAAAAGGAAAGAGTCGTCTGCAAGACGTTATGGGTTAACTCTTCACTAGATAATCCCATGTCTTTACGACCTTTGGAAAAATTGTTTCGAAAACGTTGCGGAAAAAGACGAAATTTCATCATTTAATTGTGGTGTACAAATGCTTTTTATTTTTGTTCGAATCAAAAATCATGTCACATGTTAACCCCTTAACACACAACCCCGAGTTTAAACGGCCCTGAGGGCCTTTTAGAAAGTTCGTGGAAAAAGGAGAAAATGCTAGTAAACAGCATTTCTCCCATAATGATTTCTACCCTATGAAAGACAAAGTCCGTCATTTGAGCCACACTTAGATTGTCGTCTGCAAATGCTTTCAGTTTGGACAAATCTACTTTTTTTGTCGTCTGGTAAAGAGTTAAAAGTTACATTAGAACTTGCAAATATTGGAGATCAAAAATGGCGTCCGAGTTTTACTTTTCAGCGCGGCGATATATATGTGTGTGGGTAATTCGCCAATTCCGGTTCATAAGAGTATGTTTGGCTAAAGTCTGGCTCGATTTCTATTTAATGATGCACGGAGTCATGTCAAATAATCGAGAAGACAATGAGAGATGCATTGAGTCTTCATGGAAGGTAGACATAACACTTTGAGAGCCAAATTAAAACTCTTTTCCAAACAACAACATATTCGACAGGTCCAAATTTAAAGCATTTGCAGACGACAAAATAAAATGATAATCGAATGATAGGATTTGTATCAGAAGGATTAGAAAACATTGTGGGAAAAGGAGAAAATGCTGGTTACAAGCATTTTCTCCTTTTCCAACAATGTTTTCAAATGATTTTTACCTCAGGGTCGTTAAACCTCGGGATTGTGTATTGATGGGTTAAACTCGACCTTCTTTCGACGGCTGACAGTAGACCATCCACCGAATCTTAGATAGATTGTGTAAACAAGCGGACTACATTGGTCCAAGATCTGCCTGCATACTCTGTGCAGTCTGATTTTGATCTCTGTTGCCCGCAAAAGCCCCTATTTTCGCCTGGGGCGTAAAAATGGTAAACAAAATACTTGATCTAAGTACATGTATATACCATTAAAACGAAAAGTCCAAGATATTGCGAGTTCAACGCTCTCCTTCTAGTTAGAATGTATGCAGAATGTATGATGATGGACAGAGGTTTTTTACCGTCTGATCTGAGTCTACACCGTTTGCAAGTTATGTATATCTCTAATGGCTAAAACAGGATAAAACGATGGTCTTATTATTTAGACTGTTTTACCAAAGAACTCTTTAAACACACCCCCCAGCCAAAAAAAAATAACCTTGTCCAAATTCAAAATATTAGCAGACAGCAAAATACGTAAATCTCTTTCAAAACATGAAATCTGTCTTTTAAAAAGGTAGAAAACATTGTCGGAATGGGAGAAAATACTGTTAACCAGCATTTTCTCCTTTTCCCATATTTTTTTCGAAAGTCCTCTTCATCAGGGTCGTCAAAAGTTGGGATTGTTTAACCCTTTCCCAAACAAGCCCTGGTTTTCACGTGTCTGCAGTACAAGTCTTTTGAAAACACTGTGGGAAAAGGAGAAATTGCTCGTAACGAGCAATTTCTCCTTTTACCATAGTGTTTTCTACCCTTTTTGATAACTTTCTGCCATTTTCATCAAATTTAAAACTGTCGTCTGTAAACTCTTTCAATTTGGACCAGTCCAAAATTTGTCGTTTGGGAAAGGGTTAATATAGGGTTAAACTGCTAAATAAATTAAACAGACATGTCGAGCAATACGTTAAACCCATAGTATTGCACTATCACGGCTGTTTTTCTCCAGAAATATTTTACAAGATTTCGGACTATGTAGTACCAAGATCAGACTGTCCACAAAATCGCCTGAATCATCAAGCTGCTAAAATTTTCTTCCAACAGTTAAACATCCGATATTATGCGATTTTGACCTTCCCTTCGCCGGAAATATCTCACCTTATCGGACAATGTAGATCCAAGATCAGTCTGCACGTTTCGTGCAGTCTGATCTTGATTCACATTGTCCACGTGAGCGCCTCGAGTCGCAGTAAGCATCTGAAGGGCACAAAAGTCGCCTTAAGCAACCTAGGGTTATGAATAAAGAGTTTTTTTCCCCAATATAAAAAATCGGCCTGAAATATTGTACAAAGTTGGCAAGATTACCGTGAAAAAGAATGAGTAGCCTATTTTCGATCTAAAGTCAAAGAATACTATCTACGCAATCCGATCTTGGATTCACACTGTCAACAAAACCCTATGATTGTTTTTTTTTTTTCTGCAGTATGTTAACCCATAACCACACAATCCCGAGTTTTAACGACCCCAAGGAAAAGGACTTTTGAAAACATTGTGGGAAAAGGAGAAAATGCTGGTAACCAGGATTTTCTCCTTTTGCCACAAGGTTTTCTACCCTTCCAGAGACAAATTTCATACTTTTTTGCACATTTTTACTTGTCGTCTGCAAATCTTTTCAATTTGGACGAGTCTAAAATTTTGTCGTTTGTAAAGAGTTCACGCATAACTTGCTAAATAAGTGAAAGGCAACTTTCAAAGCCAATAGTAAAAATCCAAATTCTGCTTTTTTTTTTTTTTTAAAGGGGGGGGAATAAATAGCTCTTTATCGGACAATGTAGATCCAAGATCAGACTGCACAGAATGTGCAGTCTGATCTTAATCTACACTGTCCACAAAAAGATTTTTGAATCGCGCTCAGCAGCCTAATAGTTAACTCTTTACCAGACGCCAACATTTTAGACCCCCCCATATTTAACGCGCGTTTGCAGACGACAAATAAATTGTTTTTTTTTAAATGATTGGATTTGTCTTTGGTAGATTGATTAATTGATTGTATGGTGCTTAACGCCGTTTTCAACATTATTTCAGTTATATCTCGGCGGCCAGTGCGCCTATCCACGCTTTACTTGAGTTTCTTTTACCAGTACTCCGCACAATATACTTTCCAAGCTACTGGCTACTTTCCCACATAACTATCGTCGAAACAATGGTTAGCGGTGTCGCAATGACTATCATCAATCCTCGGAAAGAAATTGGCCAAGCCGGGGATCAAATCAACGACCTCCTGTTCTCAAGTCCTGTACGCTATCGACTTAGCTACGGGGGCTAGGCGGATTTGTCTTTGGGGCGGGGGGGGGGGGGGGCTATGGCGGTACTTTAACTGCATATTCTCCTTTTCCCACAATGTTTTCAAAAGCACCATTTCTCCGGGTCGCGAAAACATGGTATTGTTTGGTTAAGACTTAAGCCTTTGCCACACAATCCCGCGTTTTTTAACGACCCTGAAGAAGATGCCCTTTTAAAAAACATTGCGGGAAATTGAGAAAATGCTGGTAACCAGCATTTCCTCCATTTCCCACAATGTTTTTTTCCCTTCCATAAACAAATTTCCATTTTTTGAGTTACACTTATTTTCTCGTCTGCAAGTGTTTTCCATTTGGACATATCATTTTTTTTTTGTCGTTTGGTTAAGGGCTAAGACGCAGATGTAGGTGGTGGGTGGGCGTGTCACGTTGAAAGGACACGTGTTAGAGTTGACGATGTGGGCGTAACTGGGAGCCTTATAGGTCGAGTCTTTCAAAGAGAGTAGAATTGACATTTCATATTTATAACTGAGTGTATAAAATCATGTTTGCATAATCATCTTTATAGAAACAAAAATTCATTTTCGCCCTCACAAATATTTAAATGTCTTTTTAGCTAATTTCAGCCTGAACAATAAGATTTCTTTAAAATCCAATGCATCATGTCATTACTAGAGCATCCGAGTTTTTCTTGCCATACCAACAGAGTTACATGTAATTATAAGGATTCTGGGGCAAACAATGTAGACCCCGTTAACAACGACCCTAAGGAATAAACCTGTTGAAAGCATTGGAAAAGGAGAAAATGATGGTAAACAGCTATTCTCCTTTTCTCACAATGTTCCAGAGCTCCAGATAGAGGGGGTGAATTTGATTTCAAAATTGAAAATATTACTGACTCTCCAGTAAACCCTATGTTATGGGTACTCATTAGAATAGTCTCATCGAGACGATTCTAATGAGTACCCACAACATAGGGTTTGGAAGAGAAATAATGGATTTAGAATACTTTCACTCCCTCTTATCTGGAGGTCTGATGTTCTCTACCCTTTTTTAGAGCCAAATTCCCTCATTTGAGCCACATTTAATTTGTCGTCTGCAAGTGCTTTCAATTTGCATAAGTCGAAAATTTTGTCGTTTGGTAAAGGGTTAAGACACCTTGTTATGCGGCAACAGCGTCCACCTTGATTAACTCTTTACCACACGACAAAATTTTAGACTGGTCCAAATTCAAAGCATTTGCAGACGACAAATTAAATGCGGCTCAAATGATTGGACTTGTTTCTGAGGGGTTAGAAAACATTGTGGGAAAAGGAGAAAATGCTGGTTACCAGCATTTTCTCTTTTTCCCACAATGTTTTCAAAAGTCTAATTATCCAGGGGCGTTTAAATTCGGCATTGTGTGGTTATGGGTTTACTTCTGTCTGAAAACAGACATACCTGGTGGGGGGAGGGTTAGACTGCAAGTATGGTGCAGTCCGATTGATCGTGTGGTGTATAACGCTGTTTTCAACATTATTTCAGTTATATCGCTGCGGCCAGTGCACCTATTCATGCTTTCCTGGAGCTTTTTTTTACCAGTACTCCGCACAATATTCTTTCCAAGCCACTGGCTGCTTTCCCACATAACCATCGTCGAAACAATGGTCAGCGGTGAGAGAGGAATGAATCCTGTCGCAATATGACTATCATCAATCCTCGGAAAGAAATTGGCCAAGCCGGGGATCGGACCAGAGACCTCCTGTTCTCAAGTCCTGTACGCTACCGACTGAGCTGCGGGGCAGTCCGATCTTGCCTCAAAAGCACCCATAATAAAAAAAAGAAACCAAGCAATGTCTCTCTGATAGGATTGATTTCGCGTGGTATCAACTAGTTAGCTCAACTGGCCGAAGGCCAGCGGGCTTATGTTATGGCCCGGTGTCCGTCGTGCGTCCGTGCGTCCGTGCGTTAACTTTTATTTCAAACATCTTCTTCTCTGAAACTACCCATCCTATTTTCATGAAACTTCACAGAAATGATCCTGCCATGGTCCTCTTCAGAATTTCTTGAAAGAATTTGATTCCTTTAAAAACTCTGTTTGCCATGGCAACAAAACTGAAAAATATTGGAAATCGTTAAATATCTTCTTGTCTGAAACCATAAGGCATAGAGCTACCAAATTTGGCATGTAGCTTTATGTAGTAGACCTCTATCAAGTTTCTTCAAATTATAGCCCTGGGGTCAAAATTGGCTCTGCCCCAGGGGTCACAAGTTTTACATAGGCTTATATAGAGAAAACTTTAAAAATCTTCCTATACCTAGCCATAAGGCCTAGAGCTACCAAATTTTGCATGTTGCTATATCTAGTGGTCCTCTACCAAGCGGGCCAAAATTTTAGCCCTGGGATCAAAATTGGCCCCGCCGCAGGGGTCACAAGTTTTACATGGGCTTACATAGTGACAACTTAAGAAATCTTCCTGTTTTGATTTTTTTTTTTTTTTTTGAAATTAGCCCTGCATCAGGGGTCTTATGTTTTACAGAGGCTTCATATGGACAAAACTTGAAAATCACCTTATTTATAACCATACAGCATAGACTTGTATTATTTTGGTATGTGGCTTTATCTTGTGGACCTCTACCAGGGTTCAAGTAATTATAGCTCTGGGATCAAAAATGGCTTTGCCCTGAGGGTCTCAACTTTCACATGGGCTTTTACAGAGAAAACTTTGTAAGTCTTCATTTTGAAACCATTTGGCTCAGAATTGAAATGTTTAGTATTTATGGGTTATAATTATAAGCCAGTGGAGCGATACAGGGTCATCATGGCCCTCTTGTTTTTTCAGAAGCTATCGGTTCCCTTATTAATGTTTCCTTGATTATTTTCTATCCATTACCATACAGATACAAATTTCAACCCTTATTCTGCTGAATAAGTGAAATGATACCGAAATCGACAGTAAAAACTCAAAAGTTTGCTAGATCTATTTCAAAATTATTTTTTGGAGGGATAATATATTTCCTTATAGGACAGTGTAGATCTAAGATCAGGCTGCACGTTCTGTGCAGTCGGATCTTGATCTACACTGTCCGCAAAAGGTCATTGAGTCGGGCTTAGCAGCCTAATGGGTTAACACACGCGCCGTGGACAGCCAGCGAAAACATTGCCAGGAAAAAAGTCAAAGACAGGCAGCCTTTTCCCAAAATAAACTAGTCACTAACTGTGAGAAGGGTTTTTATTGCATCTGCAAAAAGTGTAAACCCATGTCAGCCTGCGAGGACAAATAACAAACAGCTTTGAGCCGAGTAGCAAACAGTTGCGAGGCCCGCGCAGGCTGACTCGGGTCGAAACTTTTTGATATCTGTGAATTTTTCTGCATGTCCGCCGACCATTTTACCTTATGATTCAGTCAGTCGTTAGACAAAATGGGCTTTATATGGATCCGTAATTATGAAATGACTTGCGTGGTATAATGCATCACAGAGATGCCTTGAAGACTCTTTTTCCCAGAGTGTGGATCAAGTGTAATATGGCCAGAAAAGAGAGTACTTGCTAGGAATAATATGGCCAGAAAAGAGAGTACTTGCTAGGAAAAATTGATCTTTATCTCACATTTTTCGTCATCCTCCCATAAAAGTTGCTGTAATTTCCCCCCAATCATTACTCTATATCGACTGATATTGATATCTAACCCTTTATCATACGATCTCGTGTCTTAACGGCCCTGAGACAGAAAGCATTTTTAACCCCTTCCCAAACGACAAATGTTACACATCTTTCAAATTCAAGACATCGGCAGACGACAACTTCAAAAGTGGTACAAATGAGCTTAAGGTCTCTGGTAGGGTATAAAACATTGTGGGAAACGTGGAAAATGCTGGTTACCGGCATTTTCTCCTTTTCCCACAATGTTTTTAAAAGCATTATTCCCCAGGGTCGTTAAAACTCGGGATTGTATGGTAAAGGGTTTTAACTCATATACTGCTAAGTAAGTTAATAAAACTTTCAAGCCGATGGTAAAAACTCGAACAATGTTATTTCAAACTTATTTTTTGGAGAAAAATATCTCCTTATAGGACAGTGTAGATCCAAGATCAGACTGCACGTTCTGTGCAGTCTGATCTTGATCTACAATGTCCGCAAAAGGTCAGTGAGTCGCGCTTAGCAGCTTTAAGGTTAAACATTGTGGGAAAGGAGAAAACGTTAATAAGCTTTCAAACAGAAATAACTCGTCGATAATACGGGTTCACCTTTCCACAATACTTTCTCTATCAAGTTCGCAAGAAAGACAAAAGTTTGCAAATAATTTGTATACAATAGAGAAAAGTGTAAGGAAGATTCTGGCCTTTTTTTTGAAATGGCAATTTCTCAAGTAGTCTGGTACCCCGCCGTACTACAATAGTACGTCAGGCAAAGCGCATTAATGGCGGCCCCCGCTGGTAATACGCAGAGGAGACGGGATATTGTTATTTCACATGATCAAATCGGATCATAGGCTGAATTCAAAACAGATCGCTTGCAACAAAGTTATGGCAGTGAGTTTTTCTACATATCGTTATTAAGCGAGAAAAACTACATATCAGAAATGCTTTAAGTATCCGAAATGTCAATGGACCTACATCACGTCCGAAAACAGGGCTACTTTTAAACTGATTCATAGTCGAATTTATATTTAAACCATACTCCAAGAGCACGTTTTAGATTCGGTAATGTATTATGTGTACAAAATTGATCTCATTTTATTAACCGATCAAACTGGATCACATAAAATTGGGGAAAACGGGGAAGCGTGTAGGGGTACGCTTGAGGATACCTAGGAGGCCGCCATTATTGCGTTTTGCCTGACCCGATAACGTAGTCGTAGGGGCAGGTAATCCAGACTGTTTCTCAAGGTGATACATGCCCTTAACCCTTATCCTGCTAAATAAGTTAAATAAAACTTTCAAGCCGACAATAAAAATACGAATAATAATTTCAAACTTATTTTTTGGAGAAAAAATATCTCCTTATTGGACAGTGTAGATCCAAGATCAGACTGCACGTTCTGTGCAGTCTGATCTTGATCTACAATGTCCGCAAAAGGTCAGTGAGTCGCGCTTTTAGGTTTCGCGACAGAATTTCGCTGGTGCTGGTGGGAGGTGACACGTGATCAATATCACGAGTTCGTTATGTTCGATCGTATTCACTCGTCACAACTCGGGCAATTCCGTACGTACCTCTAACCTCGCCCGTATCAAGTAGGTTCCCATTTTGAAATAATGCCAGTCTCATGATCTTAAACAAGTCAGCGCCCCTGAAAATCGATTTGCAACGCAAGCAACAACCACAGTGAAAATATTTACATGTATCAATCTGTAGGTGAAAAAATGCCAACAAAATTGATAGACAACGTTAAAACTGAATTGACAAACCGTTTGTGAACGGAAATGTTTTAAAAAGATTTCGAAAAAAAATGTGAATCGTGTTTTCTTTTTTTCTTTAGTGGAGTTTTGCGATTTTAAGAACGATAAAGAGTCGTGTTTCAGGCGAAGAAGTGTAAGGTGTCTGTGCATATCACCCATAGTAATGCAGCCGAGGGTACCCGAGGGTTGCCGAGTGGGATCGTATTCAAATAGGTACGATGACGTCATATCTGGGTCCATATTCACCAACCATTCTTAAGAACATTATTTATCTTATACTCCAAGATTTTCAACATTTGAAAGTAACGCAACCTCTGACTGGCTAAACCAGTTAGTTTAACCAATCAGACCTTGTGTTACTTTTAAATTCAGATCTCGTGAAAACAGACGGAGTTCCGATTGCAAAGCGACCATTCCGTTATTAACACGTCAACATAATAAACACCTTTTCCCGCCTTGTGAGTCAAATATTTTAAAAAATTGTTATGTAGGAAAAAATAGAAAATCCTTTGAATGAAACCACAAGGTCAAAAGAATTGATATTTTGTATGTAGGATTTTCTTGGCCTGTAGGAAATTTACAGCAGACAACTTTAGAATGTCTTCTCTTCCCAACACACGGATAATCGACGTTCTGGAAGTTTGTTTTTTTTTTATTTACATACTAGACACATGTGAAAACAATAGTAAAATGATAAAAATGCACGTTACGAGTAATTTAAACTTTGTCACACTTTTTTTTTTCAAAATAGATTTCCTGCGAGATTAAACCTTTGGCGCACAATCCCGATTTTTAACAACCCTAAGGAAGGAGGCCTTTAAAATCTGAAAACATTGTGGAAAAAGGAGATATAACTTCAGTGAAACTTTCAAGCCGATGGTAAAAAAGCCGAATAATACTATTACAAACATACAAGCCATGCTCAGTGAAAACGGGGCTTATTGCATCTTCCTGATGCACCATACCAAGCGTATACAATACAGTATTGTGGATCCATAAGATAAACTGTGTCTAACAACTGACTGAATTAAGAAGTAGACTGACCTTCGACAGTCAGCAAATTGACCAATAGCGAAAAGTTTCGGCCCAGGTCAGCCTGCGCGGACTGCGCAGGCTGACCTGGGTCGATACTTTTCGCACATGCATTAAGCCCCCTTTTCACCGAGCATGGCTCATATATATATATATTTTGGAGAAAAAATATCTCCTTATCGGACTGGGTAGATCCAAGATCAGACTGTACGTTCTGTGCAGTCTGATCTTGATCTACACTGTCCGCAAAAGGTCAGTGGGTCGCGCTTCGCAGCCTAAAGGTCAAAGAAATAATTAGTATCTCACAGAACAGTCAACTATTCAATAAGAAAAGGTCGATTTGTTTAAAGCCAAGCTCTTTTCCTATCAAATCATCCAAGTTAGAGAGAGGGGGATATTTTTTGCAGAAAAGGAAATCTCTGATCTTAAATGATGTGGAAAAAATATTGTCGGAAAAGCGGCAATTGCTTGATACCAGCAATGAATGCGTCTTCAAGATTTTTTTTCAAGCGCTGACAATGTAATAGAACGGGTGTAAAACGTGTCTTTATGGCAATGGTCTTAGACTGTTTCAGTATCGATCGAAAAATTAGCCAAGAATCTCATTCTCCGTTTATAGATGTTTTTTATAACTCTGTTACTATTTTAGAAAATTCCCCCTGCGTAATATCGGTTCATTCGCCTGAAAATCTAGCTTTTCATTCATAACTTCGATAATGTGAACGATTCAGTTGTAACAGAGTATTTCATTGGTTCATGTTAATGTCCTTCCGGACAACCATTCTGTAACGCCCTCTCTGGTTGGTTAAAATGAAATATCCGTTTTCTATCGCGTGGTACGTTGTTTCCATACTAATCCCATTCATGAAGATTCTGCTTTTAGAAGAAAAATGTGTGGGAAGAAAGCACTGAGAGAATCTAATCAGACGTTACCCTTCTCGAAACGGGGCCGTCTTTAAACGACCTTGACAAAGAGGCTTTTGAAAATCATCCGGAAACAGGAGAAAATGGCGATAACCAGCGTCTTCTTTTTCCCATTTAACGTTTTCTACCCTTTCATAGACAAATACCATAAATTTTAGCCACATTTAATTTGTCGTCTGCAAATGTTTTCAATATGGACAATCCTAAGATTTTGACGTCTGGTAAAGAGTTAACCCTTTACCATACAATCCCGAATTTTAACGACCCTGAGGAAGAAGCCTTTTGAAAACATTGTGAGAAAAGGAGAAAATGCTGGTAACCAGCATTTTCTCCTTTTCCCACAATGTTTTCTACTCTTCCCAAAACAATTTCAAGATTTTAGCCATATATATTTTGTCGTCTGCAAACGCTTTCAATTTGGACATGGCTAAAATTTTGTCGTCTGGTAAAGAGTTAAAGGATCGTCTAGCATCCGGAATCGGGAAATAGCGTTGGCGGATAATCCTGGTGTTTTGTTGACGATAATGATGAACGATTTCATATGGATCTATCTCACGAGCCTTTCGCTTCTAAACCCATTATTTTGTTAACCGTATTTTGACTCGTCCAAACTCTCAGGTCTTTGGAAAAGAAGGGCGAGACCTTAAAGTTTGAGCTGGTTGGCAGAATTTGACTTCTCTGCACTAATTGAGCTATGCTCTGGCAAAGAGGGGGCTTAATGCATCTGTATGCAGCATGATATCAAGCAAGTCATCATAATAAAGTAATTGAGCCATGCTCTGGCAAAAAGGGGGCTTAATGCATCGCTATGCTGCATGATACCTAGCCAGTTATCGTATGATATATTTCTAAAATCCATTTTGTGTAACAACCTACGGAATTATGGGGAACACTGGTCCTTTGATCTGCAGAAAATTGACCAAAAGCAAAAAAAAAGTTTCAGCCCAGGACAGCCTGCGCGGACTGTGCAGGCTGACCTGGGCCGATACTTTTTGCAAAAGCATTAAGCCCCCTTTTCACAGAACATGCAAAAAAGCCAGTATCATCATTGTCAGTATTATTGGCGTCATTATTTGACCATTTTCCACACAATCCCGAGTTTTTATGACTCTAAAAGAAAAAGCTTTCAAAAACATTGTGAGAAAAGGAGAAAATGCTGGTAACCAGCATTTTCTCCATGTCTTACAATGTTTTCTCCCATTTCAAAGCCAGAGATCATCTTTTGAGCTACGTCAAATTTGTCGTCTGCAAATGCTTTCAATTTGGACAAGTCTAAAATTTTGTCGTTTGGTGAAGTATGAAAGGCGTCATTAGGATCATTATTCATCGCCAATCCTCTTGAATAGAAGTAAATAATATCCTAAAGGTTAAATCATTACCTCTGTAAATAAATCTGCAGCAGACGACTTTGAAACATGGATAATTATGATGAGTTAACTCTTTACCAAACGACAAAATTTTAGGCTGGTCCAAATATAAAAGCATTTGCAGACGACAAATTAAATGTTAGTTTAAACATATTTATTTCACATCGATTGGGAAACAAGTTCTTACAACTTACACTAATCTCTCTCGATTCTGCTTCCTGGAAACTACACCAGTACTCGTGCCGAATGTGTGGGCCAATGAACATCCCAAAGTCGACACCCAGGACCACATGGTTACGAGGCCGCCGCTCTACCGTACAACCACGGACAACCCTATCTAAATGTTGATAAATTAAATGTTGATCGGATGGTAAGATTTGCTTGTGATAGGATAGAAAACTTTGTGGAAAAAGGAGAAAATGCTGGTTACCAGCATTTTCTCCTTTTCCCACAATGTTTTCAAAAGGCTTCTTTCTCAGGGTCGTTATACCTCGAGATTGTGTGGTAAAGGCTTAAAGTCCCAGGAGCTGCCAGGAGGAAACAATGTGGGTGATAAAATGCATTTGAATTTAACTCCTGCCACTAAAAAGTATGGAAATTATTGTGAAGATGACAATCTGTTATTGTACGGTCGGTCCAATTGTTAGTCGCCAGCCGAAAATTGAATTTTAAAACTAGGTCAAAAGTTGCCAGGTCGGTCTTTCTTTTGTTTACTATCTACCTGGTTTTAAAATTCATTTTTTCTGCCAGCGACTAACACATGGACAGACCGTACAATGACAGATTGTCGTCTTCACAATAATTTCCATACTTTTAAATGGTATGATTTAAATCAAAATGCATTTTATCACCCATATTGTTTACTTTTGGCCGCTATTGGGACTTTAGACGTTTAATATAGGAGTAAGAGAAAAAAGCATTTTGTCAGACGGAAAAATTGCTCGTCACGAACAATAATCTCTTTGGTAAGTATGTTTTCTATGCTTCGCTTAAAGTCGTCTGCCAGAACACAAAAAGAAATCATTTGCCTGTGACATCATTCGGCAAACCTCAGGTGATCCGTTGATCAAGTCCCTCGGCTGCATCACTCAGCTTGATATGCACCTACGCGGTACTTTTATTCGCCGGAAATACACCGCTTTACCATCTTAAATCGTAATGCTCCGCTTAGAAAAAGAAAGCACTGGTCACAATTTTCAGTCAGAATCTTTCTTAAAATATGTCCGCTGAAAAACAGTTTATAGATTTATTTTCTAACTTGGTCTTTCAATTCCGTGTGCATTTTTCAGCGATAGGTTGCCCATCACCGTGGCTTTTGTTGCCGTTGCTAATCTATTTACATGTGCGCCGCCATGTATAAGATCATGTGACTGGCAGTATTTTCAAAATGGAAACCCCCTTGATACAGACGAGGTTAGGTGTAGGTACGGAATTGGTCGAGTCCTGACGAGTGCCCGTGACAAAGCCCGGGAAATAAAATCAAACAACTGAAAGCACTGAAAGAACGGAGGACTGGTTTATTTAACCATGCATGATTTTGATATGACTACTTTAGATTTCGGCTTGACGAGCCAGACTGAAGCCAGAAATATCCCATTTCATTATATACCTGAAAATTTTCCAGGTCAAATACGTGCGTCGCACGCAGATAAAACAACATACGACAAAAAAAAAATCCGTATCTAGACACTGTGAAATACGGTTCCAAGTATGGTTTTGATGACGTACCTCAAATGCTGAAAAAATACGTGTTGATTTGCGATTTGATTGGTCAAAATTTACGCTATGATATTTATCCGCCATTTATGAGGTTACTAGCTGCTACACCATTGTTTGTTTTGTTTTCCAGTTTACGAATAAATTGCCAAGAACTTCATTATTTTTGTTGTTGAAAATTGTAGGTATATAATAAAAGAATACTGTGTTGTAGTAATTTTCCTGATGCCTGTATTTACTTCTCGCTGCGTAAGAATATTTTGACATCTGGCTCGACCTTTCGTCTCGCGCGAAATCATATTTTCTTTCGCTGCTCGAATTCAAAAAAAGAAAAGTATCAGGAAGGTTTCTACTACATCATATTCCGTACATTTCAACTGATATCAATTATTAATGATAAATACTTGTATTTACGTCTGTTTATTGGCGACAGATTTTTGTCTTTTTGGGGGGAGGGGGGGTCCAGTTCAGCTGTTAACCCTTTCCCAAACAAGCCCTGGTTTTCACGTGTCTGCAGTACAAGTCTTTTGAAAACACTGTGGGAAAAGGAGAAATTGCTCGTAACGAGCAATTTCTCCTTTTCCCACAGTGTTTTCTACCCTTTTTGAGAACTTTCTGCCATTTTCATCAAATTTGAAATTGTCGTCTGCAAACTCTTTCAATTTGGACCAGTCCAAAATTTGTCGTTTGGGAAAGGGTTAACTCTTTTCCAGACGACAAAACATGAGATTGACATGTGCAGAAGTAAATTTGAATGTGGCTAAAATGATGGAATTTGCCTTTGATAGGGCAGAAAACATTGAGGAAAAAGGTAAAAATGCAGCTAAGCAGAATTTTCTTCTTTTTCCCCAATGCTTTCAAAGGCCTTCTACCTCAGGGTCGTTAAAAACCCGGAACTATGTGGTAAAAGGGTTAAGGTGCTGGATCCTTACTCCGACAGTCCTTGTTTGATTCTCACTGATTGCATTAGTCATTTATGAGTGTTCTTGGGGAGGCAATGCAGAGCTCAAGCCTAGTATTGTAGCCCAGAAGAGTGATAAAAAAAACGTAAGCTTCGTTTAAAAGACACTGCATACAGTCTCTTACAGTTTAACTTATGTTGTAATCATTGTCATAATACAAGATTTTAGACGTGCCCATTTTAAATGAGCCATGCTCTGTGAAATGGGGCATTAATGCATCTACAAACAATATAGATTCAGGTCAGCCTGCGCAGTCCAAGCAGGCTGACCGGGGCCGAAACTTTTGGCTATTGGTCAATCTTCTGTATGTCCAAGGACCTTTCTACCTCGAGATTAAATCTGTTGTTAGAGAAAATGGCCATTATAGATCCACAATTATATGATGGCTTGCTTGGTATTATGCGTCATGGAGATGCATTAAGCCCCCTTTTCACAGAGTATTGCTCAAATGCATTTGCAGACGACAAAATAAATAGCAGTTCAACTGACGAGAGTTGTCTGAGAAGAGAAGAAAACGTTGTGGGAAAAGAAGGAAATGCTGGTAACCAGCATTGTCTCCTTTTCCCATAATGATTTCAGCCGCCTTCTTCCCCCGTGTCGTAGAATACGGAATCATTTTAGAGCAGTTTAGCTCCATTACAACACTTTTTACCCCCGGCAGCAGAAGGTATTTACCAGCTTTTGTTTTCCACTATAATCTAAAATAGGTATTTTCCGTTCCGTCAGTTTTCTCTCCTTTGCGTCTTTTGTTTTCAGAACTTAATCATCATTGAAGGCTGCCTAAAAATAACTACTGCAGTTGACACATTTTAAAAGCTTTTGTCACATTTTCCATTTTATCAATGCTTGGCTAAGCGGTCAACAGTCTCGAGAGATCAATCCCAATACTAGACACTGGTATTATTTGGGAGTGTCCTTGGGAGAGGCAGTCCAGACCCATCAAGATATTCGTGAAACTCCGGAAATAGATAGATTGGCGAGTTGACATTGTAATATGATTTCCAAAAATGCTGAAAGCTGCGTTAAATAGCAATCAACCGACTGACCGACCCACCGTCCAACCGACCGACCACGACCGACTGACAGACAGACCGAGAGATCAAAAGACCGACAGACCATCGATCGATCGAATTGACAAATCAATCGGTCGGTGGGTCGGTGGGTCGACCAACCAACCAACCAATCAATCAATCAATCAATCAATCAGAGTGATTTGCATTTTTAAGTAGTAAAAAGCTTGTCTAAAACAGCTTTTACTTGAAAGGAAAACATATGTTTCTATCGTTAAATACATACATGACGAATTTATTTCTATAAAAAGAAATTGGACATTTGAGACATAGTGTTCTCAATAAAGGTCTGTATCCTTGTATACTGGGTGTTTTGATCATTCCTTTACCCTGTCGTCGTTAAAGACAGGTTCTGTTGCTTCTGTGGACAGCGTCGATCAAGATCAGGCTGCTGAGAACGTCAAGTCTGTTCTGGCATCTACACTTTTCAACATTCTGTGATTCACTTGGAAAAAACACTTGAGTATAAAAAAACGGGTCCAGGTAAGATACCAGCGGTCAACCGTCACAACTCGACCGATTACGCCTTAATCCATGGTCCACTCGTCACAACTCGGCCGATTCCGTGACTACATCTAACATCGTCCAAGTTTCCATTTTGAAGACCAGCCCGCATAACCCAGGTGGTAGAGCGTAGGATTTGTAAAATTCAAGTCTTGAGTCATTTAAGAGGGTGGGTTCGAGCCCCACGGCTGGCCATCTAAAAAAAAATACGAAAGGTCTTTCGGATGAGACGGTAAACCGAGGTCCCCTGCGACGGTGCTATACACCGGGCACGTTAAAGAACCAGGCGTAACTCAGGATTGGTTTCGCCCTGTATCTTGCTCTATCCTCCGTAACAAAACTAACAGTCTTCGGGGGGACAACCGATGGCGACGATAAATAACGCAAATTAATTCATTTCATTTTGATTACATGTCAAGTGATCGTAAACATGGCGGAATCTATTAGCAATGTTATCAATTACCATTGTGAAGTTATACACATCTATCAATCTGTCGGTGAAAGCTGCGAACGAAATTGATAAACCACGTAGAAATGACTTTACAAACTGTTTGTCAACGAAAATGTATTTAGAAAGATTTCGATAGAAAATTCTGACCCCTGTTTTCTTTTTTTTAATTGGGAGTCTTAAACTTTTAAGAACAGAAAAGCAGTCTTTTTCCGGCGAAGAAATGTTCCGCGTAGGTGCATGTCATCCAGTGTAATACAGCCGAGGGCTTTGATCCACGGATCATCCGAGGTTTGCCGAATACTCCATGGTCGCGACGTGGAGTTTTTCATTGGAAGTGCTTTCAGTCACATGATCTTAAACATGATGGCGTCCTTGAAATTCCCAATCGTCACAACTAGGCCGTTTCCGCTTTACTCCATGGTTGTGACATGGAGTTTTCCATTGGGACTACTTTCAGTCACGTGATCTTAAACATGGTGACGCCCCCTGGAATTATCGATCGTAACAACTCGGTCGATTCCGTGACATCATGTAAAGTAATTCAGGCCTATAGATCCTCAGAGAAAATCGTAACGAAATTTCAATCACCTGAAAAAAGTATTTACAAAGAAAATTTATTTCAACCGATTTCGAGTGAAAATTATGACTCACGTTCTGTTTCAGAGGAATCCTACGTTACCAGCAGTAAAGTGGTTTATCTCCGGTGTAATGCAGAGAAATGACCCTCCCCTACAAAATGACCCATGGGTCATTATTCTACGTAGAGAAATGACCCCAGACGGCGGTCTGGGGTCATTTCTCTACGTAGAATAATGACCCGGGTCATTCCTCTACGTAGTGAAATGACCCAAGGGTCATTTTGTAGGGCAGGGTCATTTCTCTGCATTACACCGGCAAGGATATGAGCCGTGCTCTGGCAAAAGGGGGCTTAATGTATCTCCGTGATGCATTATACCAAGCAAGTCATCACAAAGATATGAGCCATGCTGTGTGAAAAGGGAACGTAATGCATGTGCGAAAAGTATCGACCCATGTCGGCCTGCGCAGTCCGGGCAGGCCGACATGGGCTGAAACTTTTTGGTATCTTTAAGTTTTCCGCATGTCAAAGGATAATTCTACCTCATGATTCGTTCGTTTTTTTTGCCAATGTGGATTTCACGGTTCCATAATAAGGTGATGTCTTGCTTGGTATCATGCATTACGGAGGTGCATTAACCCTTATCCTGCTGAATAAAGGAAATGAAACTTTCAAGCCGATAGTATAAGCCCAAAACTTTCCTGTTTCAAAGGGATTTTTGGAAGGCAGATATCTCCTTATCGGACAGTGTAGATCAAAGATCAGACTGCACATTCTGTGAGTCGCGATAAGCAGCCTAAGGGTTAAGCCCCCTTTTATCAGAGCATGGCTCATATATATCCGTCAGATCCATTTTGCCTGATAACCGACTGATACCTTAGGTAGAATGGTCCTTCCACATGCAGAAAATTTAAAGATAGCAAAAAGTTTCGGCCCGTGTCAGCCTGCGCGGACTGAGCAGGCTGACACGGGTCGATACTTTTTGCAGACTTATTAAGCCCCCCCTTTTCATGGAGCATAGCTCAATAATGTAAGGCCTATGCGCATATCACACGACAGAGCGATCAATGAATCATCACCTGAGGTTTGCCGAATGAGCGGTGGCAAGTTACGTGATTTAATTTAGTTTGACCTTTCACTTGCAAATCATGCCTTCTGACATTCTAAAGCCTTGGAACGGGTGATTTAAAGTATCAAATTCAAATATCATCATGTTAACGTAATATAAAAACAATTATTTCAGCCCCCATAGTTGACAGCCCTTCAACACTTTCAGGAACAGATCGACAGCTCGTTGCAATGTCATCCATATCATTGAAAAAGACACTTCTTATCCCTAAAGATACATCTATACTTGTTTTCAGCCAGGTTTTTTTTTTTAATAAAACTCATTTCATCTTTATTTTCAGCCAGTTTTTAAACCATGTCATCTTTATTTTGTGAAACTATAATCATTCTTGTATCTTCATGCCAAATGTTGCCCCTGACGGCTTCAAGGTTGCACAGATCACGACCGATAGAAAATGCATTTCATTTTTTGGCAGCCTTCAAAGAAGTCTCTGTTGTTCATTTCCGGCTTCAAATAAAGACAAATCCCTTGAGTTTCTCCATGCCTAACAATATATCTATTGGATAATTTATCTATGTATACACAGCTGACCAAATTCTGAGCCTTTCTACACTTTCAAGTTTTAACAGCGTTTATTCTCTCCGGCTGTAAGTAAATATTCTGATTCTGTATGGATCTTTAATGGTCAAAATAACAATGAAGGTGTCAAAATGTATTTAAATTTAAATCGGACAATTTAAAAGTATGGAAAATATTGTGAAGACGACAATCTGATAGTATGTGGTCGGTCCAAGCATTAGTCGCTGGCAGAAAAGTGAATTTCAAAATCAGGCAAAAAAGAAACAAAAGATAGAGTGACCTGGTAGGTTTTAACCTTGTTTTGAAATTAATTTCTCTGTCGGTGACGAACACTTGGACCGACTGTACATAACAGATGGTCAACTTCACAATAATTTCCATACTTATAGATTGTATGATTGAAATTAACCCTTTCCCAAACGATGAATTTTAGAATGGTCCAAATTGAAAGAGTTTGCGGACAACAATTTCATATTTGATGAAAATGGCAGAAAGTTCTCCAAAAGGGTAGAAAACAATGTGTGAAAAGGAGAAATTGCTCGTTACGAGCAATTTCTCCTTTTCCCACAGTGTTTTCAAAAGACTTGTACTGCAGACACGTGAAAACCAGGGCTTGCTTGGGAAAGGGTTAAAATGCATTTTAAAACCCGCTTTGTTTACTTTTGGCAGCTATTGTTACTTTAAAGTGATAAAAACCAGATATCGTTTTTTTTTTCAGAAAATCTGAACATAAACTAATAATTTTCATTCGCCTGCGAAATATGGCTTTTAAACTAAGTCACAGACAGAATACATGACTGGGTCATGCTCTGTGAAAAGGGGGCTAAATGAATCTGCAAAAAAAAAAAAAAAAAAAAAGTATCGACCCATGTCAGCCTGCGCAGTCCGCGCAGGCTGACATGGGTGGAAACTTTTTGCTATTGTTCAGTTTTCTGACGGTCAAAATGCGACTCCAACTCAAGACTCAGCCGGTTTGTAGACAAAATGGATCCATGTTATATGAGGACTCCGTGTATATAATGCCTTACGGAGATGCATTAAGCCCCCTTTTACCAGAGCACAGTTCCATCGTAGAAAACTTGAGAAATGTCAAAGGTATTGATATTGTTTTTCTGTAAAAGAATCTTACCCCGTTTGTCACGGGGTGGCCGTTATACTGTGTAACAAGGGATAAATAAGAGTGAATTTTTGAGTACGAGGCACGGAGTTCATTCTGAGTCATTTGGAATGTAAGGAATTAGATTTGAACAATGCTCTGTGAAAAGGAGACTTAATGCATCTGCGAAAAGTATCGACCCAGGTCAGCCTGTGCAGTCCGATCTAGGTCGAAACTTTTCGCTATTGGTCGATCGTTTATGTTCAAGGGCCAGTCTACCTCATAATTCGGTCGGTTGTTAAAAAAAGTGGCCATTTTTTATCCATAGTTATGTGATGGCTTGCTTGGCATTATAAGTTGCGGAGATGCATGTAGTCCCCTTTTCCCGGAGCATGGCTCATTTATAAAAATATAAGGTTACTGGATCTGATGGGAAAAAAAAAAAATACTTGCCTAATCAAAGAACTGAAAGTACTGACAGGCTAGCGTATGTGGAATAAGCGGCCTTGGTAAAGATATAACTTGTTTGGTCCATACAAAAATGGACCAATCCGGTTATCAATTCCGATTCGGTTCGTTCCGGTCCGGTTCTTAAGTCCGGCCCTGTTCGACTCGCTCCAATCCGGTTATGAGCCCGATCCGGCTCGATCCGGTGACTTTACCCACCGCTAGTAGCCATTTACTTGTAACAATAGGATATACAATAAAAAAATCTCTTTGTTGATCTTGAATGGAAGAAAGCAAAGAACGATTTGGCATTTGAATGCTATCTAGAGTTCTCTTTTAGACGAAATATCCGTAAATATCACGTTTTTACCGACTGGTGGATTTTGTAGCTAGACGAGACCTATCCTACAACATCGGTAAAAACGCGAGAATGAAAAAGGTTGCGTTGGAATAAGTTAAAAAAAAAGCAGAAAATGTTAGTTAACAACATCGTAGAAAACGTTGTGGAAAAAGGAGAAAATACTGGTTACCACCAGCATTTTCTCCTTTTACCACAATGTTTTTAAAAGCCTTCTCTCTTCTGAAAATCTGATCTAAAAAAGAGGAATTAAAAAGAATTTTGCTTCCTTTTCGAAATAGTATAGATCAAGAACAGGAGATACAGACCGTGCAGTCTGATCTTTGATCATAGGCCTCTGAAACTCCACTGGTCTATTTCGGGAGAACAAAATTTTCCTTAGAGGACATCGTTACTATAAATAGCACATTGTCGACTTCCTCTATATTGTATAATTATATTATACAATATAGAGGCATTCGGCATACTTCGGGTGATCCGGTGATCAAATCCCTCGGCTGTATCACGTAGCTTGATATGCACCTACACGGTACATTTCGCACATCTCCGGAAGCACACCGCTTAACCGTTATTAAAATTGTAAATCTCCTCTTAAAAAAGAAAACGTGAGTAAATTTTCTTTCGTTATCTTTCTAAGAATATTTCAGTCGGCAAACAGTTTGTACATTCAATTTTTAGCGTGGTTTATCCATTTCATTGGGAGCTTTCATCGACACATCGATAGAAGTGAATAACTGCATCGTGGTTGTTCATGTCGTTGCTAAGCGATCTACAGGGGTGCCACCATGTTTAAGATCATGTGATTGGTAGTTCAAAATGGAAACCTCCTTTATACGGACGAGGTTAGATGTAGGTACGGAATCGGCCGAGTTGTGACGAGTGAATATAGAGGTAGTCGCCAAGGTACTATTTATAGTAACGGTGTAAATGAAAGATTGACTATTCCGTGATATACAGGCGATGCACCAATTTGCAAGTGTTCGATGATCAACCAAGGAAAATTCTGGACCAATAGAGCTCCAAAGGCCTGTACTTTGATCTGTACAATCCTATATTTCATGAAGATAATCTGGCCGCAATAGACTTTGAAACTTAACTCTTCACCAGACGATAAATCCAAATGAGAGACATCTGCAGACGACAAACTAATTGAGCGGTGCTCTGGCAAAAGGGGGTTTAAACGCATACCCATAATGTATCATACCAAGCAAGTCATCATATGATTATGGTTCCATAAAATCCACTTTGTCCAACAATCCACTGAATCGTGAGGTGGAATGGTCTTTTAACATACAGAAAATATACCCATGGCAAAAAGTTTCAACCCATGTCAATCTGCGCAGGCTGATATAGCTTAATACTTTTTGAAGATTCGTTAAATCCCCTTTCCACAGAGCGTGGCTCAAATGTAATCAAAAAGACAGTGTTGGTTGTTCGAAGGGTAGAAAACCTGGCGGGAAAAGGGAGAGAGTGCTGATAACCATTTTTTTTTAAAACTCTTAACCTGCTAAATAAGTGAAATGAAACTTTCAAGCTAATAGCAAAACCCATGATTTTGCTATTCTAAATGCATTTTTTCCGGGGGGGGGGAGCGGGAAATCTCTCCTTTTACGGACAGTGTAGATCCGAGATCAGACTGCACGTTCTGTGCAGTCTGATCTTGATCTACACTGTCCGTAAAAAGGTTCCTGAGTCTCCCTTAGCGACCCGAGGCTTACTGAGGTCTTCTTCCCGAGGGACGTTATGTACAATACCGAGTTATTTGGTAAAGGGTAAACTGCATCGGTTGTTGTTGTAGCTGTAATAAATAGAACATCAATTTCGATTTTTTATCGACCAAAGAATAACACAATACCTGCTGGGAAGGATTCTTTCGCGTCTTGCAATAGACCATTTTGTTTAAAATATTGTGGCAGGAGAAATCCCTTGATGTAATATTTCAATTTTTTCTAGCCTATTAAAGCTTGTTAAAGCACGTTGCTTTTCTTTATTTGATAACGCTATACCAAACAACTCTGTGTATTAAATAGGTAGGTTTTTGTGAACATTGTGGGAAAAGGAGAAAATGCTGGTAAAAATCATTTTCTCTTTTTTCCCTAACGTTTTCTATCCTTTAACCCTTTTACCACACAATCCCGAGTTTCAACGACCCTGAGGAAAAAGTCTTTTGAAAACATTTTCTCCTTTTCCCACAATGTTTTCTACTCTATCCCAAACAAATTTCATCATTTGAGCCACATTTAAATTGTCGTCTGCAAATGCTTTCAATCTGGACAAGTCTACATTTTTGTTGTGTGGTAAAGAGTTAACGCTTTACAACACAATCCCGACCGTTTAACGACCCCGAGGAAGAGACCTTTTGAAAACGTTGTGGGAAAAGGAGAAAATGCTGGTAACCAGCATATTCTTCTTTACCCACAATGTTTTCTAGCGTTCAAGAGACAAATGTTATGTTTTCAGCTACATTTAAAATATCGTCTGCGAATGTTTTCAATTTGGACTTGTCCAGACTTCTGGTAAAGAGTTAAAACGGCAAATTTTGTCATATGAGCCACATTTAATTTGCCGTCTTTCAATTTGGACAAGTCTGAAATAATGTCGTCTAATAGTTATCTCTTTAATACACTACAAAAATGTAGACTTGTCCAAATTGAAAGCATTTGCAGACAACAATTCAAACGTGGCTCAAATGATTGAAGTTGTCTTTGATAGGATAGAAAACATTGTGGGAAAAAGAGAAAATGCTGGTTACCAGCATTTTCTCCTTTTTACCACACTGTTTCCAAAGGGCTTCTTTCTCAGGGTCGTTCAAACTCGGAATTGTGTGGTAAAGGGTTAAGGATATTTTCCAAGTCGTCTGCCCCACAATCAGGATGGTAACTATTACTAACGAGTAAAGGATTTCACACGGATCGTTTGCGGGGGCGGGTTTTCTATACATTGGTTACTGCACGTGAAGTGACGTCATACTGATAGTTATACCTTCCTCCTCATTTTGTCCTCAGTCCAGTTCGAACATCGGGAAAGTAAAATTCTATGTGTGTTTAAACTTTCGAATAGTATAATTATATTTTACTTTGAGTTACATGGTTTGTAACGCGCGTGGGCGTAAAAGTGTCTGTTTATAATAATAGTAACGGAAATGTTGCAATTTAAAATCGTTGTATTTTATTCCGATTTTGTGATTTGAAAAAAAGAAAAGAATATTTTGTGAGGAAAATATATAAAAGCAGTTCATATATTGATAAATATATTAAAATATCTCAGGTATTTTTTTACCCGCGATAATTAAAATGGTGACTGTCTATGGAAGACATTTTAACCTCTTTCAGTAAACCCAATTTTGATAACATTGTGATAACAGAAGGAATTGCTCAGTAGTCCTGTAGCCACAATGATTTCACGTGTACAGGGTGTCCCAGAAGTCGTGCACCATCCCGATTTTCATTTTTGTTTCTGCGTTTCAGATTTAGTATTGCTTTTAATTTTTTTTTTTTCTATTTTTTCCCTCTCTCTTTCATATTTAATTGTTGCTAATGAACTTACAGAACAAGAAAGATTTGAATTGGTTTTTTAGTATGATTATAATCAATCATAACGTTTTTAAAATAAAAAGTTTTTTTTCTTTTTTATGGAAACCTGGATGGTATGCGACTTTTGAGACACCCTGTATTAACTCTTTACCACACAGTCCCAAGATTTATCGATCCCGAAAAGAACGCTTTTGAAAACATTGTTGGAAAAGGAGAAAATGCTGGTAACCATTTTCTCCTTTTCCCACAATGTTTTCTACCCTATCAAAGACAGAAACCATCATTTGAGCCACATTTAATTGTCGTCTGCAAATGCTTTAAATTTGGTCGGAGTCAAATATTTTGTCGTTTGGTAAAGGGTCAAACCTTGATTAACCCTTTATCACACAATCTCGACATTTAACGACCCTGAGAAAGAAAGCTGTTGAAAACATTGTGGGAAAAGGAGAAAATGCTGGTAACCAGCATTTTCTCCTTTTCCCACAATGTTTTCTATTCTTTCACCGCCAAATCTCACATTTCCAGCCACATTTAGATTGTCGTCTGAAAATTGCTTTCAATTTGAGCGACTCCATTTTTTTTTCGTTTGGAGAAGAGTTAATTAGGATTAAACTTATTTTACAAGAACAATTTAAACTTCGTCTGCTACAAATTTGTTGCGGGGAGTGGGGGGCGGGGAAGGTATAACCGTATAACTTTAGACCTGTCCAAATTGAAATCATTTGCAGACGACAATTGAGCGTGCCTAAAATAATGGCATTTGTCTTTGAAAGGTGGAAAACATTATGGGTAAAGGAGAAAATGCTGGTTGCCAGCATTTTCTCCTTTTCCCAAATGTTTTCTAAAGCATAGAATCGGGTCCGTGAGGTCGTAAATGGGATAGTGTATTAGAAGATTTTAATAACTTAGAAGTAGCAGTACTGATATGATAGAAAAAAAAAACTTAATTAGTCGAACTTGTTGATAATTCGAATATGGCTATATCGAATTATAGGCTGTAACGAAGATTCCTTTAAATTAAAAAAGAAGACTGGACATTTTTAATTGCTCTAGGAGTATTTACGCAAATGCTCTATTTTCCGATGAAAAAAAAAATGTATAACAGCGCGTATCCTTTTATATCTGCAGTTACCGTTTTAACGCTTTTGAAGTTTCAAATATTTCTTCGATAAGACAGATAATCCGAAATCCTTGCCCTACTTGTTTGTAAAATGGAAGATAATTTGCGGTTTATGCAACCAAGTGCTTCCGTCCTCGGTAATTTATCTCTCAAAGATGCTTACTATTATATCGGACAGTTTTTTTTTTCAGTGTAGATGATTGTGCTGGCTTTTGACCTACTTTTTGGTACTGCTAACAAATTAATAAATAGAAATTTGTGATTGGTCAAAATATGTAGACATGTTTATTCTAAGGGCTCCTGCTTATTTGTTTGCAAATTAATGCCGTTTATCTTTTTTAAAGATATTTCTTGTTTGGCGATGTGTCATGTCCTAATAATTGAAAAAAAAAAGAAACTGAAAAATATAATGGGAAAAACTGACTGCAATAAACAAATAATACTTGATAAAACACTAGTATCAATAATGAGACGCTTACGGTGTTTTTTTTTTCTTCTTCATATATGGACATCTATCGTGCACTGTACCGAGGGCGACCGGTCAAAAACTAAAATCACCCGTGGGGACAGTTATCTGTACTAAATAAAACACTAGATCGTTCTATTTTTGATGGTTGGTTTTCTTTCTGTGTTAAACGATAATTACAGTTTGTACTATTTCGCCGCCGAATTAATATATGAGCCATGCTCTGACAAAAAGAGGCTTAATGCACCCCCCACTGCGCGTGATCCATGATACCAAACTAGTCATCACATAATTATGGACCCATAAAATCCAGTTTGTCTGAAAAGTGACTGAATCATGAGGTACACTGGTCCTTTGACACGCAGAAAATTTACCAAAAAAAAAAAAAGAGTTTCGGCTCAGGTCAGCCTGCGCGAACTGCATGGTAAGCCTACACATTTTTTCCTCTGACAATCACTAGTAACAACAACAACAACAACAACAAGAATGATAATAATAATAATAATAATAATAATAAAGGGGGAACGAACATGTAAAGGAGAAAACGCTTTTAGAATTATTGTTGAACAAAAGGAAGTGACACCAAGCAAGTCATCACAGTCACCGTATTATACATCCCTGAAATCCGTTTTGTTTCACAACCGACTGAATCATGAGGTACACTGGTCCTTTGGCATGCAAAAAATTGACCAAAAGCAAAAAGATTCAGCCCAGGTCAGCCTGCGCGGACTATGCAGGCTGACCTGGGCCGATACTTTTTGCAAATGCATTAGACCTCCTTTTCACAGAGCACAGTTCATATATTTAGCGCAAAAAGAAAATACCAATACTGAAGTCTCAATGGATATTTCCAATAACAAAGATTTCGAGAACTGAGGACCTAAAACCCATTTCTATTTTTTCCTTTTAATCAATATTGAAGTTTTCAAAGAATATTTCGATAACCGGAACACTGAATGTGCTGGTTTTTGATCTACTTTTTTGGTACTGATAACAAATAAATACATGTAAATAAAAATTTGTGATTTGTCGAAAATGTAAACATGTTTATTCTAAGGGCCCCTGTCCATATGCCGGCAAATTTACGCCGTCTATATTTTTTGAAGATATTTCTTGTTTCTAATTTGAAAATTCCAGAACGTGACAGTCATTACGTATCATCTGCAACTTTCAGAATAAATACAAGAAAAAGAAATCCGATAAAAAGACAGGACTATACGGCGTGAATTTTGTTCCGTTTCGTCTCAGAGAAATATTCTAATATATCGGATTTAGAACAACGATACTTCCACGTGCCTTTATTTAAAGTGATCAGGAATTCTTATTTTGTCAGGAATATTTTTTAGGTGAAATATATTAATTCGGGAATAATAAAATAATTCAAAGGTAGGTCTGCCTTTTAACCCTTGACTCTTTACCAAACGACCGTTGAAAATTTTAGACTGCTTCAAATTGAAAGCATTTGCAGACGACAAATTAAATATTGACGTGATGGTAAAATTTGTCTGTGATAGGATAGAAAACATAGTGGGATGAGGAGAAAATGCTGGTTACGATCTTTTTCTCCTTTTCCCACATTGTTTTCAAAAGGCTTCTTCCTCAGGGTCGTTAAAACTCGGGTTTGTGTCGTAAACGGTGAATTAAATTATCCCGTGTTTAACGTCGCTAGAGAAGAAGGATTTTTAAAAACATTTTGGGAAAAGGAGAAAATGCTTGTAACCAGCATTTCCTACTTTTCTCACGATTTTTTAACCCTGTCTAAGAAAAGTTCCATCATTTCTGCCACACTTAATTTTTCGTCTATTTTTTCAAATGCTTTCAATTTGGACACGTCAAAATTTTGACGTCAGGTAAATAACTAGGTAACATGTACAGTTAACCTTTTGTGATTTAAAAATTATAAAGAGCTAAATATTGGTTCGAAGTATCACTGTATTCGGGTAATCGACCTGTCACTCCGAACTATTTTGTGTGTTCAAAATGTCACTTTTGGCAATTGCGTTTGTTTAACCGAAACATTGCGAAAACTTGCATGCATGCATTATCGAAATTTTTATATCATTCTGATGATTCGGCCATGACCCAGTAGTACAATTAAAACCGATAGTCTGGTCAGTTTGGTGTACTAATACTTAGGTAAAACGTGATAATTCGTCCCATAGCATCCTATTAATCCAGCTGACATTTCTGTCGGTTGAGTAAATGATAATTCATACTAATAATGCCAGTAAAGTAACAGATAATTTGAAACTTGTTTTTGTCAGAAACTGATAATTTGAAACTTATTCTTTGTCAATCGAGTAAATGATAATTCAAACTATTGAATTAATGTCAGTTAAGTAACAAATAATTTGAAACTTACTTTTATCAGTTGAGTAACTGATAATTTGACTCTTATTTTTGTCATTTGAGTTATTGATAATTTGAAACTTATTTTTTGTCAGTCGACTTACTGATAATTTGAAACTTAATTTTTGTCGTTTGAGTAACTGATAGGTTGACACATGTTTTTTTTTTTTCGGTTGAATAACTTATAATTTATCCTATGAAGTCGTATCATGACAACCGATATTTTTGTCAGTGGATTTTACTGACATTTCAAAACATGACGAAACGACGCTGGATTATCTGTTCTGTTCTGTTCTAATTATCAGTATAGCAAAGAACATTGAAAAGTGAACTATTATGACTGACAACTATTCAAATTATTTTGATCTATTATTTACTTGATCTTCACCAAACAACGGAATTCTGGACTTATCCAAATGGAAAGCAATTGCAAACCACAAATTCAATGTGGCTCAAATGATGGATTTTGTTTGTGAAAGGGTAGAAAACATTGTGGGAAAAGGAGAAAATGCTGGTTACCAGTTTTAAAGTTTTTTTCAGACGAAAATACTAACTGTTACTGATAATTTGAATCTATCTGTCTATCTATCTATCTATCTATCTATCTATAGTCAGTCAGTCAGTCAGTCACTCACTCACTCACTCACTCACTCACTCCACATCATGGTGCTCAAAATTTTGATGGGGTAAAGTTCACCTTTTACCAAATAATCCTGTGATTTAATGACCCTGGGGAAAAGGCCTTTGTGGTATCAGAGAAAATTTGGAAGCTTTTTCTCCTTTTCCCACAATGATTATTTACCCAACAAAATACAAATTCACCGATTGAACCATTTCATGGTCTGCAAAAGTCTTAATTATGAACAAGTCATTTTCCACCGTTTTTTTAAAAGCACAGTAGCAGCCAAATGTAAATAGCGCTGGTGTTAAAATGCATTTAGATTTAAACCATGCCGTTTAAAAGTATGGAAATTATTGTGAAGATGGCAATCTGTTATTGTACGTGTGGTCGAAGTGTTAGTCATTGGCAGAAAAAAGAATTTCAAAACTAGGTTAAAAGTTACCAGGTCTTTTCTTTACTTTTTATCTCATTTTAGAGTTTATTTTTTCTGCCAGCGACCAACACTTGAACCGACAACACAGAAATAGACTGTTACCTTGACAATATTTTCTATATTTTGAAATTGCATGGTTTAAATTCAAATGCATTTTTTCACCTACATTGTACTTTTGGCCACTATAGGGCCTTTAATAGTTAGAGAGAAAATTACAAACAGTATCAGAATTTAAGTCATCATCTTCTATGGCAAAAGGAGAAGTGCTTCGGTAGGAAAGGTTTTCCTCTTGTCTTCATGCATTGTACTTAACTCTTGACCACACTACAGAATTTAAGACTGGTCCAAATTGAAAGCACTTGCAGACGACAAATTAAATGTGGCTCAAATGATTAAATCTGTTTCTGAAAGTTAAGAAAACATTGTGGGAAAAGGAGAAAATGCTGGTTACCAGCATTTTCTCCTTTACCCTCAATGTTTTCAAATGTCTAATTTCTCAGGGTTGTTAAAACTTGAGATTGTGCGGTAATGGTCTAATTCGTGTCGATTAGCTATATTTTACAAGGATAATTTCAAAGCCTTCCAAGTTCAAAGACTTACAAACAGCTGTAGGTGAGACATGCTAACCGTTAATTATAATATAACTGAATATCGGCGCTCGGTGTTGTATCGCAGGTGGGGTATTTATTTAGTAGTAATGACGTTAGGTAAATGTTCACCAAACGACAAAATTTTAGATTCGTTGAAATCGAAAGCATTTGCAGACGACCTACGGAAAAAGTAGCTAAGATGATGATGGAATTTGTCTGTGAAAGAGTAGAAAACAAAGTTGGAAAAGGAGAAAATGCTGGTTACCAGCATTTTCTTCCGTTCCCACTTTGTTTTCAAATACTTTCTTTCTTTCTTAGGGTCGTTAAAACGCGGGTTCACTTGATACAGAATTATGTCAAAATATTTGTCTCGTCCTTTTCATATACATTGGTAATTGCAAGTAAATGGTAAATTACATTCTTTATTATCACTTTTGTGTTTTCATCTCTTAGGAATATAGGATGGGCGTTAGTGTGTTTTGATTATGGAAATAATTTCACTTCGGAGTGGCTTAACGAAATGACGCAAGTGTTGTTTAGAAAATCAGTGAATAACAAAATTCAATGGAAATGGAGGATCCTAAAGCAGTGTGTATGGCAAATAAGCGTGACCTCAGTATTAGAAAATAATGTATGTCGCATTTCACAGTGACTGTAGAGAGGTTGACTATCCGAGTACTGGTATATTTCGAATGAGGGTGCAGTAAAACAACGAATGTCTGAAGACATTAAATATTCCTTTAAGTGTACTATAAGCGGAAGTGGACCTACAAGGACGACCGAGCAACCAGGACAATTTTCAGGTCTGTATGGGATTATTTTTCATTAAGTAATATCGATGTAAAATTGTAATGACAGTAAATAATAGAGCCATGCTCCGGGAAAAGGGGGCTTAATGCATTTCCGTGGTGCATGATACCAAAGAAGTCATCCCAAAATTATGGATCCATAGAATCCATTTTGTCCAACAACCGGCTGAATCCTGACGTAGAATGGTCCTTTGACATGCAGAAAATTGACCACGAGCAAAAAGTATAGACCAAAGTCAGCCTGCGCAGTCCGCGCAGGCTGACCTGAGTCGATACTTTTCGCAGATACATGCATTAAGCCCCTTTTTTCACAGAGCACGGATCAATTAAAAAAGAACAGGTTACGTTTAGATCGAACTTGGTATGAAACGCTTGGCTCCTCGGCTTTGAATTATAGAAATGTCGTGTCAACATGTGTAGTAGGAGGGAAGGGTCGGGGACAAGCAGGGGACCAGGCATTAATTTCAAGGGAGGAGGGGGAAGGGGTTTTATCCCCCTCTGTTTGAAACATGTTAACTTAACTTATAATCTTGTCTCTATCGTGGTTTATCGTTCAATAAACCACGGTTGTGAGTTATGAGGCACAATAAATGATCCACTAGGACGATAGCCCGAGTGGTTTATTCATTGCGCCTCATAGCTCACAACCGTGGTTTATCGAACGATAAACCACGATAGAAAGAAGATTATTTCGACTCTAACATGACCAACTCTTGATAAAAGGAAAACAAGTTCATACTTATTATACAAAAGCGGGTGCGGATTAATTCTTACTTTACATAGAATATAGAATAGCGTCGATTTTACCCTGCTTCCGTTGCACTGTGTTTATAGAGCCGAATTCGCGTGTCATGTCAAAATTCATATCCTTTCATATTAAAGCTTTGCTTTTGGCGCTTGAATAATTATGTCCTTGACTCTCTACCATACGAAACATTTTTTTAAACTCGTCTTTATCATGAAAGCATTCGCAGATGACAAATGAAATGCGGGTCAAATGACAGGATTGTTTTTAAAGGAGTTGGAGACATTTTTTCAAATAACTATGGATCCATAAAATCAATTATGTCTAACAATCGACTGAATCATGAGGTCGACTGGTCCTTTGACATACAGAAAATTGGCCAATAGGGAAAAGTTTCGGCCCAGGTCAGCCTGCGTGGATATTACGACTGAATCTATAGATACGCGAAACGTACGTATTCATGAATGAGACCGATTTCAATGCGTTGACAGGAGTGTACATTTGGAACAAAAATAGTTCCACACAAACTGACATATAAACACTTGATTTCCAATTTAGAAACAAAACAAACCTTATCTAAATGCCATGACCAACAATCTTGACAGCTGATTTGACCGGGATATTTGTGTCTGACAAGTTACAAATACAATCCTTAAACAGATGACGTCATATAATGGCTCCGCCATATTTACCCCATATTTACCGGTTGTGACGTTTCCGGTTTTAAATCGAAGGTTTCCGATAAATGTATTTATCCCTAACACCATATATACCGGTAATTTATTTTTCTTTATACAGCTGACTAAAGTTTGAAACATTCGATAGTCTACCAAATTTTAACAGCGTATTTCCTCTCTGGCTGTAACGATGTAACTTTAAAAGATTTTACCGTCTCCGGACGACGTGGATCAGTTCAGTCTAATCTTTGCTCTGTTAGATACGTCATTTAATTCCAAACTATAATTGAACAAATCTCTCCCTTTGCAACTGAACATTAAGGTCATGAAAAAAAAGACCGATTTTTGGCGGTGAAAGACTGAAAAAAAATCTATTTTGTAGGTAAGTTTTAGTTTTGAAATTAACCCTGTACCATATGACAAAACTTTAGACTGGTCCAAATTGAAAGCATTTGCAGGCGACAAAATTATTGTTGCTCAAATGATGGAATTCGTGTGTGAAAGGGTAGAAAACGTTGTTTGAAAAGGAGAAAATGCTGGTTACCAGCATTTTCTCCTTTTCCATCAAGTTTTTTTCAAAAGTTTTATTTTATAGGGTTGTTACATCTTGGGATTGTGTGGTATAGGGTTGAACAACTTCATGCATAAAGAATCCTTGGAGGAGTTATCGTCCTTACTTTTCAGCTCTTTATCTGACAGCAAAATTTTAGACTGGTCTCAATGTCCAAAATGAAAGCTTTCGTTGTAGACAACAAATCAAACGAATTATTTTTTTTTTTCTGTGAAAATCACTGTGGTAAAAGGAGAAATTGCCGGTCATCAACATTTTCTCCTTTTCCCACAATGTTGTCAAAGCCATTTCTTCAGGATCATTAAAACGTGGGGTTGTATGGTAAATGGTTAGAAACGTAGAGAACCTGTGTGTGTAAAAAAAACATAGTTTTGGCATTTTGAGATAAGGAAAATCTAAGTGGATTTCAATCGAATCAAAATACTTGAGCCACGCTCTGGCAAAAGGGAGCTTAATGTATCCCGGTGATGCACTGTACCAACCAAGCCATCACATAAATAGCCATTAAAAAAAACTGAATCATGAGGTAGACTGATCCTTTGACATACAGAAAATTGACCAATAGCGAAAAGTTTCGGCATCTGTGAAAAGTATCGACCCAGGTCAGCCTGCACAGTCCGCACAGGCTGACCTGGCTCGATACTTTTCGCAGATGCATTAAGCTCCCTTTTCACAGAGCATGGTTCAAGTCTTGCAACTGAAGATATGGTTAACAAGAAGAGGTATTTGAAGTTTCTAGATGTTGGAGGATTAAATCTATCTTGCCAACGTGTTTTCGAATATAAAAAACATTTAAAAGCTTAATTCTGCAAAATGTATGCGACCCAGCAAGTTGTTTTTAATCTCCGGAGAAGAATTCGCACTTGAAGTCTATTCGTTAACCTTTAACCTCTGAACAGACGAAACTTTCAAGTCGATAGAAAAAAAAATCCCTATGTTGCTATTTCACACTTATTTTTGGCGACAACTATGTCCTTATCGAACAGTGCAGAACCAAGATCAGACTGCATTTTTGTGCAGTCTGATCTTGATCTACACTGTCCGCAAAAGAGCCTAGAGTAGCGCCTGGCAATGCTAAGGAGGGCCATTCTTCCCTTGATTCCTCTGCAGTACTACATTGGTCCTTGTAATTGGATACCTTGGTTTACATCCTTGAGTTTCTTGCGCTACACAGATGTGTTCTTGAGATAATATCTCAACTAAATCCAGTCAGATTGTTTTACAAATGGATATATACGCATTTCTCTGATGATTGAGGGCAGAATTTGCTTTAAAATCACATGGGGACCTTACATATAATCATAAATCAAATTGTATTTATCGCAATATCCACAAGAGAATCAAGGATTAAAACAAAGAAATACAGGTAAAAGGACCAATCTGTTATTTGGTTATCTTTAGTTTTTATCTAGCAAGGGAGATAATTTTACTTACATGAATGCCCGCCCCCCTCCCCCATCTCACCCCACGAACTTGTTTTGACGATACAGTGGTACCAGTTATCTTTATGCGAGTGAAATATGGGGGTTTTGCGATGTCATCTACACCGAAAAGGCCTCTAGATTTTAGGAAATGTGGGCTATACCAAAAGTTTAAAAAAGTATGAGTCATGCTCTGTGAAACGGGGGCTTAATGCATCTGCAAAAAGTATCGACTCATGTCAGCCGGCGCAGTCCGCGCACGCTGACCTGGGCCGAAACTTTTTGCTATTAGTCCATTTTTTTGCAGCTCAAAGGACCAGTGTACCTCATAATTCAGTCGGTTGTTGTACAAAATGGATTTTATGGATCCATAATTCTGTGATGACTTGCTTGGTATAATGAATCACAGAGATGCATTACACTCCCTTTTGCCAGAGCATGGCTCTTATACCAGATGAAAATGCTCCATGACGATTTGGGTGGGCGGTCAGAAGCTTTCGTTATACTCGTAATAACGTTGTAATCAGGGCTCCAGATAGAGGGAGTGATTTTGATTTCAAAACTGAAAATATCAATTATTCTCCACTAAACCCTATGTTATGGGTACTCATTAGAATCGTCTCACCGAGACGATTCTAATGAGTACCCACAACATAAGGTTTGGAAGAGAAATAACGGATTTAGAATACCATCACTCCCGCTTATCTGGAGCTCTGGTTGTAATATCGTGCTGATGAAAGCGTTGGCGTCAGCGCTATGAATACAATAGTTATTTCAACGATTTCGTCCTGTGGTTTGCGAATCTTTATAAAAATATCTTTGGTGTGAATATTTGTCTAAAGGTATTTAAGTATCATGCAAAACTTTGTTTAAGAGTATCATGTTATAAGAAATTTTAATCGGGATCGGTTAGACTTCGTGAATAAAGTACAGGCAAACCTGCCAGAAAGACTGCCTGTATTGCGCAATCAACTACCTGCTATAGTACACCGCTTTTCTGACTTCCCTTGGATGGTCTCTTGAGTAAAGTTTTAACCGTATTTGGTGAATATCTCGCCGTGATATATTGAGATATCTCTGATGGGGACGCAAAACCCAATTTAACTGTTGAAAAACAAAACACATGAGCGATACTATGGACAAGGGAGGCTTAAAGCATCTCCGTGATGCGTTTTGCCAAGCAAGTCGTCACATAATTTATAGACCAATAAAATCCATTTTGTTTAAAACACGAAAAATAAAGATCTTGGTATTGGTATTTTGTCTAACAACTGACTGACTCTTGAGGTAGACTGCTCCTTCGACAGAAAATTGACCAATTGATAACAAAAAGTTTCGACCCAGGTCAGCCTGCACGGACTGTGCAGGCTGACCCGGGTCGATACTTTTTGCAGAACCATTTAAACCCCCTTTTTCACAGAGCATGACTCACATACTTTTGTTCTGCGCACATAGCATTTAAATTTTAAGCAACACTATTCGGTCTTTTTATGTAACACGTGACATTTATCACCCCGCCCACGGCATGTCAATGAGCAGCCTTCATGTCCCACTTTTCCTTTTTTTTTTTAAATTTTCGACTTTCCGTTCTTCAGTCTCTGTTCCTCTCCTGTTTCACTCATTGCCTTCTATAAATGAGCCATGCTCTGGCAAAGGGGGGCTTAATGCATCTCCGTGATCCATTATACCAAGCAAGTTATCAAGTAATCTTGGATCCAGAAAGTCCATCTTGTCTAACAACCGATTGAACCATAAGGTAAACTGGTCCTTGGACTTGCAGAAAAATTGACCAATAGCGAAAAGTTTCGGCCCAGGTCAGCCTGCGCGGACCGCGCAGGCTGACCTGGGTCGATACTTTTTGCAGATACATTAAGCCCCCCTTCTCACAGAATATGACTCACTAATCAATTTTTGAATTTTGCAGCAAACCTCTTTCGAAAACGTTACGGTATAAGGAGAAATTGTATCTTCTATCACTACAAATTAAATGTATTCCCATCTATTAATGCACTAAGCATCATCTTATGTTGATCGTCCACCTACAACAGCGTATTCAAAGTCGCCTGTCGCCATTTTGATTTACGAAGTAATGAGTTGAAAAAATTCCTCTCTCCAAATATCTTGCTCTTTTTTCTATTGATTCGCCATCTTTATCAGTCTTCTTTGTAAAATTTTCTTTTTTCTCCTTTCGTCAGTTGCTTAGTTTCAATAGTTTCTGTTATGTGCATAAATTCGGCCATTTTTATGACGGGAATTAAATCGTGAAAATCCTCTGGCCCAGGTGATCCGTAATGTGTCAATTCATTGGTCAAAAGTTCCGTAACGTATCATTTTATTGGTCAAAAGTTCCTGAAAATGTCCTTACGGAACAAATGAAATGCTTCATTAGCCTTTTACCGGACAACACAATTTTTAGACTTGTCCAATTTCAAAGCATTTACAGGCGGCAAGTAAAATGTGGTTTAAATGACGGAATTCGTTTTTGAAAGAAGCGCGTAAAGACAGAATGCCTCGGGATAGAATGGAGGAAAGAAAGTATTCTGCCATGTGAATAGGAATTCGTGACTCATGTACACAGATAACAAATGAGCCCTGCTCTGACAAAAGGGGGTCCAAGGCCTCTCCGTGATGCATTACATAGAGCAAGTCATCACAGTACTGTGGATCCATCCTTAAAATCCATTGTGTCTAACAACCGGCTGATTTTTCTGAGGTAGAATGATTCTTAGACATGCAAAAAAATTTTAAAAAGCAAAACAGTATCGACCCATGTCAGCCTGCGCGGACTGCGCAGGCTGACATGGGTCGATACTATTTGCAGATGCATTACATCCCCTTTTAACAGAGAATGGCTCAAACGTAAGATGACTAAGTAAACAACATTTTGATATCTTTCAAAAAAATCTTGCGTGCGTAAGTTTTTTTTTTATGACGATCAAAATGAATTACATCACCTGGGTAAGTGAAGATCTTCAAAAGTAAGAGGAAGAGGCTGGCGACCGTTTTGTTTCGTAACCTCCTCGAAAAGAAGTTTGCCGAGCTGGGATTCGAACAAAAGTCATGATGGGCCTAGCCCTGTACATCAGTACAGGGCTAGGCCCATCATGACTTTTGTTCGAATCAAACAAGATGCAGGGCTTGATAAGATAAGAGATGGTGATTACAGAGTAATTTCAACAATGTACTAATTTGATTTAAAAATACATCTATACTCGTTTTCAGTCAGTTTTTTTAAACCCATACCAACTTTATTTTATGAAACTATAATCATTTTTGTATCTTCATGCCAAATGTTACCCATGACGGTTGCAAGGTTGCACAGATTGCGACCGATAGAACATGCATTTCATTTTCTTTGGGGGTCGTCAAAGAAATCACTGTTGTCGTTTCCGGTTTTAAATCGAAGACAAATTCCCTGAGTTTCTATATACCTTATACCCTATATATTGGTAATTTATCTAAGTGTATACAGCTGATTAAATTTTGAACCATACTACACAGTATCACGTTTCAACAGCGGTTTCCCCTCTCTATGGCTGTAAGGATGTACATGTATCTTTAATTCGTTGGAAAGACTACCTCAACAATTCTGTCAGTAAATACATGTATAGACCAAAAAAAGTCACACTTTGAGCGGCACAAAATGCTCTCGACATTTCATGATCTAGATTTTGGAATTTCAGAGGGTTTTTTTTGTAACAAAAAATGGACTAAAACCAAGATTGGACTGTGCGTTCAGTGTAGTCTAATCTTGTCTACAGTTTTGGCAAAAGCGAGTAAGGATCGCTTTTTTTTTGCCAAAAGGGTATAACATAACGCCCACACAAAAAGTTACCTAACATTTTTATATATCAAACGTTCAACCAACCCTTTATCACCATACGCCCATACAGAGACTTTTGCGAAGGACGTAGATTAAGATCCGACAGTACAGACAGAATACGCTATCTGATCTTGAATCTGTAGGTCTGGTTTTTTTTTTAGGCAAGCCTAGAAGATAAAAATCATTGAGTTTAAGTATGTCTTATGTTCAACCGCAGAAAAAAGGTCAAGTTTGTATATTTAGAGCTGAAACAGTTAACGTCTTACCAAAAGACAAAAATATAGACTTGTCCAAATTGAAAGCATTTGCAGACGACAATTTAAATGTGGCTCAAATGATGGAATGTGTCTTTGATGTGGTTGAAAACATTGTGGGAAAAGGAGAAAATTCTTTTCCCACAATGTTTCCAAAAGGCTTCTTCCTCAGGGTCGTTAAAACTCGGGATTGTGTGGTAAAGGGTTAAAAGCTATTTACCTGAGTCAGTCGGTTATCTCATTTGTGCTTTATGCAACAAAAAACAACTTTCAAAATATCCCGGCAAAAGGAGAATTCGCTCGTAACAAGCGGGTTCTTCCTTTACCACAATGTTCATATAATTAAATGGACCATGGTCTGTGAAAAGCGGACTTAATGCCTCTGCGAAAAGTATCGACCCAGGTCAGCCTGCGCAGTCCGCGCAGGCTGACCTGGGCCGAAACTTTTCGCTATTGGTCAATTTTCTGTATGTTCAGGGATCAGTCTACCTCATGATTCAGTCGGTTGTTTAAAAAAAGTGGCTTTTAATGGATCCATAATTATGTGATGGCTTCATTGGCACAATACATCACGGAGACGCATTAAGCCCCTTTTGTCAGAGCATAGCTCACTTTTTTTTTTTTTAAATCGATAAATCAGGATTTATATAAAGTATCGGTATTCTTCAAGGGTGATTTAAAAGTAGTCGGATGGAAGTGTGTTTCAGAAAGTTATGTATTTCACCCTACCCGCCATGAAGGCGCCACAGGACGCCTCGTTGATCTACATTTTTTTTTTGAAATACATGTACATGAAGTAGTTACTGAAACTTACACTCGTCGCAACTCGGCCGATTCCGTACGTATATCTAACCTCGTCCGTCTAAAGGAGGCTTCCATTTTGAACTACCAATCACATGATCTTAAACATGGCGGCACCCCTGTAGATCGCTTAGCAACGACATGAACAACCACGATGAAGTTATTCACTTCTATCGGTCTGTCGATGAAAGCTCCCAACTGAATTGATAAACTACGCTGAAAAATGGATGTACAAACTGTTTGCCTACTGAAATATTCTTAGAAAGATAACGATAGAAAATTTACTCATGTTTTCTTTTTCAAGAGGAGCCTTACAATTTTAATAACGGTAAAGCGGTGTGCTTCCGGAGATGTGCGAAATGTACCGTGTAGGTGCATATCAAGCTACGTGATACAGCCGAGGGATTTGATCACCGGATCACCCGAGGTATGCCGAATGTGAAACTTACTCAAAACGCGCAGTTTCTTCTCTTATAACAATATTTTCGCAGTATATATTTTTTTTTTGGGGGGGGGGGGGGGGGGGGGAAAGAGAAAAACCGTAATAAGTCTTGCTCCTTTAATCGTATATGGTTTGGTGGTCGGTCACTAACCGATTTCTGTAAGATGATACGAAATTTTGCGCCGCCGTTTTTGACAGCTTCGGAAAACAAATTATGAGGAAAGGAATATTGGCCTATAACAAGCAATTGCTCCTTCTACCACAATGTTTTCCACATAGTTTTCTATCTTCAGTCAGGTCACTACGTCTTGGGAGCCTAATTTGGCAAGGCTCTCACCCCTAGTACAGATGAAACATGTTACATCAAAACGAGCTGTCGTTCCGAAACGACTGATGTAATGTTAAAAGTGACGTAAAACGCCAATCAATCAATCAATCAATCAATCAATCAATCAATCGATCGATCGATCGATCGATCGATTAAGCAACCAACCAACCAACCAGCCAACCAACCGACCAACCGACCAACCAACCAACTCATCTACCAACCCATCTACCAACCAACCAACCACTCAGCCACCCAGCCAGCCAGCCAACCAACCAACCAACCAACCAACCAACCAACTCATCTACCAACCCATCTACCAACCAACCAACCACTCATCCACCCAGCCAGCCAATCGACCGACCAACCAACCGACCAACCTATCGAACAATTAATCAATCAATCAATCCATCAGTCTTTTGAAGGTTGTAGGAACACTGTAAGCAGTTTTTGTATGTTCTATTTAACCTCACTGCGGGGAGACTCGACGCGAAAACTCCGCAATCAACAAGCAAGGCGTAGGCGTGGATGTGTGTATCTGTCGATGACATGTCTGAATAAACAAAATACGCTTCAAGCTGCTATAGGTCGTTATAAGGTCCCATAACAGCGCTTGTCCATTAGGGTTTTTTTTTTCACTGTAAAGGATGCATGGCGCGACTCAATGAACCTTTGCGGACAGTGTAGAACCAAGATCAGACTGCACAGAACGTGCAGTCTGATTTTGGATCTACCCTGTCCGATATATGTATCTATAGATTACAGGACTTACTCTTAGCTGCTTTAGATGGTAAGGTCCTATAACAGCGCCCGTCCGTCAGTTTTTTTTTTAGTGCTACGGATGGTTTGTGCGACCCAATGAGACTTTGCGGGCAGTGTAGAACCAAGATCAGACTGCACAGAACGTGCAGTCTGATCTTGGATCTATCGTGTTCGATGTGTGTACGCCCCAAGCTGCCCCAGAGGTAAGGTCCCATAACAGTGCTTGTCCGTCAGTTAGTTTAGATTTTAGTACCCAAGGCGCAACTCAGTCGACTGTTGCTGACAGTGTAGATACAGGACCAGATTGCACAGAACGTGTAGTCTGATCTTGGATCTACAGTTTCCGATATGGTGAGATTTCTCCGTATAAAAAGAAACTTTAAAAATCACAATATTTCAGTACTTGCTATTAGCTGGATATATTCGGTAAAATTATCAAACGTCGTAAGGATTAACACCTTTCTATACTTATATACCCTTTAACACTGTACAACACAATCTCCACTTTTAACGACTCTGAGAAAGAACGATTTTGAAAACATTGTGGGAAAAGGAGAAAATGCTGGCTACAAGCATTTTCTCCTTTTCCCACAATGTTTTCTTCCCTTCTCAAAACAAATTTCAATTTTTGAAGTCACATTGATTTTGTCGTCTGCAAATGCTTTCAAATTTGGGCAAGTCTCGAATTTTGTCGCTTGGTGAAGGGTAAACGCCCATGCAGAACACGGCATTTTAACACCGCCTACTCAGTTTATGCTTTCTTTGGGCTTCAACTGAACCAAACTGGGACACTGGCGTGTAACGCCCACGTACACGAGTAAGCATCTAGCTCGGCCAGTAGACATTGAACCTCGATTGCAATACAGTCAAACCCGTGTAAAACAGGCACTTGTATTGAGCAGCCACCTGCATAAACCCATCAGCACACTAACCGGAGACAGGGGGTTTTGCCAAGGGCATGGATCAAGATCAGACTGCACAGAATTCGCTGTATAGATCTTAGGTCTATACTGTCGACTTGTTTAGATTAGTTTATCAGGTCAGAATATTTCTTGGGTTCAAAGGACTGTATTTTCAGTAAAAGGTCGATCTTATATATTTGGCGCTCAAAGAGTTAAGCAATTTATTTCCAGAAATCCTGCTTTTAAATATGAATGAGTCTGTGCTAAGCAGTCACCTGCCTGTACAGGCCGTGCTTGTTTATTTTTTTTTACTGGTTTGTTGCGTAACCTATAGGCTAGTAAACACAACTCCCTGACCTTTCGGGGACAGTGTAGATCAAAGATCAGACTGCACAAAACGTGCAGTCTGATCTTGGATCTACACTGTCCGATAAGGATATATTTCCCCCGCATAACATAACTTCGAAATTGCAATATTTGGGTGTTTTACTATAGGCTGGGAAGTTTTCATTTAAAGGCACAGCAGCGGCCAAACGTAAACAATACAGGTGTTAAAATGTATTTAGATTTAAGTTATACCATTTAAAATTATGGAAAATATTGTAAAAATGACAACCTGTCATTGTGCGGTCGGTCCAAGTGTTAGTCGCTGGCAGAAAAATTAATTTTGAAACTAGGTTAAAAGTTGCCAGGTCGCACTAGCTTTGTTTACTTTTTTTGATCTGATTATGAATTTCATTTTTCTGCCAGCGACCAACACTTCGACCAACAACACAATAACAGATTGTCATCTTTACAATATTTTCCATACTTCTAAAACTTACGATTTAAATTTGAGTGTATTTTTACACTCACATTGTTTACTTTTGGCCGCAACTAGGACTTTAACTTATTTAGCAGGTTAAAGGTTGAGCAAGCACTTGTATAGGCAGCCACCTTTGTATACACTTGTCAGGGCCACAAGGCAGAAAAAGGTTCTTTTTTTTTCTGATTGCATAGACCAAGCACAGACTGGACAGAATGTGCAATCTTTGACCCATTTTTTGGTGTTGATAAAAAATGAATGATAGAAATTTGTGATTGGTCAAAAATGTAGACAAGTATATTTTTAGGGGCCTCTGCCTGTTTGCTGGCAAATTTACGCCGCCTGTCTTTTTTTAGCTCTTTACCACACGACAAGAAATGTAGACTTTTCCAAATTGAAAGCATTTGCAGACGACAATCTAAGTGTTCCTCAAATGATGAAATTTGTCTTGCGAAGGGTAGAAAACATTGTGGAAAAAGGAGAAAATGCTGGTTACCAGCATTTTCTCCTTTTCCCACAATGTGTTTTCAAAAGGGTTCTTCCTCAGCGTCGTTAAACCTCGGGATTGTGTGGTAAAGGGTTAAAGATATCTCTTCTTCAGGTTTGCCAAGCCCCGTAGCGTACAGGACTTGAGAACAGGAGGTCGCTGGTTCGATCCCCGGCTTGGCCAATTTCTTTCCGAGGATTGATGATAGTCATTGCGACAGGATTCATTCCTCTCTCACCGCTGACCATTGTTTCGACGATGGTTATGTGGGAAAGCAGCCAGTGGCTTGGAAAGAACATTGTGCGGAGTACTGGTAAAAGAAACTCCAGGAAAGCATGGATAGGTGCACTGGCGCCCGCGATATAACTGAAATAGTGTTGAAAACGGCGTTAAACACCATACAATCAATCAATCTTCAGGTTTTGGACACTGAAAGACTTAAGCAATTTATGTTCCAGAAATCCTGTTTTTGAATATGAGGGGACTTAACCCTTTCCCAAACAAGCCCTGGTTTTCACGTGTCTGCAGTACAAGTCTTTTGAAAACACTGTGGGAAAAGGAGAAATTGCTCGTAACGAGCAATTTCTCCTTTTCCCACAGTGTTTTCTACCCTTTTTGATAACTTTCTGCCATTTTCATCAAATTTAAAATTGTCGTCTGCAAACTCTTTCAATTTGGACCAGTCCAAAATTTGTTTTTGAATATGAGGGGACTTAACCCTTTCCCAAACAAGCCCTGGTTTTCACGTGTCTGCAGTACAAGTCTTTTGAAAACACTGTGGGAAAAGGAGAAATTGCTCGTAACGAGCAATTTCTCCTTTTCCCACAGTGTTTTCTACCCTTTTTGATAACTTTCTGCCATTTTCATCAAATTTAAAATTGTCGTCTGCAAACTCTTTCAATTTGGACCAGTCCAAAATTTGTCGTTTGGGAAAGGGTTAATGCATCGCCGTGATGCACTGTACCAATCAAGCCATCACATAACTATGGATCCATAATAGCCATTTTTTTTAAACAACCTACTGAACCATGATGTAGACTGGTCTGTGGACATACAGAAAAATGTACCTCTAGCGAAAAGTTTCGGCCCAGGTCAGCCTGCGATGATTGTGCAGTCTGACCTGTGTCGATACTTTTCGCTGTCGCATTAAGCCCCCTTTGCACAGAGCATGGCTCATATAAATGGGTCTGTGGTAAACATGTCACCTGCCTACAGAGGTCGTGCTTGTTTCTTTTTTCCTGATTTGTTGCGTAACCCTTAGGCTGCGAAGCGCGACTCCCTGACCTTTTGCGAACAGTATAGACAAGATCACACTGCACTGGACGTGCAGTCTGATCTTGGATCTATACTGTCCGATAAGGAGATATTTTTTTTCTCCAGAAATAAGTTTAAAGTAGCATTGTTTGGGTTTTTACAGTCGGCATGAAGTTTCATCTAACTTACATAGCAGGATAAGGGTTAGGACACCTTTCAAGTGCTACTTTTGGGCAGAAATGAGTCTGAGTAAAATGATCACCTGTCTTTAGAGGCCATGCTTGCTTCTTTCCTCGAATAATTTTTAACCCGTAACCCACTAAATAAGTTAAGTGAAACTTTCCGATAGTGAAAACCCAAATATTGCTATTTCAAAGTTATTTTTTTTTTTTTTTGGGGGGGGGGGGGGGAATATGTCCTGTTCGGACAGTGTAGATCCAAGATCAGACTGCACGTTCTGTGCAGTCTGATCTTGATCTACACTGTCCGCAAAAGTTCAGTGAGTAGCGCTTAGCAGCCAAAGGGTTAAGACAAGTTTCAGAATCCTGGTTGTGCTAGAAGTCACTCGCATTTAAGGGCCACCCTTGTTTCTTCCCTTTAGTGGTTGCCTAAAACAGGTCTTGCTGTATTTCAAAATTGTAAACGGGGGAACCCTTTAATAATCAAAGTGCTGTAAGCACTGTAATCGGTCGACAATGAATAATTACAGTGGTTTGAAATCACAAATCAGATGGTAGATGTTTGAACTATGTATTGGACAAAATGTCCTACACCGTTACAAATGAGCCACGTAGGATCCCACTTTTTTAAACTGTCTTTTACAAATTAGTAGTTTAACGATTGGTTAAAATATAAGTTATGTTTGCCAGCCGACAGCAATAGAACGTAAAAGACATGTGACAATTCTGATCAGCAATACCCATTATCAAGTTTTAGATATCACTCATCATGAACAGCAGTACCTATCAACCCTTTAAAAGAGTGAAAAAATACACATATTCTTTTCTGTAACTTTGGCAACTTTGGTAACTGTATTGTAACATATAAAAGCCGTATAAAATATGTCTGAATAACTTTGGAATTGTTTACTTTTGGCTGCTTGTAGGCCTTTCATTTTTCCATTTTGAACAAGACATCATATTCATCTTGACAAACTGTCCTACTTATTTTTTTAGTGGGCCAAATCGCCCAGTCCAAACGTCTGCTGGCAAATTTCTCCTGCATTATACTTTCAAAGAATGTAGATACCCAATAGCTCCCTAACCGTCAACTCTTTACCAAATGATAAAATTTTAGACTTGTCCAAATCAAAAGCATCTGCACGTGACGAATTAAACGTAGACCAAATGATGATCTGAATCGTTGAAAGGGTAAAAAAACATAGGAAAAGGAGAAAATGGTAACCTGCATTTTCCCCTTTTCTCACAATGTTTTCAACTTCTTTCTCATGGGCATTAACAAAGGATAGTTTGGTTAAGAGTTAAAACACTCAGTTAATCGACTAGCCTTTTACAGTCAGGAAAACAATATCAAACATTAGGCTACAATTTCATGGTCGTTTTTTTTCCCATATACATCCCAAATAAACAGACAATTAGATCTAAGATATGAACGTCTGTGATATTAAACTGCATTGCGTTCAAAGGACAGTCTGATCTTTATCTTTTATTGTCTTCAAAAGCGACTTTACTTGTCCATAGCCAACACAGGTAATTGTATTTGAGTCGTTCTAATCAGTAAGAGCATAACTGCGGTAGCCTTGATCTCTTCATCTGAAATGTGGAAAGGATGCGAATCGACCAATGTGGAATAGCTGATGAGACAAACATGTTGCTGACATTTGCACGCCTAGAGCGCTAACTTGTTAAAATAGACATGTAAAGCTTAGAAAAGCAGCCTAAATCTTGCAAGACCATTGCTGTCTTGAGTAGAATAACTCAGAAAACTGGCATGACAGATCCATGATCTGACTGCATGTTCTGAGCAGTCTGGTCTGAATTTGCACTCTCTGCAAAGACTTTTTCCCTGGTCCGTTGATTCAGATATGGAGAATATAACAGTAAGTGAGCTTATTTGTGTTACCGTTTCAGGGTTTTTTTTAACCTTGATGAAAATGTTCTATCTGACAAAATTTCGAAAATCTTTCAAATGGGTGAAAAACGCTATGGAAAAAAGAGAACATGCTGAATACATACAGTTTTTCCAACTATATTTTCAAAGCCACACAGGATTGTTTGGTCAAGGGTTTACAGACTGATTCCAGTCTCTAGAAACTCACCAAGAAGAAACATGTAAGTGAGTGTAAAATGGTAGTGCCATGGCTGGAAGGAGAGGAAAAGGGAAATTCAAACCGGTAGTAAAACCCGAATAATTCTATGTCAAACTTATTCTTTTTTGGAAAAAGACATATCTCCTTATCGGACAGTATAGATCCAAGATCAGACTGCACGTTCTGTGCAGTCTGATCTTGATCTATACTATCCGCAAAATAGGTCAGTGAGTCGCACTTAGCAGCCTAGGGGTTAATACATCATACGCTGAAAGATGCGTAATCAGTCAGTATTGTGAATGGACAGTCTGGGTACTAAGGTTGCAAGCGATGAATCGCCAGTCCATTCTGAAAATGTTTACGTAATGGCCTCTCCGCGAGGGCCCTAACCTTTACACAACTCTATACACTTTGTCCCCACAGCTTCACGCGCTTCGCCTCGCTAACATTAAACGACCAACGGCCGGTTACTGCTTTAAACTTACGGCTGTTACGAGTTGCATTTACATCAGTTTTCTCTTAGGCAGAGCAATCTAAATTTTCAAATTCTTTTCAAGCAATGTTTCCTGTTGCGATTTTGTTCCTCTCAAGACCAAAATGACCTATTATCTTTACAACACCTGCTACATATACGGAGAGCACTCGTCACAACTCGACCGATCCCATAACTACGTATAACGATCAACGGATCACTCGAAATTTGCCGAATGACATGGACAGCACACGACTACAAGATGTGTTCACATCAAACCCCGACACTTGATTCGCCCTCGTTTCATTAATAAAGTTTCTGCTAATTACTGACCCTATTTCTTATAATCGTGTTGAAAGTAAACTGCTCCAGTTTTTGCTGGCCAGAGATTTTGATAATACTGTAATTATGACATGCTTCAATACTAAACAAATTGTAACCGCCGTTTATTACAAAATTTAAAAGTTATTATGGGATTACTTTACATTACTTAACGCCTGTTTTCCGCTAATTACTATTCCTGCGCTTATCTGGGTCAAAAGTGCGGTTATCTAGGTCAAAAGTAGTTTTTGTAATAAGGTCATCACAGCAGGTATAAGCGTTAAAACGCTGTAAGTAAAAGCTGTTCCGAGTTGCAGTTACACCAGTTTGCCCTGAGTGGACTGGTTTCCGAATTTTTCCATCTCTCTAATCGGTCTACCGCCCGATTAAAAATGAGTCCTGCTCTGTGAAAAGGAGACTTAATGTATCTGCAAAAAGGAGCGACCCAGTGCAGCCTGCGCAGTCTGCTAGGGCGGCCGACCTGTATCTAAACTTTTCGCTATTGGTCAATTTTCTGCATGTCAAAGGACGGTTCTGTGTAATTTTCATAAGATTCAGTCGGTTGTTAGACAAGATGGACTTTATGGATCCATTTTCATAAGATAACTTGCTTGGTAATTCTGCATCATGGAGATGCATTAACCCTTATGCCAAGCCACCCTAGCTCAGTCGGTAGCGTACAGGACTTGAGAACAGGAGGTCGCTGGTTCGATTCCCGGCTTGGCCAATTTCTATCCGAGGATTGATGATAGTCATCGCGACAGGACCACTCTCTCCGCTGACCATTGTTTCGACGATGGTTATGTGGGAAAGCAGCCAGTGGCTTGGAAAGAATATTGTGCAGATTACTGGTAAAATAAACTCCAGGAGAGCATGGATAGGTGCACTGGCCGCCGTGATATAACTGAAATAATGTTGAAAACGGCGTTAAACACCATACAATCAATCAATCATTAACCCTTATCCTGATAAATAAGTGAAATGAAACTTTCAAGCCGATAGCTATAATCAAGGTTTTGCAATTTCAAAGGTATTTTTTTGGGGGGAGGGGGAGATATCTCCTTATCGGACAGTGTAAATTCTGTGCAGTCTGATCTTGATCTACACTGACTGTAAAAGGTCTTTCAGTCGCGCTTAGCAGTCTAAGGGTTAAACCTTCCCTTTTGCCAGGATGTGCAGTCTGATCTTGATCTACACTGACCGCAAAAGGTCTTTGAGTCGCGCTTAGCAGCCCAAGGGTAAAACCCTCCATTTTACCAGAATGTGCAGTCTGATCTTGATCTACACTGGCCGCAAAAGGTCTTTCAGTCGCGCTTAGCAGCCTAAGGGTTAAACCCTCCCTTTTGCCAGGATGTGCAGTCTGATCTTGATCTACACTGAATGTAAAAGGTCTTTCAGTCGCGCTTAGCCGCCTAAGGGTTAAACCCTCCCTTTTGCCAGGATGTGCAGTCTGATCTTGATCTACACTGACCGCAAAAGGTCTTTGAGTCGCGCTTAGCAGCCTAAGGGTTAAAACCTCCCTTTTGCCAGAGCGCTGCTAAAATATTTGTAGAGTCTGTAGTATAGGGCAAGATCGTTGCCGTTCATACCAGAGGTAACGGGTTCGAATACCGTGATAACCAGGGTCAACTTTTGGAACTAGCCATATCGAGGCGCACGTACAGGTTAAGTTTCCAAAATGTAACATCATCTAGACAGTGTGACTTCTTCAATGGCAAGTAAGAACCATTGCATTCGTACACAACTCTTACCTGTTTTTTCCTGAAGGCAATCTTTGCGAGTGATCGATTTACCCTTAGGCTGCTAAGCGCGACTTATTGACCTTTTGCGGACAGTGTAGATCAAGATCAGACTGCACAAAACGTGCAGTCTGATCTTTGATCCACGTTGTCTGATATGGAATTTTCTTTCCGGTGAAATCAACTTTGAAAACTTCCATATTTGGGTTTTTTTTACTATTGAGTGGAAATTTTCGTTTCATTTATTAAGCAGTTTAAGGACTTAAGTCATAAAACCTGTTTTTACAAAAGAAAAAAAAAAGAACAGGTCTTACCCAAAATTTGCCAAATAAACTTTACAAGCGTTTCCAATCAATAGTGAAAACCCACAGTTTGTTATTTCTACGTTCTCCTCGAAAGAACAAAACGAGCCATGCTCTGACAAAAGGGGGTTTAATGCATCTCCGCGTTCCACGATACCTAGCAAGTCATTGTATAATTGGGCGTCCATAAAATCCATTCTGTATGACAACCAACTGATTCAGGAGGTACACTGGTCCGTTGACACGCAGAAAATTGACCAATAGCGAAAAGTTTCGGCCCAGGTCAGCCTGCGCGGACTGCGCAGGCTGAGCTGGTCGATACTTTTCGCAGATGCATTAGGCCCCCTTTTAACAGAGTGCGACTCAAATCTTTTGATTTTTACCGTCCGAAAATTAAAAACTCATTTAGTCGCGTTAACCCTTTCCCAAACAAGCCCTGGTTTTCACGTGTCTGTAGTACAAGTCTTTTGAAAACACTGTGGGAAAAGGAGAAATTGCTCGTTACGAGCAATTTCTCCTTTTCCCACAGTGTTTTCTACCCTTTTTTAGACCTTTCTGCCATTTTCATCAAATTTAAAATTGTCGTCTGCAAACTCTTTCAATTTGTACCAGTCCAAAATTTGTCGTTTGGGAAAGGGTTAAGTATGTAAGGTGTCAACTTTTTACCAAAGGACAAAATTTTTGACTCGACATAATTCAAAAGATTTGCAGACGACAATTTAAATGTGGCTCAAATAATTGAATTAGTTTTTGATAGGGTAGAAACCATAGTGGGAAAAGCAGGAAATGCTGGTAACCAGCATTTTCTCCTTTTCCCATTATTTTTTCGACTTTGATACGTAAGATGACATTTGCTGGGTCATTTTTAGCAATAAGGGAAAGAACTACGCTACTCAGGGAGAAAATAACCAAGTAGTTATCTCCCTTGCATTTGTGACGTTATCGATCTGTCATGCTGAATCGTTCAGAATACAGCAAGAAACTAATTAAAGGCTTAACCCTTTTCCACATAATGCCGAGCTTTAACGACCTTGGGCAAAGATGCTTTTGAAAACATTGTTGGAAAAAGGAGAAAATGATGGTATCCAGTATTTTTTCCTTTTCCTACAATGTTTTCTACCAATTCAAAGACAGAAATTATATTTTCAGCAACATCAAATTTGTCGTCAGCGAATGCTTTCAATTCGGATGAGTCTAAACTTTTGTCGTGTCGGAGAGAGTTTGACCATGAAAGAGTTTCTTTGGCCTTTACTTACACTGTGTGTACCGTTGTTTGTATAGTATTGCGGCTGGTAAAAGACAATCTAGGTTTTGTAACTGTTTCAGTGGCAAGTACGAACCACTATTTTTGCACACAACTCTCTCTGTGATATACTTTAAATAATAAGCACATAGCCCAAATCAACCATTTACAAATCAGTATCGACTACAAGAAAGAAGGTTTGTTTTTTTAAGCATCGTGGAAAATGGAGGAAGTGCTGGTAACCAGCGTTTTTTTTTTTTTTTTTTTTCCTTTCTAACAACAATGTTTTTTTCTTTAAACTTTTTCCGAGATGAATATCATTGTTCGAGGCATATAAGATTTGTCGTCTGAAATTGCTGTAAATTTAGAGAGTTAAGCCTGGCTAATAGCTATAAAGAAATACCAGCTTCAGGAATGACAATTTCGTATTTTTAATCGTCAAAGAAGCAGAACGTTTAGGGCAGTGCATAACTAGTTTGATGGTTATTATTGTTAGTTTCGCCCTATATTGGCTGAAGAAAAAAAGCACAGTATACATCCGAGAGCCAAATTTGGAAGCATTTGCAGTAACGATATATTAATAAACCAAGGGAGGTAACTGTGTAAGGTTGTTTTCAGAATTATTTAGAGGTTAGTTCCCTTTGATTGGCAATAATTATCCGGCAATACCATTTACTACACAACTTCGTGATTTAACCCGTTTCCTGCTAAATAAGTAAAATTAAATTTTAAAACTGGTAGTAAAGACACGAATAATGCTATTTCAAACTTATTTTTAGGGAAAAAAAAAAAAAAAAAAAAAATCCTTATCGGACGGTGTAGATTCAAGATCAGACAGCAAGATCAAGATCAACAGCCTATGGGTTAACGACACTGAGAGAAAAAGCTTTTGGAAACATTGTGGGAAAAGGAGAAAATGCTGGTAAATGCTGGTAACCAGCATTTTGTCCTATCCCCACTATGTTTTCTAACTTACACAAGACAAGTTTCAACTTTTGAATCACATTAATTTTTGTTGACTGCAAATTCTTTCGATTTGGACTAGTCTAAAAGTTTGACGATTTGTAAAGAGTTAAATCTTGTTTACAATTCTTAATTAGGGAATGGTGATTTTTGTTTGGTCCAGTTAGCCAGGTAACCTATTTCACAAAACTGCCCTCGCAAAAAACTGAAATGGTAATTAAAGGGCCCAAAACCCTTAAATCACATCATGCTTTCTTTTTTTTTTTAGAAACTATAATTTAGTGTATTTGTCTTATTAAAGTAGAAACTTCTGAAGCGATCGTTACAATTTTTCATTCCTAGATTCGTCGCTGTTCAAATTCGGCTGTGGAGAAACTCGGTCAATCTGACTTGTGTTAAACAAAGGGAGTTAACTGCGTAATGAGCTAACTGGATTGTTTGAGTAGTTATTTTCCCTTACATGAACTTCTACATATTGAAACACCCTTAAGCGACTTTCAGGACAATAGTTGCCTCTGGTGCCACTGTAGATCAAGATCAGACTGCTCAAAGCCTGTTTGAATTTCAGGAAAGAAATTGTTTTATAACAAGTTCATTCTTTGTTTTGCTGAAACATCTCACAAAAGGAAAATGTAGAGCCACGATCAAACTACAGGCTCCCGATCTACACCGTCTGCATCTAAGTGAACAAAGTACTTATTTCTCAATTAAGGCGGAAAAAGTTATGGTTGTTCGAAACAGATTTTTTTTCTTATTTGCCAAATTATTTTCGTATGTCTCCTAGAATTAAACATTAAATTATAATACGAGCCGTGCTTTGTGAAAAGGGGATTTAATGCATCTGCGAAAAGTATCGACCCAGGTCAGCCTGTGCAATCCGCGCAGTCTGACCTGGGCCGAAACTTTTCGCTATTGGTCAATTTTCTGTATGTCCAAGAACCAGTCTACCTCATGATAAAATCGGTTGTCAAAAAAAGTGGCTGTTACGGATCTATAATTATGTGATTGCTTGATAGGTATAATGCATCACGGAGATGCATTAAGCCCCCTTTCGCCAGAGCGTGGCTCATATTGATTAGCCATAAACATTTTACGGTGATATGTACAAGTTTGTTTAGTACACAATCCCGAGCATTAATTATGTCGTATTTCCTTCCATTTGAATGGCACGCACTGATTACCTAGGTAATTAGTGCGCGGGAACAACTGTTTCCGCCTTCAATTGAAGAAGTCGAAAATATAAAATCGGTATTTTCACAGGTCGTAACCATGAAATATCAAACGATAATCCACCATTATTTCTTGATAAAATACCGAAAAGCATGAAATTAAGACTTGATAGTTAATTATGAAAGTGTAATATCGTATTCCCAAACCCTTGGAAATTTAAACTAAATTCTAATTTCAAATACTTACCATTTATTAGGGCAAGACAGTCCTTTATTTAGTAAAATGTTTTGTAAACAAGAAATATCTTTACAAGAGAAGATGGAGTAAGAGACACTGGAATATGGATATTGAAACTCTATCGTGGTTTAATATGAAGTAAAATAATAAAAAGCTACCTACGAGCAAATGCCTCTTTAGCCTCACTGTTTTTCATTTTGTCGAAAAGTAGTATTGGGTGACTGGGTAACGCTTGTGAAAAAATAAAATTTTCAAACAGCACAAGAAAATAATCATTCGCAACTACATTATTTTGCTATGTTATGAATCAAGTCCCCGTGATGTCAATTAGCAGTAGCGACGCTTGTTAATAGTGGTTTCATAAATGTGTGAGCAAGTATGCCAGCAGGGGCCCGCCAAATAAACATGTGCACATTTTTTACCAATCGCAAATTATCATCTATTCACTCTTTATCATAAACTGGCAGCCTGTTATCGATCTTCGTATCAACAACAGGTAAC